>CM074699.1:2960200-3560200 GCA_037367355.1 Neoscytalidium dimidiatum | reverse complement strand
GAAGGTTGGGGTGGCCGAGGGCTGTAAGGGTTGAGGCGGGCAGGATGTAGGCGGCGCTCTTGGGTATGGATGAGGGTAAGATGGTACGAATTTTGGAGAGCAGGGCCGGGAGGGCTGATGCGGATGGTGGTGTTGGTGGTGGCATCTTGTTTTTCTTCTTTGTTTCCTTGTCGGAGTGATCGACAGGCTGGACTGGAAGGGTGGGCAGACAGGGCGCTGGTCCGCTCGAAGCCAATTTGTTTTGGTCGTGAATTGTGATGGCTATCTAAGGCGATGCAGGTGAGGTAGTGACAAGGTGATGACGGAGGCCCCACTTCTCGGGCGGCATGAGTCGCGATGAGCCCATTGCGGTAAAATGGAAACATGGAGCCGCGCGGGCCGCGGAATGGCCCCTCGAATCGCCACAACGGTGTCTCTCAGGTATAGCACTTTGCGCCTTGGTGTTGATGATGGAAGAAAGGCGCAGAAAGGAAAAGCCAAGGTCCAGGTGTGAAGGGTGTGCAGTAGGAATACGAGAGAGTGACTAGTAAGGTGCGGGCGGTTTCGGAGAGTTCGGCGGGCTGCGGGGAGCGGGCTGGTCGCTACTTCCTGTCCAGCCTTCCTTGTCATATTGCTACACTGCCTCTATCTGTCTCTCTCTGTCGCTCTGCCCTTGGTCGGTCCCCCTTCACGCCCATCACTCGCCTGGGCCCAGACCCAGCACTCTTCGAAGTCGACTCTATCAGCCAGCAACAATCCTTCATCTCTTGAATCGTCCATCTCCTCGCCCGCAACCTACAGAGTCAGGCTTCTCGCGCCGGTGTCGCGTCCAATCCAATCAGCCAATAATGAATCCTCGCCTAGACCCTGCTGCCGCTGTTCCACGACACCTAGAATTTCCCCGAAGCTTCGCTTTCCGCCGCGGTTCCCCATTAGCAGACTGGTTATTGTCATCTCCGAGCACCTCCGCGGAACCGTATTACTGGTTGACGCTCTGTCCAATCTCCCTGCCGGAAACTTAAGGAGAAATCCAAACCGCTCCGACTTTGAAGTGCCGCATCAGGCAACTCCATCACCGTTGCAGAAACCGAGACCCCATGCGGCCGCTGCATCGACCCTGATGGATGGCTTGCAGCGGGCCCCGTTCCTTAGACCCCTCCGCTTGCGATTGGTCTTCGCTGGTCGCCAACCTTCCATCTCGGGTTCTGGACTCGGACACTGGTTACCCCCTGTACCCGACTTTTGACCAGCGACTAGATCTACGCCGCCTTCGGAAATGTTACCCTCTTGCCTAAGCTACCCTGGTCAAGTGTGTTCACCTAATCCATCATCTCCCCTCGCTACCCAAATCTAGCCGCGATCTAGTGAGCGCTAAACCCACCGGCCCGCTCTCCTCGCCCGGCCATTCCATCTTTCTCCCGCAACCGGCACGACGGCGCTTACGTAGATCGTGCACCGCCCAGTTGAACGAACCTACTGTCCTCTGATCTGCATTTCAGACTCTGGTTAAGAAAATGGACAGTACCGCCCCAGCGACAGCAAGCTCACACCGCGCTGGCCGAATTCCTCATCTTCCAATCTCTGGTAGCAAGGAGTCGCATTCGGCTCTCCCGAGTGCCATTCGCCATCCTCTACCCCTTATAGACTTCCTGCGCACCCTTGTCTGCTATGTGCTTTGAAGGGTGCGACGGACCTTTTTCCCGGGGACTAGGATCAAATGTCTTCACTACCGGCGGAGGAATACCGTGTCAACAACTCCCAACGCCATTTACGGGCTTCCCTGATTTCCTGCTTCGGCGTTGCCTTCGCCTTCGTTGTATTCAGGATCGTGGTCAGGCTGCATGTCCAACATCAGTTTGCCTTGGATGATTATCTCTTGTCTATCGCAATAGTAAGTCCTCAAATCAGCTTGACGTCAGCAAATTTGGGCTCATGTAATTCAGTGCGGCTTCACTCTGATGACTGGTTTCCTCGTTCATGCGATCAACGCAGGTGGCTTCGGGCGCCTCACGGAAGAGATCCCTCTTCCAGTGCTTGCATGCGGGATCAGGGTACGTGTTTCGCCTGATTATCGCCAAGCGTACTCGAATCGTGCTGTAGTGTCTCCTCTTTGCCCAGGTCTCTTATGTAGCAACCATGGTCATCACCAACTTAAGCATCGCACTACTGCAGCTACGCATATCTGGAGGAGCCTATGTTTTGTTCAAACGCCTCCATTATGCATCTATGGCCATCATCGTCACCGTCGGGCTTTACCAGTTCTTCGCACTGCTTTTCCAATGCTATCCGGTAAGTTGCGCACCTTACTGCCAACACTTTTGGGAAACACAGCTAATGCGCCGCCTAGATATCCAAGAAATGGACCCCGACAATGACTGAAGGCCACTGCGTGGATAAGGATCGCATTGCTATTGGTGCCTACGTCTTCTCTGCCACCAATGTTGTACTGACTTGGTATTACGCGCTTGCTCTTGCGCCATTGATCTGGAAGCTGCAGCTCAAGATTGCTGTCAAGCTCTCCTCAATATTCGTCCTGGGGCTTAGTATCCTGTAGGTTCACTCAGCATGCGCTAGAATTTAAGGCTGATTAGTTTCATAGGGCAAGCATCGCTGCTATCATCCGGTTTAAGTACCTTCTTGCCTTTGGAGCGACCGCAAATCCGTTGAGTAAGTCTTCCTTTCGACAATCATGATTCCGATTCGTTTTAACAAAATCTTCCGGCACAGGCGCATTTGTTCCAATTGTCCGATGGTGTTGGGTTGAACTATCTCTGGCTATCTCCGCAACGTCCATATTGGCATTCCGGCCCATCCTCCAATCTGTGCTCTGTTGCGCAAAAGAAAGGTCTCCTACCCATCTCGAAGATATCCAGCATGTACACAACCAGAGATTACGTCGAGGATGGACTTTCCAGTTGCGCGAGATCGATTCGATGGGCAGCAAGGAAGATGGACTACCTACTACCGACGTCCGCAAAGCGGACACCTCTTCAATAACTCCGGCAACCACTCCAGGCTCCTTTAAAGACACCAGCCATTCGTGTTATTTCACCAAAGGAAATTCCCACGATATTGGAAGAGCAGAAACTAAATCCTTGCCTGATTTGGAGAAAGGTCTGTGAAGGAAAAGGGAGGGAAAATGGGTGATTTCAGTTAATGCATGGCGATACACTACAAAAAAATGGCCTTTAGGCTTAGCGACAGAGGAAATCTGGGTTGGTTTATTTGGCGTAGACAAAGACCTGACCACGAACTTACTTAGAAGTCTAATACTTGAACTCAACAGTACTACTCTTCTCAGACCCCCAGATCCTATAAAAGTCTTCGCAATCGCCCTGTCATCGTTGGCAATCAGATTGTGAGCCGGAGGTGCGTATCGGATTAGTATTTCGTGAAGCAACTGCATTACCGGAGTTTTACAATCCTTTTGACGTCAGGTGCAGCACGAGAAACTAAAGGTTCAGCGGCATGTGCGAGCCGATACCGATCTAGGCGCATCCTGCATATTCAGTCTTTGCAACAATCTCGTAAGGCACGGAAACGGAACGCTGACGCCTGTTCCCGTGACACGCGCCACTGCCGACGGTGCCTAACGTCATGACTCTAGCCGACCCACTCTCTCCACACTCCGGCTACCGTACCTGCATAGATGATACGCGCTAAGATCTCGCAATATTGGCATTATGACAGCTCAATCGGATTCTCGCGCTGCTGGATCGATATTGCGTTGACCACTCACGACGGGGTCGTGCGTTGTGGGTCGCAGGATCGACGTCAAGGTGCAACAGTGCTTCCTGCAGCTTGGATGGGCAATGTCGTGTTGTGAAATGCTCATTGGTAATTATCCAGACTTCCCGGAGCGATCGGCTGTTTCCAGATCTTGGATCTTCGTTTCTCTATTCAAGCCTCCGCTGAGTCTTCCCCGTTCTCACCAGGGGCTGCCTTGGTTGATGCGCCTGCCCGCTTCATAGTGAGATACTCGGCTGGTCGTCCTTACGAGGCCCTTCGATGACACTCCAGCTCCAATCCCATGGGGTCAACTTCATCTCCTGAAAGAAACTGGGCCAGCCCCAGAGGTGTCCTGTATAACATGGCTGCGCGGATCGATCACGTTCGCCTCGGCCCCGGCCGTAAGTATCACTGGCGTGGTACGCTACATCCCAGCCTCCTGCGTAGGATCAACGATGACATTAGTACCCTTTCATGTTTCCCCGGCAGCAACAAACGTCATGACCTCCTTTCGGATAACGCAGCTGCTACGTCGACGACATGAGGAGCAGACGGCGTTGTCTGCCTCCGCATCGGCGATCCGAGCTTGGGCTATTGAGATCCGGAAGGCGTATATAAAGGTGCTCGCTCTGGAGTAAACCTCTTCCCTCATCAACAGACATCCGCATTCACCAGCCTTCAGCTCAAGCACACTCTCAGACGCTTTCTAAAGCTAAATATTCCTCGCTTCCTAATCTATCAAAATGTCTAACCCCGGCAACATCATCGGCGGCCACAAGGCCAACCTCAACAACCCCAACACTTCGGAGGAGTCCAAGCAGCATAGCAAGGAAATTCTGGACCAGGAATTCGACGGCGGCAACATCCCTAACCAGGCTGACCAGAACAAGAACCCTGGTAACGTGTATGTACAGTCATTCAAATTAGTATATGGGAATTTTGATGCTAATAGCGGTGTCAATTATAGCGCCGGTGGCCTCAAGGCTACGATGAACAACCCGAAGGTTTCGGATGAGGCCAAGCAGAGTGCAAAGGAAAGACTTGAAGATATGTAAGGGTTTAGGTGAACATACGAAGCTGTCCGGTGGACGGCAGCGGCTGGAGTTGTTGGTCAATAGTCATGTCACGAATATGCAAAGCTCAGATACTCTGAATGAATGAATGACACCTTGCCAACATGATATTATGATCTTATTTTAAATAATATTAGTGTTGGCGAAGTGACCATGTTAGCATGCTCGACCGAGCTGGTAAATTAACAGGCAACTAATCCTTAAGAAGGCCTACCACCATTGGTTTGAAGATCGAACTTCAGCATCCAGCCTAATTATTTGAGTTTGACACTGCCCAGTAGATATTTGGAGCACAAATATGGTCAAAGACCCCATGATAAACCGCTTGAGAGATCATATAAGATAATAGTCATGTGTGGCGCTTAGATAGCTTCGATAAAGCCACTACGTCCATTTGCCAATATACGAATCCGTTACGGAAATTTACAGAAACATTCTCTATTGCTCCGTCAAATCATCGGCTTTACTGCTTCTTGGGAAGCACTGTACGTGATCGAACAAACTCTGGTTGGCCCTCAAACCCCGCATACTTGTATTCTTTCAGATTCAGGACAACAAAGCGCATTCTTGCGAAACAATTATCATCAGGGTTCTGTTTTGATGCCGCTTGATTCTATCGTTTCCAGATCCTAGCGATAACCCGTATTTATGGGAATGACGGAAATATTTTTGGACGCTCGCACCTGGGATATGGGAAGCCGGCAAGCTGAGCGGAACGTCTGAGTCGCGATAAGGAAATTGTACTTGACGGACGCTTACTCTGAACCAGCGAGTTCTTGGCGTGATCAATGTCAGGTCCATCGACTGGAGGACGAAGGATGGTCTGTGACGGTGTTAAGACCATCTTCTTAAAATACGGCTTTAGGTGGTTACTAGCTTGATCCACATAATATGGCCGGAGTGCGGGCGAGGAACTTCTGGTCCAGTGATCAATCCCTACATTGTGGCCCGTGGAAGCTATGCTAAGGGACCGCGGGGTCTCACTTCATCAAAAAGCTCTACCTCTAGGCAGATGTAGCCAAATAGCATTCGAGAGCCCACCGCAGTGTACAAGCAGGAAAGGAGAAAGAGTGGGGGAGTACTGGGGGTTCCTGTGGTGGAAACAGCATCTCGTTGTTCGCGACCTTGGTTCGTCTTAGCCGCTCTTCCCAATGATATATTCAGTCTCTCCTGCATTGTAAAACTATGTATTTTAGCAATCAGCACCAATGAAGATCCGCTTTAAGATTTTGAGTTGCGCGAGTGCAAGACCCATGTTTGATGGGAAATTATCAACTTCGGCGAGAGGATAAGGTGGGTTTGATCACATTGTGGTACAAGCCCGCACAGGCAAAGTCTTCGGCGTCGCTTTCGTAAACATACAACGGGTAGACTGCAGCAGACTACGCCGATAAGTCGGAGAGATGTTTGCATTAGTACCTTAATGAAGGTTTTCAGAAGGTGTGGGGCAGCCTTGCCCTATACTCCCAATCTTTCCGCAGAGCATTCATAGCAAATGGAATAAGTGAATGCTGCCGTTCGGCATAATGAACAAATAAATATACTCTCATGAATTACAGTATGAACTGATACTTCCCTGACACACAGAATGAACTCTCCCGGCCGAGTGACACAAATTCGTATGTCTACCTCGAGGCCTTTCGGAGGAGGGATTCTGATATACACGCATGAAAATTTCACATCCGGATCGCAAGCTGTTGAAAGTGAGGCTGACATGCATGAATAGCAACGGAAGAGATGGTGCTCAGAACCGCAGTAAGCCGTGCCGCCAAAATGGAATGACACAGGTAAATCTGGCGACATCTACGTCTTAATGGCTGCTTTGATGGCCTATGCAATGACTTCGCCGTTACAATACTATTAGAAGCTCGATACTCGTACACTTGGTCGTGGCTGGAGAGTGGGTGGCTGAATGGACGAGGACTGCATGTAAAGGTGGAGAATGCACCAGCCAGGGTAGGGCCAAAAGCGTGGCGCGGATAGCCGCAAAAGCCAGGGCAACGAATTCTTTTTTAGAAGAAAAAAAGGGCGAATTGCTCATAATCATTGCCGCATGTTGCCCCGACCCCAGCCGAACACCTGAGCTCGCGTCGAGATGCCCGAGTTGCTTATCGATAGCGGGGCGCGAAAAATTACCCTCCGCCTCGCAGATCCACGACCTGCGCGTAATCCACAACCTACCACATCGCGGACGCTACCCTTCTCGATCCCTTTACGCCGCCGAGAAACTCCAGAGATGGCGGATCACGAACACGCCGAATCTGATCGCCCCACCAAGCGCCAGAAGCTCTCCACCGACGATGATGCCGTGGCCGAGTCCGCGGTGAAAGACGCGCCTGCGCTCGCGACTGCCGACGCCGCGAGCCCTGCTGCCAGCGACAAGTCCGCCTTGAAAGAGCAAATCAACAAGGAGGAGCGTTTTGGTATCACCGCATTTGCGAACACCAACATACCTGGCTTCTCCGGTATTCTGAAGCAGCGTTACGTCGATTTCATGGTGCACGAGATCTTCCCCGACGGCCGGGTTTGTTACCTGGAGGATGACATTGGCATGACTGCTGTTGGTGCGAAGAATGGCGATGCGGAAAACGGCGAGCAGAAGAAGCTGTCTGGAGAGGCTGCGGAAGAGGCTTCCAAAATCTCTCCAGAGAGCCTCGACATCTTGCACGAGCTATTCGGCGAGGAGAAGACGAAGGCTATTCTGGGCTTGAACAAGACTGTCCTCCTTAATCCCAATCGCAAAGCTTCTGGCTTCAAGCCCGTCTTTTCGGATCCTATAAACGACAAGATGGAGCGCCAGCGTGCTCACGAGTGCATCCGCAATATCTTCTCCGGCCGTCTCGTCACGACCACCCAGAACGATTTCGGTATAAAGATTTCTGCGAAGGGCAAAGGCCAGCAGCAGAACAGCGACAACAGGAATGATCAACCCCATCGCCAGTCTTTTGAGGAGATGGGCGGCGACTATTTACATTTCACGCTGTACAAGGAGAACAAGGACACTATGGAGGTGATCAACCATTTGTCTGCTCAACTCAAACTCACTCAGAAGAAATTCAGTTTTGCCGGTACCAAGGACCGTCGTGCGGTCACCGTCCAACGTGTCAGTGTAAAGAGGGTGCGTCCGGAACACATGGCTTCCGTTGCTCGTGCGCTGTTCAACGCACGTATTGGCTCGCTTTCGTACCATCGCCAGCCCATCATGCTGGGTGACCACGGCGGCAACCAATTCACCATTACGCTGCGCGATTGCCATTTCCAAGGCGAAGAGGGGATGGACGTCTCCCAGCGTGTTGAGCTTGCCAAAGATATTCTTACCAAGTCATGTGCAGCCTTCCAGAAGGAGGGCTTCATCAACTACTTCGGTCTGCAGCGGTTCGGCACTTACGATGTTAGTACAGATAGCATCGGCAAGGCCATCCTCTCCGGGAACCTCGAGAAGGCTGTCGACCTGATCCTGTCCTACAGCCCCGACGCTTTAGCCGCTGCTCAGGACCCCAACAGCCAGGCTCGCATCTCGGACGACGACAAGAAGCGCGCCCTCGGGCTCCACAAGTGGCGGAAAGAGAAGAACGGCAAGGAGGCGCTGGAGACAATACCGTTCCGCTTCACCGCCGAGCGCAACATCGTCAAGCACCTCAGCACGGTCAACAAGACGCAAGGCGAGACGCTCGAGCGCGACTTCCAGGGCGCGCTCGGCAACGTTCCCAAGAACCTGCGCGGCATGTACGTCCACGCCTACCAGAGCCTGGTGTGGAACGCGGCCGCCAGCGAGCGCTGGACGCGCCACGGCGCCGCGGTCGTGCCCGGCGACCTCGTCCTCGTCGCCGAGCACAAGGACAAGGAAGTCAAGCCGGCACAGGCCGATGACGTCCTGGACGAGGTCGACGAGTTCGGCGAGGTCGTAATCAACCCGCAGGGCGACAACGCCGCCGCCAGCGCCGACGACTTCGAGCGCGCGCGCCCGCTGACGGCCGACGAGGCCAAAAGCGGCCGGTACTCCATCTTCGACGTCGTGCTGCCGCAGCCCGGCTGGGACGTCGAGTACCCGGCCAACGACATCAAGGACTTCTACGTCGAGTTCATGCTCGACCCGGCCCGCGGCGGCGGCGTCGATCCCCGCAACATGCGCCGCAAGTGGCGCGACATCAGCCTGCCCGGCGGCTACCGCAAGCTGATGGCCCGGTCGCTCGGCGAGGTCGGGTTCGAGGTCAAGACGTACAGGGATGATGAGGAGGAGCTGGTCGAGACGGATTTGGCGCGGTTGGTGCGGGAGGGGAAGTCGGTGTCGTTGGAGGAGACGAAGAGGAGGTTGATGCGCTCGTATAACGAGAGGCAGCAGCAGCAGCAGCAGCAGCAGCAACAGCAACAGCAACAGGGTGCTGACGGTGATGGTGGGGAGGCGGGGCAGGAGAAAATTGCGGCGGTGCTGAGGTTCCAGCTGGGAAGTAGCACGTATGCTACCATGGCGTTGAGGGAGCTGATGAAAGGTGGCACGGAAGCTTATAAACCGGATTTCACCCGCTAGGTGGGGACTTTTGTCATGCGGGTTGATTCTGGGAGGTTACCAGGCGAGCACTGAGGGGATTACGGGGCGAATACTGAAGAATCACGGGTAGCTATTGAGGGTTTTCGAGGCGATTACTGAAGGGATTTCCGGGCGATTGCGTCGGAGGTTGAGGATATCTTGCTGCTCCTCATCGAACATAGCTGGAACATGCCCAGGTCATTAACAAGCTCGCGGTACATACGGCATAATATGAAGCCATTCACATGCTTGATGCATTACTGTGGTCGCTGAACCAATTTTTGAATTGTTAATGGAAGGGTCTCATGGATTCCGGTTCTGGAGCGAACTTCGGTGTTCGCCTGTTCATCATGGAGTTTGCCTGCGAGCCGGGCCACTTGAAACCACCAAAATCCTCCACACCCATGGTCCAAAAGGTACCTCCACCAGATCAAATGGCCACCACAGCCTCTGCAAATGGCAAAAAGACGAAAGATGAACTCGCCAGTGGTTTAGCTGCCTCCACTGGGAGTTGAACCCAGGATCTTCGCATTGCATATGTTGGAAATACAAGTGCGACGCGTTACCACTGCGCCATAGAGGCCCGAGGAGAATGTGAGGAATCTCAACTCCTGGGATCAGGGCGAGCTGAGATTTGCTGCGGGGTAGCCTGCCTATGTAGATGGAGATACTCCACGCGTAGACGTTCTGAGCGCGTTACGGGCTACAGCGTATACGGTACGATTGGAAAATCAAATGGAATGCGAGAGCGAGTGGTGAAAAGTGGGATGCGAGGATGTAAGGGGTGGATGTTGGTGTGGTCGGGTGGTGAGGGCGGTTGGTGGAAGAATGAGTGACCTCGGTGCGGCGAGGAGGAACAGGAAGGGAGGCTCGCTTGCTGTCGTGCAACGAACACCGAACAACAGCCTGAAGGCGGATCTGATGGGCCTACACAGCTTACAGTCAGTCAGGCTTTATGCTGGAAGAGGTTGTATGGCTGCCTGAAGATGAGTCGACAATTTCGCCGTGAGCTGTCAATGTACTGAAGGAAGAGACGCTCCACGTTGACTACCCGGTTGTCCGACGGCGTCGAGGGGGCCAATGAGATCCGAATATGGCCTTCGACATGTCAATCGACTTCTATCGATGAAAGATATCTGAACCTTTGGTGCAATGATGGAGTCTTGAGCATGAGAAATTTGACACCGCCGTACGTCCCGTTTCTTCCTGCGCAAATAGAAAGGACGGAAATTCCGGTTTCCGCAAACAAAGGCAATTTTCTGCAATGACATCACTAGAGCTACCTTCAGAAAACGCAACGGTTACTCGAGGTATGTTCCTTTCTTGTAAATGAGGGCGGTGAATAACGTGGCGAGAACGAGACCGCTGCCATCAATGCCTGCACCCGCTCTCCCTCGCTTGGCGGGGTTCCGGCCTTGCTTATAATCCACACCCTGGCTTTCGAGACTCCCGCCAAGAACGCAATTCTTCCAGCTGAGCGCTCGCTCCTCCTCACCAGACGTATTTCACGGCAAATTTTAAGTAGATATATGGCGTCCTTCTCCGAGGCCGTAGTGCAACTATGATTTACAACAGCAAGAGAAGGACTGTTCATTACACCAGTAGCTGACATTGCTCCCTCCTAGTTCGTCTTTCGCTATGGTAGATGTGGAATCGTTTCCTTGAATCGTACGCTAGAACCTTCGGTTGTTGGTCGCCCTCGCACATATCCGCTATAATCTACGAAACACAGCCCTGGATTCTCGGCATACGGCATGTATATCAGACGTATGATCGTGATATCCTCTCTCCCAACCACTGATCGAGTCCCTTCTCGGAGCATCCTGTGTGACAAAAATCATGGATTAATGGCAACGTACGGTACGGTCATTCTTACCTAGTTCTCTAGGCTTGGATGCACCGCCTTTTGTCATACCAAACAGCCGACGATTGCAATGCCGACTTCGCACATCCACACTCTCGAGCTACTTCTACGTTTATGAATGAGATTATCCACTAAGGCTGAGCGGGACGTTGATGATGTGCTATATTCAGGACAAACAATCCTGCGTTACAATTCCAAGGCACCGCAGTCTCCGGTTCTGAAGGATGGGCTTTTACGTCATGAAATTTGAGACTAGAGGAATCAGCAATGCGAGGAGCGTTCTCAGCGGTAAGTTTTAACGAAAAGTATATACCTCGGTACTAGTAATCGTTTTATTCTCTTCTTTATATCAAGTTGTTACTTTTATCGTATATACATATCGTAGTAGATAAAGCACGATCTTTATTTCGTAGATAACCCTTTGAGTTAAAAGATGAATAAGTCTAGATATGTTCCTAGCCTCCCACCCTCTCGCTTGTCTTTCCTCGGCGCTTGGAAGGCAAAAAAGGCAAAAGAGAACCATGAGAAGGTCGTGCTGGGGCTCGAACCCAGGTTGCCGGAAGGTTTAATGCATTGCATCAAAATCCGGAGTGATAACCACTACACTACACAACCGATGAGGTTGTTGGGGACTCCGTTGAGAAATCTCGCCAGTTCGATCGTTTGAAAAATTTATGTATGTTGATATTTGATGCCGAAGTTTATCCAGAACAATGCATGCGGCCGCGCCTGTCGAAAGCACGAGAGATAAGAGCTTCTACGATTTCTAATGGGCGAGGCCGGTTGGAAGGCATCAGTCAGGTGGTTTTGTCATTGATCTGGTGTTTGTGGCGGGTCCGCAATAGATCATGACAAATTTTAGAACAAGTCAGCTGCTCCCGGGCCAGGCTCGCGTTGCACGCATAAAACGCGGTACGCGTCTCCCTCTCAATGGCACCGAAGGGGTCGAGAACGAAATTGTCCATCAAATGGCGCCACGCCTCAACCGCAGAACTGCGTGCCTAATCTGGCATGGCCAAGGGAAGCCACGAAAACTACATCTTAACCCTGCATCACTCGGTGCTGCTCTTCATCGCGCATTTCACAACAATGGCGTCTTCTTCTCATTCTTCCGGCCCGGCACTGGCTCTGCCATCGCCGACGAAGGACTCCATTGTTCTGAAGATTCACGTTATGTCATGCAGAAACATCTACAGGACCATTCGCGTTCCCGCTAACTATTCCTTTAAGCTACTTCACAAATTGATCCAGTATGCCGTTGGCTGGGCGGATATCGACGGTGCTAGTCATCGATTCATGGTCCACGGTCCTGTCGAAATATACATGCATTCCCCGAGGGGAGATACCATCAAGAACTGGGGTCAGGGGCTGCTCGGAGTTTACCAACGTTCCGAACACGATCCCTGGGACGATGGCCGGCCACCGATTCGGGAGGCTGACATCCATCAAGCAGAAGAAGTCTTGCTGAACCCCTGCATGTCTCCGCAATTCAATTCTATTCACGAGAAAAGGGATGCAGAGCTGAAAAGGAAGAGGGAACAAACCTACCCATTGAAGGAGGAGACAGAAGTTTGTATCGCCGACGTATGGAAGAAAGCACTGGACCAAGTCTCTATACCGAACAAAGACATCGTTATACGATATATTTATGGTAAATTGTATCCATATGCCAGCAGTAATTCCACAAAGCTAATAAATTCAGGTATCTGGGTGGCAGAGATTCATTGGCAATCTTTCAAGACGCTGACCAAACCATCTGATCAACCATTCATCATCGACGGAGATGGAGGGCCCGTAGTGGAAGGTGCCCCCTTTACGGAAGGTAAGCCAGAGCAGGGGAAACTCCGCAGTATTATTTTCAATCACTTACTCTACAAGACTTCGACGGATATGTCTGCAAGCCAGGTGGTAAAAAGTTCCATGTAGACCGCTTCAACACACCGGGATATTGGAACATGTATCTGGAAGGTGACAAGGTCTACACAGTCGTTCGAGAACATCATGTCGCACTTCTTGTCCGCGGTGACGCCGACCCTGATCCGGCATTCCAATCAGATGAAAACGAGAAATACGGTCCGTATGAGCCTTGGAGTCCTATCCGAAGACGTGATAGATCTCCATGGTCATGGCATCCCGGAAACACCGATGACGAGCTTAACATGTACGACAGTGCCGATGAGAGCGCAGCCATGGAAGATTTGCGTGACTTCAAGACTGAACGGAGGAGCCACATCATCGATCCGGAAACTATCCAGGGGCCCGCACTTGAACCTGCTGATGCCGCATGCACTTTTGAGCCCACTGTAATACAAAGGGACAGGAGTCACACTGCCAGCCAAGGATTCCCACAGGCGATCGCAAACGAGGCCGCGATACGCATTCCTTCGAGCAACGAAAATGACACCGCAGTACACGCCGCAGCCGACGAAACCGTCACTGAGACAAATCCGGCCCTCTCCACCGCCAATCCCTCCTCCCTACCCGCACCTCAAGCCACAACAATCCCCCAGGCGCCCCACGACACCACCGCGCCCCCGCCCCGCCGGGTCTCCAGCGTCAGCGCCACCGCAACAGTCATCCAAGACTGGCTCGCCGACCTCGCCGCCTCCTCCTCCACCGCTCCGCACTCTCCCACCGCACCCCCCACCCTCCCCTCCTCCCCCATCCAGCAGCGCCAACAACGCCAACAAGGCACCTCCGCCCATAACCCCCACAACCACCACTGCAGCCGCCCAACAGCCCGAATCGACAACACCGTCACCCCCGAAACCCACCACCCCGCCTCCCGCAACTACACCACCTCTCCCCTCGCCGTCGCCGCCACCTTCTTCCGCGAATACATCCACACCCTCTCGTCCTTCGGCATCACGGGGCCGCTCCTGCACGAGCTGATCGCGCGCTACACGGCGCGGATAGAGGCGCGGTTCGGCGCCGCGGCGGTGGAGGCGATGGCGGAGAGGGTGAGGGGGACGGCAGGGGAGGAGGATGAGGACGGAGGGGAAGACGAGGGGGGGAGAGCGGTGGGGGAGAGGCGGAGCGAGTTCGTGGATTCGGGATTTAGGGATCAGGGGGAGGTGGTTGAGGCGGAGGGGGTGGGGAGGGGGAAGAGGAGGTGGAGTGGGGATGGGGAGGAGGAGAGCAGTGAGGTGGGTACGGTGCCGCCGACGCCGACGCCGGCGCCGGGGAGGAATGTCAGGGCGAGGGTGGGGTGAAGGGAGGGGGAGGGGAGGGAGTGTGGTTGGTGGGGTGGAGGGGTCTGATGGCGTCGTGGTGTTGGCTTTTTGTTTGATGGAAGATGTCTCGCGTCTTGGAATCGTTTATGTGGTTGTACCTCTGCTGTGAAAGGGTATGTGAGTATAAGCAGGGACCTTTTAGAAAGTGTAACTTCCTGAGCACGGATTTTTAGTAATTAAGATCCTTGCCTCTAAACGACGATATTTGCCCACCGGGCTCGTACGCAGCAAGCTGACAGCAGCCGGCTACACGTAAGATGCAGGCCTATTATCAACTGGGCGGAATCTATGTTCCCATAGCTGCAGTGTATTTGTTGCATTATTTTCTATGGTAGTCACCGGGTCCACGTGCTTGGATGTTCTCAGTCTTTTGAGCCTTTGAAAAATAGGGCGCAGGAGGGCCGGAGGCCGCCGCCCCCACACCCCCCGGGCAAATCGATGCGTAAGCGAATTTTTATCTCGCCGGTAGGGAACCATTCGTAGTTCTAGAGTCCCTGATTGTAGGGCGCAGCTTCTAGTTCTCCACATACTTTACCGCTCCATTTTGGATTGGCTGAACTTCTTTTTTTTTTTTTTTCTCAGAGCCCCCAAAGGATTAGTCTTTACGTATGCGAAGATGTTGCTTCAACTTTTTGAGGCCTTCAGAAAAGGGAGCAATCTTCCCTTTTCGATTATGCGTGCAGCTCTGTGAAAATTGTGACTTATGTATGGATTACAATTTCGGGGATCTTGAATCTACCCAACTAATGAGCATCATATGCCACGATTATTCCGCAGCAACGCCACATAATGGAATAGAGAAAGGCAAACCTGCTATCCTTAGTCGGGAAAACTTTGTAAGACCTCTTCTTCCAGATTGTCAAGCGGTCGTCATAGCGCGGTTGCGAGGGATTCCCAAATAAACTGAATTCGCAGTGCACGTTTGTGTCGGCCGCACACCTACGTGGTCGGTATCCAAAGAATTGCAAAAAGCAAGTATTGGATGTGCGTATAAATTCTGAGCAGCCTTCAGAACGCAAGAGCCATAAGTCTTCAAGCACTTACGCCCGAGACACTGAAAGGACTAATTTAATTGTCCAAGTAGTGGCCTGACCATTAGAATACTTTTTGGACCGATCCCATATCCATTGAATCGAAACTCGTAGCACTTTGCGTAGAGCGAACAGTCTCTCTCAGTAAATCAGCTGGAAACATGGTGAACTATCCTACTTCAGTTTCTAATACACAGCGTAAAGGAGCCAGGATGTGAAAATCACTGCGCCAATGCGCATCTTTTCATAAACTAGATAGCTGTATCTTAACCTCCACGCGCCCCGACAACATTCACACACTACGACAAGACCCTCTGACCACTACTAAAAACTCAAAGCGAGCGGAATTTATACATAGGGCATCTCTAGAAACCCTGAAAGAGAAAAATTAAGCCCAGCTTCCGGAGAGGGTCCAACGGATCGAAAACATCAATTGTACGCCCAGCCCTGCAAGAACACAAAAGCCAGTTGCCACTCAAGCGGAGAAACGGGTGTAAAAGTTATACATGGAGAAGAATGCAAGCGAAGGTATCGAGTCATTGCAGAAAAGCCTAACCAATCGGAAGGGATGCAAGCAGGGGAAGGCTAAATAGACATTATGCAGTTAAAGTCATGTTACAGGAGGGTTCATCGAAGGTTCGGCGAGCCCCGAGCCAACCTAATGGCTGCTCTCGACACCGAGAACGTTGGGACCCTTGCCCTGAAGGCTCCCGTTGACACGGTCCCGGAGACCCTTCAGATTTGCCGTTTGCTGCGAAGTGCTGGTAGCCTTCTTCCGCGGGCTCCGTCTGAGAGCCGGCTGGGGTTGGTCCTTCGCGCTCTCTACTTCGGAAGTGGGCTCAGAAGCGGATGCGCTGTCCGATTGCAACTCAGGCGGCAGGAATTGCGGCTTGAGGATATGGATGTCCGCCCTCTTCTCCGCCGCCTTACGGGCGCGCTCGTACTTTTGAGTGACGTCACCACCAGTCCACATGGTACCCAGGAAGCGGTCCCAAAAGGTGAAGAAAGGCTGGGAGAAGTTGGTCTTGATACCCCAACTCTGGTGGTGAATGTCATGGTACGAAGCATTGTTCGAGGTGATGAGTTGTAACGGGTCCAACGGGAAGGCGTAGCCGCAATGATCGTCGACAGTCTTGATTGTGGAACCGGTGAAAAACCACATGGATTGGCGGATGGTCATTCCAGTGAGGATGTATGCAACTCCAGTGCCCAGGGTGTCCAGGAGGAAACCTTCAACGGGATGATTGTAGAGGGCGCCGTACGCGTAGGGGACGTAGAGACGGTGGTGGCGAGAATGGAAAGTGGCTGTTGTTGAAGTTAGAAATGCCTGGGCGATGGAGAACAGGTCAGACCTACTGTAAAGCCACTTGTTGAGGTGCATGGCACGGTGCCAGAAGTACTGCCATGTGTCGACGATCAAAACGGCGACCAGGAACTGGATTGCTGGGATTCCGATCCAGTAGATGAATTTGGCGAGAGAAAGCTCCCACGACGCGAATGCAGGAGCAGTGACAAGCTGGCCGTCAGTGACAACCTCCTGGGTCAACCAGGGGTAGCTACCGCCTGCAAGAGCGCCAGCCAGCAGCGGGCGAGTCTCCGCCAAATCCTTCGCAAACGCAAGTGCGTTGAAACCGAACGCTCCAACGATATAAGGGATGGCCTTCTCCGCAATTCTGATCCTCTGAGCCCAAACAGCCACATCGTAGTCTTCCTTTCCGAAGGTCGGCTCGGGGTCAAACCAGGCAAGTGCCACTCCGAAGACGGTCTGGATGATGTGCTGGAGAATGACGTCGCGGAAAACCTCGTAGCGGGAGACATGGTTCCGCTGAACCAGCTCGACGGGAGTATGCAGGCGGTACTGAGGAAAGAGGTCCCAGACGTCAATGAGGTGGAAAAACATGGACACGGCCCAGTAAGCAATGACGGGCAGGGCCAGCGTGGAGTACTTGTCGGGGATGCCTGGGAAAACGGGCGGGAGCGGGTGGAGGGTGTAATCGGGCAGCGGGGGCAGCCCGCTGGCTATGGTGGCGTTCTCCATGGCTGGGAAGGGAGGTGGTGAAGAGAGAGCGAGAGGGAGAGAGAAAGAGAGAGAGAGAGAGAGAGAGAGAGCGGATGGGCTCGGCAGAAGAAGGCGAACAGCGCGGCGCGCCGGCGGTGTCTAGGGGCCTCAGCGTCAACAGTCGCGGGCAGGCGCGGAATGCGAGCGGAGGCGGATGCGAGAGACAGGGGAGCGTCAGGGCGGACGCTCGAGGCGGATGCAGAGGCGAAGGCAGTCAGGCAAAGGAGCGACAGCACAGCAGATAGGAGGCGGCCGGTCGCGGAGGATGGGTTGACTTTGTATTATTTGGCGGGAGCAGTCGAATGCTGTCACACGTTCTGCAGACCACCACATCCGTTCAGGTTCCGCTTGGCTAGGCGGCCGGTGCGTCGGTGCCTGCACACCTGCACTTGCGGTCTTCTGTGGCGAAAACGGAGATTGCGCGCAGAGGCCCTGGCCTTGCCCGTCCCGGCCTAGCGCCGCCTCTGCCCGCCGAAGGAAAAACCAAACCCCACCATCCAGCCAAATCTTCTCCGCCCGTCAATCATCGCGAATTAGACCGCCACCTCTCCCACAGCCCGCCTGCTCCTCTCGCTCTCTCCTCAGCCTCCTCAGCCTCCTCGCACACCACCACCGCCAAAATGATCATTTACAAGGTGCGCGCCCTCCGCCGCTTCTTGTCTGCCTGCCGTCAGAGGCGCTGGGCGGGGCACTGCGACGGTGGCCCCATGCCGACTCGAGCGGCTGCCACGCCTCGAATGACCAGACAAGACAACCGCGAGACCCTCACACGAACCCCAGCTGATCCCCCGCGCAGGATATCATCACCGGTGACGAGCTCATCTCCGACTCCTACAACCTGAAGGAGGTCGACGGCACCGTCTACGAGGCCGACTGCAAGAAGATCACCATCGGCAACGAGAACATTGGTCAGTCCTTTGCGCGGACCCGGTTGTTCTACCAGGATGGCCGCTGACCGAACGGACAGATATCGGTGCCAACCCTTCTGCTGAGGAGGGCGGTGAGGACCTCGATGACACCTCTCAGACCGTCCTCGACGTCGTCCACTCCTTCCGCCTGAACGAGACTTCCTTCGACAAGAAGTCGTATCTCTCCCACCTTAAGAGTATGTGTGCTATTTGACTGTTCGAGACGTGTGAATCTCTAACTTGCAGTCTAGCCTACATGAAGAAGGTCAAGGAGGCTCTCAAGGCTAAGGGTGCCAGCGACGACGAGGTCAAGGATTTCGAGACCAAGGCTTCCGCCTTCGCCAAGAAGGTCATTGCCAACTTCAAGGACTACGAATTCCTCATTGGCGAGTCCATGGACCCTGACGGAATGTGAGTCGCTTATTATTCTCTCTCTCTTTTTTTTTTTTTGTTTTGCCTTCTTTGGGTGCACACGCTGACTATATTGCGACAGGGTCATCCTGCTCAACTACCGCGAGGACGGTGTCACCCCCTACGTCACCATCTGGAAGCACGGTCTTACCGAGATGAAGGTGTAAGCGGGCATATTGGGCCACGTAAAAGAGGGCAGCTGGATTTCTTTTTGGTTTTCACGAGTCAAATGCATGATGAATATCCCTCGCGGCGTACCCGCCCGAAAATCGATGCATGGCACCATCCTGCGAATCAGGGAGCACAACATGAATGATTTTGCGCCAATGTGAAGAGAACTGCATAGGATTAGCCAAAACAGTTTCTTGCATATCAAGAGATCGGGACCCCTGCCATTTCATGTCCCATGGTGATACTGCCGCAGCGCTGGACACGGAAAAGCTGAAGAAAGCGGTATCAAAAGTGGCGGGGCAAGCAGCCGCATGACTCTGCATTGCTCAATGCGTGCTGGTGCAGTGGGCAGGGCGTGCGGAAAAGGTGCACGTGATGGCGATTCCACTGCAGTTGGTTGGCGGGCGCTGGGCGAGCCGAGCCGCTGAAAGACCCCTCACTCCCCGCGCCGCCGTTCGACGAGATTGCCTTGTCGCCTTATCACCGCCCAGCTGCCGCCCCCCGGGTGTCTCTCATCTTGCCGCCAATTCCCTCGCTCCTCCTCCCTACACCCGCAATTCTGTCACTAACGCCATCCTATACTTTCTCTCGCCTGCAATGCCGTGAGGCCTACTTTCCGGGGTTTCCGCACGCGCAAAAGCATACACATCATTGCAGTTTGCTCTTCTCACAAGCTTAAATCACCAGCGATTGGAGGACCATGCATACGCGGCAGCGCGCCCGCCTCTATACCCGAGTAGCTGAAGAATCACCACAGACGCCCCACGGGAATCATCACGATGAAATCAACAGGATAGTTGAAGAAATCGAAAGAAAACATTCATTGGGTCTCGCTCCAAGAGACAAAGCCTGGTCTCCCAGCTGCACGGGTACCCGTCAGCATACTGATCAAGAGAAATGTTACGGCGCGATCATGTACCTGTACTACAAAGGCCGAAGCTTATTGAACGAAACCCTTGACCAGTTTGATGCAACAGCAAAACAACATGAGCCTCGTTCCAACCGTCTCGCCCACCTGCGTCGGCTTCTCGAAGCAGCAAAGGAGGATGTTGGTCCTCAATCCGGACAAAGTCGCAACAGCGGCACATCTTTGCGATACAGACTGCAAATGGTAGCGACTGAATCACGCCAGAGCGTAATGCCGCCTCAAACAAGGTCTTCAAGCCGTCTTCGTAGGTGACTGTCTGTTTCATCATTTCTCCTCTGGTTTCTATCACTCTCACAAACTCTGGATTGGATACCTAGGCCTCCCATGGGCGCTTAACCTCTCATCTAGATTCGTAAAGAAAAATGAAGTGGCAATTGAACAGCCGGGAATTTCTCTGGAAGTCGCTTCAACAGCAAGCTAACATTTTCCAGCATCGAAGACAATCTCACCCGTAAAGATGCCATCTAGTCATGAGAATACGATCCACCCTGCGCCTCAAGGCCAGGCCGAAGACTTTATGGAGCCGACTCAGCCTGATCCAGATGAAGCGTCAGTTAAGTCATCCCCACAGTCTCCCTCCCTGCGGGCAAGCCTGCGCAGACAGGAGCTGTCAAGCCCGAGTGAGCGAGGTGTGCGAGACGCCTCAGAACAGCGTTTCAGACAATTCAGAAGAGCTAAGAGGTCTTCCGATAGCTCGATGGAGGGCGAACGTTTTCCCAAGCAGCCCAAAACCTTGATTGAAAAGGCAAAGGCGGAAGGCTCATTTGCAGTCCCGCAACTACCTACAAAAGAGAAAGCATCTTTCACCTCCACGGCCTCAAGGCCCGACTCTGTCTTTTCTGATTACAGAGATAACACTACAACGGCGAACACATCCTTCGCTACTTCTGTATCTTCATCCCAGAAGTCTCAACAATTAGAAGACCTTCATAGCTCTGGAACATATGGTTCCATCGGGACGGAATTAGACTACGACCAACTGGAAAAAGAGGCTAGAGAGGCGATTAGCTCCGGTCCCGCCAAACCATCGGAAGACCTCAGTCCGAAGGTGGATGTTCAGCCATCTCCCAATATTGTCAGCCCACGTAAGAACATGGAGCATCATCAGGTCCACTCCTTGCCAGAGCAAGGCCTTTTTATTCCTCCTATTTGCCAACGGTGGCACAGGATGCCCTTCCACCATCGGTGGGAATTCATGCGCGTTGCCTTGGAAGCCGGTGTTAAACCTGACGACATCCTGCCCAGGACTGGCAGCAAAGATTGGCAGGATTACCCCGCCCTATGGAGTTTCTTCGAACGCCACGAGCTTGAAGCTGTACGAAATTCCATCCACCGATTGAGGAAGAGCTCTGAAGATGCTTGGTCCGTCGCGGAGGTCAATGTGCAAAAAAATCCTCTGAAAGCTTTCGAAAACATAACATTGAAAGCTTCTTTGACATTCAATGAGACGAGCACCGGCTCACTCTTCAGAATTAGGCTACAACAACTTCAACGTGAGAACGCCTCTTGTCGTTTTCAAAGAGCTTTTGGAGGTGATCGCTTCCTGTACATGGAAATCCCTCCTTTTAAGAGGGAGAGTATGCCAGACCACCTCCGAAGACAAGAACATCATATGCATGAGAGACTTGCAGAGTGGCTGAGTTACAAAAAGAAAAGTTTCTTAGGCAGAGAGTGGGAGGTATTTCACGTTGAAGCACTTTCGCCCAAGAAGCAGACGCTGCGTCGTCCGCAATCTGAAGTCCGCGGATACAGAGTTATTCTGTTTGCCACTAAGGGATGTGATATTGAGAGGACAAAGCCGGGAAAAATAAGATCTGGCAGCAGACATGAAATGTCCTTGTTCGATCTCATCAATTGGTTCATGCCACTGAGCGCGAATTCAGATCAGTCTTACCTCAAAGCATTCGCTAGAATAAGCTTAGGCCTAACAACCACAGTCCCCAGTATAACTTTCAAGCCGTCACAAGTTCGCAAGCTCCGGGATGTGTTTGCGAACGAAGATGATGAATACTGTCAGTACAATGACAGCAGCCTTTGCTGGCCCGAGGATAGAAACAAGAACCGTGTCATGAATGATGGGTGTTCGAGAATATCTGTTGGAGCCGCCAAGAAACTATGGGAAATTGTTAGGAACAATGCCAACGTCGATGGAAAAGAGCCGCTTCCGAGCACCTTTCAGGGCCGCATTGGAGGTGCTAAGGGAATGTGGATGCTTAGCGACTCTCCAGACACGACGAAAGCAGAACACCTTGATGTGTGGATTGAGATATCGGATAGTCAACTCAAATTCGAGCCACACCCAGCCGACGAACCAGAGAGTACGTTTGACCCGCATCGACTTACTTTCGATCTTCACTCCACGACCGGTACTGCGGAAGAATCAAGCGTTTATGTTTCTTTTTTCCCTATCTTGGAGGACCGTGGTGTACCATCAGAGGCTCTGAAGAACTTATTTGAGATCCATCTAGGCCGAGAGAAGGAGAAAATCCAAGAGGCCATCGAAGATGTCAAAAAGTTAAGAAAATGGGTCAACGAGCAAAATTCATTGTCAGAGGAGAGAAACCGGGACGGTGAGATGAATTGGCAGGGCGGAATGCCTCTTCAAGTTCAAGAGAGATTGGTTCTCCTGCTCGAATCAGGGTTTGATACATCCTGTGACTATCTGACAGATGTTACGGAACGACTTGTGGCAAAGAGTCTCCGGCTCCTGAGACAGAATGTGCGCGTCCCACTCCCCCGGTCTACCTATATCAAGGGCGTTGCAGACCCTCTAGGTATACTTAAGCCCGGAGAGATCCATGTCCAATTCACCAAGAGTTTCGTCGATGAGCTGTCGGGGAGTTACGTTGGCTTTCTACACAATCGTGAAGTGCTCGTAGCACGCAACCCTGCATTGAGACGATCCGATATCCAAAAAGTGCGCACATCTTTCAAACTCGAGCTTGGGCATCTCAAAGACGTTGTCGTCTTTCCCAGCAGAGGAAAATACCCCCTCGCAGGGAAATTGCAGGGCGGCGACTACGACGGCGACACGTTCTGGATCTGCTGGGAGCCCACCATGGTCGAGCCATTCAAGAACGCCCCGCCGCCCATGGAAGACCCTGATCCTGAACAGAGCGGAATCAAGGTTGATCGAAGGAAGCTGAAAGACATGTACAATGGAGAGTCTATAGGCCGTTTCTTGCAGGAAAGCTTCAAGTTCTGCTGTAAGCCTGATCTCCTCGGCCGGGTAACGAAACTGTACGAAAAGGTATCCTACGCCGAGAAGAGTCTGGTATCGAAAAATGTTGAAGCTCTTGTCGATCTCCATGATCTGCTGGTAGATTACGCCAAGAACGGGTACGAGTTCGACGAAAGCGACTTTGAGAAGTTCAAGCGTGAAATCATCAAGCTGCCGAAAAACCTGCCGAAGCCCAAGTACGAGGAGGCGCGTGAGCGGGACCGAGACGAGAAGAAGGTATCCGCCAAAACCAGACACAACAAGTCCGGCGCGCGATGGTCCAAACACATCCTCGACCGCCTGTACTTCGAAACCATCGAGCCGCACACGCGGAAGACTCTGGCCGGCCTCGAACAGCACTTCAAGCAGACCAAGGCACCGCTCGACGAATCGCTCGAGGCGCCCTTCCTCGCCGAGGTGCGGGAGGGCGAGCACGACCCGGAGATCCGCGACGAGCTGGCGACGCTGACGGAGCGCCTGCACGCGGTCGTCCACACGTGGAACGACATGCTCAACGCCCGGCGCCGCGGCCGCTTCGCCATGCTGACCGGCGCCGACGCCGACGCCCTCGACGACCCGGACGCCTACAACGCCGCCGTCGCCGCCTGCTTCCCGGCCTTCCGCGCCGTCGAGCCCGTCAACGCCGCCGCCAGCCCCGTCATCAGGCGCTGGAGCATGAGGGAGCTCAACCACGGCCCGCTCACGCACTGGGAGCTGCTGCGCGCCAGCGCGCTGTACCACGTCTGGATGCGCGGCAGGCGCAGGGCGTCGGTCGTGGACGAGAGGAAGAAGAGCACGTTCGCCTTCCAGATGGCCGGCTTCGAGCTGTGCTGGATCAAGGCGGCCAAGCTGCCGTGCCGCCCGATGGTGCTGCATGTGTGGGCGGGCTTGCGGCCGAAGAAGGTTGGCAAGCTTGGAGGGTATGGGGGCAAGGGGTCGGTGGGTGCGGCGGGGCTGCCGGATGCCGGGAGGGAAAGGGAAGGCGAGAGGAGGTTTGGGACGGGGAGGTTGGTGGATGATGCGGATGGGGAGGAGGGCGCGGAGGAGGATGGGACGGTGTATGAGAGCGCGTGAAAGGCTAAGGGGGAGACGCATCCGCGAAGGACCTTGAAGATTGACGGTGGTTTGGAAACAGTGGGATTTGGTAATTCTGGGGGAAAATTCCTTGCGACTTGGAGAGGGATCGTTCTTGGTGGGGATTTGGGTAGGAAGGGATTTGAAAGACTGACCAGGATTTTAACAGCTGGTTGTCGGTCTTCTTATCTCTTCCTCTGTGCCGGGTATTGGCGTTAATAACATGAGCGTGCTTGATGATAGCGAGTCGATCTTGCATTGCGGTGGGAGTTTTTTTTTTCCTTTTCTGGATCTTTCCACACCTCTATATCTGCTGGTGGGATTGGCCTTTCTTCTGGGATTGATTTCCGTAGAAGAATCAGGCGCTCTTGTCACAAGGAATTGCTGGAAATAACTATGAATTCTGAAGAATGTCCATCTTCCGTTGCTGTGCCCTGGAAAGTGATGAGCAGATTCTGTCAAAGCGCTTCCACGGGAAAAGGTAGATGTTTCATAAGGCAGAACAAGAATCTATGTAGATATGAACGCAAAAAGAGAGAAAGATACGTGTTTACTACGTCACAACACGTCTAGAATTGACGTTCTTTTCGTATCCTAAGCTAATCACTGAGAGAACACCGCGCAAAAAAGCCTATTTACCGTGGAGCTAAGATATAGAAGTTGCCGGACACCATCGACTGTGCCTTCTGGGAACGGCAACGCCCTCCGCAACTAAGAATTACGTGTTTGCGGGCGTCCAATTTCTCGGCATCAGAATCTAGGGCGCAGGACCACGTGGATTCGTTTGCAAAAGTTTTACAGTATATTCCCATAAATGATGTTAACCAGCGAAAAGGACGTTAAATACGAGAGTAAATTCAGACCAGTGGATGCTGACCGGCAAACTAGGCGGTGAAGTTAATGGAATCAAAGGACCATCAAATTTAGTTTTAGAGTTCAATGGTATTAGTCCAAGCAACTTCTGCTGCACTGCGTTTCCCAGCCGATATCCGATGGTTTTGGTGGAGAGCTGCCATGTCCCCAATCAGAACCAAGTAACGTTACTTTGATTGTTCTCTCGAGTGGTTCTTTGCTATGGGCATCCACAGACCCATGTCTATTACTCTTGACGAGGAACTCCCAGCATTTCCTCCAGGTGCTCAACTCTCAGGTGCTAGCTGAAGCTGGAGGTCAAGGATCCCGCCGGCTTCATTGAGCCTCAGGCAGCTCTACTTATTTTCAAGATCTTGGCTATGGCGTTGTGTGATAGCCCGACCATTGACCGCCATCCTTGTTGGACATCGAAGCACTCGTTCACATATAAGTTTCGACAACTCGTGAACTTCTACATCCGGACGATGCACCGACTCTCCTTTTGTCCTCAAATTGCTGCTCCGTCAATTCAGAGCTCAATATACCCATCTCTTTGCGCCTTGTGGAGAGTGCGCTGCCCCCAAGTTTCTCTGACCGTCTCTTTCAGTATAGACCTGTCCTTCGCACACCTCAAGCCGCAGCAGCCTCGTCCGCCTTCTTGACCTCCTCAACCACGACCTCAACCACCCTCGCCAAGCCCTCCATCTCCTCCTCCACGCTCCCACCGGCGCCGGCGCTCGCGAAAGATGTCGAGTTCCCAACGTACGTCGGGCGGGCCGTCCGCCTCGCCAGTATCCTCGCCAAGCGCGTCGCGAGGTCCAGCGTCGGCGTCTGCGGGTAAAGCGGCGTGCTCAGCGGCTGAGCGGTCGGGTTGGCGCGCTGCAACAATCCGTCCCCTCCCCCCACATCAGCATATCGCTCCGTCAGATGCGCACCAGCAGACTGTCCCGCAGCGGCGTTGGAGAGGGAACAACCGGGAAGCCTTACGTTCGGCATGGCGTAGACGAAGCTGCCCACGGGCGCGGCGGCGCCGGCGTCGTGCTCGGGCGTGGTGGTGGTGACGAAGAGCAGCAGCGTCGTCGGGTGCACGGTGAGGTGCAGGTTGACGCGGGCGTTTGGGGCGCGCGGGAGCGGGAAGGAGAGCTGCACGGGCTGGTGCGGTTTGCGCGCGTGCTCGCCGTTGGGGAGGGAGGCGGCAGCGGAGGCGGCAGCGGAGGCGGCAGCGGAGGCGGAGGCGGAGGCGGAGGCGGCCATTGGCGCTGTGAGGGAGGGGGAGGGAGAGGCCAGGTGGAGGGGCGTGGTGCGGATAAGCGTGTCACGGGCGTTTGGGGATGAGAAGTGTTTGGTGGGAGTGTGGGGTGGGTGGGTGGATGGATGGACAGGCGTCGGCGGCGGGCACGCGCGTGCGTGCGCCGCGTTTGCGCCATGATCGGCGCAGGGGAAGAGCAAGCAAGAGCAAGCAAGGCGGCCTGGCGGACGGTCAAAGCTCGGCCCTTCTTCCCTTCATGTCTAGCAGCACTGCCCGCTGACCAAAAACTTCCCCGCGTCACGCTCCTCCGTGACACAACCTCTTCCGGCAAACGGCTTGTCGGGTGACACAGCTCATCAAACGCATCTGCACAGTACATGTCTCGAGCATCCCGGGCCACTGCCGAAACTGTCATAAGTCCCCGCTTAACGCGGTCGACGTCTGCTCGACAACTTTTTCTTATCAGTTGTACCAGCTGATGTCCCGGTGAGACCTGTTGCTACAACCACCAACACCGCCGTCTAGCGCTGGGCAATGGAATCCGAGACACAACACGGTGCCCTCGAGGGCGAGTGGCAAGGAGACATAGACCCGAATGACGACCTGGAGGAGCAGAGAGTCATCCATGCCGCCCTAGACTCGTTTCAGTAAGTGAGACTTCAGTACTTCTCCATTGCACCTAAACGAGCTTTCATTTCCTTTTTCGGTAATACGTGCCCCTATCTCCTGTCTCCTACTCTCTCTCTATACTCTATACAAGTCTCTATAGCACCCACTCCGGGCGCTAACCGCCTATTCGCACCTATAGCACTCACTAAGCCGTTCTCTCCACTTTCCCCCTCAAAAAGGTCCTACCGCCACGTCGCGCACTACAACGTGACGCACATCCGCCGCCAAAACTTCTACGCCATGCCGGCCGCGCACTGGAATCTCCTCGCCGAGCCGCCCTTCTCCCTCCTCGACACCTTCAACGCCGTCGACGACGCCATCGACGCCAACGCCGACCTGGCCGAAGCCATCTTCCACGCCGCCGCCCCCAACTTCGGCATCAACCCGGACGTCATCCCAGCGTCCTCGTCCTCCTCCTCATCATCATCATCACCATCCCCCTCCACCACTGCCCCCACCAGCACCAGCAAGCCCACCTCCTGGCGCGGCACCGCCACCCCGTCCGACCTCGAGAAAGCCCGCAGCACGCTCCGGCAAATGTACCGCGACTGGAGCGCGGCGGGCGCGGCCGAGCGCAACGCATGCTACGCGCCGGTCCTCGCGGCCCTCGCGGCGGCGTTCCCGTCCACCCCGCCCGCGCACCGCGACGCGCACCGCGTGCTGGTGCCGGGCGCGGGGCTGGGCCGGCTGGTGCTCGAGATCTGCGCGCTGGGCTTCGCGGTCGAGGGCAACGAGATCTCGTACCACCAGCTGATGGCGTCGTCGTTCGTGCTCAACCACACGCGCCGCGCGGACCAGTTCGCCGTGCACCCGTGGGCGCTGTCCTTCTCGAACCACGCGTCCCGGGCGGCCCAGCTGCGCGCGGTGCGCGTCCCGGACGTCCACCCGGCCGCGTACCTGCGGCGGGCCAGCGAGGGCATGCGCACGCACGCGTTCGCGCGCATGGCCATGGCCGCCGCCGACTTCTGCGTCGCGTACAGGGCCGAGCGGAACCGCGACGCGTTCGACGCCGTGGCGAGCGTCTTCTTCGTCGACACGGCGCCGAACGTGGTCAGCTACGTGGAGACGATCAGGAACTGCCTGAAGCCCGGCGGCGTGTGGATCAACCTCGGCCCGCTGCTGTGGCATTTCGAGAACGAGCCGCCGGGCGCGAGGAACAGGCGGCCCGGTGCGGACGGTGGCGGGACTGGGGCAGGTGGGCATGGCCGCGGCGGAGGCGATCTGGGCATCGCGGAGAGCGGGTCCGTCGAGCTGACGGACGACGAGGTGGTCGCGCTGGTGGAGCGGTTCGGGTTCGCGGTCGAGAAGCGCCAGGTCCCGAGCGAGGCGCTGGAGACGGGGTATATCTCGGATCCGGCGAGCATGCTGCGGAGCGTGTACAGGCCGTCGTTCTGGGTCGCGAGGAAGCTTTGATTGAATGCTTGCCGAAGTGGCCTTTTTTATCTCTTTTTTTTTTTCCCCTGCGCCCTCCTTAGTCGTTGCGAGATCAATTGCGCTGAAAACTAGAGTGAAGGCTAGAAGCAATGCAGTTCAGGTGAAGAGAGAAGTTTTCTCCTAAGCGAGGTGACAGTCATGTCGTTGGTGGTTGGCTCGCCGTTGTTTTGGCGTTGTCTGGCCAAATGCGGGGAAAGGGTAGGAACAGGAAGGAGGGCTAGAAAGCTCATGCGCGCGCTCGAAGCCCTCTATACATCTAGCGCCGCGTTCCTCCTAGGCGTTCAGCACGGAGGGAGAAAATGGTGGATGGAGACCAAGCAAGAGTAGTCCTCTGTAGTGCAGCAGCCAGAGATGATGCGTTGGGCGGGGAAGTAGGAGGAGGACACAGACCACCACCACCCATCCTTCCATCTCGTGAACTGGAACTTGCCATGCCATGCTGACCGTCCCGTGCTGACACCCGCCTTTGGGCATGGAAAAGCATCATGAACATCCTCGTTGCCCGCAGTGGTGTGGCGCGCGCTCAGACGGCTCCATCGGAGAAACTAAGGGATTGGCGAAGAGAGAGAGGGAGGGAGGCGAAGGGGATCGCCTGCTCATGCAGATCTGAATCATTCTTATTCACGCATCGCTAGGTAACCACGGACCGGGGATCCTTCTGCACAAGAGCGAGAGAACAAAGGGGGAAAAAAAAGCCGCATAAAGGTAGTCTTGGCTGGGGGAAGAACATAAGATAAATCTGCCGAAACGTCCGTGAGTGGTGCAATTGCAATAATGCCGTCTGCTAATAATGGGCTTCCCAAACAAAAAACAACGGGTCCGCTTGCGAAAGGACGAGAAGCGAGAGGATCATGCATGGCCGTACGATGTGGGAAGTGGTGTTGCGAGGTCGGGTGCAGAAACGGGAGAGCGAGACTGCTCGCTTCTGCGCCGCTCAAAGGGGCCAGCGACCTGCCAAGCATGGCGCCGAGGGGGCGCGCGCATGGTCGTGGCATGGTGCAAAGCAATCTCCGACGCCTGTGCTTGGGCGACCAGATGGGATGAAGGCCACGTAATGGCGCATCGCGCGTGTGTCAACTTAGAAGATAACTTTAGGCACGAAGGCGAGAAAGAGGCGAAAAGCACAGATGTTACTGATGCTGCTTCCGTTGCGTTATTCGTTTGTCAGTTATTGACTATATTCCAGAGTTGTGGTAAAGGAGGGGGGGACTTGTGCAGTAGTGGAGACAACTCGCGTTGTTGGGATGCGAGCCGCATTCCGCCATTGATCAATAACAAACACAGGTGCGAGAGACCCTCTCGAAATTTATTGAGTTCTTGATGCAGCCGGTATGCACGTTTGCAGCAGAGCGAAGAATTTGTGTTTGGCGCGGAAAGAAAGTTTGATAATACTATTGATCATAAACCCTGCGCCACTGATGAGTCCCCCCGCACGCGAATGCGATGGGGGTGCCAGTTGCTCACTACCAAACTATGCTCTTTGGGGAACAGAAGTACCATATGTACCGTAAAACCCACCAAAAATGCAACAAGGATTCAGCCACCCTCCATTGGCAAGCCAAACAGCTCGTAGCCGTTGTTTTTCTATTCCCCCGCGCCCATGTACCTTTGTGCTTGTTGTGTTCTGAAAAAAAAAAAAAAAAAAAAAGAGAACAAAATGCAAGAAAAGAGAATCATAATCATCAAACAAAGCCCAGTGGAAAATATGATTCCCACCCTCTCAGTGGGGTATCTAACATCGAGAGGGGGCATTGCGAGAATAGAAGTGAAATCAAAAACCAGAGCCAGCTCCTCGCCACAAAGAGTGATGCTCTCCACAAGCCTGCGGAGTGCAGAAGAATGTTGTATAAATCTGTACAAGGGGGGATAGGATACAAGCTTGGTTGCCAGGAAATGACAGTATCCTTAGAAGTGTGGTGGGTAGCACTTTCAGAAAGTGGAACGGATAAAAGGTTGCACACGGCTCCTCTATGACTCGGCGAAGTGGCCAATGGTGGCACAGAAGTTGCTGCGGTTGTCTGCATCCAACACAACGCCGTTACCCTGGACGGTGACCATGTTCACAGATGCCTTGGTGGACAGACCAAACAGCTGAACGTTGGAGTTGGTGCCCTCGTACGACACCATGTTGTTCTGGCAGTTGTTGGCCGAGACGCACTCCTGGTCGTAGTTCTCGAAGAACGAGTACAGACCAGCGCCGAAAACAACGACATCCTGGCTGTCAACGAAGCGCACACCCCAAGCCTTCTTGCCACCGTTTGCATTAGCAGTGCTGAAGTCAGGGTCAGACCAAGAGGACTGCACGGTGAACGGCTTCGTAGCATCCGGGTTGGACTGATAGTAGGGGGTCTCGGTCTGAATGTGGCCAAGGAAGACATTCTTGGCACCCTTGAGCTGGTAATTGTACAAGACGTTGTGCTCCGAAGCAGTGCCCCAGAGCCAGACGGGGTTGGTAGACTCGATGAGAACACCGCGGCCGTTGTAGATGTCGATCTGGCCGTGGTCGGAGAGGTCGAGCTCGTGGTCAGCGACCCAGAACCAGCAGTTCTCAACGTAGACGCTGGCAGTCTCAGTGGCGTGGAAGAGCAGGAAAGCACCCTCGCAGTCCGGGTTGGCGTCGTGCGTCGAGTTGGGGTTCTTAGCACAAGTGTCAGATTGGAGGTTGGTGCCGGCGTAACCAGCCACGCGGAAGTGCACGTCCCAGAGCGCACCAGCGCCAGGCTCGGAGTTGACGTTCCACTCCATCAGAATGGCACCAGGAGCAGGGCCCTGAGTTCCGATGATGAAGTCGCTCATCTCAATGCTGCCCGTGTCGTTGGCGGAACCCATCTTGAGCACGGGAACAGGGTTGTTCTGGTCGCTGAACTTGGTGCCGGTGGCCAGCAGCTCGGGCAGGATTTCACCGGTGATCTTGATGTTCTTGTTGCCGGGAACAGTGATGGTGTCAGTGATCAGATAGGCTCCGTGGTCAAAGTAGAGAATCTGATCGTCGGTGACAGCGTCGAGAGCCTTCTGGATCGCAGCCGTGTCATCGGTCTTACCATCACCAACGGCACCCTGGTCCTTGATGGAGACGAAGGAGCTGGAGGCATAGCTTTCGTACTGCGGCTTGGAGCGGGTGAAGATCTCGCCGGCCTGGTTGAGAAGAGGAGTGGGCCTGGTGTAGGTAACCTCCTTCTGCACGCGCGTGCCAGTAGAAGCAATGTACTCCTTGCCCTGAACCCAAGAGTCGACCTTGGAACCGCCAGCCAGAGTGGAGGCGCCAGCGGAGAGCACAGCGGTCTGGCTGCCAGTGAAATCGACATTGTTGAGCACGAGGGTGCCGCCGGTAGCAGGAACGCTGTTCTCAGAGAAAGAGGTGTTGACGCCCAGCGGAGTGTTCGTGAAGGTGCTATCGAGGACAATGACGGATCCGACGGTCTGGTTGGCAGGAGAGTTGGCCATGTCAATACCGACCTGGCAGTTGTTGATGCTGAGACCGTGGAAAGTCCAGAGCCAATTCCAGTTCATGAAGATGGCGGTGTTGCAGTCGTTGAAGGTCAAGTTGCGGGTGGTGAACTGCTGGCTACCAAGGAAAGCACCGTAGTTGCCACCGTTGAAAGTGAGATCGGTCATGAAGCCACCGGAACCGTTGTCCATGAAGATACCCTGCTGCTTGTTGTCGGCACCGCCCTTAACCATCTCGAAGCGGATGTTCTGCAGACTAGTGGCCTGAGCAACCTGCCAGTGGATACCGGCACCGGAAGTGGGGGGCATAGCAGTAAGGTCAATGACAAAGTTGCGAATCTGGCGGAAGAAGTTGTTCTGGTTGGTGTACCAGTTGGAGCCATCATCGTTGTAGGGGTCAGCGTCAATGACGGCCATGCCAGTGAAGCCGGCAGAGGCCTTGATCACGGGTAGGTTGGTAATGTCACCAACGAACTGGGTGTAGTAGTACTGGATGATGGGCTTGCTGACAAGGTAGGTTCTGGGCACATGTTAGAGAGTGATTGGGCCATATCAAATCATGAGACTCACCCGGCAGGGAAGTAGACCAGGGCGGGAGTGACGGTAGTAGAGTCACAGTTGTCCCCGCAGCGGTTGCCGTCGCTGATGGCGGAGTTGATGGCCGCAGTGTCGTCGGTGGTGCCATCGCCCGTGGCGCCGTAGTCCTTGACGTTGCGGAAGATCTTGAAGTCGGCGCTGCCGAAGGCCGGGGCGCCCTGACGCTTGATGTCGGCAACCCAGAAGGACGAGGCGGCGGCGGAGGCGGTGGCGTCGGCATTGATGCTCACGTCGACATTGAGGAGCTGCGGCGTAGGGACGGCGTCGACGGGGGCGGCGCTGAGGACGAAGAAGCGCAGCGCGAGGGCTAGCGCAGCGGTGCTGAAAGCGATCATGATGAAGTGCCTGCTTCGAAGGTGCTTGAGAAAGGAGAGTGTTGAGAGCTGGTAAATAAAGCCTTGTCAGTGCTCAGCACTGCAGAGAGGACGGGCCGGTCTTGGGTTGGCGCGAGGCTGGGAACAGAATGCGCAAGATCGGAGGCGAATGGAATGTACGCGTCGAGGGAAGGTTGGAGCGGCCTTTTTAGGCGCGGTTGGGGGTGGGGGGCTCAATGAAAGAGTGACGTGATGAGTAACAAGAGGAAAAACAGCGTAGCTGTCAGCAGCCACAAAAAGAAAACGCTGTGGCTCGCACAACTCTATGAAGGGCAGGTGGTGGAAGGCGAGGGGAGGGCGGTGGCCGCGTATGTTTTATAGGGCGGCGTGCGGGCAGAGAGAAACATGAAACATAGATTTTCGACTCACTGCTAACTTGGGCGGCTCCCTGCCAAAGACTCCTGGACGCGGTTTCAGGTGGGCCGCTGCCGTCTCCGCACCCGCTGGCGCGCCCTGATTTATAGGTCTATATCCATCGGCGCGCGCGCAGCCTCTTCCCAGCTCCCGTGCGGCCAGCAAGTCGGCAGCGTCGAGTGACAGGGCGCGAGGGTCACGGCAGCGCCCCTCGTGGCCATCGTCACGCCGGCTGGCAGCTGCCTGCTTGGGCAACGGCGCGCAGCGAGGCATCGAGGCAACGGGGGCAAGGGGAGGAATGCGGGCAGCAGCTGGCTCGGCGGGCGACGTGCGGCGGTCGGCTTGTGACCGGGGGGGTTGCCCTCCAAGGTTCGCCCTTTGCGTCTCTCAGCTCTCAGGGCGCGCGCCGAGCGTCTGCTGGGTCGAATCTCTGAGCGCGACGCGATTGGCAATGAAACATTCCACGAGTGGGCCGGTGGCCAGTTGTTCGATGTGGATGTGCAGAAGTCGGCGCGGCGGCCCTGTCCCTGAGCTGCGCGGAGCCCCCCCGGGCGGCGAGCCAGTCAAGCCACGCGCTTGTCCTGATCGACGTGCAGTTGAAACCTCGGCGGTGCATGCGCCGACGCTGCGTCTCAGGTACCCTCCCGCGGCGGCCGCCCATAGGCCGGCCTGGTCATTTGCTCGCTTTAGACTGCCGCCTGCCCGCAGAGCGCAATCTGGCCGCGAGCAATCAGCGAGCCCGTCCGCGACCCTGTGCGCCTCGCCCCCGGCCGCCGCCGCCGGCCTGCCAGACGGGCCGTAGAGTCTGCGCTGCCGAACAAGGCTTGGCCAAACTTTGTTGGCTGCTATTGTCCTGCTATTGCTGTGCTATCGCCCTGTCGCCCTATAGCCGCTGCTCTAGCCGCTTATGCGCCCGTTTGCTCACTGTACCTGTAACGCTTTTAATGAAGGACCTGCAGCGCCTCTTGCACGCCTGCCGCTTTCGGGAGGCGGCAGCCCTTTCGGGACGTCGCGCGAACTGGCCTGCCCGACCTCCATGGCGGGGGGGCGCTGTCTGGTGAAGCGTGACCGGTCGCAGCAGAATGAAATAGAAGCGCGCACGAGAGCCCGGCGTCGAGGTCGAAAGAACCGCGCCCGCCTGGCGCTGGCCTGGGGCAGCCACCTGCGACATCCGCCTCTGTCACTGTCACCCTCACCGGCGCCGTGACCGTGATCCGCCTCCCCGCTCCACCGCTCCACCGCACACCTGCCCCGCACCCTGCAGGCCGCAGGTCGCAGGTTGCAGGTCGCACATGCTTCCAGAAGCCGGGATCTGCATGCGCTCGAGATGGTGGTGGTGGTGGTGGTCGCCTGCCGCTGTGCATTCCGTCTTGTGCTCGCCTTGTGGCCGCCTCTGGTTCGCTGGCAAAATGCTGCTCTATTGTGCTTATTCGTGCTTGGTCGCTTTTGACTATTTTCCTTCGTCAAAGCCTCCACTACTCACCGGCTGCCGCCAGACCTCACCAGTAGTCTGCAGCGCCACCCTGTCCCAGCTTCCCAGTGCGGTTCTCTCCCGCCTCGGGTAGCATCCCGGCCGGCTTGTCTTTGTCCTTGTCCTTGTCGACCATCTCTTTTCCACGCTGCAGCTGACTGATGACTCGGGCCAGCCGTTCAATCCCTTCGCCGAGTCGGTCCACCTCCTCCCAGCTAAAGCACAAGCGGATGTCACATGGGAAATTCACCCTAGCCGAGTCGCCGGGGACCTCGAAAATTCCACCTTCCGCAACGATCAGGTTCTCTTGCTCCTTGGCGACCCGCGCGACCTCGGCGCCTTTCAGCGGTGAAGGCAGCGTGAGCCACACGAAGTATCCGCCAACTACTTCTCTGCCCGGCTGCGGCAGCTTGGCCCCGAGAGGCACCAGATGCTTTTCGATGGCGGCCATCATCGCGCGGTAGCGAGCCGCATACGCGGGCTGCAGCGTCCCGCGGATGTGCTCCTGGAGTCGGCCGGACTCGAGGAGCTGCGCGACGTACGTCGAGGTGAGTTGTGACGGTGCCCCGCCGGATCTCGAGGTCCCCGTCTGCGAAACGCCGTACGCAAGTTTTGCGGTACCTTCTACCCAACCTGTTCTGAGACCGGGTCCCGCTATTTTACTGAAGCTCCCGTTGCTTGCTACGTTCCCAAAGCCATCCGCTCCGTCTCTTTCAGCCCCGCCAGCCAGGAAACGATCGATATCAACCAGTCTGGGCAGCAATGCTTTGTTTAAGCTCGACTGGCCTGTGTCAGCTGCCGCCGGCCATTGCAGGAAGTCGTAGACGTCGTCGCATATGACAAGGGCGTCGTATTCCCGGGCTAGTCTCACCAGCTCCTCCCGCCGCTCCAGTGGCATCGTGACGGACGAGGGATTTGAGAAAGACGGGACGACGTATATGACGTGACGATAGATTTTGCCCCAGGGGCGAGCCGGCTTCAGAGTCTTACAATGCGTCAACTAACATGCGACCTGCCTCTGTCGATTGGTGACGTACCGGCTCTGTATTTCCATCCTTCCGCGTCTTCTCCTCGCTCTTTGTTATCTCCCGTCGCAGGAAGTCTATATTGATGCCACCATCGTCCTCGGGAACGGAACGCAATCTGCCGGCGAAACCAGCGTCGTCAAAGATACGAAAGGCCAGAAAGTAGGCGGGCGAGCTGATCCAGATGTTTCGGGTGAAAATTGGGTCGGTAAAGACATTCAGGATGCATCCCAAGTTCTGGGAGGCTCCACCGGTGATTGTAATCCTCGCATCCGTGACCGGCTCGCTCGGATGGTAGAAGTCGGTCAGCCAAGCAGCAATTGATTTGCGGGCCCCCGGGTCACCCGGATCAGGGCCATACAGCAATCCCGGAAAGGAAATCTCAGGCCGCGTGAGGACGGAATCTGCAGCCTGCTTGAGCGCCGCGGCGGGAAGCAGTGAGGTATTGGGCCAGCCGCGGAGGAGGTTGATGAGGGGTTTCGCGGCAGTCATGGCTCTGAATCTGGCTCTGGCTCTGGCGTTGTGGACGTCTGCGCCACAAACGCCAGGTATTTGCGAGGTCGGCGCCGAAGTTCGTCAGCAAAAACGACGACCCAACGACCGCGTCTGCCGTGGCTCCGCGCTCGCTTACCCTATCGTGCTATCTTCCGACCGTTAGCGAAAGAATAAAAATAAAAAAAAAAAAGTCAAGAAAGTATAGCTTGCGACGTGAAGCACGCGTTCGGAAATGCTTGGCATATGTTTCGCAGCATGATTGCATCAGCACGCATGCGTCGACTTGCAGCGAGCCCGTACCTACACGTTTGTTTCCTGCGCCAACCGCGACCGACCGAGCCACTGCACACTAACGGCCGCTTTCTCTCACTCCCTCCCCCTCTCTCTCTCTCTGGACCCTCATCCGGCACGTACCGCAGCCGAAGGTCAGTGTGCTCTTCCTAGCACTAAGGGGGGGCTGACGGATGATGAGGGTTGACCGTGGATATTGTCTAAGATTGAGCTCGCTGAGCAAAATAATGGGCCAACGTGGGGCGCACGAAGCTCGGTGGCTAGGGGCCGATCTCCTGTCCCTGTTGCACCGCAGGCGTCAGCGCCCGTACAACAGCGCTCGGGAGCGTGGTTGGCCGGCCACGCAGCCGTGCGGCTGAGGAGCTGTCGGGAGACAACTCGGGCGAGAAGCTGGGCCTGGCTACAATACTACATGGAATACAGTGGAGTGTCTTGACCAGCTGGCGGCCGCCAACACACCCGCTCGGCGCTCGGCATTGCGTTGCGCGTCCACGTTCCGACGGCCTCATTTCTGGCAGCGCTGGCGCTCCGGGGCACGCAGGCCCTGCGCGCGCGTGCAACTGCCACGCCCATATTGCGTGCCGGCCGCTATGCCGGATGGGTGGGTGGCTCGCATCGGTGAGGCTCATGAGGGAACCGTTATCGATAGGGCGCGATATAAATAATTATTGCAGCCCCGTTCCGCGGGCCCGGATCTGGCCAGGCGACGCCCCCTGGGTGGGCGGGCGGGCGGCGGGCGGATTGATGGCGTTCCATGCGGGCGCCGCAGTGCCGCAGTGCCGCAGTCTTCCCCATCACGAGCGGCGACGGGGGGTTGACATCATCACGACGGCCGCCAGTCAGTGCGCGCACCGGGCGCGGGACTGGCGACCTCGATCAGCCTCCCGCAGGCAGCGTCGCGCTGCAACGGGTCTGGTCGCAGCAGATCGGTATACGGTGCAGAGTTACGGGGCGACTCGTGATTGATGACGGCAAGGCCAATGGCCGCCTGAGCTGCGCCCACACGCCCACAGCGCCCACTCAGTCCAAGCCACCCCAGACGACGCAACAGATCGACCGTGCTGCCGAAGCTTGTCACATCGCCCTGACGGTCCCTTAAAATTTACGTTACGTGTTGCTCCCCCCAGCTGCCGAAACAGCCGCTCCTATTCTACTGTGCTCCCCTCTCTGTTTCCTCTACTAGCCTGCGCAACCCTTCTCCTTTCCCAAAATTCTCTTCTATTGCGTTGCGCGGCGCGCGGGAAGGCCCTTCGATCACGCACAATGTCATCAGCCGCAAAGCGCCTAACCTCTCTCTTCAACCTGTCCTCCGTCAATCTGGCGGAGGCAGCCAAGCAGGAACCGCCCGCTGCAGACCCCGAATCCGGTTCCAGAGGCAGACGCCGCTCCATTTCCGCTAGGCTGAGCAGATCCCAAAGCCGCGACCGCTCGTCGTCAGTTCAGCCGCCCGTGTCGGCAGAGGAGCCGCCAGTGCCGCCCATTCCTCAGAGCATCGATCGCCAGTCCACTATCCGGAGCTACACCGACGATGGCGGCGACCTGCCCCTCCCTCCGCCCGTCCGCGTCGACTCTGCCTCGCGCTCTTCCTCGCGCAACTCTTCGCGGCCCGGCAGTGACCTGCGCCCAGGCAGCGAGGCCTCCCTCCGACCCGAGTCCGCCCTTCTCCAGGTCAGCGCGGACGGCCATCTCGATCCCGGCAACGCCGCCGCGTCGAACAAGCTCAAGAGAAAATCCATTTTCGGAAGGTCCAGGAAGAGCGAGGCGGGGCCAACCGGCCCTCAGGCCTGGATCGTGGGACACGAAGGAAAGCCCGAGTACCACATTTCCTGCCTGCAGAACGGAGAGAAGGTCCCGGAGCTTTGGGACGAGCAAGGAGACACGTATGTCTACCTGTATCCTCGGACATCCGGGAGGGGCCCATGTTTCAAAGTTGACTCCACCATCTACGCCTCTTCGACCGTCCTTACCCAACTCGCCTATGGTGGAATCTACAGCAGCCCGGCAATCGCGGCTGGCGACAGGAGAGGGACGCTCGATACACAGGTTCAGAGCATGGACATCAACGCCCAGAATTCGTCGCCGATATCGCCGAATACCCCGCGCGCTTCCGACATCGAGAGCGAGGAGGTCAGCTCCAAGGCCTCTAGGGAGCTGATGAACGATTCGCTAGAACTCCCGAGCACTGAAATCCATCTGTACCTCCCGCTTAAGTTGAGCAATGACGGTCAGGTTCCGACCCCTGGCGGTTCAGCCCCACCATTAACCCCCGACGATCTGGAGACCTTGGTCGCAACAAGGAACCTTTTCGCATTCTTGGTCGGTCAGTCTCTGGTCGCAACTCCCACGCGACAGACCATCTTTGCTATTTTCCTGCAAGTTTCGGAACTGTTGAAACACTATGAATTTTCCAACCTTGACGGCTCGACTTTCGGAGAAATTGCTGCATCCAGTTTCGACAGCTACGTGGAGGAGCTGCATTTGGCAGACGTCCGGGCTAGCCGCGAGAAGACCATCGAGGGCATCGTGCTGGGGGAGCGTATGCGCTCGGTCATGCTGTACAACGAAGCCTTCGTGCACGCCGTAGGCAAGTACGAGCAGATCAAGCACGCCGGGAGCCCCAAGTTCGACATGATCTCTCGGAACACTCGGGACCGCATGGAACGAGCCTCGATGGACTTGGAGATTCGTTTAAGAAACTTTACTTCGAGATTGGTCGATTTCGACTTCCCAGGCGTTTTCTCCGGTATCATGAACAGCAAGACTTCGGAAGAGCGTAAAACAGTCCGGTTCGATGCTTGGCGTAATGCCTTCATGACCACCCGGAAGCATATCATGAGCTACTACAAATCAAAGTACGGCGCTTGGCCACCGAAGGCGAATTCGAAGAAGAACAGCCTGGAAACGGATGGTTTGAACAGAATTGTTCTGCAAGACCTGTACCACGATTTCTCTTGTCTGTATGATCTCTTGGTCGACCGCGAAAACTTGACGACGCGTACTATGGATTCTGCTTCAACGGATGAGGACGCTGGAAATGGGGAGCCTATGTTCCGTGCGCTCCGCCTCGTCCTCAGCGAATTTGATCGCAGTGTTCCACCGTTCCAGCCTCCCATTCCCTTTGACTGTCCCTTGCTACCGAATCTTACTTTGACCCGGCCCGATTACGGCAAAGGCGATGAGAAGAAGGACGCCAAGGCACGCAAGAAGGACCTTAAGGATGACGAGATCGCACAGATGATGAAGAAGACCCACAATGAGGATGCTGATATTTCCACACCTTTCTTGGACGCTTTCCGGCAACTGGAAAAATCGTCCATGCATAGGAAGAACATCGAGGAGATTCGCGATCTTCGCATTGGCCACTGGCTCTTCATGTACGCGGTCATCCAGTCTCTGCCCATGCTTGTGGTTGATGCGCCTGGCGTCAAGTGGACCAAGGGCGTCGAGTACTTCCTGTGCGAGCCGCCGCGCTCGGGCGTGCCGTGGGCCAAGGATGTCAAGAACCAGGGCCGCGCATGGTACGGCATTGCGGGTGGTTCTGGTGTGGTCTCTCTTCCGTCGGATCTTGTTGAGCACGGTGTTGAGGGCGTCTACCGCCGGAGCCACTGCTGGCAAATGGCGGAGAAGTGGAGCATGGACCAGCCCGGCATGATTCCTGGCGCGATCGAAGAAGACATCAACGAACCTCTTCCAGAGCCCGGCATGCCCAGGCTCAGAGCGGGCTCCAGAGCGAGCAGCATCGACCGTCGGAGCCATGCCCGCGAAAGTGTGATGCTGGGGCTGGAGGCCTTGCCGCTGCCCACTGGAGTTTCGCCGACAGGAGAGATGCCTCGACCGGTCAGCAGCCACAGTAACGACCCGACCAAGACTTTTGACGCGATCATCGGCGCTTCCACGCCACAGAAGGGGAAGAAGAGGGAGAAGTCAAAGCTCGCCCCCTAAGCGGAAGCTTTGTGTGACGTCCACGGCTGTCATTTTAAAAGCATCGGAGTGAATATTCCTTTTAAGCTTTGGTTTTCCATTTATCATCTAAAATACCACGCGGAAGTGGGAGCATCAGATAGGCGTTGTTGGATTAATTGTTGGGTTAATTTTGGATATCTGGAGAAGGATGGTTTGACGGAGCGGTGCGGTGCGTCGCACATCTAATAAAGTCAGTCGAAAAACAAGACATATACCGGAAAAGGCAGTTTTAGTACAGAGAGAGTCTATATAGCGATAAATGCGATCTGCAAGCGCATGCGAAAGATAGATCGCTGGCAAGCATCATTATCGTATCGTGAACTCGTAATTGCTCAGACCATGATTGGATGCGGGTGGAGACCCTGACTGAGCATGGGGCCGAAGTCGGCGGCAGCACCCCGGTCCAAAATACACCGCGCGGGCAGTTCAGCTATCTCCACGCTGGATTTCCAGTCACACAAACCGAGCTCACCTCTCCTCTCTCTCGCCCACTCGTTCCGCCTTTCCTCGCCCTGTCGCACCAGCGCCAGCTCGGAACGCGTCTCAATTGCCACCGCCCGCAATTGAGTCGCCACCTCTCTCCCCTCAATCTCCGCTGTTTTCCGAGGGGGAAAAAAAAACAATAGCAAGAGGGGTTTCCCAGACGCGATTCGAAACCCAAACAGCAGTTCGATACGTTCTTGAATCAACCGCGCGCAGACTCGCCAATCCCCCCCGTCCCCTACGCGAGATCCCTCGACTCCCCGCCCTCCTATCCGGTTTTGAAACGCGAAACGAAGCACACCAGCGAACAAACTTCGTTTTCCCTCGATAAAATAGTAAAACGCGAAACGCATATCGAATCCCCGCCCCCGGGGGCCCGGAAGGAGACACACGAAACAAGAAAGAGAGAGAGAGATAGAGAGAGAGAGAGAAAATGTCTGCGTCGCTGCCCGGCAGCCGCGAGTTGCCCGCTTCGCAATATGATCTGAGCACGTATTGGGGCCGCGTGCGCCATGCGGCCGATATTTCTGATCCGAGGTGAGACCGTTCTTCTTTTGGCGGAGATTTTTTTGGCGGGGAAGAGTCGGTGCGCCTTGGGGAGCGTGGTAGGCGCGTGGCGATATCGACCCTTTTTGCGGCGCAATTAGTTGGAGGGACTACAAGAAGCTATTTTTGGATGTTTGGCTGGGGGACTGAGGCATTCAATGGCGAGGGTCCAGCCACATGCACGTGGGTCGCGTTTTGGAATTCGGGACTATGGGATAATTCGCGACATGAGTGTTACGGGTCGTATGAAGAACGTGGAAAGGCTAATATACGGCTGCTGGTGCAAATAGGACGCTGTTGACCAGCTCGGCCGGTCTGGCGCATGCGAAGGACCTGGTGTCGGCGTACAAGCAGGGCAAGATTGAGAGCATGACGCCGGAGCTGTGGAAGGCGAAGAAGATCATCGACTCCACGTTGCATCCCGGTGCGTACGCAACAGCTGGGGCATTACAAGATCATGGGAGCTGATTGCGCACGGCAGATACGGGAGAACCGGTCTTCCTCCCCTTTCGCATGTCCTGCTTCGTGATCTCCAACTTGGTCGTCACGGCGGGCATGCTTACGCCTAATCTGGGTGTAAGTTGTCGTTTGAAACACGTAGCAAGTGAGCGAGAGCTGACTCCCTCTCCACAGACTGTCAGCACCCTGGGCTGGCAGATAGCTAACCAGTCCATGAACGTCGCCATCAACAGCGCCAATGCCAACAAGTCTACGCCTCTTTCGACCAGCCAGATGGCGAAGTCGTACTTCATGGCCGTCGGCGCCTCCTGCGGTGTCGCGCTCGGGCTCAACTCCATCGTCCCTCGCCTCAAGCGCGTCTCACCGGCCACTCGGACCATCCTCTCGCGGCTGGTTCCCTTCGCGGCCGTCGTCTCCGCCGGCGTGGTCAATGTCTTCCTCATGCGCGGCGAGGAGATCCGCCGCGGCATCGACGTTTTCCCGGTTCTCAGCGAAGAGGAGAGGAAGAAGGCAGAGGAGGCGGGCGAGGACACGGCTCAGAAGAGCCTGGGCAAGAGCAAGACGGCGGCGAAGATCGCGGTGGGCGAGACGGCCATCAGCCGCGTGCTGAACGCGACGCCCATCATGGTGATCCCGCCGCTCGTGCTGGTCAGGCTGCAGCGGACGGAGTGGCTCAAGCAGCGGCCGCGCATGACGACGCCAGTCAACCTGGGTCTGATTCTGGCTACCTCGCTTTTCGCACTGCCGTTCGCGCTCGCGGCGTTCCCGCAGAGGCAGGCCATCAGCGTGAAGAAGCTAGAGCCGGAGTTTTGGGAGAAGGGAGGCAAGGATGGGTTGGTGGAGTTTAACCGGGGTATCTAAGCTTCGGGACGTAGTAGCGCGGCAGCTACCAGAAGGAAAAGAAAAAAAAAAAAAAAGGACAAAAGGATGTGGTCGTGAACGCAGGATTAGAGAGACATAAGCATACTTTAGAGGGGCAGGATTCAGGCAAGAAGGAATTGTTGCAGGCTCCAGCCAAGTCGGCTCATATCCGACTGGTGAGTAACAGAAACGGGAGTCAAGAGGAATAGAAGCCAGATGTCACGACCGCACGGGTGCTCGAAGGCGGTAGAAGCATGATGATGCGCGCCCAAGCTTCGGCGCGGCAACGCCCATTGGTGGTGGGCGACGCCATAGGGCCCATTTCGGGCAGGCGGTCAGCCGGGTGAGTCCAGGTGGCCGCAACTGACAATGTGGCCCTTGGCAGAATCCCAGCTCGCCCGCCAGTACTACAATAGAAACACTCGCCGTGTTCTCTGCTCACCCACGAGCCCTTCTCTTTTCACATCCAATTGCCCCCAGACCGAGCTTTAGTCTCGTCTGTCCTTCCGACCACCCGCTTAATGTCCGCGACCATCGAGGCTCGCTGATATCTCCCGACACCAGAGCTTCCCCGACACAGCTCACAAACGCCGAATTTCCCCTCCATTCCCACCCGCATAGAACAGCCACCATGGCGCCACCGGGTCGCCGGCGCTACGGCGCCCTGACCGTCGTCCTCGCCCTCTTCTGCCTCTTCGCCAGCACCGCGTCCGCCGCCTCGGCCGTGCTGGGCATCGACCTGGGCACCTCGTACCTGAAGGGCGCGCTGGTCAAGCCCGGCATCCCGCTGGAGATCGTGCTGTCGAAGGATTCGAAGCGCAAGGAGGCCGCCGCCGTCGCGTTCAAGACCCCCCGCACCCCGCTGCCCGCCGATGGCCCCGCCTTCCCCGAGCGCGCCTACGGCGGCGACGCCCTGGCCCTGTCCGCCCGCTTCCCCGGCGACGTCTACCCGAACCTAAAGCCTCTGTTGGGCCAGCGCTTTGCGGACGGAAGCGCCGCGGCGGCGGTGCAGGAGTACCAGAAGCTGCACCCGGCGCTGGACATGGTGGGCGTGGAGGGCCGCGACACGGTCGGCTTCCGGAGCCCGAGCTTCGAGACGTCGGCGGGCGCGCGGCCGTTCGGCGTCGAGGAGCTGCTGGCGATGGAGCTGCAGAACCTGCGCGAGAACGCCGAGACGATGGCGGGCGCGGGGACGCGCATCACGGACGCGGTCATCACGGTGCCGCCCTTCTACACGGCCGCCGAGAAGCGCGCCGTCGAGCTGGCCGCCGAGCTGGCCGGCCTGAAGGTCCTGGCGCTGGTCAGCGACGGCGTCGCCGTCGGCCTGAACTACGCCACCACCAGGACTTTCCCCAGCGTCAGCGAGGGCGGGAAGCCCGAGAACCACCTGGTGTTCGACATGGGCGCGGGCTCGACGACGGCGACGGTCCTGCGGTTCCAGGGCAGGACGGTCAAGGATGTGGGCCGCTTCAACAAGACGGTGCAGGAGGTGCAGGTTTTGGGGTCGGGCTGGGACAAGAGCCTGGGAGGCGATGCGCTCAACGAGCTGATCATCGACGACATCATCAGCCAGTTCGTGGAGAACGCCGAGGCGAAGAAGGTCGGCGTGCAGTCCGAGGACGTCAAGAAGCACGGCCGGACGATGGCGAAGCTGTGGAAGGACGTCGAGAAGGTCCGCCAGGTGCTCAGCGCCAACCAGGAGTCGAGCGCCAGCTGGGAGGGCCTGTACCAGGATGTGGATTTCAGGTACAAGATCTCCCGCTCGAGGTTCGAGGAGCTGGCGGCCGCACACGCGGCCCGTGTTGAGGGCCCCGTCAAGCGCGCTCTTGAGGCCGCTGGTCTGACTTTCGCCGATCTGGACTCCGTCATCCTCCACGGTGGTGCCGTGCGCACTCCCTTCGTTCAGAAGACGCTGGAGGGACTTGCAGGCGATGCTTCGAAGCTTCGCAGCAACGTCAACGCCGACGAGGCCGCCGTATTCGGTGCGGCTTTCAAGGGTGCTGGTCTCTCCCCCAGCTTCCGCGTCAAGGAAATCCGCGATAGCGATACTGCTAACTACCCCGTGACCATGAAGTACATGTGGAACCTGAAGGAGCGCAACCAGAAGCTCTTCTCCGCCACGTCGCGCCAGGGCACCGTCAAGGAGATGCCGTTCAAGATGCTCGGAGACTTCGAGTTCTCGCTCCACCAGCAGATCGACGAGGCTACCGAGCAGCCCATCTTGAGCGTGCGCACCGGAAACCTCACCGCGGTCGTCACCAATCTGATCGACAAGGAGGGCTGCGAGCGCGAGGATATCAACACCAAGTTCTCGATCAAGCTCGACCCCACCACCGGTCTTCCGGAGATCGTCAAGGCCGAAGCTAGCTGCGAGGTTGAGGAGACGGAGAAGAAGGGTGGTGTCGTTGATGGCGTGAAGGACTTCTTCGGGTTCGGTTCCAAGGACGGCAAGCAGGAGCCTCTGAAGGAGGACGGCGAAGCTGCTGCTGATGAGACGACCGAGACCGTCCAGCCCGACACTTCCTCGTCCTCCACTTCGGCCTCCGGATCGTCGACATCTGAGGATGCCAAGGCTACGGAGTCTGCAGAGGCTAAGGTTCCTAAGAAGAAAACTGTTACTAGCGGTATCCGCTTCAGCACCTCCCGTGAGGGGTTTGAGAAGGTCTCGAAGGAGGAGATGAAGCGTATGAAGGATCGGTATGTCATCTCTGTTAATGGTATCTCGAATAGGTTACTAACGAAGAATAGCTTGGCCGCTTTCGACGCTTCCGACAGGGCCCGTCTCGCCCGTGAGGCGGCGCTCAACGAGCTCGAGGCTTTCACTTACCGGTCCCGCGACCTCCTCGAGGATGAGGGCTTCGTCGCCGTGTCCACCGAGGTCCAGCGCAAGGAGATCGAGACCAAGCTACACGAGGTCAGCGAATGGCTCTACGGCGACGGATCCGACGCCGAGGAGAAGACGCTTAAGGCCAAGCACGCGGATCTCAAGTCCCTCATCGACCCCATCGTCACCCGGAGGGACGAGGCGCGCAAGCGGCCCGAGGCCATCAAGAAGGTCAAGGACGCGCTGGGCCAGACGGAAAGCATGATCAAGATCGTCAAGGACACAATCGAGAAGGCCGCCGAGGCTAGCTCTTCCTCCGCCGCCGCTGCCGCGTCTGCATCCTCTTCTTCTTCTGCTTCTTCATCATCATCTACTCCTGCTCCTGAAGAATCGGGGGAAGCCGACCCCTTGGCCGAGCTCGAGGAAGACTACCCCAGCTCGTCCAGCGCGGCCGAAGACGCCCAGCCCACCGAGCAGCCACCGCCCAGCTTCCTCTCCCCCTACACGCAGGCCGACCTGGACGAGCTGACCAAGGCGTTCGACGACGCGAGCAAGTGGCTGAACGAGAAGCTAGCGGAGCAGGACAAGCGCGCTGACACGGACGACGCGGCCGTGTCAAGCAAGGAGCTGGAGCGGAAGGCCAAGGAGCTGAACGACGTGGCGTTGGAGCTGCTGCAGCGGAAGATCAGGATGCCGAGCGGGGGCGGCGGTAAGGAGAAGAAGTCGGGGGGCAAGAAGAGCGGGGGCGGCAACAAGAAGGGTGGGAAGAAGGGCGGGAAGAAGGACAAGAAGGCCGAGAAGGCCGAGAAGGCCGAGAAGGAGGAGAGTAAGGAGGAGGGGCAAGAGGAAAAGAAGGAGGAGAAACAGACGCCTGAGCATTCGGAGTTGTGATGGGGAGGTTTGGTTGATACGGGAAAATTCGTGTCGTCATTTTGGGATAAGGAGGGGGAGAGCGGAGTAAATGTTTGCGGCGACGGGTGGCCCTGATGATGCATATAGGATATGGAGTTTATTTTCATTTGTTTTTTTATGTTATCAAATTCCCTTTCATTCTGGTTTGCTTCTCACGGTAGAAAGACAAAAATGTTTCATTCATAATGTGGATGTTCTGGAAGACCGAAAAGAAATACATGCTCAGAATTCGGAGTCGTGACGATGAAGTGGAGAGTGCTTTTCCCCTTTCCCCCTTCCTCTCCAAATATGTATATCTCTGAAACCTTCGGCACAAGATATTGGCTGACAATCTGCGGGTTTAATAGATAATGATATGCTCTTTTCGAGTTGTCGAGTGCGTCATGCTGTATACACCGGCATATTTCAGGATCCCGCTGCCCTCCGCCTGAATTTAGACTTGCGAGCAAATCGAAGGGAACCGGAGAAACCCAGGCGTGACCGCCATGCTGGACACCCGGTAGTGGCTGCCCTTTTCAAAATGCGCGGTGCCGTTGGAATCATCGCCGTTATTGTCTAAAGGCAGTCACTATGTCTGTCACCACCCACTCCACCCTGGTCCTTTCCTCACGGTGCGGGATAAACATCGGCACCTTAGCGGTACACTGCTAGAGGGTACTTAAACAAGTTCTCCTTTGCGCGTGTTAACTTCTCCACCGCACACTCACTCTTTCAGCGCACATTGCCCTCGCTCTTTTCCACACTCCACAATTGCAATACGTACAGCATGCGCTCTCTCGCACTGGCCTTTATGGCCTTCTTCTACTTTCTTTCCTTCACGGCCTCGCCTGTTGAAGGCGCCGAGATCACCAGGTCAGTTGCTTCATCTACGCCGTATAGATACATACACTGAATAGCTCAAGCAGTGCTGCTACAGCTTGCCGAGATGTGAACGCGGCCCAGTGCCAGAATGCTACTCAAACTGACCCTTCGTTTTCCTGCTGCCCATCCGACCGTCCTGTCTGCTTCACCGACAATGGTACACCCAGTTGCTACCCAACTGGGCTATTCACTTTCTGGTCTACTTCGTGGTACAACGTCTCCGTTGCCGAAACTTCAACCAGCTCCATCAGCTCGCTTTCCGGGGTTGATAGCAGCAGCGTTGTTTCTATCACGCTCTCCCCTTCTGTAGGCAGCAGCTCGACCACCATCATCTCTCCTCAGATCAGCAGCTCAATCTCCACCGTCCCGACGACTCAGAACAGTAGTTCTGTATCGAGTACGGTCTCTAGTGTTTCGCAGTCTGTCACGAGTTCGTCCTCGACCAGCAGTTCCATGGCTACCACCACTTCTTCTGTAACGAAAAGCAGCACTTCGAACACTGCCAGCTCATCTTCAAACAGTGGCTCCGCCACGTCTACTACGTCAGCCACTACCAGCAGCTCTATCTCGCCCACTACTCTCTCAGAAAGCAATATCTCTCTCTCGACTACTTTATTGGCCTCGAGCAGCAGGTCTACTTCAACTTCTGCCTTTGTCTCGAGTGGTAGCTCTTTATTCACCACGACCTCCGCACCCAGCAGCAGCTCTATTTCCATCACTCTTAGCGTGCCAAGCTGGAGCGCCCTTCAGACTATCATTCCCTCTTTGAGCACCACCTCTACGTCGAGCATCAAGTCAACATCAAGCATGATTTCCAGTACGGAAGTTGTATCTACTTGGAGTGTCGTATCATCTTCAAGCGTATGGTGGACTCAAAGTAACAGTTCTGCATCAGAAAGCATCTCTGCCTCAACCAGCGCCTCTGTCTCGACCGTACCATCCGTACTCCCCACTCCGAGCAGCATCTCGGCCTCAGTGACTTCCTCGACCAGCATAATACCATCGAATTCTGTTGGAGGCATTACAGAGACAGCTATCACGACTCACGCCGTTACGCAGACGTCTTGCCGCTCGACAAACACGTACATAAGCAATCCAACAATGACGTTTGATGCCACCACGAATCAGTGTGATGTGGTAACAAAGTTGTACGGCATCTTCACGTTTGATGGCTCGAAAGACACCTGCCTTTTTGTGACGGTAACGGATGTCCATTTACCAAGTAAATCCGAGGACGCGACGGAGACGTGTCTCGCCCTGAAGGTGACGTCTGATAGCTATGAGACAGATGTTGTTGCAATCAAAGGCACGAAGGGCGGCCCTGACGCTACCAAGACCAAACCCGATGACCCGCCATGCATGACATGCATACCAGTCCCGATCCTCGGTTGTATCGAAATACCATGGCCGTGGGCGTGTATGCCCAACATCCATATTACAGGAATCAGCGGTCCGCATCCGACCGGCGTGGGCGGTCCATCTGGCACGGGCAATGGCGGCCCATCTGGCACAGATAACAGTGGTCCATCTGGCACTGGCAGTGGCGGGAGTCCAACCGCCACTAGCATCAGTGTTGAACCTTCCGTAACTACAGGAAGTCCTTCCATTACTACAGCCAATCCTTCCAATAACGGAGTTACCCCGTCGATAAGGCCCAGGGGCTGCACTACAAGGGTCAAGCCGATAACGTCAAAGGCAAAGACTTGTACGCCAAAACAATCAACTACTACGTCTTCCTCAACGTCGACCACCACTTCGAGTACCACGTCCAAAACCTCATCCAAAAACTCTTCTAAAACCTCTTCTAAAAGCCCGTCAACCACCAAGCCACCGACCACACTGCCCCAGCTCGGAAACCCCACTGCTGGGGTCACTGTCTTCGCTTCCACCCAGCCAGCCTATGTTGGTGGAGTGCTCACCGGCTCCGCGCTCTACACAACAATCTCGCATGCCCTCGCATCCGCCTGCCCAGAAGCCACGGCGCCGACAGAGGACACCAGCTGCAGCGATAAGCGTGCCATCATCGGTTGCTTGGACACGAAGTGCGAGAACAAACTGACCATGCGCGTCAAAGGCAGCAATTACCGTCTGGACACCCTCCGCCAAGCTTTGATCAAGGGCATTGCGCTCACGCTGCAGGAGGCGGCTACGGGAAGCGACTGCCACGAAGAAGACGGAGAGTACTTCTGCTACACGGCCTCGTCGGCCAGCATCCAATACACCAACCCGCTGTGGCAGTTGCAGAAACAACCCCGCTCATCCTGGATCAGCGTTGTGCTGGGGTTCGACGACGAGTCGATAGCGCCCAATGACATTGGCAAGATGGACTGTGGGCTGATACGAGGCATTGCGGATACCTTGAGGGATACCCTTGACAAGGACTTTGATGTTATGGGCATCCCGAAGACTTTTAACGTGATGTGCGAAGGGGGTGTATAAGGGGTCGGCACTACAATAGTTTAGCTTAGTAATTACTATAAGTTTATAAAAGTATCTGGGGCACGTAGATAGTGCGCTGTTTACATACTGCCCGCATACTATTCGCCTGCGGGTTACGTGCTTTATATACGTAACCTATACTATATCCGCGCGACTCCGGGCGAGCCCCTTTCTCACCCAACGATTCGCACCTGAGAATACTACTCTTTGAAGGCTCCCTGCTTGCTACACCAGACGTGCTCACAGTAAGCGGTAAGCAAGCTTACGTAATCTGTATAGGCTGCGCTAGGACTACGTATGGGAGCCGACGGCTCCTCGCATGTAAGTAGCAGGGAGGCCTTGGTTCAGAGTCCTCACACCGATCTTCGGGGTGCGCTGCGTCAACCTCTGTGCGCTGATAGCTCCCGCTAAACTACTTTAGTACCCTTGACACGTGTCACCACGTTACGTTACGCTTCTGTCAGCAGCCGCACCCGGCCATCCGCTTTTCTCCGCTCCACCGCACGCCGCCTACTCACCAACCTCGCCCATCTTTTACTTACCTTCGTCAGCTTTTCCCAACAATAGCGCCCATTTGCGCACACTCTTACTACAGCACTTTGCACCATTCTGATAACCTGCACGGTCTTGGTGCTAGGATCAAGGCGCCGACTTCTCCCCAGCCATCTCAAGGGAACACCGACATCGCAATCCGCACAACTACATTCCAATCTGTCAGTGCTCTATATACTCACGTAAATAATCTTTCAAAGTGATTTATAAACAGTCTTTCGTCCTGCTTCCTCCATCTCCTTTGCGCCCATGCGACCGTCCCACCGCATCGCAGCTGTGTTACTCTCCACAGCTCAACACGGATCTTCATCAGCTCCTATATAACGCTAACTCGTTTTTGAATTCAGACTCAGATGCGCTTCCTCCCTCGCAACGACATTTTCTAGCTCGATGTCGGTTGATTCTTCGTTTTCCTCTTCCCTTCCTACCACGACATACAATTTCTTGAGTCAGGGCTGCTCTCAGACGACTATGTGATAACTGTCAAAGCTCGGTTGGGTGGTGGTGGTGGCGTGTGGCTTACCTGGAGTAGCCCATCCACACTTATAGCCTTTTTAGCGGGACTGGGCTGCATCGGGTTCGGAGCTGTTGCACTGCTGTCCTTTCGTCGGCCGCAAGTGAACAATGGCCCGACCGTGCAGTTTCTTATCGCTTCTGGGGTTCCATTGGTGGCCCTGGTGCGTTCTCTAGGCTGATATCAAAGCATCAAGTCCATGCGACTTTTGCCTCTCTGGAGAGTCACTTGCCTTCAAGGGGCAATATAACGTTTGGTACTTTGGTTGGGGCGCTGTGTCTCTCACGTCGAGTAGGCCGTGTGTCTCTCACGTCGAGCAGGCCGTGTGTCTCTCACGTCGAGCAGGCCGTGTGTCTCTCACGTCGAGCAGGCCGTGTGTCTCTCACGTCGAGCAGGCCGTGTGTCTCTCACGTCGAGCAGGCCGTGTGTCTCTCACGTCGAGTAGGCCGTGTGTCTCTCACGTCGAGCAGGCCGTGTGTCTCTCACGTCGAGTAGGCCGTGTGTCTCACGTCGAGCAGGCCGTGTGTCTCTCACGTCGAGCAGGCGTGTGTCTCTCACGTCGAGCAGGCCGTGTGTCTCTCACGTCGAGCAGGCCGTGTGTCTCTCACGTCGAGCAGGCCGTGTGTCTCTCACGTCGAGCAGGCCGTGTGTCTCTCACGTCGAGTAGGCCGTGTGTCTCTCACGTCGAGCAGGCCGTGTGTCTCTCACGTCGAGCAGGCCGTGTGTCTCTCACGTCGAGCAGGCCGTGTGTCTCTCACGTCGAGCAGGCCGTGTGTCTCTCACGTCGAGTAGGCCGTGTGTCTCTCACGTCGAGTAGGCCGTGTGTCTCTCACGTCGAGCAACATTAGCGAAGCCAAACTGCAGAGTCAAGGCTGCTCTGGAACGGCAAAGCCTGGGTGGGCGGGCATCCTGCACCTGAAAGTGCGGGGGTTTGGTTTTCCGCTTTTCATTGTACCTAATTTTCGGAAGTTAAAGAACTGCCGCTAATATTTACAATATAGATGCAACTAATAGACGCAACAACTGTTCCGTATGGCAACATGCCCGACCTATTTACTGAGTGCGTCCTCGCTGAATGGAAAGATGGCGACCTTGGCGAACGAAGGTTTCTTGGCGATGATCCAGATCATTCCTTCAACATGACAATCCGCCTGAACGCACAAAACTCTGAACTACTACTATGGTTCCAGCTCATCGTCAAAGTAAAGCGGCACTACCATTCTACTAATAGTCGTCAGAGGTCACTCTACTTTGTCGTTCAGGCTGATATGTTCGATTACTACGGCAATGACCGCTGTTTGAGCCTTCAGCCTATGTCGGACATATCTCCCTGTGAATCCACTTCGGTCGCCCTCACCAAAGGCAACTATAGCCCTGTAGAAAACATTTTTCGGTTGCGTTTCAAGTTGAAAACCTGCGGTCAAGTTATTATGCCAAAAGCCAGTTCTCCGCTTATCCCCGCTTCGGAGCAGATCCGTACTCTCCTAACGCGCCTTCGGTCACTCTCTCGCATCAAGGAGTTTGACGTATATATCCCGCTCAGAGATCAATTTTCGACGGCGGGGTACGTAAAGGGGCCGCACAAGCAGTTGCTTGGCCAGATATGCGAATCCGTCGTTGCGCAGAAAATGATGAACCACCGCATCGATTTTGAAAGTTTTTACCGAAATGGGGCAGAGCAGGATGCCTGGGACAACTTCGATCTCCACGGAAACGAGAAACCGAATGACGCAACGATTACTGTTACTTGTCAACACGACGGCGAAGGCGCGGCAGGAAGAGAAGCAAACGCAGGTGCTTTCGCTGAAGAGATCGAATGTCCTAGCACACATACCACGCCTATACAAGAGCAGCAGGTTCAGCGCCAGCAGCATCAACAAGTAGTCGCTGCTACAGAGTCTTCCTTCGAGATACCGCCACCCCAGTACCAGGAAGCAACGTCAACGCCTTCCGGTACAGAGCTTGACAGTGGGCCTTCGGATCGGCGGCATACCGAAAACCATACGACGACGGTTGTTGACACGGGCAGCAAGGGCGATATCGGGCGGTCCCAGGAGGGCCCTGAAGATGAAGCTGAAGTTCCGCTTCAACCATGTCTCGGCCTTGACGGTGATGCAACGGAAGAGGATGTGAGCGCATGCGCAGGCGAAGCGCGTGTTACCCTTTCTGCGGATGAGAACGGTGTTCATAAAGGAATACTGGAAAAGAAGCGCAAGGGGAATCATCCTGCCGAGGAGAGAGCAAACCAGAAGCGTAAGCTACCTCTCCCTCCTGTCTTTCACTCACACTAACTTCTTCAAAGCGCGTGCGAAACGAGTTCGGATCCATGTTGGCAAAGACCGGTACAGAGGGTCACGCTCCACCTCTTGCGCTGTCGCCTCTACTATGGTTACCTCTCCCAGCTCAACCAAACCCACGCGGTCTAGCACTTTGTATTCTACACCAGATTCTCTCCTTAACGAACTCACTGAATTCCTCGTCTGGCTTGCGAGCGTGGACATGGATTTGCAGAAGCGGTACGAAAAGCTGTTATGGGACCTTGGGGACGCCGCGAGCGCGGGGGACGGGGTGAAATTCTCAGCACTTCAAGCGAGATGCAAAGCGGAAGTTCTTGTCAGTTATCGAAGAAGGACTCCCGGCGAGATACGGTAGTCTTTGGTATGCTTTTGCAAGCTTGGACATCAGTAGGCTGCCGCCCGCGCGTGCCGCAACGGCTGCGTGAACCATACGTCTTCGCTATTTGGAATCTCACTCTGATAGCCGCTCCCCGACGTCTAATCCCTAGCGAGCGCTGACAGCTAGCCGTGTGCCTTGCTCAGCCCGGTTAGCCGATAGGCTAAAGTAGTAGAGTAGATAATACTATTTTTAAACTATTATTATTAGTTATCAAAGTATTTCATCTATACAATTAATCTACTATCCGCTATTTCTTAATATAATTTCTTAATACGGCGTGTTGTCTTTTTAATATTCTTTTAATTTATACTAATACTACTATTCTAAGCTTTGCCTTAGGAACTAATATTCGAACCAGAAACTTCAGACTCAGCACCATGGCTGTGAAGACCATGGATAGTCTGGTTGCCGTCAGTGCCACCAGCACCCGTGCCGTACTTGCCGACGTTCATGGGCAGGCCGGTGTGCGGCTCGATGACGATGCCTTCTTTCTCACCGGGCTGGATGGCGCTATGCTCTCCGGCGCGTGTACTCCTGCATCATATCGTCAGCTACATGTATGCGACTCAGGGGCGCGATCACCTACTCAGGACCAGATGCGGCACCAGCCTCTCCGATACGGCCATCAGTGCCGTAATGCTCGTCACCGTGCGCGTGGATGTACTCCGGCGGCGGGTCCTTGTGGAGCCTGTTGCGATCATGCTTGCCGTTCTCATGATGCTCGTACGCGGCGGCTCCAGCACCAGCGACACCAGCAGCACCGGCAGCCTCCTCAGCGCGGTGGTGCTTGTCGGCGGTAGTCGCGGGCTCGGCAGCCTTCTCTTCCTCCTTCTCCTTGTCCTTATCCTTGTCGCGGTGAAGGAAGCCGAGCAGACCGCCGCCGTGCTTCTTCTTCTCTTCCTTTTCGACCTCCTTTTCATGCTTCTTCTGTTCCTTCTCCAACTCTTTTTGCTGTTTCTTCTCCTCTTTCTCTGCCTCCTTATGGTGCTTCTTCTCTTCCTTCTCGACTTCCTTCTGGTGTTTCTTCTCCTCCTTCTCGGCTTCCTTCTGGTGCTTCTTCTCCTCCTTTAGACGCTCCTTCTCCGCCTTCTCCACATCATGCTTCGAGTACTCGTACGCACCCGCGCCGGCAGCACCAATAGCTCCCGCGGCCGCAGCATCCCTGCCGTAGTGATGCTTCTCAGACCCGTCGGCAGTCTTTGTAGGGTCAGCAGTGGTCTTGGTCTGGCTGCTAACAGGTCCAGTAGCAGAAGCAATAGTGCCGTGAGGCTGCTCCCTCTCGGCCTTCTCGGCCTCTCGCTTCTGGTGTTCGTAAGCAGCACCGGAGCCGACTAGACCAGCGCCGCCAGCCACGGCCGCATCACGACCATAATGGTGTTGGCCGGTTGGCTGCGTGGTGGAACTAGAGACCGCCGGTTGGGCAGTCGAGGTATTGGAGTGGGGCGGTTGGGTTGCCGAGGAGACAGTGGGCACTGCTGCAGAATTGTTGCCAGACGAGTAGTCTTCGGCCGCCTTCTCGGCCTTACGTTCGCCATACTGATTGGCAAGACCAGCACCCGCCAGGCCCCCGCCTCCAGCAATTGCGGCATCACGACCGTAGTGGTGCTGGCTCGTTGGCTGCTGACCATCGGCGGCGCGAGGTGCAGTCGGCTGAGAGGTCGAGGTCAAAGCCGTTGGGGCTTGAGCGCTTGATGGAACTGCTGACTCTGTTGTGCCATGAGGACGGCGCTCGGCGTCTCTCGCAGCTTCATGCTGTTTGTAGGCATAACCGGCACCGGCACCTGCCAAGCCAACACCACCTGCAACGGCGGCATCGCGACCATAATGATGTTGTTGGCCAGTCTGGGTGGAACCAGAGCTTTCCAATCCAGCAGGTCCAACTGTCTTGTTGGACGTAGCCGGCGTGCCCTTGTTCGAGTCAACCGCAGAGCCAGCCGGCCCAGCAAACCATCCTCCCTTGGTGGATGAAGTCCGAGAAGGAACGTCTGAGGAGGTGGAGCTGCCATGGACTCTCGGATCAACTGCGTGAGAGCTGTATGGGTTCTTCTCGCCTTGGTGCTGGGATGCTGCGTAGGCACCTGCAGCTCCAGCGCCAAGACCACCTGCAACTGCGGCATCACGACCATAGTGATGTTGATTCGTCTCCTTGGAAAGATCAGAGTCAACGCGCGGATCCACACGGTTGAGAGTATCTGACTGGTGAGGTCCAGCGGTTGTATGCTGCTTCATCTTTTCCGGCTGAGGCAATACTCTCGGGTCGGCAATGTTCGCAATATTGCTGGAGTGCGGGCCAACAGTCTTGGAGGCTGGGTCTGTCTCTGTGGACCGGGCTTGATGACCTTTCATTTTGGAAGGGTCAGGCAGAACACGTGGGTCCATGATGTTTGCAATATTACTCTTGTGAGGGCCGTGCGTGGAGCTTGCTGGGTCGGTTCCCGTTGATCCTTTACGACGAGCCTCGTAGAGGCCGCCAGCGGCAGCAGCTCCAGCTCCAGCTCCAGCAATAGCAGCATCACGTCCATAGTGGTGTTCGCCAGATGAGACATTAGCGTTTCTGGGCTCTTCATAGGCAGGCGTGGCTGCGGCCGAGTCAGGATAAGCACCCGGCATGCTGATTCCAGATGTCTGAGGTGGAGTGGCTTTCTGATCGTCGTAACTCGTCCGTTCATGAGCTGCACCAGCAGCCTTCAAGGGAGAAGGGATAGATGAAACCTCGGCAGAAGAGCCTACGCTCTTTGGATTATTGGGGTCGAGCCGATTACCAAGTTCAGTGGCATGAGGGCCAGAAGTGAAAGTTGGTCCGCTTCGGGCGCTGTCTGTATTAGGACCATCATACCTGTGGCCATGACCTCCGTGCTCGTGACTAGCAAACGCGGTAGATGCAGCCGCGGCTGCGAGACCAGTATCGTGGTTCTTAGATTCCTGGCCGCCAGTTGTCCTGTCAGCTGCGTGCCCAGTGGTAGCGGGCGCTTCGCGGGTCGCAACAGCGGGCCCTGTTCCAGAACTGTCTTTGGTGGAACCTCCAGAGAGTGGGAACGAACGCTCCGTGCCAGTTCCAAGTACGGCAGCGGTGCCTGCAGCAGCGGCAGCGGCACCAGGGCCGGAATGCGTAGCTGGCCTTGAAGTAGTATCAGGGCCGACTGGAATATCGGAGTCAGTTAGCTCTTTGGCATGGGGCGTGTCACCAATGACGCCGGATCGGACACTAGCTACGGTAATGTCGTCCTCGTCGGCAAATTCGGATGGTCTGAGATTACCTGAGCTGGGTTGAGCTCCAATGATTCCTTGTCCGTGATCAGAGCTGTGGGAGACACCACCGACTGGTTCTAACGCTCCGCCTTTTGAAACCCTGGTAGGCGTTGGCTCGATAGCAATAGTGGTGCCATACCTCGTCTCGTCAGATTTGGTTTCACGGGGGTTCCTGGTAACAGATTAGCGGTGATGTCCTGTACTCATGCGGAGCTTTGAAAGCCCGTGGTCTGAATGTGTGGAGAACGGCGCCATGCGCGTCGAGCAGATTCACACTTACGCTGTCTGCCTGTGCAACCCAGTGTCCCTCTCAGCGACTGGATCGGGGTGGAAAGTGCCGGTAGCGCGGTCTGGCAGAGTCGTAGTTGCCGCAGTTGCAGAGTCCCTTGTCCCATGGTGTCCTTCATCATACTTTGATCCCTCAGGATTCACCGCTTTCCCAACCGAGCCACTATTTCTCTCAGCGGGGGCCTTTGACGCGGGAGTGGTGGACGTGATGGTATCGGGATCCATTGTGTCATTCCTCTGGTGGCCTTTGGTGGCGCCAACAGAGCTGGGTGTGTCAGGCAGACTTCAGGTGTGCCTTTGGCAGAGCACTCACCTTTGGGCCTGAGCAGCATCTCTGGCGTGCGCAAAGTGGCTGCCCTCTCCGGATAACTTGCCGGTATTTCCAGAAGTGGCCGACTGCTGAGATCCATAGAGCAGGTCAGCGTCCTGCTTGTGGCCAGGGGAGCTGTTGGTAGAGTCAGTAAGGCAGGCCACCCTGGCAGCGGGTGATTCGCATGCAGGATCTCGGCTTACAGAATGTCCTTAATTTTCTCCATGGCAAGCAGGAGGGTTAGAGTTCGACCGGGATGGTGGATGAGTCAATTCGACAGGAGCTGGTGGATAGAAGGAGGGACAATTGCAAATAAGAAGGCTCTTTGAGGAGGGGACAAGGCTTCAGACTGCGCTGGGAATGAGGTCATTTGCAGGCACGCAGGCGCGCCCGGTGCGTCATTGCGGGCGCGCCATGCTGCTTCTGGGCGACGTGTGCAGCGCTCCAATCGCACTCAGACGTGGCATCGGCGCAGGCTGCGCAGCTGCAAAGGCGCCAGCTGCAGTGCTTCTCCAGATGCAGATTCGCAGCGGGCGCTAGAGGGCCGATGTGCAGCGTCTTTTGCAGCGATGACGCAGTTGAGCGCGCAGCTTGATCATCGCATGGGGCTCCCCCACACTCTCAATCTAAATTGTGGCTTGAAAGAGGTCGGCACGGCGGCACCGCCACCAGGAAAGGTGGAAGGCGGCCGGAAAGTCTGCTGCTGTCGCTTGTCGCTTGTCGCTTGTCGCCTGTCGCCCAGCCCGCCGCGCAGATCCAGATCGCCGCTGCCGGGGGGTGGAGGGGGGAGTCCAGAAGCCGCCCACCAGACCGCCAAACCCCGCTACTGCACGCCGTCGCCGCCATCAACGCCAGCGACCTTCTCAGCCGCAATGCACGATGCGCCCGCGAGCGATGGAGAGGGCGAGCGCGAGGGGCGGCGCTCGCGTGAGGATCGCCCTTCAGGGCGGTGCTGAGTACAGGGCAGGGCAGGGCAGGGCAGGGCAGGACAGGGCAGAGGCCGTGGGCTCGGGGCAAGCGCGTGCGTGCGCATGTGTGTGACTCGCATGCCAATGTCCGCCCGCACGCCCGCACGCCCGCACCTTTTGCCCAGCCCAGGCTCACCACCACCACCATCATCCCAGATCCCGCTCGCCAGACTCCGGTTTTGGGCCTGCGAACCGGCAGCTTCCACCGATCAAGACTTGAGCCCTGGGGGGCGGCCGTGTCGCCGCAGCCACTCCGCGCGCCTTGGCCATCCAGACCCGATGGATTTTCGCTCGCCGCGCCCAGACGCCGTGCCTCCCGGCGCACCCGTCCCTCCCGATGACATCTAACCACTCCCCAGCCCCATCTCCTCCCACTTTCTCCCCTCCCGCTGCAGTCCACCGCGCCTGGCTCTCCATCTCCGTCCTCTGGTCCGCTCCGCTCCATGCCGTACCGCCGCTGAGCCCGCCTGCGCTCCCCGTCTCCTGCCGTCGCCGTGTAGCCGGAGACGCCCGTCGAGCCCTCACCTGACGGTCGCCGGATCCCACCTGCGACCTCTGCGCCCGCCTCACTTTCGCTCCAATCCCCCTTCGCTCCCTCCCTCGAAAACAACCATGGCATTCCGCGAGCGCGTCAAGCGTGCCCTGGGCCGCAACTCGTCCTCCAAGTCCTCTTCCTCCTCGTCCTCGCTGTCCAAGAACAACTCCAAGAGCGACAGCTCGATATGGTACCAGCCGGGCGAGAAGATGCCCCCTCCCAAATACAGGCGCCCTGTTGCGAAGGAGCACAAGGAGAAGCTCGAGGCCTTCAATTTTGACAAGGCCTGGCGCAGGCGGAGCCAGCAGAGCGTCTACTCGCCCATGGGAAGCCGCTACCCCAGCCGCAGGAACAGCATGACCAGCCGTACGAGCATGACCGCCCCGCGCAGTCAAGGTGTCGAGCATGTCAACGCCGCCGACGCCGCCAACGGTACGTCGCGCTCCAGTTCCGAGAGTGATGACGACGGCCCCTCTCCTTCAACAGGATCCTGATGCTGACTTTTCGTCGCATCCAGTTGGCCAGTCGCCTCAGCGGACTCGAGAGGAGAACAGGGTCAAGTCCTTTACCTCTCGCTCTGAGCGCGGCTCGGAGCCGGCTACTGGTTCGCGGCCACACACGGCCACGACGAGCAGCAGTGGCACCCTCGGCCCGTCCTTTACGCAACAGGATCTCAATCATGCTCTAAGGCGTTCGCACATAGAGGTGCCACCTTCAGCTTCCTGACACGGATCTTGTACCTTTGACCGTGACCAGCTTTCTCTTCTTGTCAAGAACTTTCTCAGGACCACCGTTCATTTCTACCATCATCGGGACTGCACCTTTGGTGGATGCACAGTTACACTTTGAACATATTCGTGCTTTTTGACTTCGGCGTTCCCCATCATCTCGCGTACATCATTTAACTACACCGATCCACGCAGAATATGTCGACACGTTCAACGGCAGCATGCATTTTACATACTCGGTCGGGACTCACACTTTTTTTTTTTTTTGGAAGAATTTCAGGCGCAAATCATGGATCTGCATCGGCGAAGGTAAACTGGGACCCAAATTTTTCTGATCTTCATTGTTGATCTTTTCTTCATCCAATGACTCGTTGGATTGTTCTTTTGTACATTTTTCCTTCTTCTCTTGTGCTTCACCACTTTCGGCGTTGGCGGTTAAAGACCACTGGACCCGGCCTGCATTTAACTAGAGCCCTCACAACTCCCAAGCATGTCCGTCTGAGATCAGAAAATTAGACTAGACCAAGACCAGGGAACAAAAATCATTATAGAGAGGGCGAAGCACACATGTGCGGGCCCTGAGGAGACTCTCGACTGCACCCTTGTGCCGCTCTCCAAGCGATTGCATCAGTGAAGCGTCACGATCACCTGATGGATAGTTCAAGATACGAGAAATCACCCTCAGCAAGCAAGTTGCATACCAGACTCAAACAGCCTTCCGGACGTAATTATCAACGATATCGGACTGAAGTCGTCATTGGATCGCTATCCCACTGTTCCGCACGTTTGCTCACTCTGCAGAAAAGCATCCCACCACATCTCTCCACATCGCGCGCATATCCCGCATCCAGACGAAGCCACTTGCCTCCCTCCCCCGCCCGCGTCTCGCAAAAGGGCGCACGCGCGCGCTCTCTCTCTCTCGGCGTTTACTCGCAAATTGCCCACGCTTTCTTCTTTAATTCCTTTTTTTTCGTTCTTTCCCCCCCCCCCTTACTTCTTACGCGGCCCCCGCCGACTATGGTGGCCTCGTCGGATTCTCGGCTTCTGACCCAGGCCCACTAGGAATGTTGGGGGGCGACCGAACCGCACGGCCGAGAAAACCCGCCACCAACCAACAACCAACCAACTAACCAACCCAACCTTCTCGTAAAACCCCGCAAATCCCTCCGACACAGCAGCAGAAGAATTCTGGGTCTGCTACGCGCAACTGTCAACAAATCTCCCTAAGGAGAGAATAACTGTAAGAAGAAAAAAAAAAAAAAAAGGAAGACGGGCCGACGTTGGACCAATCGTAGGGATATATATAAGTATGCGCTTGTAGGGAAAAGAAGTTGGCGCGAGATTAAGCGTTGACGCCAAAAAAAAAAGGGAATAAAAGGTCTAGCCAATGAGACGAGATAATCACTACTTTCCTTGTGAAGAAAATAAAAAGAGACCGGAAAAGAAAAAAAAAAGCAAAAGCTGTAGTAAGCGTGCTTTCGCCCGAGCCATCGCATGCGTTTCTTGGCGCTGCAGCCCCCTCCCCCCACTGCGGCTGGTCTCGTGATTGGGTACCGTCGCGCAGGGAAGATGTGATGCTCAGTGAGATTATCCTGGTCTGTCAAATGCGGCGCTTGCGTACGGTGGGCTGGGTCCCGGGAAAGTGGTGGGTGGGTTGGATGGGGTGGGAGGGCGACGCGAACGCGCGCGCGCGCTACTGGTCTGCCGTGCCGCGGCGGCGGGGATGCGGGATGCTGATGCCGGCGGGGATCAGGGGTTGGGGTGGCGGGGGCGGCTTTTTTTTTGGGAGCGCGGAGGCGTGAAGAAACATGTGAATCTGGTTGTGCAGACGATGATGCGTGGAGGGTTTGGAAAATGGTGGAGGTTGATGTTTACGTGGTCATGGCGTTTGTAGCATTTGCGTGAAGAGTGCGAGGCGGTGGCCGGTAACGGTGCCACGAACCTTAAAGGGACGACGAGTTGGGGATTTGTGGTACTTTGAATAAATCCATCTGTACTACTAAAGTGACGGCACGGAGAGATGCTGCCGCTGAGCATGGTGAAGATCTAGGAATATAGGAAATACGTCGCGTGAATTGACCTATTGTTTCCGCCCAGTGGATAAAGATACCTCTGTTGATGTTGAGACTGGTAATGAAGTCTACCAAGTGTGAAGAAATTTTTGGTCTATGCGGTATTCTGTTCCGACAGTATCTGACTCTAAAGTGCTACATTATTTCGAAGGGACTGGTATGCGGTTGCAAAGGCGGGAACCTTGGTTGCATTAGTCTGTGATCAAGTGTCAGCATCTCTGCTTTCTCTGGCATCTATAGCTTCACGTATAAGCAAGGATGGCAGAGCTTGCCAGTTCTGGTAGTAACTGGAGTATACTTGGAGATATCTTTGGCCAGTATATCTCACGTTGCACAGGTTATTTACGATTCAAATAAGGTGAAAAAAATTGTGCTATGCTTCCGACCTGGTCTTGCACGATGGACTGTGATGTGCTGAGCATACGCCTTCAACTCCATCCTCTCGTAAGCTTATATATACAACAAAGGATAACAGATTGGGTAAGTTAAGGCAGCTCCACAAATTCAAACATGGTTTAGCAATCGAGATTGTGGAGACATATCTTATTCGTCCTCAAAACCCCACAGATCGAATTCCTCCCAAACTCATACCCTCTCTTTCATCTATTGTCCGTTCCGAACATTCATTCGTTGAGAACTCCACTATGAGAAGTAGCCTTCCATGGATACTGTGCAGAAGGTAAACCGGGGATCTACTTTCTTGGCATCTTGACATATACCGCTTTCTGAATGGCTCGGCTTGACGATCCGAACGTCCTCTCATCGTCCGCTTGCCGCGAGAGCGCCATGGTTAGATCCGCACCAGCTGCCCCATGCCAGACGGATAAACATTACCGAGCCATGTTCACACTTTCCACTCCACTATCAGATCTCTATTGTCGAGTTTGCACTTGACTATTTTTGAAGAGGCTGCCCCGATCACCCCATACTTGAGCTTCATGGGTGTAAAATCAGGGGAAGCTGATATGGGCACATGCATTGACACAAAGTCCATTATCATGCTCAACAGAGGGTAACAGAAGTTGGTGTCATGACTGTTATATTTTATGCAGATAAAGGCCGTCCAACATGTTCATATTACCACAATCAATCTTTTGCGTCCGCAGCCTCTCCCCTTCTTATGCCCACCAAATACTCCTTATTGTACCTCAGTTAATAACTTTTTCAAATAGCTCCGTCTTGCTCAGCAATTTAAGCTTGCACCGTTGTAAGTCGAAGATGTTTCTCCTGCTTGTCCACAGGTTCGGCGGCTCACTCAATAGTATAGGAGCCGTTAGTGGGGCATATAAACTGATAGAAGGAATTGAACAATGGAAAGTTTAATATTTTCTCGAAGAAGGGCAATAAAAAGAGATGTTGGAGATGTTCTGGACCACAAACAATCCTCAACGCAAACCACTGGGGCGAATAGTCACTCATACTGATGTGGCTCGGCTTCACTACGCACGTCCGAAATCAGAAGAGGGGTGCACTACTTAATGGAGTTTAAGGAACTCAGTGCTGATCTGGATTATCTCATGGCACTTGAAGAAGCCATGTTGCAAGAGCACAGACAAAATGTAGCGCAACTGTAATTGGCTGAAAGGACGCTGGAACAGCAAGGCCTCCAACTCTATCAACCTTAAGTTCAGTACGCAGAAGGATCTTAAGAGGCTTGTGCCACGTGTCGTTGGGTCAAAGTACCACAGGTGATGACTCGATGACTCCGAGACCCGGACCCTGAACCTGGAGACTGAGTCTACACTCAAGGAAAATTGCACCCCACATTTCCCGATCGATAGGGTAGTTTAAATGTCTTATATTTATTAAAATGCTCCATTTTAGTAGCTCAGATGCTGACGTATCAAGGGGGATTGCGAGCAATAGATGTCGAGTGACGGCGGAAGTAGCAGTCACGTTCTTGAGTCGACTTACGGACTCCCTGAGGTGAAAAGCAAATAATATCAGAAGTATCATCTTACCAAATGCATTGAAGCCCGTTTTACTTTTCGCGCAGGCTTTCTAGGAGCGAAGAGCAGCTAAAATGTGTTCAAATATCAGTTCACTCTTGGCAAAATCCCAACCATTTCCCCACAACACCTCAACTGGAAAGCTACGGCCAAGCCGCCGCATTGAACAGACTTGTACATTGTCTCAGAGCTTAGAAGAACTGCGAAGACTATGGCTTCCAATTAAATGGCTGACGTTTTTCTGAAGTACATGATATCGTGCGTTATTAACCGGAACCCATCTCCATGGGCGGTGTTAAGCGAAAGGTAGTTCGCAACACTATCTCAATGTCTACGCTGCATGCAAAGTGAGCAGATTTTGAGTATCTTTTGGACGAAAAGTGCTGCATCCATGGATCTATATCGTTGGGATCGATGAGGGCGAGCCAAAAGGACATGAGAGAAAATTGGCTTGACTTATCAGTCCTCGCTGAAGCGTGGATATCTAAGCAAAATAGCTTTCAAAGTCGAACCTGATATCCACATGAAGCGGGAGCCTTAACACGAGTTGTACATGTGATGCTTATCTCTAAGTGCGTCGTGGTAGAAGAAATAAGTTTAATCTAGAGTATCAATGTAGCCCCGAATAGTACTTGGATGGACAGCCAATAGTAGTGAGGAGGCTGTGCAAAAGCTCAGAAATGACAAATGTTGGTCAGGACCTAATCCGCTAGCCTATCAACTGGTGCCTGTCTAATCGGGACAATGCTACGCTCAGCTGATCTTCACGTGCAAAGTAATGATCAGTCTACCACACAGGCGTTGTCGGTAGGGACTCGAAGAGAACAGCCTCTTCAATGGAATGTTCGACCCCTCGACTCCTTTAAAAGAGTCAAAATACCCTGAAAGAACGTGGACGCGATCTTCAGGGGAAGCACCTGTCAGTGGTGGAAGGGCCAAAGGGGGCACGTGGGCCAGGGAGGAAGGAGACGAGCAAGGAGGATATAGGGGAGCCCCGGGTGGAGAACCCTGAAGGAAAGAGCTCCCAAGGGTGCATCAAAACCGGAGGAATAGAAATTCTTGACTTTCATGTGCGTTGCATGCGTCATGGCTGATTCACGTGCCCGAACCTCCATGCGGGTCATTGAGAAACCACGCAGAGGAAAGAGCTGGTTAATGAAGCCATGGGCGATCATAAATTCCCAATACCGCGGATTAGTTATCTTCTACCTGCCTATTCGTGGAAGGCCGAAGCAATATCCCCCATTGGCTACGATCTGCATGTTGTCCCCACGGCGTGATCCTATCTGCGCGGAAGATTGGTCTGCATCATCAGGGTGTCCAACGATCCTCCTGCTGAGAAATACAAATCAGCGTCATCATGAGCCCCGCTTCGGCGCGACGTCCAACGAAGCCTACTCATCCTCCTCGTCCACGAGCCTGCCATGTGCCAGGCTGACGCGTTCGAGCGGATGATCCTTCAGCCTCTAGCGTGCTTCAATCCACAGCCCATGTCAACGCCATATCGCTCGGCGTCGGATTTAAGGCATATCCGCAGCGCGACACGTCCGCAATATCCGCCATGAGTATCGGACCATTCGCCTCGAGCAGAGCAAGAAGGAATTAGTACCGGACGCTCCGAGCCAAAAGCGCGCCATCGAGGTCCCGAGGCAGCGGGCCGCTTCCACACAATTCGTCGAGTTGAGCTTGTACAGAACCAAGATCAGCTGAATGGTAGCGTCGGTCTCCATGCCATTTTCGTCGGCCTCGGTGGGTGTGGGGTGGCGCTTACACGCGATAGGCTTGGAGGCTTGTGCGGTGAATGTGGGGTTGGCTGGTGGCCGAGAGACAAAGTACAGTCCGCGGCGGGACGATCATGTAGCTCTCGGGCAAACGGTTGGGCCATGGCGCAGAGGCTTGGTCGCGTTCGTTATGTTTGTGATGAACTAGTCACATCTTGGTGTGCCAAGGCTGGAAGATCCCGTCAACAGCGAGAGTAACGACGGGATACTGGTAATGCGAGTAGATTAGCGTATCATGAACGGATAGAGCGCATCCAGAGCATCCTTCAGCGGGACCGCTCGGCTACCTCGGCACCACCCCGACACGAAGCCAAGAATATTTCGGCCATAGTACTGTACATTATCGCTACAGTGCGCAGTGCCTCTAACACCCATCTTTGAATCAGCTATGGCTTCGATGTACCAAACGGAAAAACTGTATGCCATTAAGCCCTGAACAAAGAGCACCATGTCTTGGCGGATCCAGAAGTAAGCTGGTGGCTTGTTCCGTGAGGCGGCTTCCGAGGCTGGCTTCGTAACAACCCAGTGTCTACACCTGTACACCATTTTTATGTTTGGATCGTCAACAATGGGTACTCCTGGGCGGACGGAGCCCTACCACGGGGGTTTCGCACATGGCCGGAGAGTTGTCAAGTACCGTGTACCATCGAGGGTCCAGCGCCGTTTGCGGCATCAGGAGAAGGACACACGGTAAGGCCGACTTCAGCCGGCGAGTGATTCTCCTTGGGTCAGAACTCACGACCGTGATTTGCGCTGATGGTTAACGATCGTCATAGTCAGCAGATCTTGCGCAGCTGGTTAATAACAATTAGCATGTACGACGGAGTTACTAGGCCGATGACCGGTTGACCGTGACCGGACTCCCGTTTGCGTTTCGTATTTTGCATATGAAATGATGAACCCACGCAGCTCACTGAGATGTGACTGATCAGCAGCAAGCAATGGGAGCGGTGAGTAGCGGGACCGGGGCCAGAGGATTACAGGCACCCGGGAGGATTGCGCGGTGGAGAGGCGACTGTGGGCAGATCTGGGAATTCGCATCTGGGCATCTGCAGATACCCGCGACTGAGAGGAGCCGGGGCCAAGATGGGGCCAGAGAGGCTCCCAAAGCCCGGCTGTCGCATCTGACCAGATGTGCTTACCCGCTGCCCGATGCAAGCAAGCACCAATCTCGCATATACGGCCACGCATCTTGGTTGTTAGTGCTGCAGTTCTGGTCGGGCTAACCTTGCCGTAGACTGCACCGGACAGAAGAGCCGATGCAGCCAGCGGGGGGGGGGGGCGCGGCACAGGTTCTGCGACGGCCCGATATTGAGCGACCGCCGCATGATGAGTACGAGCAGCAGTACAATATGTGAGCAGTAAAAGTTTTCTTTTCGCATTGGCATTCGATGCGCCTGACCTGCCGCACCCCAGAGCCGTTCATCGGACCGGGTCATCTCTCAGCGAGCAGCGATGGCGAGCCCCCCTTGCCGGGGCTCTGGGGGAGGACAGTGGCGAAGCTTTTGCGCGCCAAAAAAAAAAAAAAAAAAAAGCTCGCTGCTGTGCTGCCTGCAAGACATGGCGCTGTGGCCAGCTCGGTCGATCAGCCGAACTGACGCAGGCATCTGCATCATGTGTGTTGAGCAGAGAAAAGCCCCCAACGTCCCGAAAAAGACAATAGGGTGTTTGAGGAGGGGGCACGCAAGCTGGAGAGGGAAATGATGCTGGAATGCCGCTCCCGATCCGGCCACCCTCGGTGCGCAACGGCCGCATGAACGGGCGCGATGGTGTCAGGATGGGTAGGCGGACAGAGGCAACATTGGCTCCCCTGGTGGGCCTCGATGATGAGACGGGCAAGCAATCGCGTCTAATGCAGTGCGACGATGGGCGTTGAGGTGCCTGCTGGTTGAGAGAGCAGTGCCAGAGGGCCGGGCTCGAAATTGGGCCACTGACGCTACGGTGACGGCAGGCTGGCGGCCCAAAATGGGAACGGCTGTGGGCAGGTGTTGGCAGCGGATTGAACAGCAGCGCGATTGGTGCGATTGCGGTTCGCAACGCATGAACCGGTGGTTGAGCTGACCTGCCTGTGAGCGTCAGACGCTGCTCACGGAGTCGCCAGAGTCGATGGCGCGACCCGCAGCATTGGAGCAGAGATGGCCGCGCGATGGGACCGAAGCCTTATCAAGCTCAGCGTGGGCGGCGTGTGTGACTGTCAGGGCGTTTCATGGTGGGCGATGGGGGAACAGTGGGGACCTGCGAGAGCACTTGCAGCTGGGGATCGACTCAGGGCCCCCACACAGCTCAGTCGATCAGCCGACACGGGAGGGCGACGTCCAAACGCGCCTTGGCAGGGCCTCGCGCGATGCCAGCCTCCGCGGCGAGAGCGCGTCGGCAGCCGGTGGTACAAGCGATACGGGGGCCAGACGCGTGACGGACGGGGCGCGCCAGAGCGGGCCCGGAGACGGAGGACGGCGGAGTGAGGGGAGGCAGGAGGCGTGGAAGAGGGTCCGACGGCGCGAGGGACGCGGGCCTCAGGACTCGAGCACGGTGGTGGTGGGAGGAGGACGTAGGAGGACGAGGAGGATGCGGGATGCGGGATGCGGGATGCGTCTGGGCTGGCAGCTGGAAGCGCGGGCAAGCCACAGCGCCGCCGCGCAATGGCGCAAAGCGCAAAGCGCGTATGTTTTAGCTCTCGGCGAAGTGCGGAGGAGCGTTGACAGCTGCATCTTCCCGTCGGCAACCCGGGCTAGCTGGGCGCCGCATGCAGGGGCCGGCCGAGCAGCAGAGGCAGCAGTAGCGTAGCAGCGCGAGATGCTCCATCTCGCAGCCTCGCGGCCTAGCATTTGTGCCAGGCGCCGAACGCCCCCTCCGCACGCCAGCGCCGCCTTTGACAAGCACCCACTCCACCACACGAACAGCACCGCACGCCTCCGCCTGCCGCCAGCGAGAATGGGCGCCGCTGATGCTCGATGCCGGGCCCCACACACCGCGGAGGGCAGCGGCGCAGAGCGCGCCCCAGCCTGCCCGCCAGTCCGCCAGCCCGCCAGCCCGCCGCCGCGTGTCTCGCGCAGACAGCGTCAGATCATGCATTCTTCCCGGCTGTGCTCCCAGCGCGAAACATCCAAAACACCGCGACTGCCGAAGCTGCCGAAGCAGCGCCGGCCGACGTGCGCAGTGGTTCGCGTCGCTTGCCGCGGTGGCCAGTGGCCAGTGGCCAGTGGCCAATGGTCAGTGCAATTTGCGAGCTGCAGAGCCAGCCTGCTGTGCGACCTCAGCGATCCATCTGTCCCCAATTCTCCTCTTCCCAAAGCGGCTGCCCTCGGCTGCCCTCTCGCGGACGGCTAGCTGGCCTGGTCCGCTGCCTCGCCCTCTGGCCGCCGCATCGAGAGCGCCCCGAGCGTCTGTCCGCGGTTGCTGGTCTCGCCGGCTACCTCCCGCGCGCCGGGTCGCAGCCGCCGGCTGACATCTGGTCGAGCTGTCCGGAGGCGCGCCCTGGTCGTCCTGGTCGTGGGTCGTGGTCGCGGTAGCCCGTGATCTCGATCCGTCGCCGCCGGCTGCCTCCGACAGCCAAGCGGCCGCTTTGGGTAAGCTCTGGAGGACGCGCAGGCCGCTCGATCGCGCTGGCCATTGGCTCTGACGATTGTCTTTGCATCCCAAAGGGCCTTCGCGGTGGCGCACAGCAGGCCTTGGCGCCGTTTGGGAGTCAAGTCTGCCATTCCAGGCGAGATCTGCGTGCCGGATGCTGCAAGAACCAAGCTGCCTTGCGCGACTTGGGCGGGCTCGGAGAGGAATGGCCTTGTCCCGTGTGGGGTGCAGAGCGTTGGTCTGGTGGGAGCTGCGAGAAATAATCCGATTCCTGCATATGCGGCCGGCCGCTGGCAGGCTGGCAGACAGGCAACCAGAGGCGGAAGCAGTAGCAGTGGCAGCGGGCAGAGGCACCGGCATAGGGCACAGACCCAGCAGCCCGCAGCCCGCAGCCCGCAGCCCGCAGCCAGCCCGGCGCCGCGCAGGCGCAGGCGCAGGCAGGGCCGCCGCGGTCCTCCCGGCCACTAGCATTAGTGCTCCCCGGCTGTCCTGTGCCTTAACCTTATCCTGCCGGGCCAGCCAGTCCATTTCCATCCAGCACCAGATATCGACCTGGTCGGTGTTTTCTGGGTGGGTGCACCGTTGCTGGCATGGGCGAGGTCCGCGCAGAACTTGCGTGGCGTCCTCCGTGCTAGGCCAAGGTATCATTCCATAAAAGCGGCGCTCGCGAGTTGAGGTTGCAACGCCAGACCACCCTCTCCTCTCGCACAAATTCTTCGTCCGGACTCGCGGGCGCGCCCAGCTGACGATCTGCAAGGTGAGTGCCTGAAGACTAGTCTCCCATAAGAGACCCTCTTCGCCCAAAAGGGGCCCCGAATACCTCTTGACTCGCCCAGACTGCTCCGGGCCTTCGACGAGGCTTCCACTGCTCTTCGACCTGTTCCTGACATCCCTTGCAGCCCAGCACACAATCCGCGCTCCTCGTTGGGAGATTATCATCCAGCCTTCGTCTTGCGCCACCCTCCATCACGCCGGCCCTGTCACAGGCCCGGTTGCCGATTATCAGATTAGGTCGCGACATTTTGGCCACCATTCCAACGCCCTTCCCAAGTCGCGTACACAGTCGCGCGCCAACTGCAACCATGTACAACGCTGGTGAGTAGACTTTATGACTTCAACGTCTGGCCAACGGCGCCCCGGCCCAGTCTGCCGAACTCTGTCTGTCTTCAAAAGCACACGTTGAGCCCCTGGCTCACCTTCTCTTGCCACGGCCCTTACGTTTGCCTCCCCTTCTCCCTATATCATCATAATTATCCTTGCCCCATACGTTCCTTAGCCCGCGCCCGCCTGGGGAAAGTCATCATTCCTGTCGACACTGTCCCTCATTGCTCCCGTCAGTCGCGGCCATGTTGATCTCCACGAGCAGGGCTGACGCCATATCAGACTTCCGCGGCCGGAGTTCCTTAGCAAGAAGACCTTCCAGCCACTGCATCCTGAAGGTGGAAGGAATGGACATGAACCAGCCCTCCAACTCCGCCTACCCCAGCTCAGGCTACCTGACGCCCTCCTCGACAGCATACGAAGGCCGCCGCGACTCCATCGCATCAATGCAGTCCGCAGCTTCGTGCGCGCACAGCTTCTCGAGCAACGCCTCGTCTTTCTACTCGCAGCACCTGCCACCAACTCCCCATTCCTCACGGGAAGGCAACATCCCAGACGACTGGAACATGGTCAGCATGCAACAGAACGGACTCCCCTTCGAGCACTCGACATCACAGGATGCCCATGGCCATGACTTGGAGGACTACGGCACCGAGGCCTGGTCGACCCACATGACTTTCCCACCGAAGGCCAGGATGGTCGAGTCGGACGCTCAGAGCAGGCCCAACAGCTGGGTCATGGTCCCCAGCGGCCTCCGGATACCAGGGTCGGAGAGCGACGGTATGGTATTGCCCGCCTCTCGCGACTTTACCTCCTCGTTCGAGTCCCATTTGGCGCCCCAAGGAGCCAGGTCATTACAACCGCCGGCCGAGATCTACAGCTCTTCAGACATCTGGAATGCGCAACACGCTACTACGTCAAGTTTCGCCATGCCGGGCCTGACGTCGGAAGTCTTCGAGCAGGCTCCCGTGAGCACGGCATTCAATCCGAACTATGAGTGGACCGACCCGTTCAACCAAGGGACGGAGCTCCCGATGTTCGAAGGGCCCTCGGTGCAACCGGAAGACACCATGGTGGATGCGGAGGACAAGTATGCCGAAATGCGCTCGGACAGTTTCGACGACAGCTTGGGCTCATATGACGGCGGGTACAGCTCCTCCACCAGCCCTTCCTCAAGATACGGGCACGGTGAGGAGACGCACATCAAGCAGGAAGGCGACTCAGACTTCCACCGCAGAGACTCCAAGCACAACCTTCGAGACTACATGACGCCAGTGCGGAAGAACAGTCGTCGAGACTCCAAGGTGCGGACTGGAGGCATCACCAAGAGGAAGATGCGATCAGGTAACATGATGGAGTCGTTCGACGCACACCATAACGGGTGCCAGGTCGAGGTCAAGTACCAGGCCGGCATTCAGGTGGACCCCAAATCCGGGCGGTATTGCTCAGCCTCGGGTGAGACAAAGAAGCAGCGGTGCCGCTTCGAGGGTTGCGTCAAGACGTTCGCTCGGCCAGAGCACCTGAAACGCCACGAGAACACACATAGCAAGGAGCGTCCGTTCCCGTGTGTAGTACCTCAATGTGGTCGCCGCTTCAGCCGCAACGACAACCGCAAGGCGCACTACGAGACGCATCTGAAAGAGGCATTGCTCGGCAAGAAGGCACGCAACGCACCGGTTTCATTCGAGGAGCTGTGCCAGTTCCTGCACCAGTCCGAGCCCGAAGAGGAGGCACGGAAGATGATTGAGAAGCTCCAAAACCCGAAGTCCAAGGTCAAATCGCGCGACTGAGGGGCTTAGGAGATGGGGAAAGAAAAAAGCGAGTTTCCTTTATCGAATCATGGCATTTTTCTTTTTTGTATCGCCCTGGCCTGGAGGTCTGGCGGCACGGAAACGTGCACGTAACATTTCGGAATATCCTGACGGTCGCCCTGTTGCTCCTTGCATCTCTTTTCTGTTGCGTGCTCGGCCACGTCTTAATCTTGTACCCATACTTTTCTTGGTTTCTTGGCGCTGCCTCTTGATCTATTTCTTCCTCTCACCATTTTCATTTTTTTTTTCTTTTCTTTTCCTGGTGGGGCACAGTAGTACGACGTAGACGGTCTTGCTGAATGCGGTTACGGATCAGTGGCATGATGAGCGGACGACATCTGACGAAAAGACGAGGATACGGCATGCGGGGGGATGAAAAAGGCAGGCATCGCTGGAGGAAAAGGAAAAGGCAGCAGTGGGTTGGGCGTCCTCAGCGTAGCGGCGGTCTGAGGCGACCGCGCGTGCAGGCGGGCGGCGCAGCTTAGAAACAATACCCAGGCGGCATTTAGGATTCAAATGTATTACTGTTGGATGTTCGCAAGCACCCTCTCAGTCGTTGTCTCGTGGTCGGGAGCGGATACCGGGTTTTGGGAGAGACCGAGCGGTTGTCTCAGGCGACGTGCAGAAAGCGGGCGACGTGTCGCAGGAGACGAGACGAGCGCGCCGCGGGTGTTTTTGCCGTCAACAGTCAGCCGCAGCGCCCATGCCGACGCTGATTTGCCGCCCGGGACTCGGCTTTTCCGAGAGTCCGCAGCCCGCAGCTCAGCAGCCCAACTGCAACCCCGGCCGCCTGCCCTCTGCAGCCGTGCTCCGACGCGCTCCTTCGAGCAGCATCTTCCTCCACCGCTGCTGACACCACCACCATCACCACCACCAAAACATATTCCGCCCCATCCAGACCGCCAAAACGCAAAAGAACGAGCAGCATGGGGCTCGAACCCACAACCTTTGGTGTATCTGGCTCCGAAAACCAACGCGCTACCATTGCGCCAACCGCCCGACTTCGACCTAATGAGGCGGCTTGCTGCCAATATGTCGACTGTTGCATCTGTCGCTGACGTCACAGGCCGGTATCGAACAAAGAATAACCCGCTGCACCACTCGGAAGTGCAAACGCAGGAACTCCCTTTTCTGATCGAGATGCCCTCCATGAGGCACCTACGCATCCAATTATGAAGCATGCTGAGGTCATTCCGATGAGGTCTCGACCGCCGTCCAGGGTGCCGCCGGTGGGCGGATCATCCGTCGGCAATCCCACCGTTGCAATGCGTCGGCAGGAGCGACACAAGCAAGCCTTACCCTGTTGTGCGGTTATTTTGCGCCTCAACCCACTTCTCCTCCCCTCTCTCAGTGAGCGCTACGTACCCCGCAAATCGATCTTGCTTCGGCTCCGCACCTTTCCACTCTCCAGAGCAGGGGACATGGCCGTCTTCCCCGCACCGTGCCGCTGCCGGCACGTCAATAGGCCGACGATCGAGAGGCGTATAAAGAGGAGAAGGCGAAAATGAAGTGTAGGACGAGGATGCATGCGTGCTGAAGGAGCTTCGATTCCACCGTTCGACTCGTCGCTTTTCTGTCAACATGAGGTTGTCGTTGTGTTACAGCTGTTGTGCGGTTTGGGTTGCTGGAGTGGCTGTTGCACAGAGCGCCAGCAGCAGTGCTAGTGCTCCCGCGACGGATACCTACAGCACGTTGGCCAGTGTGACTCGGACGGCTACTGGCAGCGCCGTCTCAACCACTGTTGGAATCTCGCTGGAGGGTGAGCTGCCCATCTATTTCCTCCTGATTTCCTATTTCTTTGCACCTGCTTGTTTGTGCTACTAGTGTCGCTACAGGCATGCGCGGTCCCTTTCATTTACCATGTCTCAAAATTTTCCCGAGTTTGCTTACTTTTCAACCCCGTGCACCGGGTTTTGCGTATGCAAGTAAGCAGATCTTGTGCACGTCATCCGAAATGTCTATCATCTCTCACAAACTTCTGTCTTCAAGTCAGCCTTCTGTTGTGACACACACACGGGTGCACCTCCACACTTTTTCAGTCGCTATGCAAATCGAACTCTTGGAGAGCTTTACCATCGGCTCTCAATGCATCCGGATTCAGGAGCAATGGCGAGCATTCGTTGCGAGTAATCACTAAGCTTCGCCAGATTACTGGAATATCTTCGTTGGTCCCATCTCTACTGCCTCTATCAACACCACCGTGGAGGCGACACCAATTCCCTCAAGTTCTCTGATTCCACCACCCGGGCTCTACTACCCATCCTACCCAACCGGCCAACAGGTTCCGTTGCAGGCTAAAAATGAAAGTTGGTCATTTCCATCAGATTTCTGGTGGGGCGTGTCCAGCGCTTCGTACCAAGTCGAAGGCGCTGCAAAAGACGAGGGCAAAGGCCCTTCCATCTGGGATGTCTTCGCACACAGGGTCAACGGCTACATCACAACCAACGAGACAGGCGACATTTCAGATAATGAGTACTATCTGTACAAAGAGGGTGCGTCACGCTCAGGACTGAGACAAAAAGTCGAGATCGAGCCGATCACTACTTCCCCTTGCTGACACATCACGAACCGTCAGACATTGCACGCATTGCGGCAATGGGTGTCAAGGTGTACTCATTCTCAATCTCCTGGGCACGAATTTTCCCCTTCGGTGCCGATCAAGTGAATGAATTAGGACTGGCGCACTACGACGACCTGATCAACACATGCATCGAATACGGCATCAAGCCGGCCGTCACGCTCTACCACTGGGACCTACCACTGTTCCTACAGAACAAATACGGCGGCTGGCTATCGCCGGATATTGTCCCGGACTTCGTCGCATACGCCCGCGTCCTCTTCGAGCGCTGGGGCAACAAAGTTCCTTTCTGGTACACCTTCAACGAACCGATCGTCTTCTGCGGTTTTTATCCCCTACCGTACAACTACTTCGCGTCCACCTCAATCCCAGACGTCGAGCAGCCCTATCACTGCGGGCACCACGTCCTTCAAGCCCACGCCCAAGCCTACCGCCTTGCCAAATTGCTTAACCTAACCGGCGACGTCTCTCTCAAACTCAACGGCGGCTACAAGATCCCGCTTACCAGCAGCTCCGCCGACGCCGAAGCGACCCAGCGCTCCTGGGACTTTAACGAAGGCTGGTTCGCCAACCCGCTCTTCATTGACGGCGACTATCCACCCTATCTCAAGTCGTACGTCTCGACCTTCCTCCCCGCCTTCACGGCCGAGGAGAAAGCCGCGCTCAACGGCTCGGCCGACCTCTTCGCCCACGACGCCTACACCAGCAACTTCGTGTCCGCGCCGGACGACGGCATCGCCGCCTGCACGGCCAACTCCTCGCACCCGCTCTTTCCGGGATGCTACAACACCACCTACGCGTACTCGCGCGCTGCCGGCGGCTGGAACATCGGCCCCGCCGCGGACCCGAAGGCGCCCTGGCTGCACAAGGCGACCGACTGGGTGCCCACGTTCCTGCGCTACATTCAGGACACGTGGCGCCCGCGCGGCGGCATCGCCGTCAGCGAGTTCGGCTTCGGCGAGCCGTTCGAGCGCCAGAAGACCATCCTGGCCGACATCCTCTTCGATCCCGTCCGCTCCGCGTACTATCGCGACTACATGCAGGCGATCCTGATCGCGCTGGCCCAGGGCACGCGTGTCGTCGGCTGTCTCGCGTGGAGCTTGATCGACAATCTGGAGTGGACGACCGGGTATGATGTCAAGTTTGGGCTGCAGGTGAGTTTTTGATGTGCGCTTGGGTGACTTTTGATTGTTGTTGACTTGAGGAATTTTAGTACGTGAACTTTACGACGCAGGAACGATTCTACAAGGCGAGCTTCTTTGAGTATGTGAATGCTTTCAAGGTCTACCAGGAGACCTGAGGTATTCGTGGAGTACTTGAAGGTGAAACATGCATGAGTGAAGAGGAAGGTGCATTCGTGGCGAATTAAGTAATGTGTATAAGCTGGGGACTTGCTACCAGATTGCATACAGCTAGTAAGGAATGCAATGAGTCGATAAGGGACATCAAGGCCTTTAGTATTCAATAAACATACGAGCAGGAATACGTACATGCATAACAGTAACAAGTACTAAGAGAAAGTACATGTGCCACGTTGGTGCCCGAACCTAATGATACTGGTAGTAGAGCCCGCTTGGTCACCCCAGAGGTACCCACACCTCAAGCTATGCAGTTGAATCAGTCAAGAACATCAGGTTCGCCCCATGTACATCGTGCAAAGTGACGTTGAATCCTTTAGAGAATTGAGATAGATATTGAAAAGCTATGACTACATGGCTATGTAGAAGATTCGCTTCCGTCATTGCTGGTGCTGTCGTCACTTTCGCAATCCGTGTCGTCGCTCTCGGAATCTTCGTCGGCTGCCTCCGGCTCGGAAATCGGGTCGTCCTCGAACTCCTGTCCTATGGGTTCCCACTCGTGATCTGGATGCAGGATCTCTCTACTAGCGTAGCATTTGGAGCAGAAGTCGAAATCCCAACAATCCTTGCACCTGTAACGCACCCCCCAGACTTTCTGCTCGAACGGCCTTGTGTTAGCAGATATGGAAAGAAAGTCTAGAGGCTGGGGGTTGCATGACTTACGAAAAGGCAGGCATCACAATAAGGCGTCTGCTGGAATGCCTTCTTTGACTTGTGATATTCATCATCCCACTGCTTTCCCTCTGCGCTCGTCTTGATCTTTGGCGTCAACAGGTCCAGAGTCTTGTCCTGGGCGCCGTGGTAGTTGGCGAGCTTCAGGGGAGACCACTGTTTGTCGGGCCCAATGCTGAGTGCCCAGATGTCTGAGCCCTGGTCTACGAGAAACGATACAATCTCGTGCCTTTTCTCGTTCCACCCGTCGTCGTCCAAGTCAGACTCGTGGTACCGGTGGTATGTCCCTCTTGCTGCGTAATGCAGAGGCGTCCATCCATCGTCATCAGCAACATCCAGGAGCCCGTCTGTTGCCTGCAGCACGCACTGCAAAAGGTCAAGCTTGCCGCCGACGACGGCGAAATGCACGATCGTCCTGCCAGCTTTGTCGCGGACGTAGAGGTCCGCGTTCGCATCGCGCAGGGCCTCGAAGTTTGCGGTGCATTGAGCGGCCGCGAAATGGATCGGATAGCGGCCGGACTGGTCGCGCGTGTCCGTCCGAGCACCGTGGTCGAGCAGCAACCGGATGACCGGAAGGGAAGCCAGGTAACACGCACCGCCAAGGGCAGACCCGTAGAGGCCACCGACCACGTTGACGTCCAGCTTCCCTGCAGAGCTTTCCAGGAGGTGCCGCAGGATCTCCAGCACGAGCGCTTCGTCTTCCTCGAAGCTGCCGGACTTGGGCGACGATCGCCGACACGCGGCCTGCGCTGGCGACCCCAAAAATGCGTTCACCATGTTGACATCCGCTCCCGCCTCCAGCATGAGTCGGACACCGTCGAGTGAACCGTTCGAGCAGGCGAAATGGAGCGGCGTTCCGCCGGACAGAGCGGAAATGTGTATGTCCGCGCCCTTTTTGATTAGGAACTTGGCGATGTCCAAGTGGTCCCAAGACAAAGCTTTGTGAAGCGGCGCTCTCCCGGCTTGGTTGGTTGCGTTGATGTTACTACCGCCATGGACGAGAACTTTCACGTCCGAAAGCCGAGGACTGTCCCGGTGTAATATCGCATTGAGCACGGTGTCGCCATCGTTGTCCTCCAGCTCCAAGTCCGGTCGGAATTCCATCACCATCCGCAAAAGCTCCGTGTCATCGGCATAATAAAGTGGAGCCAGTCCGTTTACTGGCTTGATGCTAATATCTGCACCAGCCTCCAGCAGAAGCCTCGCTACGCTGGCGAAATTGCCCCTGAGGGCAACGGCAAGCGGCGTGAAGCCTGACATGTATTCTTCGTCCTTCGGTAGGAACTGCAAATTGACGTCTGCCTTGTACTCAATGAGCGCTTCCAAAACGTCTGTCTGGCCCCATTCTGCGGCGAGGAAAAGTGGCGATCGTCCATTGTCTTCCACCACCTTGTCGACAGAGGCGCCCGCCTCGAGCAAAAGTCGCGTAACAGCAGCGTTTTTAAACGCACCATGCAAGGGCGTCCAACAGCCGCTGAAGGTCGCATTCACATCAGCACCTTTCTCGATCAGTAGACGTGTCATTTCTACATTATTGGACACGCAGGACTCGAAAAGGGGAGAGCCTAGAGGCGTGCGGAGGTTGACATCGGCCCCATTCCCCACCAGGTACTCCACAATCTCAAGGCTTAAGTTCTGGATGGTGGCCTCGTGTAGAGCTGTTGAGGTATCCTCGTCAGGCCGTCTATTGACATCCGCTCCATGCTCGACCAACAATTTCACCATCTCGAAATTATTCTCCCTGATTGCGGCCTTGAGAACCGTGACGTCATCCAGCTGATAATTTGGATCGGCGCCGTGTTTGAGAAGCAACGAGCATATCTCAAGGCGGTTGGACGTAACAGCTAGACGTAAAGCAGTTCCTCCCGGACACCCGTGGTTCACATCCGCGTTGAACTCAAGCAAGGCTTCAACGCATCGGTAGTTCCCTTCAGCAGCTGCCTGGGGCAGAGGTGGCCACGGCCCGCCCTCATCCCGGGTGGTATCCGTTTGCGCGCCATTTTCAAGGAGAACACGCACAGCAGCGGGACAACTGCTGGAACAGGCCCTGGTGATTGGAATATCTTCGCTTTCGTTCACTTGAGCACCGTGTTCGATGAGCACTCTGATCAAGTCGGGATTTCCGCGAATCGTAGCGAAGTACAGCGGTGACGTGTTATCCTCGTCAACTGCACGGATAAGGCTTGGATCGTGTTTGAGGAGGACCTTGACGACCTCCAAGTGGCTGTTGCGCGCCGCTAAGTGAAGAGATCCTTGGCTGAACATTGCCCCGTCCCTGCCGCTGAGGTCGGCGCCGGCGTCGGCCAGAGTCTGCACGAGACGGGCGTGGCCCACCCATGACGCACGGCGGACGAGGAAAGGAGGCCATGTGAATGAAGGCAGCGCCTTCCGGATGTGAGAGACAAGGTCTATCAGCACATCCTCATCCCCGTAAGATGAGGCTGCCATAAGAACATACTCAGCCGTTGCACTGTTGAACTCAGCCGATTGAAGCATGCGATGAACGGATTTGCGATGTCCGTTCCTTGCGGCCTCGGCCAGAGCGTAAGGAAGCCAAGCTTGCTCGTCGGCTTGGGTGATGTTCGCCTCTTTCACCCAACGCTCGTATACGTCCTGGAGGCCAGTCGAGGCCAAAAGTGGTAGTTCGGACAAGTATGAGCGGTCCGTCCGAGAAAACGGATTCGACATAAACCAATAGGCCATCTCCCATGCCCGCATAGCCGCTTTGTTCTGGAAAAACTCCAAAGCCTGCTGTCTCAAGTGGGACTTCGTGGAGGCAAGAGTGTAGTGGCGGCTCCAGTAGGAAGCGGCGTAGGATGCTATATCCGTCCGTGGCTTGACAGATGGCGTGGACAAAACGCCATGTTGAACAGTACATACTGTGCTCAAAGATTCTTGAGCGGTTGGAGTACTAAGGAACGTAAGGCAGGTCTCCGCCATCACTTCGTGTGCGGATCTCTTCACATCGTACCATTCATTCTCAGACTGGAGAATAAAATCCCTCAACTTTGGATGTTGGAAGCGGATTTCCTGGATGTTGGAAAAATCAAAGATAGCGACATCGGCTAACGCGTTTGCTATATCCGGCGCAGAAGAAGATCGATCGCTGTGAGTTTCGGCAGATGAGCTTGTATGGGTCTGCTCTGATATCGCAAGTGCTGAATGTAATTCCCCAAGGCTGAGAGGGTGGAAAGAAAACAGTACCCAAGTGATGGCTCTTGCTACGAGTCTGCGTTTTGCTTCAGGTATGGCGTTCAATGCCCTCTCGATCAGAATGTCCACAGTTGTATCTGGAAGCGCCTTGAGAGCTGCAATGAGCGATGAATGCGTACGCTGAGACTGGCAATTCTGGAGATCTTCGAACAACAATCGGGTCAGGCCGATGTCATCACCACATTTCCTCAAAAGCTGTTCTCTAGAATTTCGAATCGTTGGTCCGACCGCGGAGCCGGTATCAAATTGATGCAGTTTGCCGTCAATCTCATCTGTGACGCAGGGACATGACTCCTCGGGTGTCGATTCATTCTCAAGAGTGATGCTCGGCCAGCTCTTCAGCCACTCGTCAAGAGAGTCTTCTGACTTGGTGAAGATGAGGAATTTCCAGGGCTTGTCCCGCGTTTCGAATATCTCAGCGACCAAGCGCCAGAACGAAGACAGCCTGTCTGCACATTCGTCTAGATTGTCGAGCACGAAGACGGTCTCTCCATCCAGATAGATGGAGCGCAGTCTGGCCAACAAGATTAGCAGGTCCTGTTCCGTAAAAGAGCGTTGCATGCAGAATCGAGACATCTCCCTCCGGAAATTGAAGTCGGCTTTGATGACTTGCTCCTTCGTCACCCACTGGGCTAGCGTAGTTTTGAGGAAAGCCTGTGTGCTGTTGTATCGATCATCATTCTGATCAAACGAAAAGTAGGTGCTGATGTCGTCCAATGAGGACTTTAGTACTATCTTTTCGTAGGCGTATCCAGAGATCCGTTGCGTCGTCCTTCGCCCGTGGACAACCAAAATATCCGAACGGGTGTTTTCCAGCCAGTCGGTGAATTGTGAGCTGCTGGTGAGAGGATGGCTATGGTACCGGTGTAAAAGTATTGATCGAACCGGAGACGCAAGCGAGACAAGCATGTCCAAATATGAAAATTCTTCCGTTTGCTCTGCCGGCAAGCTACCTAGAACACGTTAATATGACACCTAATTGTGCTTTGATAGAATCATATCAGCGTACTAGGCTTGAGCTGGTTTTTGAAGTCCACAAAAAATGAACGTATACTGGACATTTCCTCCGCACAGGGCAGAAACGCGTGTGGCTGAGAAAAATCGTAGCCGTACGTGAATCCGGTTCTGAAAGACGCCTCAAACTCATCGAAAATCTGAAGCTTGGAAGTGAGTTGAACTAGCTCAGCTAGATTTGTTTTTTATTTTTTGAGATCTTACACATTCATTCAAGTCTGTAAGGCTAGACCTGATACTAAGTATCTCTGCGCGGAGGAGGGCCTTGGACTCTACGAAAGCTTCATTGCATTCAATAACAGCTCTTGCGAGGCTTTGGACATGGGACAAAACATTGCTCTGGGGTACGTTTGGACCCGAGAAGACAAGTCGTGCAATCTTGTCTTCCATATCGCTGACACTATGCCACCTGTGTGGACAGCCGAGGAAGATCTCAATCGAGATTGTTAGCAAGAAATAACAGAATATGTCAGCGTTGGGGGGTTGAGTACAAGCCATTTGGTCGAATAGGCGATGTCGGCATACTGTGGATCGGTGACCGCTTGACACAAGGCCTACAAGCAGTCAGCTGAATTTACACGGTCTAAAATAGAAATGTTGTTACTCGTTTGACAATTGTCCCCCCAATATCATGGGAAACAAATACTATGCCTCGGAAGGTATCCTGCAAGCAGTGATCAGTACGTGTGCCGCCCAGCCCTTCATCTATGCGAACTTTATCTCTCCACTTTCTTGCCTCTGTAAGCTCACGTAGCAAGTTTGATGCCTCCTCAGCTATGCCTTCTTTGGAGAGGATACTATGCTGGCCTTTGAGAGTATCGTAGCCATAGTTCATCAGACGAAAGCCCAAATCGAGCGCAAGGTCTGCCAGTCCTTTGACCGTTTCTCGTTTCGATTCATCTCGAGCTTGCCAACTTGTCTCGCGGTCACCGTGAAGGCCATGGACGGTGATGACGCTGCTTTGGTCAGATATAGATGCGCAACGACGCGCGGCTTCGCGAGATCGACGTACTCGAATTCGTCCTCGAACAAAGGCCCATCCTTGTTATGGAGACCATATTTGCCGCCATCTTCCTCCTCATTTTCATCTGCGCCGATTATGGCGGGAATGCTGTGCCGGCGCTCGCTGGTAACGGTGTCTCCCACAGGCTCTGAGTCTTCCACAGAAGACGTGTCGTGATCGTCGCTTGTAGCTGAAGAATGGCCGTCATCTGAAGCGATACTCGCCATCTTCGCGCTTGTTACCTCGCAGCTGAATTTGCGACCGGAATGAGAGATTTTACAGCTGCACTCAGAGACCTAAACCGAGCCCGGCGTCGTTGGGCCGGAGGTTGCAGTAGGCGACGGGGCACGCGAGGCTGATGTGGTCCTACAGGCCCCACCCGTAGTCTGGTCGCACGCGAGGCTGCGTACAGCTCCATGCCGGACCGCCACGGCTGACGGTACCTTATCCCCATCCAACCAACAACGGTCTAGCTAGACATGTGGGGGCGGAAAAATTTGTTACTTTGTTTGGGGGCCAACCCGAACGAGTAGCTCGAAACAGACAAGATAAGCGCGCCACCGCTGAAGCCTACTACTTAATTCCCCCACTATTCAGCCGGCGGCAGCATACTTCTGCGAATCACGGTTTACGACAGCCATGACTGAGCAGTAAGAGTTTGCATTGACTTGTCGATCTTTGTTTCTAAATATGCTTGACCGCTGAGTCAAGGACAGTCATGAAGGTCACGCCTGAGAGGTGACCCAAGTCCACAGATCCAAGCGCCGAAAGATCGTACGTCTGCAGCTTGTTCGTGGGAGGCTTTTCCGGATCAAAAAGAAGGGGACCGTCTTTAGGCCTTGTGCCGAATAGCTTTTGAAGATGATTCTCCATAGAGCTCAGAGGATCAACCGTGGCGTGGATCTTAAAATCGCAGCGGAAAGGCTTCTCGTCCTGCCTTTTCAACAAGATTGCCGTACGCATGGTCGTGGGGACTCCAGTCTTGGTGCTGCTATTCTCAAGCAGTGACCAAGATGCGCTGTCCGCGTTTCCGTACGTCCTCCCTCGCAGATCCTTGGAACCGATGACTTTTGTTGCGTCCGTGGTTTCTCGGCTGATGCTGCTTTCCCAGCCCAGCTCACCCCCCAACTCTACACCGGCAAGAGGAGGTGCACCGATTTTCACACCTGCTGTCGTTTTCTTGTCCTCAGTCTGGGACGTCTGGACCAGCACCATGCTGTCGTCAGGTGCAATTTGAAAAACTTCCGGCTCAGGGTCACCGTGTTGCTCCGGTGCAAATTGGAGGGAGATGTTTACTGCAGAAATCCGCCTTGCTTTCTTGCGACTGTCGAATCTGAATTGAAGAACGATAAGCGTCGCAAACTCTTCCGCGTCGGGGCTCACAAGGCCGTGAATGACGTCCAGACAAGTGCAGCGGATGTCGACTGCTCCTCTGCGCTCGGTGACATTTGTCCGCTGGTATGGCGCTGCCGGGTCGTTCTGGGTGCGGAATGAGCTGCCGTCGTCGCCGGTCGGGTTCAGTCCGATGTCGAAAACGTCCTCATCATCGTACTCGTCGTCTTCCTGCTCATCGATATCCACCGGATAGCTGTCCAAAACCTCCGACATGGTCGTGTCGTCCGCAATAACATTGAATTATGAAGACAAGGAGGGTTGTTCGGCTTTTTCAAATTTGGGTCCGGTCGTTTCTTGGGCTCATACATATCTCGTAATAATAGCATTTCGCTTTATGGGTTCATGGTGTTTGACTCGTGTGCGTTGGGGGCTGTTTCTCAGTCGCCAACCCACCTTCCTCCTCGGGATTGGAGGTGGGGCAGCATTGGTCGGCCCCAGCAGTCTTTTCCAGATTAGATTACCGCAACAAGTACGTAAGCTGATGCCCTGCTTTGGGGGCTAAGATGCCAGCCCTCATTTCCCTTGCATGTACCCTACAGCCTCAGCTACGATGCGTCTCGGGCTCTGTAGTATGCTATCCCAAGCGTGCAAGCACTTCGCGCCTCTACTCCCCGGTCGTTCCATCTGCGTGCGAACACGAAATCAAGATTTCGTTCAGACCTGCTAATATATTGCCTATCATGGAAGAAACGCGCCTACATGACTCTGACGAGCAGGCGAAGGCCGAAGATCATGACACCGACGAGGAGAGAGAATCAAGTGAGGAGGAAAGCGAGGATGAAGAAGACCAAGAAGAAGACAGAAAAGCCCAGTTCGAAAAGATTATCGCCGGCTTCAGGGACGGCAAGCTGGACGTCAACACCCTGACTAGCCGGCCGGATGAATACGACTACCTCGACCAACGGACAAACGATCATAATCCGAGGAACCTTCTGCACATGATCGCCGAGTCCGGGAAAGACAGCGCCAGGGCGTTGAAGCCGCTTGTGGAACATCTCATCAAGAACCACCGCCAGCTTATGGAAGAGAAGGACAATTCCGGCACCACGCCGCTCCAGGCCGCCATCATGGCCGGAATCGCCAAGCTCGTCGACTACATGTGCAACGCGTACGACACGGAGGGCGACGTCGACCGCGTCCTGTCCCTGCAGGACTCCAAGAACAACAACTGCCTGCACAAGGCCATGCTCAGCAAGCACAAGTACGCGCGGAGGATCGCGCTCAAGCTGATCGAAAGGGTTCGCGACACCGAGACGCTGTGCGCGCAGAACAACGACCGGAAGACCCCGCTTCACATCGCCGTGGAATGGGAGCGCTGCACCGAGTCGCAGATGGACGTCGTCCGCGCGCTGGTCGGCCGCTGCGACGCCGCTCTGGACGTCAACGTGGGCGCCGACGACCCTTCCCGGCTCTCGGCGTACCGCCACCACGAGAAGACGCGGCGGGAAGCGAAGGAGAAGGCCGACGCCGCGGGGACCAAAGAAAAGAAGGAGGAGCGCCGCCGCGAGCCGGCCGAGGCGGCGGCCGCCGGCAGGACCGCGAAGGAGAGCGCGAAAGGCATCCCGGGAGGGCCGGCGCCCAAAACTCCAGAGTCCCGCACGGCCCCGACGGACCAGCTCGTTCGCTTGAAGGAACTGCCCCAGAGCAGGTACAAGGACCAGGCGCGAGAGCGGCAGGATCTGCCCATGCGCGGCATCCAGCGGCAGCCTACTCGCCCGGACATCAGCGCCCAGAGTAGCGGCCCGAGAAGCGGCCACCCAGATGGATCCAAGTTGGCTGGTAAAACTTCCGGAACGATGTCTCCGGCCCCACTCAAAGCACCGGCCTCGGATACTAACAGGAGGTCGAGGAAAAAGGAAGCGGTCACGGATGCCACGGCCAATGAGATCAGAGACTTCTTGAAGCTGCATTACATGAGGACCAGGGAGGACCATGAGAGCATCGTTTCTTTTCTCTATGGGCCGGTCCAAGGTAAGTTCGCCGCCGGTAAGGAAGGCGATTGACGGTAGCTAAGCGTCGTGACAGAAAAAGAGCTGTACTGGTCCTTGGCCGACGGGCCGCCCGTCGTCTCTCTACAGAGGCTGGAGAGGATGAAATACGTCGTCTTCGAGGATACCCTCAAATACGTGCTGCTCCCCAACATCCGGGTGGCCAAGCCTCCAGCGGCAACGTCCAAATTTCTTTCCAAGCCTGCTGTCAAGGATGTGGGCAAAGGCCGAGATGATTACACAATCATCTTTGATTGGCTTCGCCGCAAGGGTGTCAAGCGAATCTTCAATCTGTATATCGACGATCGTGAGGAGCCGTCCCACAGCGACGAGACGATCGAGAAAGCTCTTCAGGGGATCGAGGTGCTCAAGGTATGGGACTGGCGGAAGTCGGATCTCAGCTCCGAGGTTATAGCCAAGGCTGCACCCAACGTCAGCCAGGTTTGCCTGTACTGGAGCGGCAACAATGCTGTTCTGCGCGGCTGGAGCGAGGCAGAGGGTCTCAACGAGCTAAAGAAGCTTGAGACGGTTGTGCTCTATGAGAATCAGGTACGCACAGTCCGATCTTGATGGGGTTCCGAAATTAACTATTCTGCAGGGTTTGGAGACACGGGCAAGAGAGAAAAGGAATCTGGATGCATTTTCTGCACGATTAAAACACAACAGACGCCTACTCATCGAAAACATTGCGAGCAAGCAAGCCAAGGATGCAAAGGACCAGGACTGCCCTCCCCCAGAAATCAATGTGAAAATCGAACGAGATGAGCTACCTCTGAAGAAGAGAGATGTGGGAGAAGGGCCAATGGCCTCGCAAGAGCAACACAAGGACCAGCACAAGTGGTTGACATGCATGGATGATTTTGCGACATTCATTCAAAACGTTGACCTAGATGCCTCTCGTCTGAAGGGTGCCGAGCCGAAGCCAATCACCATCGGGCTCATTGACGACGGATTTGATATCGACGAGCAGTCCGTGGTCGACAAGGTTGTTGGCGGTCGTAGCTTCCGAAACCACAACAATCTCAACGCGCCATACTGGGCGACCAGTGGCTTCCATGGAACAGTCATGGCGAGCCTGATCTGTAGAGTCTGTCCTAAGGTCCAACTTTACGTCCTCAGGCTCGACGAGTACAGCACTGGAGAGCAGGGGAAAAGACAAATCACGGCTAAGAGCGCCGAAAAGGTACGTGCAGGGCACGCACCACTCTTCTCATGTACTGACAAGATCCTTTCCAGGCCGTGCGGGCAGCAATTGACAGGGGCGTTGACATAATTTCCATGTCGTGGACCATCGAGAAGACCACCGAGAACGAAGCCGACATCAACAAGCTCGAGGCGGCGCTGGACGAGGCGGCCAAGAAAAACATACTCCTCTTCTGTTCAGCTAACGATCAAGGCACCGACGTAGACGAGAGTCACCCCGCGGCGAATACGAGCCGATTCAAGATTGGCGCAGCCACTGCGTGGGGCACGGCGTGGAGGTGGACTCGCGCCTCTCACGTCGACTTCATCTTCCCCGGCGACAAGGTCATCAAGGAACGCCCCGGCAACGTGCCGGTGGAGAAGTGCAGTCTCGTGAGCGGCTCAAGCGTCGCAACCGCGCTGGCTGCTGGCTTGGCCGCCCTTGTACTTTACTGTGTGCAGTTCTCCGCGTACCACTGCATTGCAAAGGATCAACAGGTCAAACAGGTCACGCTGGACGATTTCAATGCGATGAAGTCGCGCGAACGCATGGCCGAGGCGTTCCATGCAATATACACGAGCAAGGACAGTGACAACAAGTATGTCGAGGTTTGGAATACATTTGAAACGGCACCGAGGGAAGGAGAGGGCAAGGAGAAGGATGTCAAACGTGAAATCATTGTAACCGTAGCAGATAAGCTGAAGTCCAGGAGGAAACTGGTGTTCGGCCCCCAGAATCTACTGTAGCGGATGTGCTCGAAACATCTATGAAAATAGGTAAATGCATAGTCCGGTCTTGGGTTACAATATTGATATAGGTATATTCATTAAGATATGTCTAACAAGAAAGTAGGAACGACTCACCTTTCAACCTACCTTTTCTCTCCTTGGACCCAGCCACCAGGGCCGTCCAACAAAGAAACCCCCCGCCCAAAACGCCACGTCTACGCCACAGTCGGAAGACAAAAGAAAGAGAGAAAGAACACATAGTTCATCCCTCGGTAACTCATTCATCCACTAAATCCCTTCCGAACAGACTCCCCAAGCTCCCCAAACTGCCCACACTCCCGCTCGCCCGGCTCAACTGCGAACCCCTACTGCCACTCGACGCCGACACCGACGCCATCGCCAAGCTCAACCGCGCACTCCGTCGCGGCGACCAGACGCTGCCGTTCGCAGAAGACGACGGCGACAGGCACCGGGCGCTGCTCCGCGTCTTGGGGCTCACGGCGAGCTCGGTCTCGTCGAGGAGCGGGACGGACACACGAACGCGTTTGGCGGGCGGGTGGTCTGCGTAGTTATCCTCGTTCCCGTCATCGGACGGAGCGGAGCGCTTGACATTCTGTGGTGTGGACGTAGGGGCGAAGGGGCTGGCGAGGCGGAAGGGGGAGGTGAGGTGGATGTTTGTGGTCGAGGTCGTGTTGGGTCGGCGGCGATTGAGTCTGAATGGGGTGGTGGTGGGACGGATTGGTCCGATGGGAGCGAGAGGGGCGGAGAAGGTGTTGGCAGGATGGTCGGGAACGGTGAGGTCCTGTCGCTGGTGGTGGGTCGACGACGTTGGGGTACGACCGGGAGCCGGAGCAGAAGCGGTGGGGGCGGCGACGGCGACGGGGACGAACAATGAAGGGTCGAGGACGGAGAAATCTGGCGATGAGATGATTTCAGGGCCGTTGGACGCAGCGGAGGCGCTTGCGGGTGCGGCGTTAATGCCCGGTCCTGAAGTATATTGGGGCCACGCGTCCTGCTGGTGCTGGCCATGGTCGAACGGCGCGAGCGCCTGCAAATCGGCCGGATCCAGCCTTAACGTCGCTTGCTGCTCCTGTTGCTGATCAGCCGCCTGCACGTACCCCGCCGGTATCGCTACACCGGTGCTCGGTCCCTCACCGCTGTGGTTGGTCTTCTTGTTGCCGGCACCCCGGCGGGACTTCTTCCTCGAGCTTGCCTGGAGGCCATCGTCGTCCGTCTCGGACGCCTCGGAGACGTAGTCACTGTCAACTTCGCTGATCCACGAGCCCATACGTCTCTTCGCAGGCTTGGAGCGCGGCGGCGGCGGGAACGGGTGTTTGCGCATGGCGGCTTTCGCCTTGCACGCCATTTCCAGGTCGCCAAGGTTGACATGGATCTGAGTGGCGCGCTGCTGGCGCTTCGCGAGCGACTCCTTGGACGAGCGCGCACGGTCACCTTCCTTGACGACCTGCATGCGATGCCCAAGCGTACGGTCGTAGGGCCAGTAATCCCCAGGACCGAAGTCTGGGTTCCGTGGGTAGCGGTCAAAGTCGCGGATGTGCGACTTGCCTCTGCGGCAGGACTCGATGAAGCGGCGGGCCACGATGCCCTCCTTAGCAGCAGACAGGGACGCGCTCCACTTCATGTTCGGCTCGTTGGCTAGCTGGCGCGTGTCGGCGTGTACCTCGACGTTGGACAGTCTGCAGATGGCGGGGAGGTCGAGGAACTTCTCGAAGCAATACAGGTGGAAGAAGCCCGCCATGTAGAACGGGTCCGCTTTGTCCTTGTAGCACACTGATCGCTCGTCCAACGCCACACGCATGTGCCCATTCCAGATGGTGCCGCTGAGGCCATATTGCCGCGATGGGCACTCGCTGAAGCGGCACTTGGCTAGCGTGGGCGTGTGATAGCGGCGGCCCGAGTCGGCCGGCGTCTTCTGGATCCACAAAAGCAGCTTGCGGTCCTGAGAATGTGGGTGGTGATAGATGAACTCCCTGATCTCGTCGGCGCTGTACTCCAGCTGGGTCAGCTCGCCGTGATCGTAGTAGTCGAAATTGTAGTTCGGTGAACTCCAAGGGACAAAGGGGTTGCGAAGCCCTTGCTTGTACATCTTCTCCGCCTCGTACTGGTTGATCTTACCAGAACGTTTGTTGGTTCCGCGGGTGGTCGTGTTGATGCGGTGCCATGGGTGTTTTGGATCGTACTTTGGCCTCTCCTTCTTGTAGCTTTTCGTCGGCAGTGCTGCGGTGTACTCATCACTGTCTGTAGTGTTTGAGGAGTAACGTCTATTTCCATTTCCGCCACCGCTCAGAGAGGACGATCCGCGCCTTGCAGCAGCCATCGGTCTAGGCGGCGTAGCAGGGCTGTTGGAAAACGGGTCGATGATCCCGTCTGTCGGCATCGTCTGGGGATAGCCATCTTGCAGAGGTACTTTGAATCCAGCAAGGCCTGCATCCACATACTGATTATTGGGGAAGCTGGACGTGTTAACGGATACATTTTGCTTCGCAGTCACAAAGTATGGGTTGTCCAAGGGCTGAATGCTTGGGGCAGGGTATTTGGCTGACACATTGGGGAAGGAGCCATGGTCCCCAGACTCATCATTCGCAGTTTGCGTAGGCAAAAGGTCCTTCAGCAAAGACAAGTCATGAGCTCCATTCGTGCCACTTTTCGCAGATGCGGCCCGAACACTCGACTTCCTGGACTTCCAGGAAGAATCCGATGGAATGGAGAAGAGCCTGGCGCGGCCAGTCTCATTGTTCTGTACGGGAAGGTCAGTGTATGAGAAATCGAAGTCATACTCGCCACCAAGGTTCCATTTGGGGTCGTCAATTTCAGGCATTATCCAACCGTCAAGGTTAATGTTGCCCAGCGGGTCGCTACTGCGGGAGTTCTGTCTGCTGTTCGTCATAGCGTTGTCAGTTGTCAGTATCTCCGGGTTACTGCCGTCGAGTGAACTTGGGAAGATGTAAACGGAGCGTAAACGGGACTCGTCGAGCAGAAACAGAGAACAATTCCAAACGGACGGATTGAGGCTGGTGGATCAGGCCGGAAATCAATCATAATATTATATTAAACTATGCAGTGCGAAATGTTGAAAGAACAATGACATTGATCTCTTTGAAGACAAAATGTAGTTCTAAGATTAGTTGCGCCATCTACAACAGACAAAGAACCAACAAGAGCATTGAGAGTGGACAGTGTCTGTAGAGTTGTAGCACGTGATAACAGCGTTACTGAACAAAGAGGTTAAATTTAGGCCTATGGCTGGAAGGGTGTCAAAGCCCATGATATCAGAAGGTGGACCATGTAGGTAGCACTACAAGTCTGGATTCCAAAGCGAGAATGGCTTGATGCTCGCAAGGTCAAGCATTGATTAGAGACGATCATTAGGCGATGGGCGAAGATGGGAAACATCCCGGCACCAGAAGGCAGGTGTTTTAGGAGCTAAAAGTACTATGCTAGTTGTTAGCCATCCGCAAGACGCAGAGAGCACAGGCATTTGAAGTTGAAAGATGACTAATCAGAAGGTCTCCAAGCAGTTCCTCCACATTGTAAGTTCGGAACAGGTCTGTTATTGTTTTTGCAATGACTCATCATTGAAGGGAATGGTGAAATTGACGGGGGAAAGGCGCTACGTACCTTATAACATTTATGCGGATGGCATGCTGCTGGAGAGTGAAGCATTAGTTGACCTTGAGCGGTCGAGATGGGGATCAAGCTCAAGACGGCTGGTTTCAGGAATGCTGCAGCCTAGCAACACCATGATGTCCGAGGCCGGGAAGGCGGCCAGGCCACATGGCCGAGCTCTGAGGCGATATGCAGCAGTCTCATGTCATTTTGAGACGTCCTGGGCACCGAGCGCGATGGAGGCGGAAGGGTGTTGTGGATGCGAAGTTGTTTGTGAAGATATTGACAGAAGTGTGTGTGTGTGTGCGCGAAGATTTTCTTTGGAGGAGGGGCCGGCGAAAGGTAGGGCCGACGGCGGGAACAGGAACAGGCCGAGGGGCCTGAGCGGAGCTCGGATCTAGCCGATGTCAGTCAGCGCAGCGTTGGTCACTTAAGCCTGAAGCCGACAACTTTCCACTTTCTTGCCGGCTGTTGGCTGCCGCTCTGAACTCTCTCGCAAACTCTCAACCCTGCCAGTTGTGTTGCGCAATCATGCATACCGCAACACGTCTGTCGCAAGCCGTGACTCACCACCACGCCTATCGCCGAGGCCGAGCCTGAGAAAATCTGTACCTGAACTGAGTCTCCGACCACACTCGGGGTCGGTGTTCGTTTGCCACGTCTGCGCCACTGGCTCGGGCGTTCAAGCCGCAACGCCACATGGCGGCTTGCTTACCCATCTCCAGCCAACTATCTTGCGTAGACAACCAAGCCTGCGTGGCACATGGCAGCCTCTAGCTCATGCGACTTCTCGCTTCTTCCCGCATCTTCTCCTGCTTAGGCATGAGATTTGCGTGTCGGCCCAGACAGACTCCGATTGTTGCTGCCTGGAGCTTCCACCGACCTCTCCGTGGCGGGAAGCATACGTACGCGTCCTTGCCTATACTGACTTGTACAGAGCCCGCCGTCTATTTAAACAGCCACGATTCCCCGGGAACAGGCCATCGTCTCAACATCATTCATCCACTTCAATCACCTCAATCATCAACATGCCTTCTATTCGGTACGTAAACCAATCTGCTCCCTTCTGGGACTTTGTCGCCAGCCTTGAGAACCAAGGCCCCTCCCACCCCTTCTTTGCCGGGCCCTCGACGGAGAATCGTGAAAGGGATGACCGTGAGAGCTCCGACGAGGAAGGGCGCCGCGGATGGGGTCGTGGTCCTTGGGGCTATGGAGGTCCTCACGGTTGGCATCGCGGTCCCCATGCTCCATGGGGACGCTTTGGACCTCATTCACCGCCGCCTCCACACCCCGAGGGCCACCCTCCGCCTCCACACCATGACGGCCCTCACCCACCACCGCCCCATCACGAGGGCCACCCTCCGCCACCTCCACCCCCGGGATCCAACCCAGAAGATCCCGCTCAACCTCAAGAAGAAGGTGAGCCGCGTCACGACGGGCCACCTCACCCACACCATCACCGCCGCGGACACTGTGGCCGCCGCGGAGGACGTCCTGGAAGCTTTGGTCGCGGCGGCGGATGGGGCCGCGGCCCCTTCCCCATGGCCGGACCGTTCGGCTTCGCTGGCCTCGCCGAAGCGTTCCAGAAGCAGCTGTTTGGAGACAACGAAGAGAAAGACGGCCAGGACGACTTCCGGCCGGAAGCCGACGTCTTTGACACTGAGAGCGCGTACGTAATCCACGTCTCCCTCCCCGGTGCGAAGAAAGAAGATGTTGGCGTCAGCTGGGACGCCGAGAAGAGCGAGCTCAGCGTTGCCGGCGTCATCCACCGCCCGGGCGATGAGGACTTCCTCAAGACCCTGGCCCTGGACGAGAGGAAGGTCGGCGCGTTCGAGCGCAAGATCAGGCTTGGCTCGCGCGCCAATCCGGCGCAGGTCGATGATGATTCCATCTCGGCCAAGCTTGAGGACGGAATTCTGAGGATCGATGTCCCTAAGCTCGACAAGGACTACGTCGAGATCAAGAAGGTCGACATCGAGTAGGAAAGTCGCACAGACTTGAGTCGGAAAAGGGAAAGAGAAGGGATAGGAAAGGAATACCCGGCGTTTAGGTAGTCTCTTACGTCTTGGATTTGAGAAAAAGAGAAAATTAATGGGGAAAAAAAAAATCGATTTCCTTTGGAAAATTATGCTTCGAAATGATGCTTAAATGTGATCGTCGCGTGGCCCGGGAAGGGTGTGAGAGATGACGACCGGCACGGTGGTTAGGATGAACGACAGATCAGTATATCAGCACCAGGCTTACCATACTACGGGGTGCAAAGACATCATAGAGGTGGTCTGCTACAAGCGTCTCTTTGAATCTCCCGAGATTTTTTGAAATTGCTGTTAATTCATGGTGTTGCGACCGCCGGACACAGAAGCCAGAAGCAACGCAAGGTTCTTGGATGTGTTTGGCAAAATGAGGGGAACTCTGCTGAGAAGAGCGGCATCCCACATTCGAAATCGACGACATACCTTGCGATTGCAATTGATGGTGAGTTTATGCTTACGTGGTGATGCTTAAGAGCGACCAAGGGGTAAACGCTCTTTAATTGCTTCAAATGGGGCAAGCTCGATTGCGTTTGCTCCAAGCCCTCGCTTGCCGCATTCGGGCTGCGGGGTCAAACTCACGTCATAACCTGGAAATGTTCACACTCTTCCACCTCTCAGCGTCAGCTGCAACCACACTCCAGGCTCTGCAACTACTCTACGACAAACACAAGCACCCTCAAGCACCATCATGGCATCCCGCATCCCCACCTCCACGTCGGTCGTCGAGTCGGCTGTGATCGAGGCCCACCTGAGTGACGTGTGGCACCTGGTCAAGCTCCAGGACTTTGCCAAGTTCTGGACCAAGCTCGAGAAGAGCGAGTTCGTCAAGGGAGCCTCGCCGGAGACGGACGTGTTCAAGTGGAGCTTCAAGGATGGCACCGTGCTCGAGGTCAAGCAGGAGGAGCACTCGGTAGGCACAGCCGGGTGAACGGCGCTGCTCAGCTGCGGCGCCATGCGTTTCTGGGAATGCCATTGCTAACGGGGTGCACCCTGCAGTCAATTGACCACTTTATCACCTACTCGGTCATCACCGCCTCGCCCGAGCTGAGCTACTCGTCGGTCGTCAGCACGGTCCGCCTCTTCCCCATCACGTCCGGCAAGCACGAGGGCCACACCTTCATCCAATGGACGGGCAATTTCTCCAGCGATGCTGATGCCGGTACGTGCAGCACAATTTGTTGTAATTAGGGTCTGCGGGGGAGGCGCCCCTCTCTGGCGGAGCAGGCAATGGACGGATGGGCCAGGCCGCCTTTCGGAAAATATTGCTGACCACAAGTGCATCACGCAGGAGTCATCGAGGATGCCAAGTTCAAGCGGCGCGAGGCTCTGGCGGACCTTGCCGGAGCGGTGGCCAAGGGAACGAAGTAGGGAGCGGCGGCCGATCTCAATGGGGAGAAGCTGTAGCGAGCGAGATTGGCGGGCACGGTTGCGTGAGAAAAAGCGAGTATGGTGAACAGATTGCGGAAGAAAGAAGTAGTATGCTGCATGGTTTCCGGCTGCATGTTTTCCCTGGTTCGGAGAAGTGAAGGGAGCACGGCGGGCGCATGTCCGCCTGTCACAGCAGCAGGTGTATATTAAGCGTGGATGACGTAGGCCAGCGTTGAAACGATGCCTCTGAGCAGCTCTGTCTGCAGTAGATTGCCCCTGGCCGCACGCCACGCAACGCGAGTGACCAGTCCCACGGCCCCTTGGCGCCACGACGACTCAGCAACCTTAAAACAACCTTGCCCTGCGGACATGCTGAAACAGGCGGCCATGGCCCCCGGGCGTCAGCGCGAGGCCAGGCTGCTGATCGTGGTCCCCGTCCGGTGTCGGCTGGGCCCGGCGAAGGCGTGAGGGCGCCCCGAATGCGCCTCCCGGCCTCGAGACCGCGTTTCGTGAAACTCCTCAACGCGCGCCACCGCAACGCCGCCGCTCACCCTGCCGCATCGCTGTGCTCATGCTCATGCTCCTGCTCCTGCTCCTGCTCCACATCCCGTCCACCTCAGCATCCCAGAACATACTTCCAGGCCTCCACGATCTGTCCAGACGCCGCGAGCCAGACCTGCAGTGGGGCTTGCCGCTCCGAGTCCTCTGCCAATCTGCCAAATTACCCCAGATTAGTATGCAGCTCGCCCGCTGCAGCCCGGCCATGGTGCAATTGCTGCTGCAAATGTCCAAATGCTCCCAGCTGCCTCTCCGGCCTCAGCGGTCCGCCGTTCCTGCAATCTTCGAAACGCCCGCCCCGCTGCGCTGCCGGCGCCGGTGCAGACGCGTAAGCCTCCGGGGCACGTTGGCGCTTGGATCACGGCGCCCTCCACCGCTGGGAAAACGGTCGAAACATGTGCGCAAACGTCGATCTTGGAAACATTGTTCCACACTGTTTCCAGCCGCTGCCCCCAAACGCAGTAGCCGATCTGCATCAGCAAGGCCCCGAAACATGGAGCGCCGGTCTTCGCGGGCGATTGGTGGAGACCATGGCTTGATCAGGCCCCTATTTTCCATCCAGCTGCTTGCCGCTCTACCGCTGTACTAGGCCCATGTACTTGCTAATTCAGCCCAATAATGACCCTCTGTTATGCTGTGACAGGCGTCGTCGCAAGCCCGCTGCCCGGCAACCCTGCCCGATCCGGATAGGGATGCCCGCTGCTCCCATCTCATGCACCACTGCTCACCAGTCTATAAGAATCCCATCACTGCCGAACTCTAAATCACCACTCGCAGCAGTCAACTCACTCACTCTTACACCAAGTAGACCGGTCTCTACTCAGCTTTTTCACTCTCACCAATTGCTTGACGCAATCTCGCTCACTTCTTCGTCGTTTTTGCTTGCCCGATCCTAATACTCCCTCTTCACCAACAAAACCGAACAATCTTTCAAGCAAACAGTCAAGATGCTTTCCAAGTACGCTATCTTTGCTCTCGCCTCCAGGTAAGCATTCCCCCGCCATCTCCTGTCATCTCGGAATGCCCAGCGCTGACTCCCACTCCGCAGCGCCCTTGTGGCCTCTGCTCCCATGGAGAAGCGCCAGTCCCAGGAGGGTGGTGACTCTCAGGATGGCGGTTTCAGCGGTGCTGCTGGCACTCCCCCTGCGGGCGGATTTGGCAGCGGTAGCTTCCCTACTCCCACTGGCGGTTTCCCCGGCTCGTTCACTCCCGGTGCGTTCCCGTCGGGTGGTTTCGGCGGCGGCTCTTTCACTCCTGGAGCCTTCCCGTCCGGTGGATTTGGCGGTGCCTTCACGCCTGGCTCCGGCCCGCAGGCCACTCCTGGCGCTGATGGCAGCTTCGGTCGTCAGGGTGGCGGTGAGCAGGGCGGCGCTGCCGGCACCCCTCCTTCTGGATCCTTCCCGACTGGCGGTTTCGGCGGTGCTTTCACTCCTGGTGCTGGCGACTCGTTCCCGACTGGCGGTGCCGGTGGCTCTCCTTTCGGCACTCCCGTTGGCAGCGGCTCTTTCGGTGCCCCTACTCCCGCCGCTGGCGGTGAGAGCGACTTCGAGAAGCGTCAGTTCGACGGCGAGCTCCCCGGTAGCTTCACCGGCCTGCCCCAGGGCACTCCCACCGGTGGCTTCGGCGGCTCTCCTTTCGGTACTCCCCCTGCGGGCACTCCTCCCGCCGGCACTCCCCCTGCTTTCGGCACCGGTTTCGGCGGCAGCTTCCCTACTCCCGGCGCTGGCGGTGACTTCGAGCAGGCGGCCAAGTTCGCCAACAAGGTCGCCTCTGGCTTCGGCACGCCGCCTTCTGGCTCGTTCCCGACGGGCCTGCCCTTCGGCACCCCCGGTGCTCAGCCCCCGGCCGGCACCCCTCCCGCTGGTGAGACTCCTGGCGCTGGCTTCCCCGGCTTTCCGTCAGGTGGCTTCCCCACCGGTGCTGCTCCCAGCGGCGGTTTCCCGACCCCTTCCTTCTAAGCTCCTCGCATAATGCTCGGCTCGACAAAACTCCCAAAGCATACTTGGATATAGAAGGAAATTGGTAATACTCGCAAAGATACCCGCCTTGGGAAAACCAGTTCGGAGGAAGGAGACCCTCAGGGGATGGGACGATGGGCGCGCGAAAGTGGAAATGCTGGAATACTTGGTGTTCAATAAAAGATGTTGCTGCGTGGCGCATTCCTTTTTTCTCTACAAACCTGACCTCAGTCTCGCAGCTTGGATTCTCGCGATAGCTCCGGAACTGGCCTCGTTTCTGTATTTGTAGATATTCTGTTTTTTTCCTACAACTGCATATATTTAAAAAAAAATTTCAGGCCGTGCCTAAAAAAAAAACCAAATGTTTGGATCTCGCGCCATCGTGAATATCACAAAGCTTCGGAACCGAGCGTGGGTCTGATTTTATGCTTTTACACGATTATGCTTCTTCGAGGTTTCCGTGTTTACGAGATACGGACCCAGAAAAATCGCACCACCATGACTGCTGTCTATCACGGCTCATAGACAGCTGAAGCAGTCGTCTGGATGTACTTGTTGTCCTTCTTGCTGAACATTTGCGTCCGGACAACTGCTCCAACTCTCCGTATGTGCTCTCGCTTACTGCAACAATGCTTCTGGAAGCGACCCTGTATGTTTCTCCCAGGCTGGTGGCGTGCTCTGCACGCATCTTGCGTAGTGTCCCTGCCCACGATGATCGGTGGTGCCATGTCGGCGCGTACTAGCCGGATCGGCTGGGATTGGCGGGGGGTTTGGAAACCAGGCATGTGGTGGGTGGTCGTGGTGGTCGAGCCCCCCCCCCCCCCCCCGGAGATGCGTGCGTGATGTGGGGCTCTTTTTTTCTGGCCCTTCTTTTCCCCGTGCCCCTGCAGCTCCACAACACCCTGCACGCATGCTGAACCCGGTCTTCCGTCACAAGGTGCTTCCCTAACCCAAGCACACCCCCGCGCCTCTCCCGCTCATCGCTCCGGCGCCCCATCCCATTCCATCCCTTCCCTCCTCGCTCGGCGGCCGTACCTGAAGATCAGGGCGAGTTTCTCCCCCTCTCTGATTCCCCCTTCGGTTCCCCTCTCCGCCACGTGTGCGTGAGATACGAGAAGGTCCAGACTCGTCTACATCTCTGACACTCGCTCTTTGACGTCAGGTTCCCGCTGCTACTCAGTCGTCATCGGTCGCCCTAATCAACAGTCGAAATTCGCCTGAGAGAGGGAAAAAAAAAATTCTTCACCAATGTTTGCTGTCAATTCATTAAAATGTCCCGCTCGCCGTTTCGTCAAAACCACGTCCGGTTTCGCCCCCGACGGTGGGCCTGAAACCCCAGTCTTTCCCTATTCTCTGCAATTGGGCAGCACAAACACGACTGCTCAGCCTAGAACGTCGGCAGGTGGGCAATGGCATTGACTGCGGGTTGCAGATGCGTTGCGCAACGTGCTGCGCCAGCGCCGAGAAAAGCCGCAGGCGCTGCTGTTCATGCACCATGCGCCGTCGAGTGGGAGACGGGTTGCCGTCACCCGCTGCAGGACCGGACGGCGTTCAACCTTGTTTGCCTTGACGAGCGGCGCCCGGTCGACGGCAAAAGCCAATCCGGCAGCAGTCTCCTGTCGTGCGGGATCCTTCCGCCTTTGCATCCCTTTGTCACCCGTTACTCAGCACTCCTCAGTCCGATGCGGGCACGTGGGATTTGGGAGCCGTCGTCCGTACGCAGATATGCCCGGTGCGGTCTTCAGAAAGTCCCGTCCAGGCGACTGCAGCATCTTCCTTCACGCTTTGCTCGCATCGTCGCAACATCTTGTGGTCACATCTCACAGCAAGTATACATGTCAACATAGGTCACGTTTCTTCCACATCTTCTCCCGCCTTCTACTGCCCAAACGTTACGTTCTGTTTCAGGAAGGGGGAGGCGCGCTGGGAGAAAACACCGACGGTCGCCAGGTAAGGCATCGGAGAGGCAAAACCAAGAGGAAAAAGAGCCCAACAGCGACCTGACTCGTCCCGCCCTTCTTACTCCCGCACAAACCCGGGATCGCTGCTGGCCGCGATGCGTACCTTGCATGACGGGCGGCGCGACGGCGCGACGTTTCTTGAAGGATCTCTTCCCTATGTACGAGGTTGTCATCCTCTCGGCGGTTCAAGTATCCGAGTGATCGTGCGGATCGCGAGACGCTGAATGACTCTTTGCAATGCCCGCATATAATCCGAGCTCTGGCTTGTCGTGTCGTGAGAGGCTTTTTCTCCTTGTGTCGCGTTCCACGTTATGTTTCTTTGCGTCGTGACGATTGCTTCAGATTGCTGTACACTTGCGCAAGTGGCTTTTTGCTAGCAGGCAGGATTTTCGGTTCTGGACTCCGGGTTCTGGATCGCGGAAGCGTGTGGATTGGGACTAATGCAGATCAGACGGCAAGAAGGGTCCACATGGCGACAAGAGCCATGACGAGGATGATGGCGCTTTCTTTCCGTCTCGTCTCGTCGCTTGTGGGCTGGGCAGAGTGGGACGGTGCTGCGAGATACGTACCGGTGTGTACCGCCGATATCCGCGTATTTGTTTCTTTCAATTCTCCGATACATGGCAGATTGACGAGTCCAGAAAAACTTCCGGCGCGACGATGACGAGAGACGAGCTCTTGGCAGGATGTGCGTAGTGCGTCAGGTTCTCGAATGCGCTATTGGCCATATAACGTCGCTCGTGTCTTCGCGTCCACTTTCCATACCTGAATTTCCTATGCGTCTATCTCGGAATCAATCAGCGGCAAGGACGATGAAAGGGCCTTGTTGCCTCACTCAGCACTATTATGCACTGTAGGCATCCGGCAACTTCTTGCGGCACGTTATTTCAAAACGCGTTCTTCCCGCCACCGGCAGAGTCGGCTCCGTCCGCATGCTTTCGTCGCCGTCGGAATGGGCGAGACCCTTTCCACATCCCACGTGCACGAACAAAAACAGGCGCGCAGCTCACGTTTTAGAGTTCTTCCCTCCGATCTGAACTTGTACCTTACTGCTTCGCCCTCCCCCTCCCCTCCTCTCGTCCCTTCTACCCGTCACACGGGATCCGGCTCGAGTAACCGGTGCACAAAAGAAGGTTTATGCGGGTTGAGAGGGCGCGGCTGGGCGGAGGCATGAAGCTTGTCGGGCGAATTGGCCGAAAGGGGTAAACGGGGTTGTTTGGTCGTTGCTTCATGTTTACTCGGCGGCTTTATGCGATCGCCATATGCGCGTGCGCAGGGGTCGCGTCAGTTGCAAAGTTTCTTTTTCTTTTTTTTTCACGTGAGGGCTCGGAGGTGGTGGTGGATGAGGTGAGCGTTTCGTATGTTGAGCTGGGATAAAGCGGATGTTTGGAATGCCGTGCGCGCATGTGCGTTTGGTGAGGTTTTGGAGAGGTGGCGAGACGGGTTGTTCAGGGCGGTGAGAAGTGGATTCACAAGTAGACGGTCGCACGTTGATGAAAGTTGCCAATTAGGATGAACAGCGCGGTGAAATGGAGGTCGATCTGCCGTTCGGGTGATTGCTTCTTTCCCCGCTTCGAGGTCGGACTCCATGCTGATCTGCAGTGCTGTTTTGATGTAAGGATTGGACAGCCGGCAATTAAGCTTTCGTCTCACGGTTATACAAGATACATCTACTTCCACCACGACCGACAGCAGATGCATTCACCCGGATGAGCTTGTGGCGGCATTGGAGTGATTTATTTCCGCTTGGAACGCTTCAACTCCTAAGAACAACGGTTCTTGAGGCAGGAATGAACTCTGCCGCGCCTGTTTAATCCCTTATCTCTTATTTCCCTCATATTGATCCGTACGGCTAGATATTGAGCGTTACCGAGCATATCGAATTGCTTAGGCGTCCGTAAGCAGTCGCACATGATCATACAGACGATGCTTCCCCGTGAGAATCTCCGGAAGTAACATTTTTATCCGGACGCAAGCATGCAGACGAATTCATGGTACTGCATTTTGATTCTTGCTTCAGCTCCGAATACGTGCAGGCCCACAGGGCATCATCAACCACGTCTAGCCCAACCGACCGGGAATGACCATTGCAGGTCTGCGCGGACATGACCAAGTATATTCAAATGCTCATTTAGCATAATCGATAATTATCTCAGTGACTGCTGGATGGTTTTCATGCAGGAAACCAGAAGACATTAAAGTCCCAGGTTTGACTGATTTGGCCCCGGGAGGGGGGCTGGGGGCTCATGCCAGTGCCTTTAGACTGGGGACAAACACTTATTTCAACACATTCAATATTAGGCTTCAATCTCCGGTCAATTCGCGTAATTCTCTCATAATAGGCAATTTTGTTATACATTCTGGTTGGCCAGATCTCGGAACGAAGCTAGTCCCATTCGCAATCTTCCTTGCGGTAGATAAAAGTGGAGAAGTCTATGGCTTAAGACATCAAGGTGTTTATTCATATCTGTGTCTAACACATCTTTTTGTGTTCACATCATTCAAAGAAGTTGGCGTGAAGTGCATTGCATTTCTATTTAACGGTGTCTGCATGCACGAGGCATACATTGCAAGCACTACATCATGGTCTGTACACTATGTATACGCCTCCCAACAAAGCCCGTCCCCTCTTACTGAGCAAGCTCAATAGTGACATCACCGACCTGAGTGCAGGCAGTAGCGCCGTTGCCACCGGCATGGCAGTAAGGCTGAACGGTGGTGGTGCCCTGGATACCGTAGCTAGCGAACACCGTCAGCTTTTCGTCGCGCATTACTTGCATCACGCCTCCCCGGCGGGGCAGGGGGATCGTGCGCAGCGTGGTTTGAACTTACCCAGGGCCGAGAGCCTTGGAGACGTAGAGCTCGTACTGGCTGTTGGCGCCCGTCAGGCGGAAGCTGTAGTCGCTCTCGCCGCACTTGACCAGCTTGGCGTCGGTGAAGTCGGCCGGGTCGGTGGACGAGCACGTGACGGAGGAGTCGATCTTGAAGGAGGCGGAGGCGATGCCGCCGTCCTCACGGAGCGCGAACTCGGTCACGGTGGCGGTCTCGGCGGCAAGGGCGGCGGCGCCGAAGAGGGCGGTGATGGCGAAGAAGCGCATTTTGGACAAAGAGGTGATTGGTTGGTGGGGTTTGAGAATTGGTGTTGGAGATGATTTGTCTCTGAGCTGTGTTGCGATGGATGAGGGGAAAGTGTAGTGGCGTCTAGTTTATATAGTTTCTCCTGGTGGTTAGATACGAGCGCAGCGCACTTTGACCATGCCCATGCGTGTGCCCAGAAATGCTTGCGTCCATATGGGCTTACTCAGGAGGGTTGGGCACCGTACGAGATCCTCGTTCGTTGCATCATAGCTTTGTGAATACGAGGTTTCTTTCTGGGTATAGCTCCAGCTTCCGACGTTGGCTCTAGGCTGCTTAAAATGGGTAGGGACGATGAATCAAAAAGTGGTAAAATCACAGGCTGCAGGGCCTTGATGATAAAGGTGATCCACTTGAGTCAAAGAAGTGGTTGCTGTGATGATACTGGAGATATTCGTTCTTGATCACTACAGCAAGTCCATGGGTCACTGCTATGAGGTCTGGATTATGACGGGAGGAGACCTTGCAACTCCTGCTCCGCTTCGGAGCGCGTCACGGATTGTGGAATGCCACCTCAGCCCTACGATCGACAGTTCAAATGCCCGTTCCTTATGTGCTAACTCGGGGTGGCGAAGTTTTGACCCGAAACTTTTGCCCAGAGTGACTAATACAACGCAATTTTGGAGCTTGGGAGATCTGCAGGCGCACTCTCTGCAACGATCACGGGTGCATACGCTGCACATACCGAAATAGGGTGTGTGTGTAAGGCCCGTGTCACCCTTCTATGGGATTTTCGAAATGCGTCCATGTCAACGTGGTGTTAAGGGTATGGATAGCACTCTACAATCTCTCATACCGAGAGCATTGATTCTGTCTCCAGCGCTCTAGTTGTGTCGCGGCGTGCACTTTGCGGTCATGAAATCTCATGAACAAATATAGTTTCACTCGGCTCTTTTCATTGACCGTAAGGCCTTCCCTCTACCCACGTCCCATTTAAACCCCGCAGCCGCTCCCAAGTTCCCCACCACCACCAGTGCGGTTTGCCCCTGAATGGTCTCCCACCGGAAAGATCGGACCGTTACTGACAACGTAGCAACAAAGGATACGATCATTACCCACTGTAGTGCTGGTTGAGTGGATGCGAATCATGGGCCACTGAGGTCAGCAGAAACATCAGGCTTTCAGGTTTCCAACTTAATTTGGCATAGCCATATAGTTGTGAGCGGTCTGCTAATGTTGTTGCTCGAGATACGCAGAGTCGGATAAAAAAAAAAAAAAAAAGCCAGAAGTGCAAGAGTTTCCTTAGAAATGAGATAGTGTACCATCGCTCCGCAGATGATGGAACCCGCCAGCGTGCTGAAAACTCGGTGTAGGAAAGGAGGAGGTTTTGGCTTGGCTTCGTCCAGCTGCTGTATGGCACAGGCCGACATGCTCGTATTCACTGTGCCGTGGGCAAGGAAAGGTGGGGAGAAAATCCAGCCGGACTCGGTCGGGGCAGGTCACACAGCCTTATGAACATGTAACAAAGCTTGCGGAGATCCATAAGGCTGCACCGTTGGCATGGGCAGATTTCTTATTCGCCTCCGTGCGTTAGGCGGTGGATCCTTCGGGGCAAAGAAAAGTTGCGGAGTAACATGCCGAATCGCAACCCATTTGAGAAAATTTTCGAAACTTGGGAGCATGGGTGCCATATATCAGCGCAGAAATCCCGATCGAATGTCGGACGTGTTACTGGATCGATCATAGAAATAGTAGGCTTTAACGTGCCGGGAGAGAGCGCTTACGTAATTTTGTTTTCGACGCAAATAAAAGCTACAGGAACCGGGACAAGCATAGACCGAAATAGGGGCGTCTCCATCTTCGTCTATTTATAGCAAGAGAAAATACTATGAAACAACGTTTTACCCTTGGGCATACCTCGGTGATAATCTGGATCGAACGACTGTAGGGAGGGAAAGCAAACCAAATCCATGGAAAATCGTTCGATAGAAACATAGATAGTAACACCCTCTTGGATCAATGTCCATTTTCTGTACGCACCAGTAGCACCGTTGTCCGGAGTTGCAGCTCTGCTCTGCACAGTCACTTATTTGTGTTAAGATCCAGATGATTTCTTCATCCCCAACATACTTTGGGAGCCGAAGGTTTTGTTGAGCTCTATGAACCCTTTTCGTGCGTTTCTCCAGAGAGTCGACACCACTTTCTCGGAGAAATGTTAGCTGTGTGCTTCTCCTTGTGTTTTGTCTTGTCTGTTTTCATCGTTAACCCTCCTGCGCCGCTTCTATCTCCACTTGCTTTAATTTTCACAATGTCTTGTCGATAGATCAGCCGTGGAGATGCGCAATATATGTGTGTCATATCAACTGGAGCACATGTCGTATTCGGACATCTCGCGTTCCGAGTCAGGTAACAACATCCTCTCATGACGTACTTACCCCGCCCACATGGTGATGTAAGAGAGCTTTCTGAGTGAAAAACTACATGACGATCAACTGTAGAATTCGGCTAACGAGTTTATCTCCTCCCGCGAACGGCATTCCTCTCGTATGATTTCTGTGGGCTGTTGTTATATAAGCTCTTCTTTCCGGCACAACCAGAAGACTGAAGACCCGCTGGTAAACGTCAAATGAGTTTTAAAGTTATACTCGCTCTGATATACTATTGTGAGATACTTTGAAGTTCAGTGATTCGAAAATATCTGCGCGAAAATACTCACCATCGTTCCGCCTACTTGGGACAGGGACAAGACCAGACACAACGGAGCAAGCGTTTTCTCCAATTTCACGGATTTTTCTTGCCCATGTGTGGCCCTTCCACCTTGAGACACACCCCACCTCTAATGAGAAACAAATTGAAATCGGAGACGGCCTCTTCAATGTCACCGCTGCAGGGGTCTCCGCTTATATCAAAGCATAACTCGGCCAGACTGAACCACCAATCCTAAGTCTCCTGTCGCCTAGCTTTGAATCCCATGTCGTCGGAGATGTCATTGGGAACTTCTCGCACTCGGCACGATACCTTAGGAATGCTGTCCAGAGCTCTCACGGAAGACTCGATCGCTCCCCATATCGTACTCACCTTTGGTCCGGCCTCAAGTGGTCGAAAGGAAAGCTTACACATCAGGCCGCGTGCTTTAATGAAGACGTCTATATGCTTTTAAAAGGGTTAGTTCCCGCCTTTATCATGTCATATTAGAGTATTTAGAAGTCCGGGTTTAACGCCGGGCGCAAGCGCCGGTTGTCTTGAGACCTTATATATAGATTCATAAGGTAAAAATTTAACGCTATCCTTGTCCGTCATAGACTTCAGCGTTCTACGTGGTGTTCACCAGAGAGCCTCGGTACTCAAAGGCAAAGCAGACAAGCTTGTTTCCTTGCCGAGCACGGCTCTACTTTGTTTGGAATAGGCGTGCGGGGTAATGTTGGGATATTCTGTAATTTCCCCAATTCGCTCCTTCTTCGCAACTATCACCGAAGGCATCATCGCACTCTACTTTCCGTTCTCCGTAGCCCTTCCATTTCCCTTGGTATGATTTGTAGTCCTTTCGCCTGTTCCGACCGCTGCTGTAGGCGTGCAGCGGTGGCCTGCAGTGGATGTCGCGTCCGGAGTGTGCAATGCGACGTCCTCGGCAACCGACCGAGTATTTGTTGCCGGGTAGGAGGCATCACATGCACCACTGAAGTGCGGAAACGCAGGATGTCTGGTAACTATACTTCATTTTAGAAGTAGTTGGTGACTAAGTCTTTACTCCTCTGCAGGGAGACTCAGGGACAAGACGTTACGGAAGCTTCAAATGGCTCTGATGCAACAACCCCTTCAGCCGCGCGACTGCCCACAGATAAAACTGCACTTGCTCCTGATCAGATCAGATCAAACCGTTCGTCCATCCGTGCACACTGGCGGCGCAAGTAGAGATAGACACTCTGGAAGATATTGACATTCAGAATGAGTTTGCTTGATTTGGCCGAAATGCCGATACTGCATGACGAGCCTGTCGACGGTCATTTATTTCCTCTACATCTACCCGCTTTGTGAATGAACAAACACGCATTTCGGGTGGATTATGATGCTGGTGTCCGTCATGTAAGCTTCTGATTGTACAGAGCTATGAATTCTGCGTCAGTCACCGTAAGGACGCTCAGTGGGGCGTCCTGGCAGAGGTAGCTAGGTGAAGAAAGAGAGAGGAGGGGTCCCCGGTCCGTCCGAAGCTTTCCCTAAAAGCAAGTCCCCCACAACAGTACGATGCGGGCGAGTCTAAACTTCTACCCTCTCTCCCTCTTCATCGTCATAGTCTCATCGTGCACAGCAGCTAACAACATCGCTCCATCGCAATCTCAGCCTTTCCGTCACTAAGCTCTCGAATACCCTTCATCCCAACCTTGTCGCGTGGATGCGCATCCGCAGTCTCATTGCGCCGTGCTCCATCAGCTGCGAAGGGCGTCCGGCCGAGGCAGTGGCGTGGACCTGCGTCTCCGCACGCCCCCATTCTCATGCCCCCGTTCCTGGCTAACCTCAACAGGCCAGACCATTGCCCTCCCGGGCATTTTTAAGCTCGTCCCCCCCGCCGCTACCCCAGATTTTCCTTGGACGTTGGCGATCACACACTCTCCTCCTCTCGTTACTCGGTATCATGTGCGACCGCGTCCGTTGCCTTCCCTCGCCGCTGTCGCTGCTGGCGGGAGCAACGGTGAGGAGAACGCCAGCAGCCTGGTTGTGCCGAGGAGCCTCAGCGCTGCGATTAATTGCCATTCGCCCTCGATGGCGTCCAGATCGCGCCATGTCGTATTTTCCTGCTTTGCTGTCGCTTCCTTGCGATTGAAACCGCAGCATTCTTTTACCGCGCCTGATCCGCTTTGAAACTGTCCGTCCGACTCCTCATCCGCCTGTCAACCCACAGCCCGGAGTCGCACGCTCAAAGATCTCTTTCCCGCCCAAGGCATCGCGAAACAGATACCGCATCACCACCATGCGCTTCAGCACTCTGGCCTCGCTCCTCTTCGCTTCGGCTGCCATCGCCGCCCCGGCGACCCGTGCCAGCGATGCCGAAATCAGCAAGCGGCTGTTCTTCCCGAGCAAGGGTGACGGCGGCGACGAGCCGGTGCCCACGGGCGTGGCCGCCTTTGGCGAGTCCCTCAAAACGATCGCGGCGAACATCAACACCACCAATCAGACTCTTAACGAGTTCTCGGGCGGCCTCAAGGGTATTGCTCAGCTGCTGAAGATCCAGTCCGAAACCAGCACCCTTGGAGACTCCATCACCAACAGCACTGCCATCGCCAATGCGACCGGCCGATTGAACATTGCCGACTCGTACGTGATACCTTTCCATTCTTCTACGTGCTGCGACATACTGATGCAATGTGTAGAACCACAGTTGGCCAGCAGTTCTTGCAGCTGCAGCCCCAGATCGAGTCCCTTCTCGCCAACATCAAAGCGAAGAGACCCGAGTTCCAAAACGCCGGGTTTGGCCTCATCGATGTCGTCTCCTTGCTGAGATCGAACATCGAGGAGCAAAGAGAGCTCGCCAGGGAGCTTGGTGGTGCTGTATGTATACCCATACCTCTGAATTTCATGGGACTCGTGACCCCGAGCCTCTGCCGCGCCGGCGTACGCTGATGCACCAGCAGACTATCGCGATCCTTGATCCGTCGCTCACCTCCATCGCTCAGCCGGTCAATGACCAGATCCTGGCTGCCTTTGACGACACCATTGCCGCCTATCAGGGTAAAGGTGGCCTGATCACTCTCCCGCCTGGGCTGATTGGAGCTCTTAGCGGTGGAATTGGGGGCGGTGAAAATTAGCCCGGTCTATTTTTTTTTTTTTCCCCTTTTCCAAATCACGACGACGATGTACATGTTTGCTGCCAGGTAGAGTAATGGCGGGCCATTGTGGAGGAGGAGATATGATTCCATGACGCGGGACGTTGCGTATATATGTGCAGAGTGCCACGACGGCTAATTGTGGATACGTAAACTAGTTGTCCGCTCACTAAATGATATTAAATACTGTTATTGTACACACGAGTCTCTGCTAGGACTAGTATTGAAGACCGCGTGCAGAGGGAAGTTTCATCTTGTATCTTGTCTCTCCGATTACTTCTAACGAGGCACTATGTTACAACGTCGTGTAAGATTGTAGTGCGCTCTGGTTAGGCTCGCAAGTAGTTCTTTTAGCGATTGAATAGTATATAGTGAGAAGAGTCGCCAGCCGTCACCAGAATGCCGCTGCCTGGAGAAAATCCTGCCTCGCACGCAATCGTCACAACCAGCGAAGCTTACACCCTCACCACTTTCCGCCACGTCTCCCATCCCTCCTCCACCATCGTCACGACCTCCAGCCTAGGCGCCATCGCCGCCTCACCGCACACGCAACATCATGAGCCTCCCCGCACGCACCGCCACCACTACAGCCATGGCCCGCTCCATTCGCCGACTCCCGAGCGCCAGCGGTGCCGCTTTCCAGCCCGCGCCACGCTATGACGCAACGTCCTGTCGCGTCTGGCTCTGATTGGCCGCATCCCGCCCCAGCCTTGCTTGCCGCACTGCCGTTGCCAAGGCAGATCCGGATCGCGGTCCCTGCGCCCTGGGCGGCGCCTGCTGTGCTGTGCTGTGTGCTGAGCGCTTTTTCTTATAAAGACGGGTGCGCGGGCCTGGCAAACATTATTCTTCTTCTTGCACCACCACGTTTGCGAGAAAGACTTCGAGACAAAGCAACGCATCACACGCTACGCTTTTTGAGAGATCATTAACACAGACAACATGGCCAGCCGCCCGCCTTCGTCGACGGTGAGTCGCATTTCTTTGAAGATGGAGAGATGAAGGTTTCCGCTGGATTCCGGGCGCGTCGCTGGGTCGTTGGATGCTCGGCGCTGCTGGCGGCGGCAGCGGACCGGTGCGGAGCGCCACTGCGACTATCAACCCCTCGCTACGGCAGCAGACCATCCCAGGTCTCGACGCTCCTCCTGCTCCAGCATCCGCTCTTGAATGACGACGCTGCCCGAGCTGCACGAGGAGCAAGACAATGCGCAGACAGATACCGTGCCCCCGCCCTTTCCGCCCGCGTCCCGCGCGTCTCCGGATGTCCCCGGGGTGCATGAACCCCCAGCAGCGGTTTCAACTCCAGGACCAGAAACACCCGTGCTGACGTTTCTTCTTCTTCTAGTCCGACGTCCTCCTCTACTTCCTCGCCCTCTTCCTTCCGCCCGTGCCCGTCTTCCTCAAGCGTGGCTGCGGCGCTGATTTCTTGATCAACATCTGCCTGAGCATTTTGGGCTGGATTCCGGGCGTCCTGCGTAAGTGACCTTGTATCTTCTCTTACTGGCTGAGAGGAAAACTGACTTTTTTTTTTTTTTTACTTTCTCACGACAGACTCGTTTTACATCATCACCAAGACCGAGCGCCCGGCTGTGTGAATCCAAGGTGGATGCCATTGAAGCATGTGTGCTGAGACGAGTGGATGCGCGGATGTGGTAATGGGCGGTGGCTTTGAAATTGTGGACACGGATACCCGGTTTTCTTTGGCTTTTTGTTTCCTATTACTATTTCTCTTCTCCGTCAATCCCAAGAGCTTTGTACTCTGCAGCTGTTTCCTTTTTCCTTCCCGCTGCGGTGCGGCTCGATCTGTGACGTCAGGATCTACGTGAGCTCGCACTTGAACACCACGACCTACCGCGTCTCCAACTGCGGCTCTGCAGCCTGCACGCCAAGCTCAGGAAGCCAAGCGCATCAAGCAATGCCCCGCAGCATGGTCTCCGCCGGCAGAAACAAAGATGCCAGCCTCGCTAATGGTAAGCGATGGTATCCCGCTCCTGGCACCTGATTCGCCCCGTCATTCTTCGTCTCCTCCGGTCCCAGGACATCTAGATTGCAAACCATGTTGGCCTGAAGCCCCCTTAATGCCATATTCGCCGAGGCAACCCGCCCAGCAAACGCCTCCCGCTGCCCAATCCTCGTCTACCTGACCGACTGCGAAGCTTCTCCAGCTGCGTCGCGTTGATCCGGCGGGCTCGGACGGGAGGTAGGCGTGGAAACGTCGAGACCATCTCTTATCCTCCCTATTCTCAATTTTCCATTCCTCGCCAAAATCCCTGATCGGATTCCCACAGCTCTACGACCGTTCATGATTTTTCCCATCTGCTAATGCTCTGCGCCGATATGCCGTGGCCTAATTCAGCCCGCAAGATACCGAAGCAGAACGTTAAAACAGAAATATCTCTCTTTCCGTAACGTTTCCGTACCCAAACTGCCTCTGGAGCTTCTGCAACCGCCAAGCAGGATCCTGAGCCTTGTTCCTACTGCCATTAGATGGCGGTCCGTCTGCCGTGGAAAGTTCATCACCGTTGTACCCCAGATAAAGAAAAAAGTCGGATCCGAGGGGCTCTTGCCTAGTTCGGTCAAACGTATGGAAGCTAAACGGCGTCGGGGAGGTGGTGCACCTAACGCTCGCGTGCGGCGTCGATGAGGTCGTATTGCAGCACTCCTGCTGTGACCATTCCTGGCGTCGATCATGCTGGTTTTTTTTTTTTTCGGAACAGAAAATTCGGCTTTCCGGTTCCGAGCGAAGAATGCAGAGGCATGGTCTATTGGATCCTGTCCAAGCCACCTGTAGCGGGATATCTGTGAGCTCCCCGCATCAGATCTTGGCGACCCCTTGGACTTACCTTCTTGCCAGCGTTGCCTTCGCTCCCCCGCTTCTGCGTCTACTTTGGGAGTAAGCAGGTAGGGCAGGCGCTTGACGTCAGAGCCGCCGTGACAGCCGCTGGTCAATCATTTCGTTCTCTTTGTTCGGTGTGCCTGAATGCATCAACTGACACTCTCAGAGTGCAATCATTGCCACGCCACTGCAGTATGGTCCAGCGCTCTTGCGGCATCCCACCCCGCCAAGTTCTTGGTATATCCCTCTGCTCCAGTCCGTTCTGCAAATCCTTTCTGTTCGCCTGCATGTCATGGCGTCGAATGACATGTAAAAGGTACGAGTCGGAGCAGACCGCATGTGGCAGCGGCCTTTCTCGATCCAAAGCGCAAACCCACTGAGCCTTGAATAATCCAGCCCGATCCTGCTTATCCGCCGTCCTGCAGAAACCACGTGGTGAGTCGCGCTAGATGCTCGATGGATGGAAGAGACGCCTGGTAGAAGACGTTATCAGCATCCTTTGCGTTGCCTGCTTTTACGGAATAATGGGACGCTCCGTGTGAACGTCCTGAACTGTCATCGTGTTTAGCATATCGAGAGAGACTCTCTGCGTCTTCAAATATTTCCTTGCGGAATGAGATACCCGTTACCCGCGGAAAATCCTCCTTGCCCATAGCTGTCCACAGCAGCTTTTTTCCGCAGCATGACCGCACGATCAGCATCACAGCCAGCAACTCCTTGCGTATTCCCCTTTGTTAGTGGTTGTTGGAGCATCAGGTCTGAGAGGTCATTCTCACGGACGCCTTCAAGTCTTGTAGATCGTTCCAGCCGTATTGAAATACTTTGGCAGCTGCATGTGAGCACATCAGCCAATATGCGAACGGTGTATCCTGAACTTGTAGTATGCCCACCTTCATAAGATTCAGCCTCTTATTCTGCGTCTGCTGTGTTAACCTTCTTGGAGTTTGTTCCGCGAGCTGTGGACAGGAGGGGTTACTAATAGGACGAGCTCTGGACAGATGTTAATAATCGAGGCATGACGCACTCACTGGAGTGAACGAAAAGCAAGATCGTGGGTAGGAGCGGGCCCACCGTAAGAGGCTATGCGGTACATCACCACTCCATTGTTTGCACGGCCACGCCGATGTTGGCACCCAGCGCAACCCAGCGGTCCTGATATCCCTTTTCTCCACACTGACTAGGACAAGTTTTGAAGCGGGACGTGGGCCGGTTGCTTTCTCTGTAGGTTGTTGTTACCTGTGTTGGTCGGACGGGAGGCATCTCCAACAAATCGTTCAGTTACTAGACACAATGATGTCCATGACACAACATCCGTCTCGTGGTGCTGCGTCTATCATGATCAGCCTCACACTCATGCCTCCTATGCAGGTGTCCAATGTCAGTGGGCCTTGTGGGCGTGTTCCCTCTCCTGTGCGTGTATAATGTTTCTCATTCGTTATGATCTGCGGCCTGATGACCTGTGAATAATCTTCTATTCAATGGCGTACTTCGGTCTCATTTTCTTGACCTATATAGGATAGCTGAATAGAGCAGAGATCCAGAATACCGGTGGCAAAGGAAGATGGAGTCGTACATGCTGCTGTGGGCTCTGCTGGACAGGTCAGGAGCACGCTGAGATGTCTTGCGCAAATTGCGAGGGTTTTCGAAAGGACGGAGCTTCATACGACTTACTCGTCAATGTCCCTGTCGGCGTGAGGCAGACACCATTTGTTGTTGTGGTCGCCGTCACCTCCAAATGCCGCTGATGATGCAGGATGCGCGCTCGGCGTACTGCGCTCATGGCAGCCTACCGAGGACCATGCCGTAGGATGCCGTCAGGGTTGAAAATCGATCAGCCAGCGCTCTCAAGGGCCCGGCATCGTGCTTTTGCACGTCGATAGATGCGTTGCTCGAGAGTGGATCCAGCTAGGGGGCCTGTAGATCCAAAATCGATCTTGCGACGATCCTGTACCAGGTACTGGCGGCTTCGCGACGCCGTTGCAGACCTGCGCTGCTGGCGCGGGAGTGCCGGCTGCCTCCACTGTCGGGCTGCTGTGTGGCTCATCAACTCCCGTTTCGCAGTAGCCGTAGCCATGCGATTACAAGGCTAGCCTCAAAGGCTTTCCGTCAGCCAGAGCAGTCATCGTCAGCTTGAAAGACGCGCCCGTCGTGCTGAACTGTCTGGCTGGGCGCGGTGCGCAGCCATTGCAACACCACGTACGCGAGACACGATGCGCCCTCCCAAACAAACAGCGCGACAACAAGCCCCACCGGCATCACCAGCAAGGAAGGCAAACCACCAAGCAAGGCTGCGCAGCTAGCAAAGCCAGACCAGGCCCTCAACACCAGAGATCTTCTTCCTCAAGTGCCTGCAAACAAGGCAAGCAGCTCAACGAAAAAAAGGATGGAGAGAGAATCCCCCTTGCATCAGCCAGCGATAGTGCAGTACCGGCGACACTTTGGCACCGGTAGATAGGCAAAGCCCAGAGCCCCAGGCCTGGGGCCAAAAACGGGATTAATCACATGTTGCCCCGTAGGACAATTCCAGAGATTAACCTGGAAAGAACAGTCACTTCACTTGATCTAAGCCATAAGGCAAAGAGAGCTGAAGAAGAAAGGAAAACGGAGGAGGGAGGGGGGAGAGGAGGTTTATATAGGGAGGTGGGCAGGGGAGGCCGGGGGGGGTGGCAGCTGCCAGGAAACGGCGCTAAGGGCCGCCGTGCATGAGGCAGCGTCCTGGCGGGACGCGGGAAACCGGCTAGCCCGGGCAGAAATCGAAATCGAGGCGCGGAACTGGCAGCTGCAGCCTGTCTAACCCGGTCAGAAGACGCAGGATCGGCAGGCACGCGGCCATGCGGCTACGATGTTGCAGGGATCGGCGCCCGGCACAGCTGCAGGTGCACAGTCATAGCCGCGACGCTGCCCCGCGTGCAGATCCGCCCCGCGTCCTTGTGATAGCGGTTGCTGGAGTAGCGGCGGTTCAAAATGCAGGCACGGCTCGGTGCTGTCCTGCACGCGCCTGCGGTTCCAGGCTCAGCCTGCCGCGCTTCATGCCTGCAGTGACTGTCGAGGATGCATGCTGCACGCCGTTGGTAACAGTCATTGCACCGAATCCTGGCACGTTCCGGTGTAGGTAGGCGGTCCCTCTAGGCGCATAGTTGTGTTTTGTGCGTGCACGGTGCACATTGGTCTGTGAGGAAGTGCATGGACATCGTTATGTGGTGTCTTTCTGGGCGTGCAGCAGCTCAATTATGCCATCTTTCGTCGCTCCAGCGGACTTGTTGTATATCGGACATGATTGCATACAGAGCTTCATGTCCAGCCAGTTCTAAGAGGCGACGACTTGCGTGTGGGTCTCCATGCGGCCGCCGAGCTTGAGATTCACTAAGGACAACAGAACCAGCGCCCTGCGACAACGCCTAATGGCAACAACTGCAGACTAGTATCCACGCGATTGCTGCAGGGCATACTACGAACAGAATCCTTTTCTCGCGGCCGGGGCTTTATCTCACTACACACAATCTGGCGCTATAGACTTTCTCTTTCCCGGGGCATTACGGTTGGCGCCAGCCTGTATGCCGCTTCTGCCCTGAAAGACATCAGCGCTAATAGAGAAGACAGGATCCTTGACCTACGAGAGGCATATCAGCCGTATCCAATTTCCAGTCGTTAACACCATCTTTAGGCCCAATACCACCGCGCTTCTTGCAAAGCGCGTCCAATCGGTTTCCGAAATGCATTCCGAGCAAGCCCATTAAATACCAGATACCTATATTTCAACGAGTATTACTGGAAAGCTATGGCTTTAGACCCCCAGATAAGAAGTGTCCCGGCGTGATGTTTTTCACATAGTATACAGTCCGCAGAGAGAAAGGTCGGATGTTCCGACGACACTATATATAGTTGATGATGCAAGTCGACAGTGGTGCTTGTTGATGGATTCGCTGGATACATTCGGCACGGGAAATCACACAAAGGACTGTACCCCTGCTAGGATTAGGTGGTTTTTGGCCAATAAAATGCGTTTGACCGAATGAGAGATTTTCACGTAGCTACCTTAATATGGACTGTCATGGTTTTCGCAGATTGATGTAAGATACTATAGTGCGATGGTACTTTGTATACAATAGCTTCTTTGTTCAATTACTCTCTCTCAACAATGCATATCTTCCACAGCGCCTCCTGCACCAGCTTCGGTCTTTCTCTTATTACGAAATCCCAAGTTAGATACTTGGGGAAGTTCTTCTAGAGTGAATATTTTCTGCAGGGCCATAGTAATAGTCCGTTCTCTTCCGGACACGTCCAGTGTTTACAAAATGCTACTGTTGGGTTGCAACACTTCTTTGGGATCGTAACATCTATTCTATCTATACAAGAGAACAGCTATAGAAGCTGCTTTCACCTGGAACTCCGACAAACAATCCGGCGAATCAGCCTCACAGCATAGTGTAGCTCCGGGAAGCTGAGACAGTCTGGCCAGTCACCCACGGCATCTGCGGCTCAGCGCTCGAGCTTCACAATCGCCGCCGCCGCCACCTCCTCTACCTTGCAGAGCTTGCCCTCCATGGCCGTCGTATGCTTCACGCCCTCCATCTCCTTCTGCACCGCCGGCAGCTGCATCCGCTGCCCCAGCGTCACCGTGTTGACCGCGCGCCCGGACGCGCCCAGCTCGAACCCCCCCCCATCCCCCCCCCCCCAAAACGCCCGCGTCATCGCCTTGACCGCCGCCTTCGACGCCGCGTCCTTGCGCGCGATTGTCGGGCCGATGTTGAGGATGCGGCCGCCCCCGCGCCGCGGGCCGGATCGGGGCGATCGCCTGCGTGAGGAAGAAGACGCCGCGCACGTTGAGGTTCACGATGCGGTCGTACTCGGCGACGGTCGCGGCGGTGGGGAGGATGGGCGTCGGCCCCGCCATGCCGGCGTTGTTGGTCAGTATGTCCATCGAGGTGCCGAAGGCAGCGATGCACGCGGAGACGATCTGGCTGGGCGCGTCGAGCGCGGCGATGTCTGCTCGGATGGCGATGGCGTCGGCGCCGTTGCCGAGGGCGAGGACGGTGTCGACGAAGGTAGCGGCGAGGGCGGCGCTGGCTGGGGGACACGTACGTGATGGCACCATATGCCTGGGGGGATTGTTGAACATTTGGAAGCATTTTGACGGGCAATCGGCATATTCGCACCTTTGCGCCTCTTTTGGCGAGTCCCATGGCGGCTGCAGCGAACTACAACCAACAGCATATCATGGGGAAGCGGTCGGCCATGCAATGGTTTATTTCCCAGTATTATATTTTAGATGATGCTCTAATTTCTCAACCTTCTGGGGAAATCAGGAGCTTGCACATTGAAGCTACGTTATAGTTAATAGACTGGCTGCAGATGGCATGTATCTCTTCTCACTTAAACGGAGCTGAACATTAGAATTACGCAAAGCGTTACTCGCTTCAGAATCACTTAAACTAATAATGTCTTGATACTGAGTTACTCATGGTTTAGTCCACCTTTCAGTTCCGGCATAGCAGGGCCCTGACCAACTCGCATTGTACGGGTACAATATTTTAACTGCAATGCCACGCAATGGTGGAACATTGTGTCAGTACTATTGTAGAAATATATATAATTATTATTCTCTCTCATATACAGTTGTTATTTTTCAATTGCAGAAGCTTACCATCTGCCGCACCACTTGGAATCGCGTCCTTGATACAAGTGTCTTGATTTCCGATTCGACTTTCCTATTTGGACAGACTGAGTTTGCGTCTTTGGACGAGGCCAAGAGAATCCTTCATGCGACAATCCTGGTTCCCAAGAGCCCGATTGACTCTTCATTTGGATGCCGTCCTGTAGCATTGTTCTTCCATGACTCTAGAAATGACACCAAGTGGTTGGTATTTTTCGGTATTAGCTTTGACGACCCCCAATTCGCAGAAGTCTGCATCGTAGATATGCAGCGTGTGGCTATCCCTGTGACACAGCAGCTACAGATTCCTCAGCTTACGCCAGCCGAAGCCGTAGAGGAAGTCTGCGCTAGGTGCTACGGTGTTCACCAGTGTCCTTATGCCCAGACCAGGGGTATTGCGACATTCTGTAATAGGTGGCGTTCTGAGCATCACCTCCGCAAGGACTACAGGGCGTCGATTCGTTGCAGTCGGTGCAATGCGGGAGAGCACATGACGGATATGTGCATCAGGAAGCATTTGTCATCGTGCAATGGCGTCGGACGGTGCCGAAAAGGCTGTTGGACAAACAATGGAACTCCCACAGCGTAGAGTGTTCTACAAAGGGACTTGGTAGTCTTAAGACGGCATACGGAGATTGTGAATCTTGGAGATTATCACAGGCGAATGATAGCGTTCCAACAAGATATTAACTTGAAGTTAGTTGTTATAGACGGAACTAAAAATCACTAGCTTGTAGGTTAGCAATATCAGTGCTTGATTATGAATCACCTTGAATTCTCTTTGCTTACAGTGACAATGAGTGAACATGTTAATTTTGCTCAGACAAACGAAGCGGGAGTGACCTCTACAATCAACAGTGCAGTCCAGACCCTCACCGAATTCCACAATCCGAAATCCGAAGCACAACACCAAAGACCAGCTGCGCCGCAATCCTCCAACCGGGAAATTCCCCAGCCAAGCCCTGCACCACACTTCGCTTGCGGAATAGTATCGTACCGCGCACCCGGAAAAGACGTGCATAGGACCCGCCAAGCCGGAAAACCACCATTCCCCACGGGGAATCCGAGCGTGCCAAGATCGACTACCCCGTGGGGTTGAACATTGGTCCAAATATTTTCCTTGGGATGGGCTTGGCGGACAAGGGAAACGGGTGATGTTGATAAAACACGTTTGGCGGCGAGGGGAGAAGACGGTGAGCTGCAAGCTGCACGCTATCATCTTCCCCTCCCTCCATCCTCCCTCCCTCTATCGCAGTCAGCGCCTCTGCATCTGCTGCGCTCTTCTTTCTATTTAGGTTGAGGTCTTTCCCTGTGTTGCTGTCTGACTCGGGTTCTCTTCTCTTCATCATGGCAGGCAAACACTCAACAGACGAGAAGTCTCCCCAGATGGAACGTATCGAGCATGTCGAAACGACAGACGCAGAATTGGTGAAGCCGAAGCTGGAGAAGGTTGATGAGTTCGGTGCGCATTCGAAGACAGATCCAAAGGAGATTGCCGTTGTTAAGAAGATTGATTGGTACATGCTGGTGAGCATTGGAAGAAGTGTTTTCATACCGTGCATCTGCTGACGTCTCTTTAGCCGATTCTATGGCTCATGTATTTCATGAACTTCCTTGACCGAAATGCCATGATCAACGGAAAGCTCAACGGTCTGGCCAAGGATTTGAATCTCAAGGGCACTCAGTACAATACCTGCGTGTCTATTCTCTTTGTTGGGTAAGCCAGCTCGATCGAAGTCGATTTCGCAGATACTAAATCGAGCATCTACAGCTACCTCGCTGGACAAATCCCCTCCAACATGATCCTAAACAGAGTCCGGCCCTCCTGGTACATGGCTGGTGAGCATCTAGAAGAGAGGTGTTTTCAATGATCACATGAGCTGATAATATTCGCTCCAGGTTTCTCCATGGCTTGGTCGATTGTGAGCTTGCTCACGTATCTGACCCATGACTTCAAGACGATGCTGGTCTGCCGTTTTTTCCTTGGTATTACAGAAGCTCCGGTAAGTGAACGAATCTCCCGAGACACGTTCCATTTGACATCTGACGATTTCCGCCAGTTCTACCCCGGCGCGCTTTACATGCTCAGCATGTTCTACACGCGCAAGGAGCTCGCAACCCGCATGTCAATCTTCTACACGGGGAACATGCTTGCAAGCGCCTTCTCTGGCCTGATCGCCGCGGGTATCTTCTCCGAGATGGACGGCAAGAACAACCTCGCTGGGTGGCAATGGTTCGTTCCCTCTCAACCACCCCCACTTAGTCTTTCTCGCCCAGCTGACTCCGCTGCAGGCTCTTCATCATCCAAGGCGCCATCTCCATCGGCGTCTCCATCGCGGCCTTCTTCCTGCTCCCGGACTCGCCCCTCAAGACGCGCTGGCTCACGCCCACGGAGCGGCAGCTCGCGCACAACCGCATCTACATCGACACGACGGACCGCGAGGAAGCCGGGACGTCGGTGTGGAAGGGCCTGCGCGAGGCGGCGACGGACTGGCGCACGTGGCTGTTCTGCCTGATGGACAACCTGCACCTGTCGGCGAACGGGTTCAAGAACTTCCTGCCGTCGGTCGTCGAGACGCTCGGCTTCAACACCACCATCACGCTGGTCCTGACCTGCCCGCCGTACGTCGTGTCGGGCCTGGTGTCCATCCTGGTCAGCCACTCGTCGGGCCGCTTCAACGAGCGCACGTGGCACACGACCGCGTCCAAGCTCGTGGCCATCGCCGGCTTCGCGCTGAGCGTCGGCACGCTCAACACGGCCACGCGGTACGTCGGCATCATGCTGTTCGTCGGCGCGACGTACGGCGTGAACAACATCATTCTGAGCTGGACGGCCGCCACGCTGGGCCAGACGGACGAGAAGAAGGCCGTGGCGATCGCCATGTGCAACACGTTCGGGAACCTGGCGTCGGTTTACACGCCGTACTTGTGGCCGGATAGCGATGCGCCGAGGTTCTTGCCGGCGATGCTGGCGAGCATCGGGTTTTCGCTGGGCGTGATCGTTTGCGCGTGGGTGATGCGCATGGTGCTGATGAGGCAGAATCGGAAGATGAGGGAGGCGGATCCGGGGACGGTGAACTTTTATGTGTACTGAGCATTGAGGAGGGCTATGGGAGAGATGGGAATGTCCGGTATTGGCTTTGGAGTAGAGGAGGATTGCAGAGTGTAGATTGCTGAATGCCGCATTACGAAAATGATGCCCATGAGTTTGGTTAATTATGCTACTGAATGGTTCAATCGTTCCTACTGACATGCTGTCGAAGAGGTTATGATAGCACTGAAGCATTACAGGGCCAATGCGATCCCACGACTTACAAGGGACGTTCCGATATGCGCTTCCGTGACACGACGTTCGCTTGCTGATACTGCATTAGGTTGGCTTACTCATTAGTCGCGGGCTGGCGTTATCTCTTCAGACGGTCTTCCTTTCTCACCGACACTTCATCATTCATCTATCATGCTGACAATGCAAAACCATCGGGCCCATCTGCCGTCCTCTATTTAATCCTGGCCTCAACCTCAGCCATCGCTCCGGTCACCACACCCCATTTCTCCCACTCGCCCTCGGCCAGCTTTCCCCTGAGCGGCAACCTTCCGCCCTCCAAGTTGCCCAGGCCCAGAACCTTGTAAATACCCTCCCGGATGCCCAGGATGCCGTTCTTCACCACGAACTCCTCGGCCGCCGAGACTCTGTACTGCAGATCCTGGACCTCCTTCAGCGTCGCGTCGTCCACGGGCTTCTTCGAGGCAAGCTCAAACAGCTTCGCCACCGTCTTCGGGTAGATGGCGGCCAGGCCATCGATGACGCCGGCGGCGCCGAACAGCACGATAGGACCCAACTGCTGGCCGAAGCCGGAGTAGACGCGGAAGTTCTTGGCGTCGATCTGCGGGTGCAGCGAGACCTGCACGTGGTGCGAGACGTTGCCGTGGGACCTGGTGCGTGCGCAATAGGAATCAGTAAGAGCTAGGGCGAGGCTGCAAACCCGAAGCTTCAAAAAAAAAAAAAAAAAAAGGAGAAACCAAAGAATCAGTACTCACATCTTGCACCCCACGATATTCGGATGCGCGGCCAGGCGCACGTACGTGTCGGGGCTGACGACCAGCCCGTTCGTGACGCCGGGGTAGTTGTACACCAGCACGGGGATGGGGCTGCGGTCGGCGACGACGGTGTACCACTCCAGCACGCCCTCCTGGGTGGCGGCGGCGCCGAAGTAGCCCGGGGCCAGCACGAGCCCCCACTGGGCGCCGGCGGCCCTGCTGTCGTCGAGCCACTCCAGCACCTCGTCGACGCCGTTGGTCAGCACGCCCGCCATGATGGGGTAGTCCGGGAAGCCGGCGGCGTCGAGCCCGGCCCGCACGCCGGCGATGAAGTCGCGCCGCTCGGCGCGCGACAGGTGGATCGCCTCGCCCGTCGAGCCGAGCAGGACGAGCCCCCGGATGCCCGACTTGGCCAGGTGCACGCTGTGCGCGACTTGCGTCTCGACGTCGACGGCGGGCTGCAGCGAGGAGGAGGAGGCGGAGGCGGGCTTGAAGAAGGTCGGGACGGGGACGAAGACGCCGTCGGGGGGGACGCGGGCTGCCATTTTCTTTGTTTGTTTGCGGGGAAGGAGGAGGAAGTGTCTGTTTCGGGGCGAGCTGTGGTGCTGATGGTGGAGGGCGCTGGTGATGAAGGATTGTGGGTGTGCTAGCACCGTGGGACGTGGTGTTTCAGGAGATTTTAACGGATGGAGGGGCAGCGCTGCGATGTCGTTAGAAAGGGTCCGACTTCGCGAGCTCAACGGCTAGCGCGGGGAAGAGACGACCGAGCTGTGCGTAAAATGGTGGGATGGGTAAGTGGGGGCGGGCCGGGGTTGGGGGAGAGACTAAGAAGCACAAAGCACGAAGCACAGGCGGGTCGGAAAACAGCCCCGCGGCTTGTTTCGCGGCTCCCGCTCCGACTGTCGGAAAAGCGGGGTTATAACAATCGTCGTCACTTGCAGTGCGCCTTGCAACATTGCCCCGAGTATTTCTCGTCACCTCGAGGTCAATTGGAGTTTAAAGAAAGGGGTTCCGCTGGTTCTGCGTTCTCGATCTCAAATCTCTCCTTTTAGCGCAGCAATCATGTCCTCCAACCGCACGTTCAAGCTCAACTCCGGCTATGATATGCCCGTCGTAGGGCTGGGCACCTGGCAATCCGGGCCTAACGAGGTCGCCAACGCCGTCGCCGCTGCGCTGAAGCTCGGATACCGCCACATCGACGCAGCCGCCGTGTATGACAACGAGAACGAGGTGGGAGAGGGCATCCGCCAGTCTGGCGTCGACCGCAAGGACATCTTCATCACCAGCAAGCTTTGGAACACCCACCACAAGCCCGAGGATGTCGAGGAGGCACTGGACCACACACTGAAGGACCTGGGTACTGACTATCTCGACCTGTACCTTGTGCGTCATCCAATCCTCTCCCACCCCTTCGAGAACGCCGCAGCGGAGTGCTAACAGCCTGCAGATCCACTGGCCTGTCTCCTTCGCTAAGCCCGCCGACATCAAGCAGCACTTTCCCATCAACCCAGCCACCGAAGCCGTGCACGTCATCGACGTGCCCATCAGCGACACGTGGCGTGCACTGGAGGCGCTGGTCAAGAAGGGCAAGGTGCGAAGCATCGGCGTAAGCAACTTCACGCGCGAGAAGATCGAGGAGCTGCTCAAGACGGCGACCATCCCGCCGGCCGTCAACCAGATCGAGGCGCACCCGTACCTGCAGCAGCCGGAACTCCTGGCCTGGCTCAAGTCGCAGAACATCGTCGCCGCCGCCTACTCGCCGCTCGGCAACAACATCTACAACCTGCCACGCGCGGTGGACGACCCGGTGGTGATCGAGGTCGCCAAGGAGCTGGGCAAGGAGCCCGCGCAGGTGCTGATCCAGTGGGCGGTCCAGAGGGGCACAGTCGTGCTGCCCAAGAGCGTTACCCCGAGCCGCATTGAGAGCAATTTCCAGGACTTCGAGCTGCCGAAGGAGGCGTTTGACCGGATCACCGCGCTGGATCGGAATCATAGGTATAACTTCCCCATCAGGCTGGGCGTGAACATATTCGGCGAGCACGATGAGGAGACTTTGAAGAAGGGCGTCTCGGATTGGGTGGCTGCGCAGAGGAAGCTCAAGGCGCAAGCGGCTGCGGCATAGGGGATTGAGGTGGCCATATTTTTCGGATAGATTGATAGACCATGAGGCTCAATCGGCCAGTCCTTTTCTTCGACGTACCTCTGCTCCTCATGTTAGCCGGTGCCAATGCCAAACCTCCTTGGTCGCAATCCTCAGCGTCGAGCTTGATGAGCTTGGCTACGGAGCTCAAGGCCAACTCGCACCTCGCTTAGCCTCGCATCCAGGCCTTAAGCCGCGCACACACGGCACAAGCCGCGGTTCGCTAGCCCATGTTCTTGGCTCTACGCCATCTCGGTAGCGGACAGCCCGAGAAGGATGGCGCACGAGCGGGGATACGGCAGTGCGGGGTTACCTCTGACCAGAGATGCGGCGCTGACATAACCTCGGAAAAGGTCTACTAAAGAACCCCTGCTTTCCCGATGCCCCATCCCCCCATCTCTCCCCTTTTCCGAATCTCGTGCTCAACGTCCTGCGTACCCACTTTTTGAGGTCTCGTCGTGAGCCTCATTTTATTTTCGTTTTCATTTTTCCACTGCATGCAGTCGATGGCCGGTCAATCGCCGCCTCCCGGGATCGTCCATCCCGACGGCAATGGTGCTGTTGGTGGCCCCGGCACCCCGGGACGGACCCGCTCCATCACCTCGTCGTCTGCCGAACGGCCCGGCTCTGTTGAGGTCGGCGAGAACGGGTCAGCTGCGAACGGCAGACCGGCCAAACGCCGCAAAGAAAATCATGTCAGGAGCCGGGTGAGCAGGGCGTGCGATCGGTGCAAGTCGTGAGTGCCATAGTCCAAAACACTCAATCCGGCAGCCCCCTCTTCCCAATCTGGCATCCTGCATCCTGTGCCGCACAACAGAAACCATTTCTGATTTATTTGGGTGCTGCGTGTGGTGACTGTAGACGCAAGACGCGATGCTCGGGCAAGTACCCGTGCACGCTCTGCTCCCAGCTCGGCCTGGACTGCCAGTACGAAGCCGCCTACACGCGGGGCCGCCTGCCGTCCATCGAGATCGAGACCGACGACCGCGTGCTGCAGATGGCCGCGCGACGCCAGAGCAGCAGCAGCAGCGCCGTCGCTCCTAACAACACCATCACCACCATCAGGAACCCCGAACCCAACAACACCCACACCAACAACCCCATCCCCATCCCCAGCCCCATCAGCATCGAGCACCACCAGCTCTCCGACCGCCTGAGCGGCGCAAACGGCACCCTCCATCCCCACGATAACAACAACAACAACAACAATCCCGCCGGCGGCGGCGGCACAACCAGCGCCGCGCACTCCTCGCGCGCCTCGCCCGAGCCGTCGCAGTCCGACCAGCAAGGCCACTACGTCGGCCCGGCGTCGGGCGCCTCCTTCCTGCTGCGCATCCAGCGCAAGCTCGTGCACCAGCAGTCGCTCTCGCCGCACCGCGAGTCCTCGTCCATCTTCACTTTCGGCGACGCGCCGCTGCCGGCCGGCTGCGACGACGCGAGCTTCTTCATCCTGCCCGGCCAGGCCGACGCCGAGGCCCTGCTGGCGCGCTACTTCGACTTCGCGAGCGCCACCCACCGCTTCCTGCACCGCCCGACCGTCGAGGCCTGGCTGCGCGAGTTGTACGGCGGCGGGCTGCGGGACGAGAGGGGCGCCGCGAGGAGCAGGCGCGCGTTGCTGTTCATGGTGTTCGCCCGGGCCGGGGATTTTGGGGGCGCGGGCGTGGAGGAGAGGTGAGTGGGCCCCCTGGCCCCCGATTCCCAAGGGGGAGAAGAGGCTTCTTTAGTAGATTAAGAGGGCTGATGATCCTGATGTGAGGCAGTGCGAGGTTCTTCTCTGCCGCCGAGAACCAGCTTGCGGCTGAGAAGGGCGAGATCCGTCTGACGAGCGTGCAGGCGAGGCTGGCGCAGTGCTTTTGGTTGCTGGGCCAGTCGAGGATTAATCACTGCTGGAGTCTGTTCGGGACGACGGCGCATTTGGTGCTGGCGCTCGGCATGCATCGGAAGAGGAGGGTCGATTCGAGTCATACCGTTGATTATATCGACCTGGAGTGTAGGAAGAGGACGTTCTGGTGCGCGTATAATTTGGATACTTACTTGAGCGCTGCGCTGGGGAGGCCAAGAACGTTTCACGATGAGGATATCGACCAGGTACGGGATGCTTCGTCTCACCCAGCGGGAGATTGCAGCTGATTTATCTGTTCTAGGAAATCCCTACCTGTGTCAATGACTCGGATCTGCATGCTCGGCATATGCATCCTTCCCCTCTCAAGTCGCAGTCTCTCATGTCGGGCTCTGTTGCTCACTTGACGTAAGTTCGTTACATTGCTCCTTTCGAGGATGTTTCTGACGACCCACAGACTGTCACGAATACTGGCAAACATTCTTCGTGACTTGTACGGCATCAAACCTCCATCCGCGGAAGATCGATACAGAATAGCCACCAAATACAACGATGAGTTGAACGAGTGGCGAGCCTCACTTGCTTATCTCCTCGACACGGATGGAGTCGATCCATCCCTCTTCCTTCCCATCTTCCTACGGCAGCGCAACGTGTTGACGTTAGCCTTCTGGCACGCCCAGATCCTTGTCCACCGCCCATTCCTCCTCAGCAACTTTGCCGGTCTCACAAACTATACCATAAATAGAAGCAAGCTCTCCGGCAACAGCAAGCTCGCATTCCATGTCCAGAGATGTCTGGAAGCAGCAACGAACATCGTCCGCGTAGTTGACACCCTCACGGGCCAGGGCCAGATATACAACACCTACTGGGTGCGACGCACGGCCAATCAGTTTCCCGTAGTATGCTAAAAGTCCCGCAGTTTACCCACTACTTCGCCTTCTGCGCCGTCGTCGTCCTCTACGTTTACACCATTCAGCAGCGTCATTCCCCTCCTGAAACCTACATCTCCCACTTCCGCGCCGCCGTCAAGTGCCAGGAGCAGATCTCCAACATCGCCACCAAGGGCTCCCTGGCCGAGCGCTACGGCGTCGTGCTCGAGGAACTGCGCTTGGAGATCCTGCGCCACAACGACTTCCTCGCGACCCAGGGCTCCGGCGCGCTCCCGCTGCTCGGGTCGGACCTCGTGTTTCCGGTCGCGCAGGACCAGGGCCCGGTGCTGGGGAGCGGGATCGGCGGTGCGGCGGATGGTCTGCAGGGGATGGGCCATGACGCGTTTGCGGAGGCGAGCCCGAGCAGCAGTATTGCGCAGCTAACGGGATGGGGGCAATTCGATTCGTTGGTGAGCATGATAGTTTCTGGAATTCTGGGAAATGAGAGTGCTGATGTTGAATGTAGGTTACCGGTGGGATTGGGAGTCTGGAGACTTTGCTCGCTGATAGTGCTGCTGGTTGGGATCTTGATTTGGGAGGGAATCTGGGGTCCATCGCATGAGAATGCGGATCCATGCCGCGGCAGCATTCTGTTCAGGCCTTGTTTGTCTCGGAGGGATGTCGATGAGACAGTGGAAATATTGCAATTAGCTTTCCGGATCAGACATGTACTCTTCACAGTTCATACAATGATACATTCAATATCTTCAAGACGAACCTCACAGAGCATGATAGAGTCGCACGTGTTTGAGGTCTTCTCGGGCCAGCTTTGGCGGGTGTTATCCGCTCAGGCGGCGATATTCTTCTTTTCCGGAAGTTTTCCGCCACATCCGACTGTCGGAAAAGCAGTCCGATCCCGCCCATTTCCCCGCTCTCCTTCACAACTCCCCGGCGTCGTAACCTTCTTCAATGCCAAGTATCCAGAAGATTTCCCATATTCAAAGAAGTAGAGCTTTTTGAAAGACTCATATACAGCGTAGTGATACTCTATCCTACGCTCCCTAACCATTGATACCCTTGTTCTTTTGATAGAGCCCATCCACTCCTCCATCATGTTAGTCTCTGCCACGTCCACACCATCCGGACTGGATGCGCCAAATGCATCCAAAGTCTCCAAGCCGGAGCAAATCAACAGCATCAACGACCTCGTCCTCCACAAAGCCGAAACAATACCTAACACACCGTTGATCGCCTACCCAGCATCCGACAATGGCAGCAGCGAGCTTGCCGAATACACGGCTCGCGACCTCGACAACTTCGTCGATGAGGCCGCCAAGGAGTACACCCGCCTAGGACTGCTACCCAAAGTCAGCCAGCTCCTTCACTGAGACTTCCACTCATACTGACCCTCTGTCCCAAAGGAACGCCGCAGCACGACCAGCCAAGTCGTCGCCCTCCTCGGCCCCTCCAACCTCGACTACGTCATCACCTTCCTCGCCCTCTCACGCATGGGCTTCGCCGTCCTCTTCCTCTCCACGCGGCTCCCCACCGAAGCCTACGTCTCCCTCCTCGAGAAGACCTCCTGCACGACCATCGTCCACGCCCCGCGCTTCGCCGCCACCGTCGCCAGCATCCACGCGTCGCCCTACCCGCTCTCCGCCTTCGCGCAGGTCCCGAGCGGCGCCTACGCGCGGCGGCCGACGGGCCCGCGCTTCGTGCGGCGGACGGAGCTGGTCGGCGAGGAGCGCTGCGTCGCCTTCATCGTGCACTCGTCCGGCAGCACGGGCCTGCCGAAGCCCATCTTCCAGACGCACCGGGCGTGCCTGTCCAACTACGCGCTCGGGTCCGGCATGCGCGCGTTCGTCACCCTGCCGCTCTTCCACAACCACGGCCTCGCCACCACGTTCCGCGGCATCGTGTCCGGCAAGCGCACCGTGCTGTACAGCGCCAACCTGCCGCTGACCAACGCGAACCTCGTCGAGGCTATGAGGCGCGCCGAGGCCGAGAGCTTCCACTGCGTGCCGTACGCGCTGAAGGTGTTGGCGGAGAGCGACGAGGGGATCGAGGAGCTGAGGAAGTGCAGGCTCGTGCTGTTTGGGGGGAGCAGCTGTCCCGACGATTTGGGGGATTTGCTGGTCGAGAGGGGGGTGTATTTGGTCGGCCATTATGGCGCGTGAGTTGCCGGAAGCCTGCCCTCGGCTTCAAGAAAAAGGCTATGCTGACTGTTTTCATGTGCAGGACGGAGATGGGCCAGCTGATGACGTCGTTCCGCGACCCGGAGGACAAGGCGTGGAATTATGTCAGGCCGCTGCCCAAGGTCGACCCGTATCTGAGATTCGTTCCGATCGGCGAGGGGATCTACGAGTGCGTGGTCCTGGACGGGCTGCCGTCCAAGGTCATCTCGAATTCGGACGATCCGCCGAACTCGTTCCATACCCGGGATACGTTCGTCAAGCATCCGACGATTCCGAACGCGTGGAAGTATCTGGGCAGGCTGGATGATCGCGTCACCCTTGTGAACGGTGAGAAGGTGCTGCCTATTCCGTATGAGCACCAGATTCGGCAGAACGAGTTGGTGCAAGACGCACTGGTCTTCGGGGTTGGACGAGCATTCCCAGGCCTGCTGGTGATTCCGAGCGAGAAGGCTGCCGGCCTGAGCAAAGAGGAGTTCCTCGATGCTATTGAACCGTCAATCAAGATGGCTAACGCCCGTGCGGAGAAGTTTGGCCAGGTCTCGAGAGAAATGATTGAAGTGCTGGAGCCCGGGGCGGACTACCCGCGGACGGATAAGGGAACGATGATCAGGGCCGCTTGCTACAAGAAGTTCGCCGATCTCATCGATCAAGTCTACATCCGCTTCGAGTCCGGCGACGGCAAGCAAAAGAAGAAACTTGACGGCGAAGGCTTGAAGACATACCTGGCCGACCTCTTCGCCAACCGCGTAGGCGTGGAAGGTCTCTCCCCGGAAACCGACTTCTTCGCCGCCGGGACGGACAGCCTGCAAGCCATCGCCGCGCGCGGGCACATGCAGCGCGAGCTCGACCTGAACGGCGCCGTGCTGAGCCAGAACGCTGTCTTCGAGCATCCATCCATCGCTGCGCTGGCCACGTACCTCGATGCCCTTGCGAACGGGTCCGCCGTCCAGCAGAAATCCGAGATCGAGCTGATGCAGGAGCTCGTCGCAAAGTACTCGTCCTTCGCCCCCTTCGCCCCCGGCACCACCATCCCCACCCACGACACCGTCCTCCTCACCGGCGCCACCGGCTCCCTCGGCGCGCACATCCTCGCCCGGCTCCTCCCGCTCGCCCACATCGCCAAAATCTACTGCCTCGTCCGCGCCCCGACCCCAGCCGCCGCCCTCGACCGCGTCCGCGCCTCGCTCGCAACGCGCCGCCTCGACATCCCTCCACACCTCGCCGCCAAACTCGTCGCCCTGCCCTCCGACCTCTCCTCGCCCACGCTCGGCCTCGACGCGCCGACGCACGCGGCCCTGGCCGGCTCCGTCACCACCATCATCCACAGCGCCTGGGCCGTCAACTTCAACCTCGGCGTCTCCTCCTTCGAGACGCAGCACATCGCGGGGACGCGGCACCTGCTCGCGCTCGCGCTGGCGGTCCCGTTCGCCCGCCCCGCCCGCTTCGCCTTCGTGTCCTCCGTCTCCGCCGCCGCCGGCACGCCCATCCCGGAGCGGGGCAGCGTCGTGGTCGGCGAGCGCCTGGTCGCCGACCCCGCGCACGCGCAGCCCATGGGGTACGCGCGCAGCAAGTGGGTCGCGGAGCACGTGGTGGACGCGGCGAGGCGCGCGAGCGGCGGCGGCGGCGGCGCGATCAGGGTGCTGCGGACGGGCCAGATCGTGGGCGACAGCGTCAACGGCGTGTGGAACGAGACGGAGGCGATCCCGCTGATGATCAGGGCGGCGAAGGGGATCGGTGCGCTGCCGAGGCTGCAGGAGAGGCCGGCGTGGTTGCCGGTCGACGCGTGCGCGGAGGCTGTCGTTGAGCTGAGCGGTGCTGGGGTGCCGTTCGGAGAGGCGGTCGGGACGGAGGAGGTGGATGGCGGGGTCGTGTATCACGTCCAGAACTCGCGGACGTTTGGGTGGACGGAGGACTTGTTGCCGGAGCTGAAGGCGGCGGGGCTGGTGTTCGAGGAGGTGGGGCAGAGGGAGTGGGTGAGGAGGTTAAGGGAGGGCGAGCAGGATCCGAAGAAGAATCCGACGGTTAAGCTGGTGGATTTCTTTGCTGAGAAGTACGATAATGATCGGCCGGGCAGACAGGGCTTGGTGTTCGCGACGGAGAGGACGGGGGAGAGGTCAAAGGTTATAAAGGAGGGCGTAGATGTCATCCAGAGTGGCGTGGTGAGGAAGTGCGTGAAGGAGTGGTTAAAGAGTTGGTAGATGGGCGGTTTGGCATACATATGCACGGGATGGTTATTTGGGGCGTTAAGGCTCATGCATGAATTCAAATCTCCGTTATTCAGCTCTCATGTCTTCTTGATATTCCCAGCCAGTATCCTCATTCTGTGAGCTTCATCTGTGAGCTTCATCTTGCAAAGCACCTGTTCCGTAGCCGCATTCATTCCTGACTCCACCAGCTAGCCGTCTTCTGTCTTCAGAAGCAAATCCAAGCAACACCCAGCCATAGGTATCCGCGTCGTATCCCAAAAAGAAAAAGCAGTCAGTAGCAAAAATGCGCGCAGTGAGCCCATCGAGAGTCCAGCGTCCGGAAGTGGCCGAGATTCTCCCTTCACCATCATTCCCATTTTGCCCTGATTCCAAACCAGCGCAAAGCGTATTCTGAGAGCTCTTTCGGTAGCCCTCGCTCCCGACCGTACTTCCTTGCATTCATAATCCGAAGCGTCTCCATTCTGCCGCTCTCCTCTTCAATCCTCTAGGGCCTCCAGTCAGAGGCCATTGCATGCTTGGCACGGTGCTCCCTCAGCTCACGCTCAGCCTCCGTCTCCTTCGGCAGGGCATGCATCTTCGGCGCCCATTCGACAAAGAAGCCAGGTTCATTGACCTCCTCCGTGACAATGTCGCCGCCACCAACGATGAATATAGGCGTGAAGTCAACACTCTTCACCTCTTTCTGATGTTCGCCAGCATTGCCCACCGCCTCCAGTGTCTTCGCTGGATGGAGCACGCGGCTGTAGGGAGGGAAGAAGAACTTGGCGAAGGCTCCGATGGCCTGGATCTCGCGAGGAGCGTACGGATCCGGTTCGAAGAAGTAGACCTCCTCATCTTCATTGGAGCATTCCGATGCGGTGTCAGCGTCGTCGTATTCAGCGTAGGAGATCGGGGCACGCAAGGCAGCGGCGCGGCGGGGGCGAGAACGTTTGTATTCGACCGTGGTGGTGGTGGAGGTGCGGGTGAGGTAGCAGGTTGCCATGATCGCGAGGTGAGGTAGGTGAGGTGAGGCTCAGGGTGAGGTGGTGGTATTGTATACGTGCTGGCGTTTCGGTTTTGGTACTGAGCTCGCGGTCGATTGCAGTACTGCGGCTTGAGGATGATGATTTGAATTGATTGAGAAACGCGGACAGAGAGGAAAAGAAAGAAGGTCGGGCTTGCGAATAGGAGTTATGGGAGGTTACTTGAAATTGGGGTGGCGGGGGTTGAGTGGTAAAATGGGCTACCCGCGATGACGCTAGTTCCAGGCACCATAGGCGCACAGGTGGTTGAACGAGCAGCCTTAACGCAGATGTGATTGCATAGTGCTATGAAGCAACCCCAAGAGACGCTTCGACCCCCCATTATAGCCTTAATACAACTTTGGAGAGCTAAATCAAGGAATACCATGATCAGCTCAAGCTCCTTGTCCCAGCTCACCAGGTGAACGCTTCGAAGAGCAAAAACTTCACCCAATGAGCAATGAAATCTGAAAAAAGCGCGAAAATGAATATGGTAGGCTGAAAATACAGTCAGGTGGAAGAGCAGTCATTAAGAGCTTTATGATGCTTATGGCTCTCGAAGTCAGCCTTGGCAAAATTCGGCGGAAGTCTCAACCCTACGTATCTTGCTCTGTGTTGGCTGGCTTGTTTGTCCCGCTCATCCTACAGAGCGCCCTCTGCCCTCATGGAGCCCATCTCTCGATCGTTTCGTTTTCCATATCCCTTTCTGTTCTCCTGCCGGACGTTCTCCTTCTCGGAGATGCCGGTGGCTCAAGCATTGTGCCTACCCTCTGCAGCTTTCGCGTCTCTGGGCATACATTCCAGTGTAGCTTATAGTGAGAGCAGAGTGACGGTGAAGCTCTCTCCGGAGGTGGCATCTGATTATAGCGCTGTTTCCTTAGCGCTGGAGGTGGAGATGGAGGCTGCTTGGTGCCTGCGCGCGGTGAAGGTGTTGACGGGCGCACGGCACGATAATGGGCGAGGCGGGAGGTGACATTGCCTGTAGCGCGCGAGATGAGCTGTATCATTTTAACGTTATGTGGGATCTTGTGCGTGGGGAGATGCGGCGGCGTTGATTTGCTGTGAGTGCGCGTCATACTGATTTGAAGTTAATGAAGTGGGCGAGTGGATTCGGCAGGGCGGATGATAGTGCTGAGGGTTTGCGGAATCGAAGGCGCGGAAGTCAGTTGGACGCGCTCTTGGACAGCTCACGCATCACAAACATCAAAAGACAGCTGACCCCGCGCTCAGCCACAGAGCACAGTTACAGGACGATGTGAATGATTGCCGGTCGTCTGCCGCTGCTTCCCCCCTCTTCAACCGTCCTGGCCTCGTTCTGTTTTTTTTTTTTCAAATTGAGCACCGAGTAACCGATCTGCTGATCATCGCGCTTTAAATCGATAGAGATATAGTAACAAAAAAGGAACGTCGAGTTCTTCAATCGATATGCTGATAAATAAAACAACGAAATTCAAATGTCCATCTCGTTGACAAACAGCTAGAGGTTGTTATGAAATATATATTCCAGTACCTACAGTTTTGCCAAGGTCACCACTGCGTTGAACTGTAGCTTTGTAATGTGAATCATCTCATCATAATGAAAATGATAGTCAGAAAGCTGGTATCACCAATTCTCTGATAAATTTGCATCCGATTAGAAGAGCGCTTCAACTGCCTATCAAACAAGTAAAGATCTCATGCTATATCAAGTTCTAATATTAAAAAATCAAGGTTTCAAAAGTCACTTACATATTATAACTATCAAGCATCATCCTCTAAATATCTCAAGGCACGTTCAAAACGAGTGAAAAACTATGCTACTATTTAAACTTAGTCTCTTCATAGAAGCTGATATAGTAAGAGAAAAATTCAAACATCATGCATCCTAGTGCAACCGCTTTACACCTGAGTCCGGCGCTTTTTCTCAAGGGGTCAGCCTATAATATTGGTGTAGAAATACAGCTGTGCGTCTTAAGGCATACTTTTGTTCACCGATCACCAATCATTGCCCTTAATCCAAAATGTTTTAAGAAGGAGCGCTGCGAAGACTACTTCTGGATTACGACACAGAGTCTGGTGTACGGACTACCTAAAATCATCCCGTATATCTTCAAAGGCTGCTAAGAGTATCCGTGTTCATATGGATGATTGACACCCCGAAGAGTCATATTGTTTGGTAACAACCCATCAACCAGTGAGATCCACCTTGCCCCCCATGTATGACCCGTCAAAATTACTTCAATCCTTCCACACCTCCTCATTTCACTGCAATTTCTCTGCCAGAACTCATTGTGTCTTGGATTTCTTTCTCCATTAGGAAACCTATCAATCAACAGCAAAGGCGTTGTGGCGGAGCGGTTAACGCGACAGACTAGAAATCTGTTTCCTTCGGGAGCACAAGTTCGAATCTTGTCAACGTCGGCTTCTTTTGTCTCCGGGGAGGAGGTCTATTGCTTTTGCCGTTGGATGTTGTGGTGGTGGTTGGAAGGGGGAATGTGGAGTTCAGGGGCCGGGGATCCTTGCACAGGGTCCATTGTGGATCCATGAACATGTGCACCTTGAGTTTTCACAGTTTTCTCCAAACACAGGTCCCGGAGACAGGCGAATCTGCAACGAGGATAATTCCTCTGCAGTTTCTTTTGCCGTTATCTGAAAGTGCGATTTGCAAGCGTCTCGGTACAGCTGGGTGGCCATTGCTTCGGGCCGGGAAATTTTTCTCGCTTCACACATCCCGAGGCCCACTTCCCGCATCCCACGCACACACCGGACACTTCAATCTCGACGCTTCCAAGCCACAATTTGGCAATGGACAAGAATCATTTCAGCAGCATACTGCTCCTCATCAGCCAATCAGCAGCTTTAGCTCACTTGGGAGAGCGCCAGGTAAGCGTCAACACCATAACCTGTTCCCCGCAACATCCACTAACAAGTTCACAGACTGAAGTCTACTTCGGCCAACGCCTGCCACAGCCATCTGTGCGGTATCTGGAGGTACTGTGTTCGATCCACAGAAGCTGCAAGGAACACCCTTACCAGTCTCAGGCTGGTTGCAAGCCTTTGTTTTTGCGCTTGAGCAGGAGATCATTGTTTTGTGTGCGTGGTAGTGGACGTCTATGATGGGTATGCACAATTGTACACAGACTAAAAGCAATGATATCCAAGTAAACAATCAGTTATTATACTTGATGCTGCACAGAGACCTTGGCCCATGGCAGATCGATCGTGTCCTATGCTTCCTCCTTATTTTCCCTTGATGAGTAACATCTTCCTATTTAGTAACCTTCGCCTAGGCCTTATGGTAAGGTCTGTACTAAATTCTTTAGACATATGCTGTACTCAAAGTATCTGGGGGAACCGCCCATTCATCATGTGGGAGGGTTTCCTCACATCCCAAATGTGTTGCGCTCTCCTGGACTGCGAGCAGAGTGTCTGTTTTTTTTTTTTTCTCCCCGATGGGCTTGACAAGCTCTCAAGGGATGGCCGCTGTCGAGCCAATAGCTTGCTCATCGAATGCTGTGTGTACGAAGATGTTCAAGGCGTAGATGTTGAAGACAAAATGGTGACTATCTTAGCGGAAGTGCTGGCGGACATAGAGGCTGAGACGAATTCGTGGAATATGGATGAGCCAAGCTTATGATCCGCGATTGAGATAACGGCAACCATGATATCTAAAGTCACCATAAATGAGAATGAGACGCAACCTGATAATTTGCCTGCAATCTTATTGATGCAGGCATTAGCGCGTCACAAATATGAGGAGGAAGATCAGTGGGCAACCAAAGTAGGAATCATAGACAAGCGGATGGGAAGGGAATATAACGCATTAATGGGGGGATGTTCCTCAGCCGGTGATATTCTTTGGGAGCACTGTACTTACATAGATGGATGTAGCGCTGCAGTTTGCACAACTATCTAAGGCTGATATTAAGAGATGTGCAAGGAGGTTATGGACAGCTCGTTGCGACGAAGGCACCAAAAAGCTGCCAAAGAAGTTGCCACGGCACTGTACAAAGGTGGCGCCGGCAGCAGTCGCTGACTCAGTAGATAATGCTGCTCCTATTTACCACGTTCTGCTACTGAAAACGATTCCTTCTCATTGAGACTGTTCTCTACCTCCACAGAAACTCGCAGGTTTTGACTTTCCTACCTATTCTCGCAGATTCCCTCTCATGCGCCTATACAATGCTCCTCAAACTTCCCCCTCTCGATAGCGTACTGATGGAACCATGCGTAGCGACCTGCACGAGGTATTGTCGACCTCGACCGCACGGAATGCTCTTAGGGTTTAACATATCTGCGTACGCTTCAGCTGACAGAATCAGTCTTATGCAGTAACTGGGTGATGGTTTTGCAAGGACCATGGTGAGCTACCCGCTGCACGTCTGAGACAGCCGCTTCTGGGCCCTCCAAGTACCACTATCCTTGCTGTTAATTTAATAATATTGGGCATTCATGTTGAGCTTTGCTGAAGACAGATACATTGTACCTGGAGTAGCTAACGAGGGGGCCTTAGACTAGTCTTGGATAGGTTTTACCGGCATGACTCGGAACCTCGACTGAATAGCCACCGCCGAATCGATGAAAGTCTGAGCACGAAAGGCGGGAGGGTTATGATCCTCACAATGGAGATCTCAAGCGGAGCAATGTCGTGCTCGTCTCGCTCATATTGATAGGCATTGCTATCTAGCGTTGCCATTGATAGCGATGACTGGCAGAATGGTGATGGCTAAGGCATAATTTATCCTTGGCCGAACAAGCCGGGTTCTTTTCCCGATGCGGAGCCATTCACTGAGGGGTTGAGCTCATAGATATGTGTATATATGACTCAGAAAGTAAGGAAGACGGGAGAATGGAGGTGTTTTTGCACGTTTCTAATCTCATTGTAGGAAAGGCAGTCACTTCACCAGTCGAAAACGCCCGATTGCGCCGTAGCGGGATTCATTGCGCACTGAGATCGTGGCGGTGGGCTTGATCTTAGGCCCGTATTCTGCCGATCGTGCCTGCTGTGTTTGGAGGTCTGCCTTTATCAGTCAGTGACGTTGCATGCCTAATAGGGAATGGCGCGTGCGTTGAGCAAGTAAACACAGCGCGCCCTCCCGCTTCAAGTTCACTCATCCAACATCGTCCCGCTGAAACCTTGCCCTTTCACGCCTTGTACCTTCTCTACACCCCACTCTTTCAAGCCTTACTATCGCGACCATGGGCACCTCTCGCTCACGCAAGCAGCGCCGCGTGCTCGCTCGAGCTGTTCTTGCCTACCAGCAAAACAACGACCTCCCGATCATGAAACTCCCCAACGAGATCACTCAGAAGGTCCTCCGTTTCGTTGTGACCGACCTGGATATCCGCAAGGATCTCAGCAGCCCCTACTTCCTGTACCGCCAGTATCATCGCCTCCGCCTGACCTGCCGCTCGTGGTGCGCGCAGATGGACTACGTGCTTGACAAGTGGCAGAAGCGCCGCCGCCACTTCATCAATATGTACGGCTTCGGAATTAAGTGCACCGACAAGACGAGGAAGTTGCTTCAGCTCTACAATGCTGCTCGCAAGACCAAGGACCCTGCGGCTCAGCAGGCCCTGGTCGATCACGAGATGTGTATTGCGAGGAGGAAGGCCCACAAGAGGCGCAAGGAACGGAAATATGCCAAGCGCTACCACGTGAAGTGGCAGGAGAAGCACAAGAAGAACGAGAAGAAAGGAATGGAGAAGTACGAGCAGTGGTCCAGGCGTAGTGTAAGTGCTTTCAGACCATGCATCGCACACGAAGAGTTTACTCATGAAATCGTCACGCAGCAACTGAAACACTACAACAGCTTGATCAAGGACTTGGTCCGGACAGCCGAGAAAAGAGGCGTGGAGTTCCGAGACCCGGGTGCTCGTGCTGCTCTTGGTTGAGCAATCCAGGCAACCACATCGACAGCACGCATTAAGGCAGAGTGCAGCTCTTGTCAAATCACTCCACGAATACCAAGAGAACCATGGACACTGATGCATCGGTATCATGCGAAGACATACGCTACAACTCCTACGAAATATCGTAAAAGATCAGGAGGACTTTGCTCTGCAACGAATTAGATAATGGCGATAACACACACAGAATACAGATGGAGAGCTAGTTTTGCTGAAGACTAATGAGTGAAGATCATTCGTACAGTGCCGTGGCACACATGGGCTTTTAGGCATTGACTACAGGATCTGGCGGCTTTCTTTGCTTCGGTTCAGATTGTGGAAGGGTCATACAGAACAAATCGGGGAGAGATTTGCTGGAGCGATAGTTGCTGGGCGCGAAATCATCGGATGCTGCCGACGAACATGTCCACTCTACACAAGTAGGCAGCTCATCATTGCAAGCTCTAATAATGGAACATTTCCTTGCTATTATTGCTCATACTTTGGTGTTGGATTCGCGAATAAACTTCGCTAGGCAGCCCGTCATACCTCGTTTCAGCACGTCGCCATCACCGATCCGTGACAGGCCTTGCACGCCCAGCTTAACCTGCAAAGGCAGGCAAAGCCCCAAGCGAGCGCAGCGATTTGCTGAGCATAATTGCCCTCTGGGGAAATACATGCGGTGGAACCTTGAGCCAGAGTCTGCGAGCTGGCGCTCTAGCCCTGAGGCCGGTGTTGAGCTTTCGTTTTTCCCGCGTCGCGCGCGCCCCTACGCGACTCCGTCATCCCCTTTGCCCACACCCAGCTGTTCCTCGCTCGCATATGCGCTGCGGAACGGCACTCCGTCTATTGCCCGTGTAGCAGCTATCCACCAACATCGCCCTTCGGAAATACCATCAAAGTGGAGCTCACAACATCCCTGTTTCACCCTCGATCTCTTGAGAGCCGTAACGAACTGCGGTATCATTTGCGGAATATGGAATACAACTAAGGGAGGCTATGTCATGAGGAATGATTACCATGCGTTAGAGTGGAGTAACCATGCATCTTTTTCTCCAGGGGCGTGATACCCATCCACGTCTCTCGTGACCATGATGTAGACACTCGGCTCGCTTTCGAATGCATTAAATTCCTTTGGCTGGATTGGACAGCGATCATTGTATGGTCCGTTTTGCTTAGGGGCGTAGCTAGGTGTGAGAGAAAAAAAAGGGAAGCGTATCGGTGGTGGCGAAGTGAGCGCAAACGTGGAATGGACTATAGGGAGTTGACAAGAGAGGAGTTGGAGAAATCAGATACCACGGCCATTCTAAGAGTATGTTTTGCTGGCACAGAGGAGCGGAAGTGCGTAGTATTACATTGTACTCTCAGACCTTTGTCTCGAAGCGTTGGTGGTGCGGCAAGCCTCCGGGCAGCTACGCAGGGATCTATGAAAGTCCTTGCCGTATTTTCATTGGAGTCATCACGACTTGTACGGCCGATATTAACTAGATGAGCCATGACTCTCAGCACAGCGTTTTGCCAGAAAAGTAAGGGGCTTACGCAACTATTGTAACTGGGACATACAAGCTTTGCGTTGCGTGCTCGCAATTGTGCGCGCGGAGCTGTGTTGGAGAGCCATGCACGCACTGGTTTGCCCAGCTCGTCGCGTTCTTCCCGCGCGTTGCGTGCCCGACGACGTCATTCCTATCCGCCGACTTCCTCGCCGTCGACCGCACTCCACACATTCCACGGCACGCTGCCTGTATCCAACCTCCTGGCCATGGGGCGGCAGCTCTCTCTTCTCGTGGTACACGCTGACTATCTGCAGTCTCGGTCCCTGATGCAGTCCCTGTTCCCGACGCCATTCGCACAGGGTCCGCCGAATGTCGTCGCCACCTCGCCACCGGTTGCTCCACTGCTCTACGCCTGCATTTGATCTACCAGCCGTACGCATAGGTTTTAAATACTGATTACTAACACTCGGTCAGACCCTGAGCCGCGCTTTGGTCTCCACACTGATGGAAGAAGTGTAGAGTCATTAGCGTCGACGCCCTTGCCGATTAAGAGCAGACAATATTGCCTCCATGGGGCCTTGGAGCAGCCAGCCTTCCCGCAGCATAATACCCTCTTGAGACACATTCGATTCCGGTGTTGTTCGGTTCCTGACCGACCAGTTGCCTTTCCCAAACTTCCCCACTCTAGCAGTTTGTTTTGCGCCCCAACCTCGGCCTTTTCGACTTCCTATTCGTTCGCTTACGCCTCCAGGGGCACACTACACACGGAATCACTTCGAAACATGCTCTCCGAATCAGTTTTTCGAGCTGGATCCAAGCACCATGATGGCGGGCCAAAGCCCCCTCATGCACAATCATAATATATTAGCTTTCTCTGACTTCTTATCATCAACCGCCCGCATGGCTTAGTGGTACAGCGTCGCACTCGTAAAGAACGGTAATGCGAAGATCCCTGGTTCGATTCCGGGTGTGGGCACACGCATGAAACAGCTCTTCGGAGCATCTTCTTTTGCATTTCCTTTTGCTCAAGCGCGTATCATGATGGTGCCGAGGAGGGTGCAGATGCTTGGTCAATTTCGGCGATGATCATAGAGTTCTTTTCATGGTCGGGAGGGGGTGAGCATGACGTGGATTGCCCGGGAATGCTGTTTGCTTGCTGTCTTCAAATACGATGCTCGTCCTGAGAAGATGCCGAAGCAGTTCAAGATTGTAAGTGCAACAACAATTGCACTGTGAGCATGCGCACTCCAGCAGCTGTCGTTTCTAGGACTGGTATTTCCTACCCTGCTTCTCTTATCCACAAATCATCCATCCAAGGGCAATCGGCCACTGAAGCTATTAGCTGTTGTTGGCCCCAACTACAACAGCATGCTTCTGAGGCACGAGAATCCGCCTCCTCTCAACCATTCAGTCATCAGTCCACACCCTTAGTTAAACCAGGAATCTTCGCAGTGCCGTTCCCCACACGTTCCACGCTGTCTGTGAGTGTTTCTCCAACAGAGTGGGAGGCAGTGAGGCATCGCCGCCACGCGTAGCCTTCGGTCGCCGTCTCTCCCGTCGACTCTGGCAGCAGTTTACTACTGCATGTGGCCTGCTATTTGAGACTGCGAGCTGATTGGACAGAGTAGTATGGTGCTTGGTAGGTAAGGGATGGAAAGTGTGATATCTCTTCTGCTGCTGTCGGCTGTAAAGTGGAAATGGGCAGCGGTGGCGTCTTCATGCCCGGCACAGGAATCACGAAAACCTGGAATATACGTCTGGGGAGCATTACAGCTTCGTGCTCTGTCTAAAGGACAATAGCTGCCGAAAGTGTGCCAGCACAGCTGTGCACGACCGGATGTGTTGCGACAATGAATTGAAGGCGGACCACGACTTCGGTAAGTAGGACTTGAATTCACGGGATTACATTGAATCAATCAGCCAAGACCTGTCATCAAATCAGCAAGTACTCCAATGCGGGTACGCATCGAAGGCTATCATACGAAGCTATCCTAACTAATGCCTCCCTTAAAACCAGGCATGCCCACATTAAACGCCATCGATGCGAGAACTCGCCGAAAAATCAACGGCGCCGCCGCAACACCCCCTCACAGCAGCAACGGAAACCTCCTCGGGCACTCCTCCGCCCTCGCGCCCGCGCCCCGGACCAAGACGTGGTCCTCCGGGGAGAACTTCCTGATGAAGACCTTCCGCGCCAGCTTGTCCCACTCGTGACCGGGCAGGTCGTCGAAGCCGAGGCACGGGTCGTCGGTCGGGTACGCCGGCTCGGGCGGGTAGTACGGGTCCTGCAGGTAGACGGACTGCAGCGGCGCGCGGTCGCGGCCCACGCGCCGCGCGATCTCGAGCAGCGTCTCGCGCACCATGCGCCACTCGGTCGCGCAGCACGGGTGCCAGCCGAAGTGCGCGAGCGTGGCCTCGTGCGCCTTGACGAACTTGACCAGGCTGGCGTCGAACGGCTCGGCCGCGCCGGGCCGCATGTCGGGCAGCGCGACGGCGACGGTGAAGGCGCGCAGGCGCGGCAGCGGCCGCTGGCGCAGCGTGCGCAGGCTCTTGAGCAGCACGTGCTGCGTGTTGGCCGTGGCGCGGCCGCCGGTCGTGAGCCGCAGGTCCGTCAGCGCGGGCAGCGTGTGCAGCAGGTCCGGCACCTTGAACGCGAAGTTGCCGTACGACGGCAGCTCCGCGTTGTCGTGCACGCCCAGCTTGAACGTCGTCGTCGACGGGATCGTCAGCCCGCTGCCCGCCCCGGGAGTCGTGACCTCCGGCCGCGTGTTGAGCATCCGGCTGCGGAACTCGAAGTTCGGGACCGACAAGAAGGAGATGTTGCGGCTGCCGCTCGTCGGCCGCAGGCCGCGGCAGAGCAGCCGCGCTGCGGTGTCCTCGAGGAAGGGCTCTTGGTAGTGCCGCGGGTTCATGTTCGGCAGGGCGCGCGCGGAGCTGATGATGCGGGAGGCGAGGGCGCGCTGGGCGTCCGTGGCGCCGGGGAAGCTCATGGTCATCACGGACGGGGGGATGGTGAGCGGTTGGCCGGCGGGCGTGTTGAAGACGACCGTCCGCAGCGTCCTGGCCTGCTGCAGCTCGACAGCCTTGAGGGACGGCAGCCGGTTGACGATGATCGTGACTTGGACTGTGGCTCCGCCGATGTGGAGCTTGGTGCGGTAGTCCTCGTCGTCCGCCCGGTTGCTGATGTAGATCTCCCGCAACCGCTCCGCCTCCTCCCTGTCGTTTTCCTGATCGGTGGCCTCCAGGTATCTGCTCTTGGCGTATCTGAAAACGGACCACGAGTCGGCGGTGGGCGCGCTGCTGGAGAAGGTCAGCGAGTCCAGGTGTCTGACCAAGCGCTCGTGCTGCGAGATGGCGTCCAGTTGGGCCATGTGGACCCGGCCGAATCTGAACGGCTTCTTCTTGATGGCGCGCGCGAGATAGGGGTACGACTCGTCCAGGAACTCGTGGCTGAGGAAGCGGAGAGATAGGAGACCCTGGACGTTGGCAGGGTGTAGATCAGGCTCGTAGCTCTGCTCAACATGGTGGTCTGAGGCCACCAGCTGCTCGAACAGGTTCTTGATCAGGTCTCTTGGTAGAGTGTCCATGGTGGTGATGAGGAATGAAGTGTTTTGTGAAGAAGAAGTTGAGAGATAAGGGGGAAGCAGACGCAAGGCGTTCGGTGGATTGATGACGGCGAGTTGGAGACTGGCCAGGTGGTTGCAAAAGGCTTTGGAGGTGGTTGTAAGGAAAGGTCTGGCCTTGATGGAGTATTTGTATCTGGGGTATGATTCGCGAAGTAGTGGCGCGTGCCAGTTTGTTCGATATTGTGCCCGCACAGGGCAGCCTGGAAGCAGATGCCACAGTATTTTCTCCTATTGTGCTAATGTGTTAATAGTTAGATTCGCACGTGAAGCTCTGCTTACAGCTGCAGCCCGTCCTACTTAATTCGCTACAGCACGGGAGCCATAGATATTTTATCTGATACGCGTATGTGCATATTTACAATGGACCGAATCACTTCGATTTCATTCCTCTAAGGCCGTCTCAACAAGAAATACATATCTGAAGTATCATCCTCGATTGTTATCTTACAGCCGTTGATACCACTGAGATGTTGCGATTGATGAACTCGCTTCATCTAGCGTATTGCCTCTCATGAGCAGATCCATCATTCGTATAACCTCGGCTTTGCTATAGGGTGACGTACAACATCACAGGTGGTGCCTGGATAATGCTGATCTCTTTATATAAAGGTTAGGTTATCAGAGTATAGGGTGACAAGCACTGTAATCAAGGCATTAGCTCAGTTAAAGTCGCAATCTCAGGGATCATAATAGACTGTTGGCTGGAAAACGTGAATGGCAAAGAGGCGATAGTAGGACGGAGTCCAGGCGATTTATAGAATGTGCAGATGAGGAGGATACTAGTGACAGAGGGCAACGCTTTGGGTCTCGTCAAGCGCCTCTTTTTCATTGCGGTGTAGAAGAGACTTGTACGTTTTCAATTATACATACCTACTGAAAATAGCAAAGTTTCCGTGCATGCCAGCGCTAGGCCTTGGACAGTGACTGTGGCTGGCACATGTAACCATGCCAATAGACCTACTGTAAAAGGTCATAGCTACTTTGCCTGCTCTATTGTATGCTTTTAATGTCCCCACTGATTTGAGTATCCTTTCAATGCTAAGCTCTCATGATAGACTTTTCCTGTTCGCTTAGTTTTAGACAATGTTTATGGACACTGTCTGGGTATATTAACTCCCTATGCTACATTGGCGTATGAAAGACTCCAGGATTGTAGTGGGTGTTGGGCTGACAGGTAATGTCGATGACGGGTCCCGGGCCGCCGCAGAATGTGCGATGCAAGCCACGGCCCATGATTCCGTAGAAGTTTGGAATTCTCGAACTGGAAGGCCGAATATCGCCCATCAAGTGCGATATTTTGCAGACCATAAGAAGTGATGACACTAACATAGAAATCCGTAAAGGCAGATTCAGAAGACTGTCTAAGGTGGCCACCTTCCAGAAAGCCAGATCATCTGCACATGATGCATGTACTGCGTATCACCTCTGCTAAAGAGACTTAGTCTACTTCAGGAATACGACTTTGTGAATGGAGTCAGGCGCCGCGTCACTGCAGCCAGGCTCATATGGCACGAAAAACCCTCTGTACCTTATGCCGGGCAGCTCGCGGTGCAGGCAGCTACATGTCCACCAGGCCAAAATGAAGGCAGCATACTGGAATGATGCAGAGCATTGCCCTGGGCCACATGACAACAACTGCATGTGAAATAGGCAGCAGTGAAAGGATCATCAGCCTGTCCATGACCCCAACGTTGTGAAAGGCGAGAGGCCGTTGCTCTTTCCCTCTATGGCAGCACTTCTGCCCGGCCACATGGCCTCGCCCGCCTAAGTGAGTGTATGGAAAAGCCACATGACGTGACCAAGCCCTGTTCTGGCCTTCTAGGATCTTCCACGGCCGATTGTTTCTATTGCCCTAGAAACCACGTGCGCATGTGCACCTCCCGACGGCCTTCCCCCAGACCCTATATAATCCTCCCACACCCTCAAGACGAACTCCTCTTTTTCCTCTTCACTCCTCTCTTTGCCATTTGGCTCAGATAGTACGCAGTGACTTTCTTTTCAGGTTGATCTCTGAAACGGTCCTACGGGGCCATCAAAGATTGCTGACTTTTTGAAATCCTGGTTCGAGGCTTGTAGGCTTGCCTGCCCCTCGGATCACAGTGTCGCCAGTATTGCACTACCTCTGGCTGACGCGAACGCTGTCTTTTCGTTGAGTCGCTTGCCTTGAGCAGGCTCTTGAGGAAGAGGCTTTGGTGGTTGAGCGACGATGTAGCTCTCCGACTGACTGGAGGCGATGTGTGGAGCATATCTAGTACAGAAGATCTTGCTGTTGTTCGCCGCGCTGCGAGTCTGGTGTTGCGGATTTGTTGGGGGTCGCAATCTGGCGGCCTCAATGGTTTGCCCCAGCAAATCGCTGCGCGCCGCCGAGTGGAGGCGCAATTGTCAAGCTCGTTCGTTAACACAATGCTATAGCTCATGGCAATGAATACACTTCTCCAAGTGTTGGCTCGTGTTGGTAGTGTTAGGTGTTTCTCTACGGCCGCTTCAGCCATTCGTTGTCTCACGCTCTCGTTACATGTCTTGTGCCAATATTTTGCTACCAGGTGTTTCACAATGACCGCAACGTCATTTGACTCTGCGGATGCTCCGTCGTGAGCCCTGGCATTGGCGTTTTGGCTTGACACGACGTTGTCTCCTCGCCGCGTAGCCCGCAGGGCAAGCCGCACTTACGATGATTCTGGGCTCAGCCGATGATTTCAGCTAACGAATAGAAGGGAAGAGCTACGAACAGGCTCCATTGATGTCCATCTCGATTGTGGGACTACTCCACGAAGAAACTGCATTCTTCCTCAGTCATTGTCAAGCTCCCGCTGGAGGCGCATTTGTCGGCACGTCAACCGTGGGCACGCGACGTCAAGGAGGTCCTAAACTCTTCGCAACCTGACTCTGTTTTCAATTTCAGCCTGTGCCAGCTGCGCCTTGTGTCATTGCTTAATGATGAAGCGACGCAATGCACCTGAGCGACAAATTTACGAAGGCCGCACCTGCAATGCTTCCTGCTCACCAGCACAGGGTCGTCCTCGGGCCTTGAATCAACACAAGACAAGATATCGTACTGTCTCCATGGCCCTCGAATATGGCGCCATTTCCCCAAAGCGACGCCTACGCTACGTGCAAGTATTCCCAGCTGTTCCCTTCATTGAAACGCAGGAAAGCAAGTTCGCTGAACATCTAGTCTATGATAGCTCATTCAATTACAACTCAAATATGTAGCAACGTGGCCATCTGCGCTGACAGCAGAACAGAATCATATTCTCAAAGAGCGGGTAGGTACCCGGTTTCCTGTCCTTAGCCCTATCTGGCCGCGGCGCTCAACCTCTATGCGCCGCACTTTGAACAATGCCTTCATAGCCAGGTGGTCTTACCTGCGTCAAGCACAGATATGGAAGGCCTTTACGCGAAGGCATCGCTTTGGTAAAGGCCATATATGCCGCCGGTCAGGAAAATTGGCTGTAGCCACTGGGCTCTTCCTTCACGGAAAAATGGTTGACGTCACAGATCAGTCAGTCGACTCTAGAGTCCTCTTACTACGTGCGAACATCGAGCTTCGTCGCCGCTATATCCATTTGGACTGCACACGCAAAGACACCGTCCGCAAACGAGCTACAGGCCTCGATCGATTTGGAATTGTTGCACATCGTGTTACACCGCTTCATATAATCTACAGGACCATGGACAACGGAGTCAATGACACACCCATGGATCTAGGTCTGGTGATATTGTGTTGGCTTTCTTCGTACATAAGCATGCGTTGGCTGACCACGTCAACGCTCGAACAGAATATACATAGTCCAGGATTCGCAACAGCAAGAGATCAAGAGTGAAAAGAAGCCTTCAGAACATTATGAGCACCTACGCTGCCGAAGCTATCGGAAGAGCACAAAAATATGCACGGGCGCTGGAGCCAGCCATGGACAGGCTGCAAAAGGAAGTTATAGGTGAGTCCACCATATCGACGCTGCATCTACTCTGACATCTTTGCTCTGACAAGTTTGCAGCCGCCGGGACCCTTTTAGCGCAGGTTCTTTGCATCAGTGACGCCACTGTGCTCGAAGTATTCTTGGAGTCAAAGCTGGTGGAATACGGAGAGAGTTACGAGGTGCGGTATCGCGCTGTGCTTCTAGACCTTCCAGAACGTGGAAAGCCGGCAGAGCTTGCAATCGGTCTGCCGAAGAAGACGTGTGCGGATGCGCTGCTGGATCTGCTCATCCAATTGATGAACAAATGGAACTCAGAAGCGCCGTGGCGAAAGCTCGCGGGATCGCAGGAAGTTCTGGGCGCGGGTGCGAAGTACGAGGAGTATGACATTTAGTCCCCAGTAAAGTTTTTCTGGTTTAGTGAATATAGTCCCTTTTCCATGATCTTCCAGCGGCGATGGTGTCTGCTCTGCAATGCCAGTTTGCCGAAACTCTATTAACCATCTGATTCTCCTTCTTCTTCCTCAAGCTACCATCCTGCGTCCGCACTGCTTTTTGATATCTGTCTTGAACTTATCAGCTTTGTACTTGACCAAGTATTAAAAAATATTTTACTATCACTGGCCAGGCACGCACTCCATCACATCCAGCGCATCGCACGTAACATGCCGAGGAGGGCGTTGCGACGAGCACGACGCTGCGCCATTTTGCGCACCAGACCCACGCCCATTCCCGTGAAGTAGAAAAAGCCGAACAGGGCAATGAAGAGGCAGAACCACCAGAAGACGAACAGCTCCATGTTGGTATTTGAGAATATCCTTGCTGGAAACCAGCTTGGATGAGGGAGTCTTTGATTGCTTTGTTGTACAAAATATGTGTGTTCTCTGTTGCTGGAGGCAAGGACTTTTGCAATGGACAGCTGATGGCTGTGCTCTTGTTCGCCAGGTGTTAAGATGATGCGATGCCATTGAGCCATTCAAAGTTCATGCTATTGTCTGTTCTTGTATTGTTATCTTTGTTTATTAACTTCGATAAAACTAAGTGAATAATTGAGATCACAGAGAGTCAGGTAAAGAAAGATTTCAACAATAAACTACTCGTCTATCTCCTTGAAAATATATGTCAACAACCACTGGCAATTCCAGAAAAATCAAATTGTCCACACCAAACGGCTGCCAAAGTTCGCAGGGGGCCGGGAAAGCAGAGCAGAAAATGCGGTAGTTGCTTTGACCTGCTCGCTGTTGACGGGAGTGCGGGAGTGCTTCCCCCGGTAGCAACAGTCTTTTGATCTTCAATTCGCGGGATTTGCTGCACTAGCTCTGGCGCTCCCCAGTCGCGCTGGTCCTCACCGGGCTGGGAGCGGCGAGGAGCCGCACAATTTGCGAAGTACCAGTTTCCAGATATTGCTGTCGAGAGTGGAGCTGGTCCGCAGCTCACCGTCCACGGCGAGCGCAACATTGGTGTCGTCAATGCCACTGCCAAAGATGAAGTGAACGCCATTTCCCTTGACCGGGAGCAATTCGCACTTGCGGGCGCTCAGCTGGATCTTTCTCATCATCTTCTCGAGGGCGGCGGCGCGTCCCGGATCAGCGAGCTCCAAGTAGCGGCCGAGGGCCCGGCAATCCCAGCAGATTCATCGATGGCGCTGGCGGCATGACGAGCGCGGCGACTAGAGCTCTTGATGAGGTTGGCGTTGGCGCGGTCGTCGTCGCCGTGGCCAGCGTGAGGGGACTTCCCGACGGCGAGGCCGTCACTGAGGATGCGAAGTACGAGCTTCCAGACACAAGGCGGAGAGGGAGTTTTGCGCACATCGTACGGCGCACTGGTCTGCAATTTTCCAGCGGGAGGTTTGTAGAGGTCATTCCGGGTCAGAGTCGCTATCGCTAGGAGTGTTGCAGAGCACGTAGCCATCCTCGGATGGCATCGGGCTGAGTCACGAAGAACGTATCATTGACCCGGGAAATCGCCTGTTGGCATCTGAGGATGCCGTTGGTGGGTCGTCGAACCTGAGGCAGACCTGTGTATCCCGCGACGGCCCATATCGACAGGAGCACCAGAGAAAATAACCAAGCCGATGTTCATTCTGTGGCCGACTGTCACATCATCAACCAACCATGACCAACATGATCCAGGGCTTGTGCCTATCGCCAGCGGTTTCCAACGGGAACACCAAAGAAAGGATACAAGACGGTATCCAATCTATAGTCAGTTGTCGAAAGCAAGGCCATAGAAGCTCTTGGGGTTGCCACGGTCGAAGTTGTTGTGGTAGAAGCCACGGCGATGCGCCGCAAGAGAGTGGGCGGGGTGCATTCCATTGGCGTCAAACGCGTCAAAGGCTGCGTTGAGCTCATAGTTGTAGTTCATGGTGCTTCCATGAACCTCAGCAGTTGTACGTGGATACAACGTGCTGCCACCTAGACCGGCGCTTGCGTGCATGACCGGTAGTAAGCGAAAGAACCCCGGCTGCCCATGACGAACGAGCGCCGACAAGGTGACGAAGGTTGGGCTTGACAGCCCACTGGATCGACCCCGGCTCGCCGTTGACAAGGCGAAGCCTGTGGTGGGCGCATTTAGCAGCCCTTGTAGCCTGGTCATGGCTGTTAAAGCGCACGATGGCATAACTATATTTAGCTGGGATAGAGTCAGTCTGTAGAACAACGCAAACCTAACGAGTGGTAAACTTACGTCCAGCAGCACCGCGGACCCTCAGCTCGACCTGACTGATCGCGTTTCCGCGGCCAGTGAAGACCAGGGAGATCTCCACTCGAAGTACCCATTTCCAGACGTGAGTCGGGGCAGCGGCGGGCTGAACAACAGGAGCGTGAACGGCCCTATAAAACAACGATGGATCTTTGGGCGGCGGCGGCAGACGGGCAAGGGCCAGGGCAAATGATTGGGGCAGCGGCAGCTATATGACAAAGGAGTGAAATTGAAAAGAAGAGAGGAAGTTGGAGGATGACGGCGAGGCAAGAGGGATTTTAAATGTGAGGATCACCCCCCGATCAACCCGGTCACGCGAGCTGATTTTTTTTCCTTGATCAGCCCTTAGGTGAATGATTCACCAGGAAAAGCTAATATGGCCCAAGCTTTGCCGTAGGCTGAAAATACTGCTGCTTGGCTCGAGCACTGGGTGGAAGGCGCACGGGGAGCGAGCTGCTTCTGCGTGCTTCCACTGGCGCGTCGAGGCTCCGGCTGCGCGACTCGGCTCGCTGATTATCATTCACTCATTACGAATTAAGCTGTTTGTCCTCCGCTTACACAGATGTACTGACAAATGAGCGTCTGCCGCTGTAGGTGCCCCGGGTTGGGACCATTCAGCGCAGCACACAGATGGCACTAAAATCAGTGACAGTTCTTATGGCCTATGTTCGCCTCAATGGAACAGTATCTGGCTACATATACTTGGATTGGCTCATTATATGATGTGATTCTGAGAAATAGCTCAAGTCATCATGACGTAGGTTGGCTTGCGTGCTGGCTCCCAAAAAAGCTGCTCAAGCCAGCTCCTCGAACCCGCGGAACTTGGTGCTTTATCCACTCTCCTAGCATCTAAGCTCTTCCAAACTGCTCAAGTAATGTCATGGTCACGCGGTGCCTGCAGATGACGTCCTGGGCGGCGCATCAGCCAACTTGACATGGCTGCGTTGAAGCCATTTCGGCTAATTTCAAAGGGTGAAACCATGCCCCTCAGACAAGATATTGTTGCTAAGAAGCTCGAAGACTCATTCCAAAGAACCATTTCCTATGCTTACTATATCACGAGTGCTCCGTGTAGATATCTACAGGTCGACTGTGGGCTATGGCAGCGCGACCCGGGCCAACGCACTACGCCACAACGAGCTGCAAGAAGCGAGAGTCGCTCGTTGCAATAGTACAAGTCAGACTTGACGGATTTGATTCAACTGCAACACACTCTGGTCGGTGATTTGAATTTCTATACCATTTTGATAACAGCTCGAGCTTCGGCGGCGACTGTGAAATATGCGCAGCGCAAAAACTTGCACCTGGGTCTCTCGCCCGCAGCATCTTTCAATATTCTTGAGCACACAGCAAATTCTTCCTCCGCAGTCACACAAAGGAAAACAGTCTTCCTATTCCAATCCGAATACCGGCAAGAACGCATCAACATTCATGCTAGCTGTGAAGCGACCCGACGCTCGATGTAGATACCACACGATCACAATCAACGCCCTTGAACCGGAACAGGAGGACTGAACGTCAATATTCAAGTTCGCAGTGAGGTATCCCTTGGCCGCAGCAATTCATCAAAGGCATGAACCGGCGAAAGTACTGTCGCAGCCCCAGTGAGACAGATCTATTCAGCTGACCCAATCCTCTCTAGTGCAGGTCATTGCAGCACTAGAAACGAACTTTCTCTAGGACTCTGAGGCAAAAACATCTCAAAAGTTTCTACGATATTTGGTACAGACGGATCATTTACTAGGCTCCTCCTACCCGGATACTCCTCCATTCTCGAACTATCCGATTGGACTGAAGACACTAGGCCTGTGTATTGGAACCGCTAGAGAAGCGTCACGACAATACATGTTGCGTCACGCGAGGAATAGTGTATGTACGTGGGAGAATCCGGACGGCACAAAGGGCTCAACATATCCGGAAAACATATCATGATGCGGCTTGGCTGGATGGGACAATGCTACTGGAGAGCAAGGTCATGTCATGTACCCTCCCGATAGCGTCATAATCGCTGCTCCAGTGGATCAAGATGTTTATATCAGAGCTCATCAGCAAGAATATATAGATGGATATATAACTTACGGTATATGACGAGCTTGGCAGTGGTGCTTACTTGAGGCCACTACTTCATACTCCTTAGATAGCGGCTCGTCATGGTTATAGCGATGATGCTACTAAAGCGCAATTAGCCAGTCCATCACTGCAGAGTGTGGACGTAAGTCTGCCAGCAAGTAAAAGGTTCCATCCGCGTGGTGTAAGAGTTAAGAGGTCGGAGCTGTTCGGCCGGGAGAGAGGTTGGAGCCGAGTCGCGATGCTATGAACCTTTAATGGAGAAGTGGAAACAGGATTTTAAGCAGGATCAAGTATTTTATCACCGACAGATTGCGGCCATAGAGGTTAAGCTATTAGCAGCCAGCTACTACGGAAGCGGAAAACTTGACTTTGGAACTTATTTATACACTACTAATGGTAAACCTTATGGCTTAGCTGTCAGTTCACTGTCTCGTTGTTATTATGATGCGGTTTTTTAAAATGGCAGGAGTTGGTAGTTCAGTCATCCGGGGCTACCCTGAAGAGAAGGCTGCGGATCATTAGCCCAGTAGTGGAGTCGTTTGTGGGTTGACCTAAACGAAGACAACATGCGTCTCTAATGAAACATTTGAAACACTGTCTGAGCTGTACAACAGAGACATTCAGACGATTCAGATATTGCCGAGGTGTGGAAAATTTCCCGTTGACCACGATTTGCAGCAACCCTATCTTTGAAAACAGGGACTTGATTACGATATCTAGCAGCAGATTCTTCAGTTTTTGTAGACCAAATTTCCATATTTGCGTTGTCACAATATCAAGCATTCGTGTGCTGCAAGAAAAGGCTCTGCTGGAGCTTGGTCGCTCACGAAACGGTCTCGATTCATATCGCAGCGGCGGTTGTCCAATTCTTTCCGTGAGATTGAAGTTATGTATATCCTCATGACCAGGCCGGAGGGATTGAAGGCTGAATGTGCGGGTAGTTTGTAAATTGGTCCTGGACGAGCAGGTTCATTTAAACTGGTCATCCTTGAGCCGCGCCAGTCTCTAGGCGCGGGAGAGGTGTGTAAAGTGCTAATGGGATCGTACGCGGGCCGGCTTTAAATATCGTAACAGCAACTTCGAAAATGATCTAAGGCGGATCTTCAGCGCCATCGCGGCTCGGCTGGCGATTCGTGATGCGATGTGAGGCAGCTTCAGCGTTGAGCACGGAACCAGAGCACCGAGCCACTTGGTCGCAAGGCGGTGCCTCCGGGGCTGGTCACCTCACTGAGGGATCTTTTAGTATGACGCTAGGTAGGCACTTAAGGAGCTTATAATTTGCAGCAGCTATGTGAGTAAATACGCCGGGCTCAGGACCGATGGTCAAGCGTACCACTGCTTATAGAAAAGCTCAACACCTGAGAGATTATCAAGATATTAAACAACAGCGAAGGAAGGTGATAGTTATGCGAGCAATCAGCCATACTAGCAGAAGTGAAATAGACTCAAAACCACGGCGCACCTATATGTGAACGATGAAGGTGCACAGTAACAACAAGCGACAAGACGATAATGTAACACCAAAGACGACATCGCCGCACGGCGCATGGAGACCGACAACGCCAACATCAGCTTCCATCGGCCCAAATATATGAGTGTTCTCTTCTTCCAAGTCCAGCTCAGGGCCAGCTCATCGATGAAAAGAAAATGAAAGTGTGGGAGGGGATTGGCCCTCGACATAATCTAGCGCAAGCGCGTTTGCGTTTTCGGATCCCTGTAAAAGAGCAAAAGTTACCATTGATCTGTAAGATAGGCCCCTGAGCCGCGTGTGCAATGGCATCGAAGGGCAGGGGGTAAAGAAGAAGGAGGAAAGAAGATGAAGAGGCCGTCGGAGAGGGAGTTTATATAGAATGGGGAGGAGATTTCACGTGCTGCCAATGCTAACCGGTTTCGGGTGGGTCCACGACAATCCAGGGCTGGGTTTTAGGCTTCAAGGCTATGTTGCTGCTAACCAGCTGATTTGGCACGCCTTTTGACCAGTAGGCATGATGTTGCCTTGACTTACACACTCACATGACAGCACATTGGGGCTAGTGCCTTCAGTCGGAGCTGAAGCTTCTGCTGAACCAGGATTAGTTGGATTGAAGTCTTGTGAGCAGGATGCTCACTCGGACCAAATCAAAAGGGAAGTGTCACCAGTTTTGCCACGCTGACGACCTTAGCATGCCCCACACTTACGATCAAAGGTGTAGCAGAGACTGCGCCGTTCTTATTAGTGACACTTCCCAGAATTGCTCCTCGTAAAAACATGCAGGGGCTGATTATTCCCTTGGTACTACCCATGTTGGTCTTCACTAAAAACTCTTCGTCCTCGACCAATTCAAGTTCAACACCACCTCGAGCTCCATTGGCCATTTATTTGGCTACTTCTGTTAATGGCTAGAGCGATTCCATTGGTACTGCATTTATGCTGCCAGTGTCTCCTATGAACTCTTAATTCCCACCATTGCTGGTGCTTTATGTTCCTCACAGGCCGTCGCTGAGTGCTCCATGACCTAATGACTAGATTATTTCCTTTCAATCCATACGTTTGAACATCAAGCAGATATTCAAGTAAGAAGATGGATCGTCCGCAACCGACAGTTCTTCAAGCCTCTAGGTCATGCTTTTATTTCCAAATAAGCAGCTTCCTCGTTATCGTTACTTCAGTTGGACTACCGCCTCCTTGAGCGCCCAGCCGGGCATGTTTCGGAGATTGTGTATTAGCCGTGCTTACTGACAATAGGCACTGATAGGAACTACTATCAGAGACAGCCATGCGCTCCCTTCTTCTACGGGGCCCGAGGTTAAGAAAGGGGAACAAGTTTCAAGCATTGCCGCTTGCTACATTTCGAGGTGATGAGTACGCAGCAATCCCGACATTCGCCGCTCTTGCATGGTAATTACGTACAGTCTGTTAGTCCAGGTGGGACAATCAGAGATAGAAACTATAGACGCTTATATTAAGATGGCTACTAACAGGATCCTGTGACCTGATATTTCACTTTGCTTTCATTCGCAAGCCCGTTTTTAGGAATGCTCACTACATTTGCCTGTGAATTATCCGTTCCGTTCTGGCCAAGACTAATGGCGCACACTAAGACGTTCCTAGATTTTGTAGAATAGAATGTCTGGGGCAAAAATAAGAAACGATTTGTCTGACCCTGTCACTAGACGGACAGCCATCCTAAAGGCGCCCATCTTCTTTCAAGGTCAATTTCGATCTCGCCCTCGCTGTGCGTAATGCAGCCACGAAAAAAGACTGAGTACGAAACGATCAGTCGAGGGCATGGCTCGAGATATTTTCAAACACACGATTGGAGGTGAGGAGAAACATAACAGGAAAAAGATTGGGAAAAGACCAAGTGCATATGAACCACAAGTTGAGAGAAACACCGATCTAGACGCACTGGTCCGCTACTGGTGGACTAATCCGCGCTTACTTTCCCAGCTATTGCTTTGCCATAGGTGAGGGAGATGGACGTATAGAGAGCGTTGTACCGAATTTCCATCGGTAGGTTGACATGAAAGAAGCATTTATGGCCCCGGAGGTAAGACGAGCGCACGCCTTAACGCGCAAGTCAGCAAGAAAGGATCACTTAGCTGTCGTCGGCCGATCCTTTGTATCTTCAAAGTTCGTGGAGAACAGACTGATTTAACGGTGGCGCAAGTTATCGGACTTATAGACCGCCAGAGATGTTTCGTCTTGATTGAGCCATGATCACGAGAGATGCGACGCACCTTGTCAAGAAAGTCGCTTTGTTATTATCCGCAGTGAAAACTTGATTAGCACTGTAAAGCTGGTCGCGTATTAAATGTGGACGTTGTAGATAGTAAGCTTCCAGAAGTGTGTTTTGAAGTGATGAGAGAGGAATCCTTGCCTGTCGGACTTGTCAGTAAAGATTGTAAATTATCAGTACCTTGGAGCACATGAGGAAATGAGATGTCGGGCATCGCTTCTGGCGAGGTGCTGCAGGAAAGCTGAAAACAACTCGCCGTTGGTTATTACTTACAATCTTGCCCACTATTATGTGCTTTGATATGGTGCAAAGTCAAATTCGTTAGGTGGAGCAGGCGGAAAGATTGTGGCATAAAAAGACAAGGGTCGCATTATGAATGTCGCCAAGTTTTAGAGCATCTCGACGTGCTCATGTCGAGATGCATGTGAGGCTTGGCGTAAATAGCTCTGTTAATTAATATAGCCCGAGAGAGCAAAGCACATCACGATTGATGAGCGAGATATGCTGGTTGGCAACTCCGGGCAGAAGAGACACCTTTAGTTCTTGGCATGTCTAGAATGCGAAGACGGGCAGCCGCGGAGGTGGACAGCCCGCTAGTAACATCCGAGTTTTGATCTTCCCCTCAACAGCCGCTCATCCGTGAACACGGAGAATGACGAATTATGGGGTGTAGTAAGAAATAGTAAGAAAGCTTCATCTTACCAGGTATGCAGGCACTCAAGGCGCGCTGCAGGAGTCAGCCATCCTTTGTTCTTTCGAGCCGCTAAGACACTTGGGAGTCACCGGTAGCGATTACCAAGAAGAAGAGAAAACGTGGACTGGGAGTGAAAGGGCGCCTGTGTTGTTGTAAATGGTACCATTAAGGTGTAAGCTCATCTATCAGGGACGATGGAGGTGGGTATGTACGGCCGTAACTGTACAGAGCGCCGCTGTCTGTCAGGCGTGCCGCTTTTAGTGACCGATTTTATTCTGGCCCTTTCCGATGGCTGTGAGTTCATGTTTGGCATAGGCTGTTTCTGAGGAAACTCGCTGTCCGCATGAGCACACCGAGGGCCGATGCGATAAAGGAAATGGAAGGCTGGGTAGGGTTGCGGGCTTTATAGTCGACCGGATGAGTTTGAGGGAAAAAGTGAGCGCGAACGGATGGGGAAAGTATTAATATGATTCTGTGAAGAAATGTCAGCTAGTTACTTTGCAGATTCATCATAGCTCGTGAAGATCTGAGATTAATCCAGCCTCCGGCGAGAAGCCGAGTGTACGTCTTGCCCTTAAAGCTCACCAGTCTTCCGCCCTGGCTATGGAGTGCAAACAAGGACGGCGACGGTAAGGGCGGAAAATTGTCAAGAGAAAAGATGTGAGACATTGAGTGAAGGATCTGAGTGACCAAGAGAAAGACTTACACAAGACGGCTTAATGCGAGGTGAGATGTTGCAAAGTCTGTCGACCGCGCCGGATGATAGGCTCATTTGGCACAGAAAAAGCTTCGCGGTTGATCTTGCCACGCTGTTCTTACCCGCATCAGAGCTTTGAAGATGTGAGCTAGTGTTCATGGCGGTTGCAAATAGATGTAGCAATTTGGATTTCTGATCGTGATGCGCGTGTGCGGAGGTCGCATGGCCGTCATGCATCGAAGATCTTACTCCATGGGTGGCGACCGACGTCATTGCTTCAGAAAGAGGGTATCTTGAGAGATCTGCTTCAGTAAGATAGATTTTCTGGCAGATGGAGGCAACTTACTAGTATGAAGTGCCGTGTTCAGCTTAGGTGAGCATAGGCAGGAAGATCTCGGTAGTTGAAAAAAAAGCCAGGACCGCGACGTGGCTTGATAAGAAGACTTTAGGAGGGCATGAAGCCGATATCAAACCTGTCAAGCTGTGCATATATGTGGCGTTGGGTGAGAAGAGGCAAGCGGTGGCAGCAACTTAGGGTACAGTAGCGGCTAATTGGAATACCGCGGAGGAGAGAACAAGGGTAGAAAGTAAAGCGCTGTGCAATGGATAGTAAGATACAATGAATCACTTCCTAGTGGGGAAGAATATGAGGCAAAAAGGCTAAAACTGAGGTTTTGTTGCGGTTGAGCGTTGTTGTGGGCGGGGGGAGAAGGTGGGCGAACAAGATATAAAAGCGACCCTTTTGTTTACGCCGCGTCACGTGTTAACCGAGCGCGTTCCTACCTGGCTCATTTAGTCAGAAGTAGAAGGAGAAGATTCGGCGGAAAATACACAGAGGGTTGCTATGAATGACGTAGGACCCGTCTCCGTCTCTCATATGTCACAGCACGGTCGTAGGCCCCTCTGGGGACAATTGAGAATCCCATACGCGGGCAAATTGCCTTCGCTATCAAAGTCTTTGGTAGGGCACTGTCCAAGGTGTGCAGGTCAACGGCAGACTGTTCGTACAGCGACTCTCCGTAATGTCATCCATGTAGCGGCAGCCCGTGATGCCATCACTTTGAGAAGCTTGGCCAACTCTTTCGCGCCGCAGCCGTAGCAATGAGCATCACTCCCTATCTTTAGTCCAAAGTTGCTTCCTAAGCTCAACAGTATGAGTATATTCCACTCAAGCGTCCATATTGTCATCGCATTCTACACTCAGTAGTAAAAAACTGCTGTCCCGATGGTGTTGAGGTGGACCACGATGCCTCATGGAGACTTTAAAGATTTCATAAGTATATCCGAATCTCTGCATTTATACCCGGTTTATTCCATGTTATAGCACTCTAAAGTACTCAAGTGTATTCTCAACTAGGCTGCATCCAAGAATGGCCTCCTTTCCTGCAACGAAACGGCCGTCGCATGCTACTACTTCACTATCCATACCACGCTAAGTAATAAGTTACGATTCCCATATTGGTCTCAGCCGAGCGCTTCTTTCCAGCACTGGATTGTGGTTGACTCTAAACACCCATGCCCCAATTCTCGTTGCTTCGCTATGTGGGTCAAAGGCTTCCACATTCCGTGCCCATGCTCAATATTTCTTTCCATGACAGGATTCAGTTGCTGTTCTGAACTGGCGATTGATATGCTCCCTCCTTTCGCAGTCGACGCTATCTTTCCGACGTAGAATATTATATTGATCGTGGAAATCTACTGCCATTTTCTTCATTCGGGGGCAGGCGTCTGCTTTCTTGCTGACTATTTTAAGCAGCGTGGATCACTCCGTGTTCCGTGTTTCCTCATGTGGATCTGCTGGGCAAGTAAGCGAGATGCTCTCAATCGTAGAATGGTTGTTTAAATCCGGGTGGCGAACGCGATCCACTCGTCGCCGCTCCCGAGTTCGTACCACATCCAAAATCCAATCCGGATAGGACCAGGCCAGCGTCTCAAGACCAGGACAGAACCAGATTTCGTTGCATATTAAGTCGAATTTCGTCATAGGTATGTTGATTTCGAGATGCTCTACTTAAGTGTGGATCTCACATTGCTCCCGAATCTTACATACCACCAGCGAAGCGAGCCAGTGTCCGAGGAAGTAGATGTTCGTTGGCGGCTTCAGTATCTTTTCCAGCCATTTTCTGTGAGCATGGTAGCGTTTGGAAATAACGTGCGGACTCCTCTAGGCGTGCAGTTGCAGTACTGGTAATTGAAGTAGAGTTCCACAACACTGCTGATTTCTTCCTCCAGAATGCTTGCTTACAGCTCTAGGCTATAAATAATATCTTATAGCATGGACAGGCTTAGTGCCCTCAAGTTACTAGTGCTAGTCGATATAGCGAGCATTTTGGCCGCTATATAGCTATAAATCGATGCACTAAACAGTTTTATAGCTTTACGATGGAATGCGAGGTGCCTGCCACTACTAGTCAGCCGCGAAATCCGCAAAGGCCCTTCATTGATATACCTAGTGTGTTTTAGCGCTACTGGAAGACTTTCAGTAAACGGAGAAGTTAAGCTTCGACGACAACAGCACTTAATACCTGGCTCACTGCTGTTGCGATCTTTTTGGCAACCTTGACGGTGAATAAACTCTCCGAGCAAGGACCTACAATTCACTGTGCTATCGCGGCAGATGTGCTGGATCGCGAAACCATACAGCTTCCTGTTAACCAGAGAAGGAGAGCAGCCGTCGTTGTTAGTGCCCCTCTTATCGGTACTGTTCTGCGCGACAATACGGACGAGCTCAAACAGCACGTCATTCGGGAGGAGGTCCATTGATTGAGAAGTGTTCGAAATAGTAGTGATGGCAATCGGGCCAGAGAAGTGGCAGACCTGCAGTAAAAGAGTTTCAGAGTATGTGCGACGTGTCCAGGGACAACGGAGATGGTGCTCGGATTCGTTAAGATAAGTGCGATGGGCGATGACATTCCAAAACGTTCCACTTCGAGAAGCAAAACAGCAGAGAGTGGATTAAATGATTCCGAGATTTGCTGCGGGAGCCGAGTGCGTGCTGCATATCTGGAAAATGATCGAAGCGCGCCACATCGCGCCCACCAACTCACTACATAACATCTGCCGCCGCTTCGTCCACCTCTTCACCGTCACCTCCGTCCTCACGATCATCACGCAGCGATCACCGCATCAATCAAGAGCCAAGAAGCGCGTTCCCTTTAAGTCGTCAAGATGCCGCAATACAATCATAAGCAAGGAGATCTCACGGAGCCACGGACGGCGGTCCAACCCTTCCAGCAACGCTTCGTCGCGCCGGCTTCAGAGGATGAGCAAGGCCAGATCGCCTCTTCCGCGACTCAGCCCGGCAATTTGCATGCTCTCACCGCGGCTGGCTTTTTCCAGCAACCCCAGATGGGTCACGCCCAACAGCCATACTCTGGATACAGCCAGTACTACCCCCCCGGATACGCTTTCCAACAGATCCCGCCTGGTCCGCCTCAGCAGTTCACGCCTGGATGTGCTCATCAGTTGCAATTTGGCCACTATTATCACGCTCCACTTCCATATGGCTATCATATCCCGCCCGGATACAACTACCAGGTCCCGCCTTGGTACGGCTACCAGGCCTCGTCTGGGTACGGCTACCACATGCAGCATGGATTTGTCAACGGTGTTCCGCCCTATATGAACGCTTGTACCATGAGCCAGATGGGAGGAGCTTTCCAGCACAAGACATTCGGTCCCGGCGATCCCTTTGCTTGCCCTCCGCCTTCATTTCCCTTGGGCTCGCAGCAAGTCTACGGCAGCGTTAGCCAGGTCGCTTCAAGCCGTCAGCCCTACCCTGACCCCGTGGCCCAGACGGATGTCGAAGACGCCATTCCGGTAAACGCTTACTCTCACAACGGCAATCTTAGTCGTGGCCTGAACGCGTCTTTCGACACCAGTGTTCAGGAGACTGTCCAGCCTAGTGACAGCTATTCCTCAACAGACGTTATCGAGATATCTGGTTCCAGCGGAATGCCCCAAGATGATGCAGGCACTATTGGACTCGGCATATCTTTCGGAAAGATCGTCGATGGAGCTGTCGAGTGTCCAGTCGTTGAAACGGCTCCAGATGAGCCCACTGGATTTGTTGCGGACACAATTCCCCCCACTCCTTTTGTCAACCAGCACCCAGCTTCCTTTGGTGTCCCGAGCATCATCTCCCATGATGTTTCAACCATCGTCCAATCCGATGTCCAGTCTGATAACCAGTCTGACACTCAGGCTGATACTGAATCCGATATACAACCTGGCTTCCAGCCTAACTTCCAACCCGCTGTTCAGCCTGCTGCCAAGCCCGCTGTCAAGACTCGCGCCCAGACGGCCATCAACCCTGCTGCTGCCGACGTCGCTCTTCCCTCGTCTGCGGATGACGGTCATCCGTCCTCGCCCCCGGGACAGTACAAGCAGCTCACCCCTGTCGCGCTGGAGAAGCTGGCGCTAAAGCGCCGCCTGTGGGACAGCCGCGAGGTGTCCGCGCTCCACCAGGTCACGGATTGGGCGAAGCTGAAGCTGCCCAAGCACCTGGACTACGACGCCAAGTGGGAGGCCATCGCGAAGCGCCTCGCCACCCACTTCAACGTGCACCGCACCGCCAAGGCCGCTCTGGAGAAGTACAGCCGGGGCGTTCAGAAGGCGGAGCACGCGCAGGGCGGAAAGCGCAAGCGTCCGGCTGGCGTTGCGATTGCTTCGCCCAAGCCTGGTGGCGAGCCCGCTAGCACCGCCAACACGCCCGTTAGCACCGCCAACACGCCCGTCTGCGCTCCGGCCAAGAAGGTCCTGAAGCTTATCCTCCGCAAAAACACTCCCGCGGCCGCTTCTGGCGAGAAGCTCTGAACTTGGCCTTCTGGATTCTTTTGGGGGTTGGGTTTTGAGTAGCAACAGCTCGTAGATAGGTTAAATACAGGCTTTTGCACCGGATAATCACAAGTTCAAACATTCGCGCGTGTAGGCAGTAGAAGCAGTCGTCCGGATGTAGATGTTTGAGACGTTGGTGACATTTACGTCCGGACGACTTCTTCCACTGCCCATGGTGTTTCACATTTTCATGCAATGTAGATTCTCCAATCAAGTATAGTAAGGGTTCCACGCCCCTTCCCCTTCCCCTTCCCAAATTCTCTGCCTCCTACTTCTACTCCACCATCTCCTCAGACACGCTCGCCACCGGGCTGGACCGCACCGAAGCGGCACTGCCGATGCTGTCGCTGCTGTTGCTGCTGCTGCCACTGCTACTAACGTAGCCATTGATGGTGTCGGGGGAGGGGCAGGAGCGCGGAGGGAGCGGCTGATCGCCAGGGGCGAGCTGGACGCCGCCGGACATCATCTTGCCGACGTCTTCCGGCGCAGGGGGCGGCGGCACGATGGTGTACGGGGCAGCGGCCCCTCCAGTCGGCGCGGGGATGTAGAGGGTGCTCTTGCTGGCGATGGTGGTGCGGGCAGGGCGGGCAACGGGGCGGCGGTGCGGGTACAGGCGCGGGACGTAGCCCGCGCCTTTGAGCGTCTCGGGGGGTGGTGGGGTGGCGGGCGGGGAGGAGCGGGAGGGAGCGGCGGCTTTCTTGAGCTTTTCGGCCTGCAGCTATGTGTAAATCGTGGCTTTTGGGAGCGGGGAGACGGTGGAAGCGTGCCAGTTTGGCGAAGATCTCGCCAGGCGAAAACTTGCGGGAGCGGTTGCGGCGGTCAGGAGGGTGGGATAGCTTCCGGCGGAGCTCTTGGAGGACTTGGAACATATTTGATGTGGCCCTTGAGGCTGCGTATGGAGAGATGTGTAGGAGAGAACGTGCGAATACGGCGGTGACCGGAGGTGTGGAAGGTCGAGGGAGAGTCAGGCTCGTCGCTGGCTGCAGTCGCTGCTCGATTGTTCCGCGGCGCTGACATGGAAACTCAACACCGAATCTGAGAGATTTTGGGAAGCTGGATGGCTCTAATACTAGGTGGAACAATAGCGGCGGCTTCAGCGCACTATGCTCGCGACACTCCATCAAGCCATAGCATCGCCATCCAGCGCCTTAACTTACAACAAAGAACCAGCAGTCGAAGAGAGTCGCAAAGTACATATACCAGCATCAGATACTCTAGATACGGAGCTACAGCAAAGCATTCGACCGGCTCTAATGACCGCGATATGCCAATATTGCGTGTAGAGCGAGAGGCCGTGCTGCGCCCTCAACACCGTGCGCGCTGCATCACGAACTGTGTGCGCTGCTGCGCAACTACAGCAAGCACAAAAGCTCGTGAAGCCGCGCAGAAGCAGCAATTTTCAAGCCCAACTGCCATTGCTGACTTATTTGGCCCCTTGCCGAGCCGTAAGTACGAAGTGTGGCACACCAAAAGAAGCATCTTGACCGTGCGCCAATAACACCAAACGTGCTGCATCGCGAAGGGGCCGCCGCACCATGAGCTCCCCGCGCGTCGCTCTGCAAAGCATCCACCCACCGTATCTCGAGCCGCAAACACGAAGCTGCGCAAACATGAAGCAGCAGGAAGGTCACGTCGCACCTCTCCACCAAAGCCAGAAGATCTTCTTCCTCAAGCGCTCGCGCAAGGCGAACATCTCAACGAAAAAGAGAAACTTTTCCCCTTGCATCTCCCAGCTGTAGTGCAGTACTGGTGACACTTGGTCGAGGAGATGGGCAAGCCCAGCGCCCCCCAGACCTTGGGGCCAAAAAGTGGATTAATCTAGGTTGCCCCGTAGGACACTTCCAGAGATTAAGCTGAAAAGAACAGTCACTTCACTTGATCTAAGCCATAAGGCAAAGAGAGCTGGAGAAAAAAAGAGGAGTTCGTGGCAGAGGGAAGGGAGGTTTATATAGGTACGGGGAAGAAGAGTGCGACAGCTGCACGTGCAGGGGCAACTGGCCTGGCCGTCAATCACTGTGGCCCGTGGCGCGTCATCAGGCGCACCGAGTCCTTATTTTGGCAGGAGTCTGCAGCGGGTCAGCCTTGTGATGGCCGGTTAGTGCGCCCTAGCGCAGGCGGCAACCGGAAAACAAGGCATTCACGGGTGCGGATTGCGCTTTTGGCTGCAGAATGATGCTGCAGGCTGCTCGAAGATCTGCAGATCTGCAGCGCTAACAAATCGAGGCTTGCCTGCCCCCGTCAGAAGTGGTCGCTACGCATGGTCTGCTCACTGGTCAGCTGCGTGGGCCCATGGAGCCACGGCAGTTCCCAGGTACCACCGCTCCTCTGGCGATGGATGGCAACTTGCATGGCCGTAGCAGTCGCTACTCTCCTCTCTCAGAAATTCCAGAGTGTCATATGTGCATGGTTCTCGCAGGAAGTACTTGCAATGTGCGCACGTTGCCCGCCCCGGCTCAGGTTCCCGTACTGATCCAACGCTTTCAAAACAGGAGATAAACGGCATACATGATACGAACGGAGAGATATGGGGCAACACCGAATTCCTCTAAAGAACATTCCTTCAGGGAATGACTTTTGTGAGTCCCCGTGAGATTTCGGGAACGAGTTGCACTTCTGCGATGTTCGTCAAACAATGCGCTTGTGCCAGAAGTTAGTCGACATGAAAGGCAGCTGAAGACAGACAGATACTCCTTACACCTCGGTAATCCTTTCATTCGAGTACAAGGTCGGTTATGACCCCGAGCCAGGCCGGCGAACATACCTCTCAGTGACGACATTTTGAGCGCAAAGCTTCCAGTCGTCAGTCCAAGCTAGTCATATGGCTCTGAAGACGTGAATGGCCGTGTAGCGACATGCGAAGTTGAACAGAACAGAGAGGTTGCGCTGGCATCGCAGTATCACCAGCCTTATAGCATGATCTACGTCCACATTCATATTACCGACGGACAAAAGAGTATCGAGAGGGCTCCACACTTCAGCCCTATCCCTGCCGGCGTCGAGCAGTTTCCTTTGGTTCCACACAAATTAATCATTTGCCTAAAAGCCTGGGATGCCCCCTCACCATTCTCCATAGCGTTCTCGAACAATGCCACATGCTAGAAGTAATTATCTTCTAACAGCAACACTAAAGCTGAATAGCAATAACAGAGGCACAATTGTCGATCACGAACACTTAAGTGGGCCCCGACGACACCGGGCGCAGCGATTAAGCGGGTCATCCATATACACAGTGCCGTAGCGGGGAGCTCCGTTGGTTAAAGGAACGTGAGAAAAGTCTGAAGAGAGTTATTCAGAATGAAAGGACAGGATATAAGGGGTGATATTGACAGAGATATGATGAGGACGTGTAGGAGAACGACCTGGAAAATAATATGACGGAGAGGGCTGTGGAGATGGAAGAGGATTAAGTATAAGATTAGAAAAAGTGGTTTCGAGCTCTAGAGAGGCAGCGTGTCTCAGAACCTGAAGCCCGGCTTTGAACAACGGGAGACAACGTGGATACAACAAGGTCTCCCTATTCACATTTGAACGAAGGACAACGAATTGTGGTTTCCGACGCATTGTTCGAGGTCTGCTCCAACAACGTGATCTTACAGCGCTATCGCGTATATGGGTAACCTGTCTCAGTTGCCTCCACTGATGCCTCATCTTCCAAAGCGGATACGTGCAGAGAGTCTCATAAGCGCCGTTCTTCTATTAACACAAAGTATTTGCAGATCACAGGAATACACTCCATCCGAGCAAGCTACCACGACCGTAGCCTAAAATACGATATCAAACATATCTCGTCCCTACCAGCCACCCGTCACATCTTCCATCCCCCTGGCGAGCCCTCGCCCGCTCGCCTCCCACGAATCCTGCGCCCTCGTCCTCCCCTCCGGCGCTCACGCCCACAAACACGCCATCGCGTCCCACACCGGCCTCCCCTGCCCCTTCGCCACCGCCGCCGACTGCTCCGCGCCGCATTACTCGTCCGCCGACCTCGCGCTGTACACGCCATGGTTCCCGCACGCGGCGCTCCCGCTGCCCTGCCCGCTCGCCGCCTCCACGGCGTGCGCTGTGCATCTGCACGAAGTCTACGCATGTCCGCGCGCGAAGCGGGACCGGTGTGAAGAGGTGTCTCTTACGCCGACGCTCGCGAGCGACCGCGTGCGGGAGGCGCATTTGTGGAGGATGTGGCCGTGTCCACACAAGGAGGCGACCGGGTGCGCGGACATGTTTGTGCGGAAGACGTTGGCCAGGGAGTATAGGGCGAGGATGCACAAGGGCGGGCTGCGGTTCGCGTGCCCGAAGGAGGGGGTGTGGGGGTATGGGGGTGTGGGTTGAGGTTCGAGAGCGAGGAGCGGGTGGGGATTCATGCGAGGCGTGCGCATGGAGTCGGGAAGCCGCTGCTGTGGTTGTTGGTTGAGGGGAAGAAGGCGTTGGTTTAACGCAGGAAGCGGGACGGTGTATCTGGAGGGACTTTGGGGAGGAAGCGAGACGGCCGAGTCGAGAGAGAGCCGGTTGGCGTCCGGCATCTGCTTCTGGATTGGAGCTGGCCTCCCTGATAGATTGGAATTTGGTGTGATATGCCCAGAGTAGAATTGTATAAATTTCTATATTTTAGAGTTGATCACCACCATGCTTTCAACTTCTAGTCGGCTATGAAATGGTCAGATCTAGCCTTATACTAGCTCCGCGATAAACTACATAAGCTATAAAGTTGTAGTATCTTATAAGTGGTTTGTAAATCGATTGATTTGAGCGTTTTTGCTAATGAAATGATCTTGAAGGTGTGGGAAATCATCAAGATATTGACTTTGCAGGTTCTCGCATACCAGTGCACTTTTGCGACATTATTGGCTTACCCTCGGTGGAGAATAGATGAAAACCGTATAGCTGAATAGAGCGATAGCTACCTTGTTGGCACAAGATATGGAAGCTGCGACGTAAGAAATCTCGACTTGTCGCAAACTTCACGAGCCTCAGCATGCTGTAATCCCAAATAGTTGACATGGACACGTATATGAGAAGGCACGCGTCCGATGCAAGGCTTGATTACAGCCATAGCCTCGGCCAGCGTGAAGAGTGGCAGTAATGAATGAATGATAAGTGCGATGCAAGCAAGTATTTGTCAGTGCAGTAACGAGGGCGTTCCAGCCTTCGCAGGGGCTCTTTACCTGCGGCGAAATGTGCCTTCCTTCTCCATCCACGCTTAGCGTAGCATCATAGCATCTAGCTGGGGTATTCCGATCCGAAATCAGCGAAAACTGAACAACATAATAACACATCACGCGGCAGCTCATTCTCTATTCTTTTTCACTTACACGTTACGCAATGGATAACCAATTCATATACCATGCGACCGAGATTGGCATCATTCAACGGCTCCTTCCCAAGCGCAACGCCGTCACTCCTCACGCAAAGGTGCTGGCTCCTATCCAGTACTACAGGTGGAGGCAATTGAATATTCCTCGCGCCGCCGAGTACCTCCAGAGCGACTTCTACGCCCCGCTCTTCCGCAATGCCTACGTCCCAATCACGCCGACGCCACAGATACAGCGCACCGGATGCATGCGCTGCGCCGCGCCATTCACAGACCATGTTCACGCCCCCGTCATGCTGCGCTGTGGCCACATCAGCGGAGAGATCTGTGTCGTGAACTACATCGCCGAATGCCTCGCGAACTTCGACGCCGATTGGAAGCGAAGTCCCGGCAGGGCGGACGTGTTTCACCAGTGCTACTGCCACATTCCGGACTGTCTTGAGGAGATCGGACCGTTCACAGCGTTCCTAGATGGCATGGCGAAGCAATGGAGAGTGGAGGAAAACATCGCGTCCCCACACACGAGCACGGCGCGATGGCAGATCAAGGACACGAGCTGGATGGCCCCGATAATTCTCGCTGACCTGGCGGACTTCCACGGAAAGATCTTCAAGCATTGGGCCTTGAACGCTCTCTCACTTCCGGGCATGGGCTCCGGGTTGATGACGTTGGTGGAGATAGACTCGATGTCGCAGGGCGCGATTAGCAGGGTGCACAGGGCGATAATGGTCTGGCCGGAGATGGCAAAGGCCAAGGCTGATTGGGAGATTCAGCATGGCTACCCAGTTGCGCAGTGTGCGTGGATGCGTGTCGTGCTTAATGGCGAGTGGGCAGTCTACCAGCTGATGGGGCTGTTTCGAGAGCACGGAAGACGACTGAAGAAACTCTGGGACCGGGATCTGATTGATGGGTACGTCAATCGTATCAAAGAGCTCATGAAGCAAGCGGCGGAGGGAATCAAGGTTCAGATAGACTTGGGGGACAAGCTGCTGCAGTGGTACCTTGAGCGCTTGGTCAGGCATTCGCTCGTGGCTATGCGAATTGACCAGGGAACTATGTTTTGAGGCCGGCTGCCATGCACTTAGCTACGGTTCAACGAAGCCTAACACCAGCGTTATGACCTACCCACGGAGTTGTAAATGAAAGAAACTCAAAGTGAATGAGTGAGTCCAGGAAAACAGCTCTGGGGGACATGCTCTTCCAACCCGAGCCACAGCCCAAAACGCCATTTCTTCACTCCGCCCTATCTTCCAATCGCATCAGCAGTCCCATCAAACAGCTCTTCAAATGGCGCAGCCCATCAGCCAGGTCTCCTCCGGCGCGTCGCCCGCTCAAGAGCAGGTGGCCATAACATCCAACATGGTACGCCGCTTTCCCGGCACTTCATGCCCAGAGCCCGCTGACGATCCCACGCAGGTCTACTCCGTCGAGTTCATCCAACATGGCCAACCCAACTTCCGCCTCCGCGCCCGCGGCAACATTCCCGCGATAACGTCTCCGAATTCTGTCCAGATCATCCATGACATACGCAGTACGTGGTCATCTCCCTCCCCACAGAAAGAATATCCATAGTACGCTCATGGTCCGACAAGATGACGCCAGTATCCTCTTCCCGTCCATACCCGAACTCACTCTCCAGGTCGTCACGCTGAACATAACCGGCGGCCCGTTGGTCTATCGAGCGGCGCTTTTTCTGACGGAGAGCCTTCGTGTGGATACTTGCACACTCTTGCACGTCGCGGCGCTCGGCGACCCGGCTGGCGACGTTGAGGCGGCGCTAGCGTCGGTGGCGAGCGCGGTGACAGGCGGCATGATGAAGCTGATGTCGGGAGATGCTACTTTGGAGCAGGTGAAGGAAATATGCTTCAAGCCCACCAGGGGAGGTTAGATGGCAAGGAGGCAGGCATAGAAAAGAAAGGAAGGACAAGCAGCAGCTTTCAGGCAGAAGATGGCGCACTTGGGAGGAGGGGATAACGGGAAGTCAAGGCGGCGGGGAATGGCATCGTAGAGGACAATAAAGGCGGCTCGATGATGAGATCAATTTACGAATGTCAGCAAGGCTGAGAGCTCGGCAATCCTTCCCAGCTTGTGTTGCAGAGGCCCAGACGGGAGAACCCCAAGCCGGGATAACGCACTGGCTTCCTGCCATGGCATCAGTTAAGGTTCAACGTTCAAGGGATGTGGTATGATTCGTGCAGATACGCGGGTGCAGGGAAACGTTCGCAGAAGTCTCCGACCATTGACCAGGCCGTCAACTTCTGCATGGCGACCAACAGAGAAGCAGCTGTGGGGACGAGATGAAGTGAAAATAGACACGACGCTAGCGAGGATGACGCATGCACGGGCAATGATTGGGCGGCAATAAGGCGGCGTACGGGTGGCGAGGCGGAGCACAGGGCGGCGACCGGCAACGAGCCGAGCCTTGGGCCCCGGACTACACGGAGGGCGCTGTAGGCCGGTTGGGCGCCGAACGGCCTTGAGGCCGATGAAACGGGGCAACTCGGGCGGGCGAGATGGTGGGAGGATCGTCGGGGGTCCAGAACGGGCGATGGAGGTGGCTCCCGCGAAGGCTGTTTCGAAGTTGCATGAACGCGATCTGCGCCAGGGTTGCGAGTGGCTTCCCTCAGGTCTGGCGCGGTGGGCTCCTGCCTCTCGCTCACAGCTCATCACAGTTACACAAGAACGTAAGCGACCTTGCATTCCTGAAGGCACCGACAGAGCCGCACCGGTCAATATTCTGCTGGCTGCCTGACTGCCAAACCGGCCCGTTCGTCCTCGTACTTCAACTCCCAGCTCCCCAGCCTGTCCTCCGCATCTCTACGACTTCGCGGGCCTCCCTCGACGCGACCTTCGCAGGATCGACTGTGTGAAACGATGGAGCTGGAGCCCACCAGCTCGATGGGGACGCTCCGCGTCTCTCTGCTCCGGCGGTCCGGATGATCTTGACTTCTTCCAGTGCCCTGCTGACTCCTGTGGCTCCGCAAAGAGCTGAAAAAGTAAAAAGACCAATCGCAGGGTTAGCAGCACGAGAGCTACGCCGCACCGGTACGACGTCTCGACGGCAGCCACCACTGATGATCTCCTTTGCAGCCGCCGTCTTGCCTTCGTCGGCTAGAGTGGCGGCCTGACTGCCGCAGCGGAAGCGTTGATTCGGGGCGGAACGGGGCCTGCCGTCGGGAAGCGTCGCATGGAGTAAAGTGTCACCACCGTTTACTTGCTTTTTCCTGAATCCTTTGCTAACAATAGCCTCAGCTGGTGCGAGATCGTCACCGTCGAGACCCTCCTCGAGAGGCCGCCGGACGAGTTGTCGACACCGCAAGTCCGCTGCTGACCGCAACTGCCGCGCAATCATGCCCGCTGCCGCCCTCATGAAGCCTCCATCGTGGCGGGAAACATCGGATGGCGTTCACCGCAACATCAGGGCATGTCGTGGTGGGGTCCGAATGGGTGTTGTAAAGTCTGATCTCCGCGGCAATCTCGCAGACGACACTGGCGCTTTACGCCATTCGGGTTCCGCGTGACCCGTTCTGGCGGCCAGCAGAGGGACAGCTTGCGCTGCGGCTGAGGGCGCAGCATCTGAAATAGGCCTGCCCGTCCGCGGTCGGCAATTTCGCGAAAGAGACGAGGTTCGTCAAGGCCCGGCGGCCGCAGGCGAGCGAGCACACACACACACACACACACACACAACACCCACGGCACACGCACGCATCGAGCTTGCCACCCGGCTGCGCACGGAAGAGGCGCCTCTGCCACTGCCTAGGGTTTCACGGCAGCACCCCACGCCGCCCTTCGGCTTGTCATATGGTCATGGGGATCGCCAGGTTTTGCGGCCCGACCCTCGCGCCGCCACCGTCTGCGACGTTCTCGAACTTCGGTCATCTGCCACGGCGAGTGTTAGTCCTGATAGAAATAGTGGGAACATGACTCGACGCCGCGAAGAGGATGTGGTGGTGCAAACATAAAGGCAAGTGTATCGCCAGCGCCCAGCGCTCACCCCGGCCAACTCCCTCGCCCGCACGCCAACTGACGCGCAACCTTCCAGAAACCCGTCATATCCGGACACACCAACGTTGGATGCATTGCACGCTCGAGTTTCACGAGTCGAAATCGAGCGGGGTCGTTCTGACGACCAGGTTTCGCCAGCCCTCTTCCGGGAAGCGACGCGATATTAGAGCCGCAACACGTGGGCGCGCGCCCCCCCCCTTTCGACGACCCCCGAGCACTGCGAACGCGCACCCGCAGACGACATCATCGCTCATGGACCCCTCCACGATCGGATACGCCTGCTGTGCGACTGTGGCTCCCGACGTGTGCGTCTGACGTTGGAGGCTCAACTCTCAGAGCCAGGCAGCCGGCTTCGCCACATCATCCATGCATACGGAGGCCTCGCTAGAGGGCGCAGGGGCGCAGCCGGGGTCCTCGCTGCTCTAGTTTAAAGGAAGATTACGTCGGCAAGCGCGCTTCAGCACTCAACTCCAACCACCAGGCCGTCGTCCGTGTCACGTCGTCTGACAGGGAGCATCCGTAGGTGTCCGAGAGCTTGGGCTCGGCCGGCGGGCGGCTACGTTGCTAACATGGGCTCACAGACGCGGGCTACTGCAGGCAGATGTGCGACACTTCGGCTCAGCCCTGCCAGCTGCGGGCCAGCAGGCGGGCTGTCGTGCAGGAGGCCTCTTCGCGCGTGGGAATGAGATCTGTCACACCCGCGCCTCACCTTCCGGAGCGAGGGAAAAATTTGCCACTGCGGCGTGCTGGCAGCTCCTTGGTTTCGTGGGCCGGCGGCCGCCCGGCGAAGCTGGCGGCACGCGCGCGAGCCGCCCCGTATGGCGAGCGGCCCGGGCCGCATGCTCAGCTCTCGCACAGGAGCTACTGATGCGTTGTTCACGGAGGGCCTGCGCTGCGTCCTGCGAGGCGCAGCTGCCACGGAGCCGAGCACCTGACAACGCATGCCCTAGGCGCGCAGACTTTTTCACAGCCCTGTCGACGTGCTGGCAGCAGCAGAGCACTCGCAGGCGCAGGGACCAGGGCGGCTGCAAATGCGGCCTAGGGGCGACCGGGATCTTGAACTGTCAGTCATGTGCAAGAACGTGTGGCCCGCGCACCGGCCGTGGCATGGCATGGCATTGGCAGTCTCTCTGGCAGCACCCCAGCAGCGGCAGCACCCCAGCAGCAGCAGCAGCACCCCGCAACACCACCCGAAGCCTGCGAGGCACGCCAGGGCGCTCGCCGGTCAGACGCGGGTTCGTCTCGTCGGTGTGTCGCAGCCTTTGCTGGCTCCCGCGATGACTGAACGGCCGCCGCCCAGCGCCAGCCCTTCCCGCCGCACATCTAGCACCAGCGCTTGCTGCCGCCCGGCCATGACTCGGCATCGTTGGGGGATCATGGGTCCATTGGATGTCTGAGCGCAATTCGGCGCAGATCCCACCGTGCCACGGTGAAATATCAACACGCAGCTCCACCATCGCCATACCGACTTTTCCTCGTGGCCCGCACCGCTGCACATCAGTCCGCCTCTTTATTGTGGGCAGATTCGCCTCTCGGTTGAGCTCGACATCGACTTCCGCCTTCCGTGCCCAGCATCTCATTCAGTTCTCTGCTTGTTGCTTTCCTACGGTCCTTTCTGCTGTTCTGCCGTTCCTTCACCGCCCTTTTGATATCAATCCGTACGCCCGCCACAACCCCCTCCTCTCCCCCGCCCGCGTGCCGCCGCTGACTAAGGCCCAGACAATGAACTCCAGCCGCTCCAGGAATCCTGTCATCGCCACCATGGCCGACATGGGCCGTGGCGGTTACGATACGACCGGCACTCCCAAGCCCCCGCGCAACCACGCTCCCAGATAGCCGAACTCCCCGCCCACCCAAGCTCCCCGGATCCCTGCGGCTTCCGACGGGCGGACGGCTTCGTTGCTGGGATCCCAAAGGCTACACCACCACCGAGACCCTGAGCCGGTCCAAGACGACCCGCATCCAGAATCGTCGGCGGAAGAAGGCGGATGTAAACGAACGAGCGTCCCTCAGCGGACTTTTGACGATTCCACGACCGAGAAGCGCAGACGATATCGACTTTCGCCACCAAGTCCATCGGCTTCTCCACGAATGATCACGCACGACCTCTCACGACTCGCGCAGCCATCAGAGAAGCTGCATCACCTGATTCCCACCACCTCCATCAAAAGGACTCCGCTACCAACGACGACATCACACCCTCGATTTTCCCACTCAATCTCAAACCTCAACCTCCGACACCCGATATCGGGGATCCTCTTCTGCTTCTACCTGCCTGTGTTTCAAAGTAAGACCTGTACTGCGGAGGAACGATATGTAATGAGCGCACGAGTTACGGCGGCATGCGTTTGTATTTCCTTGTTTCTACATTTGGCTGGACGGGAAACGGTTTTTGGGAGGTGTTGACTCCCGCTCCAAAGAAGGTCGCCGGTGTTTTTGCGTTTATGACTTTTCTGTTTCGTCGTCATCATCATCATCATCATCTGGGCTGGCTTGCATCGTTTTGCGATTGGCTTTTTGGCATTTGCATTTGTTTAGCGACTGTTTTCTCTTTTTGCATCTCCATTTTCCTGCCTAGCGTTTTGTTTTCCTTTTTCATCTCCTGCATCTGCTCCTTTTTGTTTTGTTCTGGATTTGCATGAGCGTTTTTCATGTTTGGTTCGCATGCAAGAGAAGGAGTCATTGGCGTAATTGATAGCTTTCTTGGTCTTCTGCTTTGTCTGCGAGAGAGAGAAAAAGGAGTTCCACGGCCCAGACAAATTCATCGTTCAGGCGGGGAGAATATACCCAGTGAAGCGTACACACACACATGCAGTATTTTTCTCACATGGCACCATAATCGTTCGTGTATAGACAACAAGTTGCAATTGCACCGTCAGCCGGACTTTCGGAGTTGGCGTCTGCCCATCACACCACGACGGTCCCACAAGCACTTACGCCGCACCAAGTCAGAGAAACGAAGAGGGGCAAAAGCCTTCACCTCGTGTGGGCAAAACCCACTTCCAACTTCCCACGACAGCGGTACGTTGCTGCACCACCGGTCAAGCTGACGGCCGCACACGCATCTGCTCGCGTGCGCCGAAGGAACGGAAAGGCTTAGCTGGCTTTGCAAACTGGACGTCTTTGCCGCAACAAGCGAGCACACGGCAAAAAGTGAAGCGGACAGGAAAGAGAGACTGAATGATCTGCTCTGCATCCAAGGCAAGTCTGTTTCGTGCTGTACAGCACGCGCGCAGGGCAAGGGCCCACGCAAGGGTGGGGTTTTATGGGGGGGTTTTGCCGGAGTTGCGAATTGGAATGACGCATGTTCCCTCGTTTATTTCTGCAGATTGGCTTGGGGAGGATGACACGTGCGGAGAGGGATTGGATGTACGTACGCACGCGACAGCCCGGGACTTTCGACGACGGGAAACAACAAACAGGTGGGACGTGAATGCGATTCGCTTGCGTGTGCGGGACGCCTGGGTAAGGGAAAATGTGATAGCTGGGAACCTTTCACCATGCTGGTCTCGAATGGGCAACTCCACGCCGGTCCCATGCAGGCGTTGGCAGCAGGAAAGCGGAAATTTGGCGAGAGAGGGAGGGGACGGGAGCGCCAATGGCGTGCAGCAACGGCTGTTATTGCTCTAAAATCCCCGACACTAAGAAAGCCATCTCGCTATCCTGGGACGACGGCAGCCGCTATCTCAGTTTTCTTGGCAACATAGTGTGTCCGGCGTCTGCGGCTACGAGACGAAAGGGATGCGCTTCGAGCTCCACTCGTACTTCGGAGTATATTCCCTTCTGCTCTGCTGCGTTTTCCCTGCGCTCTCGGGCTAATCCTGCCCACGCAGCCCGGTCGACGTCCGAGAGCGCGTGTATCGTGTATTGTACACTGACAACAACACTGCTCGGCACGGACGGCGCGCCTATCGCAAAGGACCTCCACTGCGGCCCCCCTCCCCCATCCATCCTCTCGCCCTTCGTATTGTACATCAACAACAGCACCAAGAGCAGCCTCTGCCCCTCGTCCTCCCCTCCTCACGAATTCGGCCCGTCTCCGCTCATCAGCGGCCGCTCGTTCGCCCGCGCCTCAATAAAATCCATTCCAGCTGTCACCAGAAGCTCACTAGCGCGGACCCCACCCGGGCCCCCAACCCTGGCAGCGTTCTCTCTCTCGTCAGCTACCTTGGCCCTTCCTTCGGCCGCCGCACCCATGCATTTTGCGGATAGATATCATGCATCCTGCACGCGCCCATCCACGCCACCCCCTGATCCCTGCCCCGTCCCCAGTCCTTGCATATCCACTAACCACTATCGGTAAGTGTGACAAGCAGCACTCGGGCGAATGAGGGCGAGCAGACGCGGTACTGCGAGCGTGAAAGAGCGTCCCTGCGCAGCGCGAAGGGGAAAAAAAAAGCCCCCACTGAGGCGTCCGTCGAGAGAAAAAAATCCCCACTCAGCTGTCCATCCCAACCCCCGCTCCGGCCGTCGTTGGTGGTGCTGCTGTAGACGCGGCTCGGGAGGGGGCGACGGCTGCTGCGTGTGGACTCTACTCTCCCCTTCTGCCATCGCAACAGGCTGTGGCGTGGCGCGTGGAGCGCGGGCGTGCGCCCCTGAAAGCCGCTGCATCCGCGACTACACACCTCACTACGGGAGACAGACACCGCGAGCGTTCGACCGCGTGGGCACGACGTCGACGACAGCGGACATCGCGGTGCCGCATCGTACTGTATTTGTGTTTTGCCGAAGCGGGTTTAGCTCGCGTGGGGTCTCCCCTTCCCTCGTCCGTGTGTCCCTTCTGCCTTGTCTCTTTCCCGTCCGTGCAGGACCTTTTTCCTTGGGGTGACGAGCGCCGAAGCAGAGGCCAGCGAAGAGCACGGACAACCATCCGGGTGCCAAGACGATATGTAACTGTGTAGCCTGGTCTTTGTCTCTTGTGTTCTTGCTTGCTGGCCTACGCGTCTAAGCGCCCGTCCTTCCACTCCACCCCTCCAACCCCTCGTCCGTCCGCAACCTGCCGGCGAAAGCTCTCTCGCTGCTGCTGCTGCAGCAGCTGCAGCTGTTCCATGTGTCATGGACATAAACTTTCTTCTTTCCTGCGCACAAACGCCCGTGCCGTGCCGCTGCCGGGCCCTCGGCACTAATCGTACAGTAGCTCCATCACCTTTGTTTTTTTTTTCTCTTTTCTTTCTAGAATGCATCCACGTGTCCCCGGCGCGCGGTTCCATGACGTCGCGTGCGCGGGTACCCGGCCCTCGTGCAGGAAAAAGGGCCCCTCCTCGTGGCGTGGGTGGTCGCTCTGGTGGTTACGCGGTGCAGCATGCAGGATGAGGCGACCTTAGCGTGCCTGACCGGTCGCCCAGAGATGCGATCCTTGTTCGTGCGAACGCTGGCGCCCTTTCCCCCTTGCCGTTGCGGGCGGGCGGTTATCGTGACCACCCCTCAACACCAGCGCTGCCTGCCGTTTGGCTGGTGTTTCGAGGCGTGAGAGGAATTTTTTTTTTTTCTTCTCCCCCTTTCGTTCGCCATGCGTCGGGCTGCAGGGCGGTGCTCACCGCAAAGCGTGAGGCGGAGGATTTCTTCTGTTTCATGCGTCTCGGGGATGTGAGACGAGGATTCTGGCGGCAGTGACGTAGCGTGTTGGGCAGAAATCTCTGTGTGATGTGAGACGCGATGGCATCGTCGCATGGTGGTGAGCTGTGTTGAAATGTGATCAATATCCATAAGTTTTTTTTTTTTTTTTGGTGATGTGCCGCCAGAGGATGCAGATCTGTTGGTTATGGTGTGTCGTCATCCAGTGCTTGTCGCGCGTTTCGGATCCTCTGCTGTGCGCGAAGTCACAGCGATCCGCTCTGTTTCATGTTTCAGAATTTCTTTTATTGGTGTTTGACGTGGCCTCGGAGCGTTTCGGAAGCCAGAGGATGAGATCATCCATCGTGAAGTCTCTTGCTGTCATCGGGTTTGAAGGATTCTGCGTTGGCGGACGAAAATTTTGCAAAGCGGAGGGGAGTTTTTCAAGCCCCTCTCGACTGCTCTTGTTCACAATGTCCTCCCATCGTCTTTGCCGCTGTGCGTCACCAATGCTTCACGCGACCTCAGATATGACATTCGCGTCCAGCGCAGCACACAATGCCATCACCGTTCTCTGAACACCATTCTTCAAGGATGATTGACCTCTCCTCATGATCTCCCAGCAATTCGACAAACGCCGAAACAAATCGTACCTCATTCCGCGGTCGAGGTCAAACTGCTAAGTTCCAGCCATGACGTCGATACAAAGCCCGACTGCCAGACAAGCATCACCCCGCTAAGCTTTCCCTCCCCTCCACCCTCCACACTCCCCTCCACGCCCGCCTAGCTCCCCAAACCCAGCTCTCCATCCTCCCCTCGCCTTCCAGAAGCCTGCCAGAAGCGCCAAACGCAACCATGACTCAACCCCACCACCCGCCTCACGCCCTCCCCCTTCCCTGCCCAAAGCCAGCACAACGTGGCCGCCCAGCAAGGTTCCCCCTGCACACGAGAAATAAAACCAAGGCAAACACCTGCAACCAGATAGCCAGCCAGCCAGCCAGCGCCTACGTACATACATGGGCGTCACAGCGGGCCGCCCCACACCTCTCTCCCTCGTCGGTCCTGCATGCAATGCAAGCCCGCTGCGAGTGTGCTCACCGCCAAAATTAAACACCACCCACCCACCCAAACAACCGTACCCCACCCGTCCCAACCGAAAAAAAAAAAGACCAAAACCAATTCGTCACTCTACCCACTCCACCCCCCCGGGCCCCGTTTTCCAGCAACGCGTCCCCCGCTGCAAAGGAACATTCCGGACTCCCTTCGAGAAGCCGGGACCGTGCACGCACACGCCTTCTTCCTTTGCTTCGAGAAGGAAACGCCTTGCCTTGGCGCGCCGGGGGTGTGTCGTGCCCCCCCCTCCCTCCCCTCTTCGCACTGACCGGTCAGCGGAGTCAGGCGCGCGCGCGCTCGCGTGTGTGTGTGTAGGGCACAATACGTTTGCTGTTGCGTTTGCGTGCGTGCGTGCGTGCGCGCATGCGTCCATGCATGCATGGCAGCTGGACGTGCGTCGTGCGTAGCGCGGGTGCCGCGGGATGAGGCGAGGTTGGCGTGGTTGTACCGTGAGGCGGGACGGGAGAGCGGCGGCGTGGCACGCGTGGCACGCGTGGCGGTGTGCTGTGGTGGTATTTATAGAAGGGTTCGTGAGGCGCGGATCTGAGGCTGGGGCGTTTTTTCTTGGTGTTGATGGGGGCGGAGCGCCGTGGCTGGCTCGTTGATGGGGTTCAATTCGCCTGTGAATGCGGCCAGGCGCTCGATGTCTGTGGTTTCAGAGTAACACTGCTTGTAAGCCTTGTAGGACATGTAGGGGATATGCATCAATCGTCAGAGGCGGAAAATGCTTTGAGGCAATGCATTGGCTGCTAGCGAAGAAGAGGAGCGTATACCGTTGTGGCCTTGAACACGTTCGGTGGCCCATACGAGCCGGATTTCCTTTCCATGAATTTTATCCTATACCTTACGTCTCATACACTCCCCTAAGCACCGAGGCCTCCTCTGATGAGTCGAAAGAGCTCTTTGCTAAAGCGCTGAGCTTCTTGAGGTTCAGACCGTCACATTTTTGGTCCGCCAAATCATGTTTTCTCTTAAGCAATCATTTCTCCTCAATTTCTCAGCTACGCCTCTGCATTCTCGAAATTTCGATGAACTGATAATCCGATGTACAGGCTGGAACAATATTATTCAGTGTTCCCATGCATATTCTTCTAATGCCTTCATGTCTCACGCTGCCCGCAATTATCTGTTAGCCAATGTAAAAGCCCATAGCTCCCCTACTCCAGCCAATCAGGGTCAGACTCGACAGTGGACGAGGAGTCCTCCTCCTCTTCTTCATCGTCATCATTATCGTCTTCCTCATCTTCCTCCGCAGCCTTCTCTCCTTCATCTCCCTCCTGCTCCTCTTCCGGCACCGGATAAAACGCAACCGGCAGCTTCTTCCCCCCAGGCAACGTCTTCTGACCAGGCTGCCTCTTCGCACCCCCAATCCTCCTCACCTCCTGCTCCTCCTCTCCCTCTCCCTCTCCCTCCTCCTCCTCCTCCTCCTCCTCCTCCTCCTCCTCCTCGCCATCCCCCCTCCAAAACTCCATCGTAGCCCACCCCCTCTCCCCCTCCCCACTCCTCCTAACCCTCACATCCCCCACGCCCCTCCCCCCGCCGCTCCCAGCAACCTCAACCCACCCGCCCTCCACCGCCGCCGCAACCAGCCCCTCCCTCGCCCGCTCCGCCTCCCTCTCGCACACGCCTTTCTTCCGCAGCTCCTTCCGCTCCGCCGCGCACGCGCCGAACAGCTCGAGCTGCCGGCGGATGCGCGGCGCGAGCGCGTCGGCGGGGCACGGGGCGCCGGTGGATGCGGCCAGGGTGATGGTGCGGGACTTGGGGTGCGTGGGGAAGAGGACCGTGAGGGTGGTGTAGCGGCGGAGGAGGGCGGTCAGAGGCGTGGCGCTGGCGCGGAGGAGCTCGGCTGTGCTATGGAGGGGTTTCTGTGCGTTAGTGGTGGATCTCTACGAATGGTGTGGGGGAGAAGAGGGGAGGGGAGGGGAGGGGAGGGGAGGGGAGGGGGAGGGAGGGGGAGGCGTACTGCGCGTCTTGGCTGGTTAGGTCGCCCTCGCTGTGCGAGATGGTGTTGTCTGGTGCTGAGGACAGAGATGAACAGGTGGAGGATGAGGAAGGGCGCGGCAAGGGCGAGACATGGGTTATGTCGTCGTCGTCGTCGTCGCCGCCGCCGCCGGAGGTCGCTGGCGCGCCGAGGCTGCGCGATTGCTTGCGCATGCGGGCTAGCACTGAGGAACAGGAGCTCAAGCTGGCGGCACCGTTTCTCGAGACGGTCTCGTCGCCGAGTTGTTCTGGCGGGAGAGGCGGGCTCGGCGGTGGGGAGCTCAGGGAGCTTCCGCTGGAGGCTGGGCTTGTTCCGGGCAGCCCCTGATTATTGGCAGCCGAGTTCTCTGTCTTCTGCCTCTTCGATGGAGGCGAGGAAGGCCCTCCTGGTGCACTGGCATGCGAAGTTATGGCGGTGGGTACGAAGACCGATGGACGCTCTAGAGGAGTGGCAGAAGCCGGCACCGGAGGAGGTTGCGGCGAAGGGGGCTTCGCCGCCTCGATATTAGATAGCATTGGAAGCTGTGAACGAGGGATGGCTCTGCGGCGAGCCATGTTTGCGAATATATCTAAGTTGATGTTGTTGTGGGGTCAAAAATTGGCGCCGCGGAATTAGTCCAGTGTGTCTTCGTCTCCACCGGGGTGCTCAGATCAGTCCCGCCGCCGCGCGCAACCAAGCAACCCTTTGGGAAAGGAGCTGACCCAGAAGCAGATTCACCACACGTCTTGGACTCTCAGGGATCACCTTGTCTTGGGACAATCAAGATTCCGTTACCCTTCATGCTTTCAAGCCAAAAGAGTACCAGAATTCATACTGGCAGATTACACAGTTGATGCTTCGTGAAAGGCATTTTAGCTGTCCAAGGAGTATTCAATGAATCAATTCTGTATACTTTTCTACATACCTAATTACCAATGTTAGTTTTTTATGAGGCTCTGATATAGTCTTCTATGGAGATTCTTAGCGATACCCCCAATTCCGTACTTCATAGTGCTAAAACGTTGCACACTTCGCGCCGTTATGGCTATTTCATACCTTAACCATCTACTCCGTGACTTGACAAACAGACTAATGACGAGTCGAATATTGGCGATGAGATCATAAAAGGATGTTCAAGCTCGTTTCACTCAAGATGAAACAAATTAAAGGAAGTTGAAAGGATGAATACCGTATGATTTACGTCTTAAATCACGACTTCTGAAGTTATACGTCTACTATATAGACTTTGGTGAGAAACAACTACATGTGCCATCAAAGGCTGATTTACTCTAGCCATGAGCAAGAATTCGAACGGGACCTTCTCGACAAACCTGCTGAGGCTGGTGAATCAACGGCCAAAGTTAAGGCCTAATGATGTGTATCGGGCACGCAGCTGTCCGTAGGCACAGTCAATGCTATTACATCCAGCCAAAACTCAGGCACGGCCAGCAGTGGGTATCTTTGGACTTCCTACATTGTCAGAGGCTACAGGTCTGAGATGTCTATTGAAAAAAGACCAGGAAAAAATTACAGGGCGTCTCAAACATCCGCACATTGATTTGCACAGAGTTATGGAATCCCATCGGATCCTTATAAAACGTAAGCCATACGCGTCCTCCTAAGGATGAGTGTCTCATTTATGAATTTACCCTCACTAATTCCAATGTTCTTTCACTTGCTTTTGAGCCATTTCTGGGAATGCAAACGAGTTACTTCTTTTAGTTACGTTAACCGACCCATCCTTTCCAACTTTTAAAGACGAGATGGGCAACTCTGGACGCCTCCCAATTCCCTCCTCAGAAAGTGCAATTCAATGGATAGTCTACAGACGTGTCATTAAAAAATTGGCCATAGGTCTGAGTTCAAGAAAGAGTCTTCCCAGTCTGCCCCATATTTACCTTTGAGGCAACTACGTCGTCACTATTAGCGCTGCTGTAAGCATAGCCATGCCGTTATTACACGCTTGAGCTCATATAAATATTACGAATGGAGCGGAAGCCATCATCCGGGCGTGGATGTCCTGGACTCCTTCGTACGTCTACGTCCGGACGACTGCTTCCGCTCCGCATCAATTCAGTAGCAAATTCTCCCGCCTTGCATCTTATTCATAGTATCCGGGCTAAAATACCTTTCCCTCCTAGAATTCTCCGCAAGCTTATCCCTTCAAGAGCTTCTTTACCTTGCCGGAGCGGCGGCCCACGGCAGAAGCGCGCAGGCTCGCGAAGAACGCAGCAGATGCCGCCATTGCGGCGCGGAAGATGATGCAGCCCAAACGCCAGGCTGTGATGACGACGTTCCGAACCTTGGCGGTAAAGCGATGCCACGCCATTGTCTTCGAGGGGCCAGGGATATCAGAGGTCTTTGGCGAGTGACAGTGGGAGAGAGGCAGGCTCGCAATAAGGATGGAGGAGGGTCCGTTTGGCGAAGCGTGGGCGCAGAATGGATGGATGCGTCGGCTAGGACGCGGATGGACGGTGGTGGGGCTGGACTTCGCGGATGCGCTGTCGTCAAACCGGGCAGAACGCGAGCAGATCTTCTTGCAACACCAGCCCAGGATCATCAAAGCGGCGGAATTGGTAGGCAGTACCACACACCGGCCGAGTGCGACGTCGAAGAGACCTGCGACAGCGGATCGGATCGCGCGCAATGCCAAACTGCAGGTAACGAGCAAGCGGACGAAGGAAGATCTTCTTCCTCAAACACCAGCTCCAGGCCAGTATATTGACGAAAAAGGACGCTCTCGAAGAGGGTTCGCGTCAGCTAGAGGCAGTGCAATACTAGCGACACTGTGGCCCGAGGGGCAGGCAAGCCCACAAGCCCCGAGCCGTTTTCCAAAAAGTAGATTAATCGCCATGGCCCCGTAGGACCGTTTTAGAGATTAAGCTAAAAAGAACAGTCACTTCTACTGGTCTAAGCCAAAAGGCAAAGGAGGAGCTGGAGAAAAAAGAAAGGAAGATGGAGGGGGAGGGGGGTTTATATAAGTCCCAGGGCAGGCGAAAGTTCTGCTCGGAACTTGCACGTGGAGACACGAGGAAGCCCGTGGAAGCATCGGCTCCTTCAGTTCGTGGTTATGCGCTACAAAATGTGACAGCCCGAAATGTACTGGAATGCTGGCGAATGGCCGATCTACCGGGCAACCACGAAAGATTGCCAGTCACTGCTGCCTAGCAGGCATGTTGCATTACGAAAGCATGAATGATACCGTCGGTGTTGCTCAATTACTCCTGCACATGTAGAGCTGATGGATAGGAATGCATCTCGTGTGTATGACTCTTCCTCACACTCACACTATCGAAATCGGAGTAGCACCTTCTGCTTGTCTTGATGTAAAGGGTTTCAACTGGAAATGTTCGCGGAAACGCGTGTGTTAAGATAGCATGACGGATAATCAGTCCTTCCATCGAAACGAAACTAAGGACTTCCAGTGTTCTCATCTTTTGTCTACGTTAGGAATCTCAATGCTCAGCAGATTGGCGAACGCTATTACTTGCCAGAACTCGAAAACCCCAAACCCGCCGATTTTCGGTCCCTCCCCAGCTGGATCAGATTACCACAAGGACAGTGATAGCTCGGATACAATGGAAGCCATGAAGCGGGCAGCATCCAGAACGATGCATTAGTGCCAGGTGGATCTGGAGATAGAAAAGACGCGGCTCTCACTGACTGCCCTCCCGATCCCGGCCTTCTTTCATGATCCCGGCTTTCTGCTCATATATTCCGCTGATTATGCTCGACAAATATCCTTGCTACTCTAAAGGTGCGAGACTTATTCTCACGATGATTTCGTGGGACATCTTGAAATAAATTGAGATGTAGCAAAATTCACGTGTACAGAATTCACTGACCCAAGTATTTCCCCGTGACGAAGAAAATAATTGTTAAACACAGCCCTGATGTTCAAACAGATGTTCGCGGATGTCATCTCTGGAGGTTTTGGATCTATTTCATCTACGTCCTAGATATGATAACTGCGGAAGAAACAAAATCGATCAGAACAGTCGGACTGGTCTCAATAGTACCCTCGATTGTTTGTTGTTTGCTGTTTGAAATACAGGATTATTATACTACTGTTCAGGGATATATTTCAAGCCTACCATTTGATCCTTGCACGCCTGAGCGATCAAGTCGAGAATACTCATTGAGACTGCGACAGTCACTTTCTAATCGTACACCATAATAATAGGGTTCAACCTTTACTCACGCACTGGCAGGAGTGTATTTCAGGGGAAAGAACAGCAGTAGTGCGTTATACCCTAATGGACGGTTCGTAATCAGCAGTATAACATAATCGTCGGATGGCCGTGATGGAAAGAGAAAGACACACATAAAGAGATGCCTGGGTCGTGCGCTAGAACTGAGTACAGTCATGCCTGGGCGTTTTTGTTCAGCACACTGACTTAGGCAGTATAGCATATCTCCTATTTTGAACCCAACACTTAATGGTTCTGGAGGTATTCTGCGGTACAATACTATTGTGTTCTAATTACTTGGAAATGCCTTCGCATTAAGCTCTTTGCCACTATTATGCATATTATGGTTAACACAGTCACAATCTGGGAACATATCCAGGCCTACTAGTAACGGCATCTGGCCTCGTTAGAGCATTTGAAGATGGCTAAAATACCAAGATGTGCGGAACTTCGTCCGCGTGAGTACTCAATGAGACATCCAAATTTCATGCAATCGCCAACATACGATAGAAGTCTAACATTTTAAAAACTCTTTAAGCTGGCTACCTTGCTTTGGGATATATATATATGCCCTCTGAAATGCCTACCGACTGCGTTGATCTACTACCTTAAGAGCCAAAAGTCCGGGGCATCTTTCCAAACATAAGTCCGAAGCAAATGCCACGCCGAGCAGAAGGACCATGAATGCATCTGAAGGAAATGGAAAAGGTAGTTCCTAGGGAGGGTAGATTCTGAATGAGAAAACCTCAGGCGACGATGGGAAGTTATTTCGACGAGAATCACTGACGTCCCACAGAACAGATCCCAAGTCTGCCCCGGGCCACGAGGTGAAACTGTTCGCACACGCAGCAGCCGCTGTCACGTATAGCATACTCCCCCACCGCCAAAGGCACCAAAGCTGTACGCAGTCCTCCAGCCCTCGAAACAACAACATCGAACCGACGAAAACCCACACGAAAGAGACGTCCCACCAACCACGATGTCCTCCTACCCATCAGACCGCGACTCGCCCCCACCAGCGCACCGCAGCCGCAGATCGCGCGCCATCCCACCACCACTACCAAATCCGCCGCCGCACCCCCTCCACGCCAGCGCCTTCCCACGCGCCTTCCACCCGCGCGCCGAACCTGCGCCATAAGATCCGCACCACGCGCTCGCTCCTCGACGCCGCCTCGCTCATCCTGGCCCACCGCGCCTTCCTCGTCGCCTACACCAAAGCCGTCCGGCCCACGCTCCCTTACCCTTCGCGCGCGGCTGTGCCCAAGCCCTCCTCTGGCACTGGGACCACTCGCCCGGCGGAGGACCTGACGGACGCGCTGGGACCGCACCTCGGCACGCTGTGTGCCAAGTTCCAGGCACGGCTGCCACCGGAGTGGGACGGCGTGCTGGTGACGTGGGTCGCGGCGCCGGTGGTACGGAATCAAGATGTGTGGGCGTGGCGGCGGCGAGGCTGGCGTGCGGGTTGAGGAGGCGTGGGCATTGGATGTGTTTGGATTGCTTGGCGAAGCGGTTGAGTATGCTGGAGGTGGATGGGATGGCGAGGTGTCCGGTTTGCAGGGAGAGGCTGCTGGGGGAGGAGAGGACGCCGTGTGCGGGCTGGGAACTTGAGGAGGAGGAGCCGGACTTCCGGGTCAAGAGGGCGGTGGAGATGATTATGGAGGGCCCGAAGGGGCTTTTAAAGCCGACGAGGGTGGATGAAGGACCGCAGGTCGTGGTACAGGGCCATTGTGGGATAACGCCACCCATATGCGCAGGTACCGCTTTGCTTTTCACAATTTCCCGGGCACCTTTTTCCAGCAGATGGACAATGTGGACTCGGATGCGTACGATAACAGTCTGCAGCCTCTGTCTGGATTTCGTAACGTGCCTGATGATGTAGAGGATAATGAGGTGAAAGAAGAGGAAGAAGAGGAAGAGGAAGAGGAAGAGGAAGAGGAAGAGGAAGAAGAAGAGGAAGAGGAAGAGGAAGAGGAAGAGGAAGAGGAAGAGGAAGAGGAAGAGGAAGATGAAGAGGATTACGAGGCGGACGAGATTGTCAGGGAGCCTCGATTCGAGCCAAGCACACAAGAATTCTATCAGTAGCTCGATGGAGCCTTGCGGGAAAGAGTCCGGAGACGAAAAGCTGCCCATCGGTGATCCAGTACAGCTATACTTGCTCTCTTTGAAACTGAAGCACCGTTCTCTCCTCTTCTATATACATTGACACAAAAATACATACACTCAACGGTGAGTCTTTATCCATTCCTAGTCTAATCTACGCACTCATGTCGACAAGTGGCCATTAACGATACCTGACAATAAAAGGATCACTTACCACCCAATCTTTCCAATCCTCGGTCCCATTCGGATTTCCATACAACCTCAATGCACTCAAATTAAACCGATACTGCCCCTCATCCGCCCACTCGCCCCACGGCAGCATCCCCGTAAAATTCTGAAACGACACAGGCAGCCTCTCCACATCGGTCGTCGTATTCGCATCCAGCAGCGTCGCCACCTTCGACCCATTCGCGCCCAGCAGATCGATCTTCGCGAAGCGCACGTACTGCGAGAACTTGTACTGCAGCCAGGGATAGGTGACGTTGATGCGTGCGTCGGTGGAGTTATCCTTCGGAAGCACGAAGACGCGGTTCGGCTCGATGCGCGGCAGCGGGTGGGTGCTCTTGAGCGAGGCGTTGTACTCGGTCTCGTTGTCGGCGGCCACGAGGTGGATGAGGGGCTCCTTGGGGTCGATGACCGGCAGGTCGTAAAGCGCGCACCCGATCGCGCCCCACGGCAGCGTGAGCGTATCGATTGTCCCGTTGATGGCGATCCAGCCGCTGAAGAGCGGGCACTGCGGGCGAAGATGCGCCAGCTGGCTGATGTCCGCGCTGACGGTTACGGTTTGCGAGGCACCTGGTGCGAGGGCGAAGCTGTTGGGGGTGACGGCGATGCTGGCGAAGTCTGGCGTCAGGCTTTGTGTGAATTCTTCGTTTGGAAGCGGCCAGGATTCGTTTGGGAAGAACTTGATTGGATTGGGGTCGCCGTTGCCGCGGTAGGAGAGGACGGTTGCGGCAGGGATATTAGATAACTGGTAAGACTGGGGCTCGTTGCCAATGTTGCGGACGGTAAATGATAATTCTCTTGCAAAATGAGCGGTGTCGTTGAAGGCTAATGCTTCCACGTCCAAGAGTGTTTGGCATCTGTAGGCATCATATGCTGCCACCATACCTCCGCCTTGCTGCCAGGCGGGTGCTGGAAAAGGGTAAGAAAAATTTGATCCGTCGCTGAACTGTGTTGGCTTTGCGGTTGTTGCGAGAAGTATGATGATCTGTTTGTACGAAAGGTTTGGACGCGCTTGTTTCAACAACGCCACTACCCCAGATATGTATGGAGCCGCCTGAGAAGTTCCACTGAAGTTGTCAAAGTAGCCATCACTCCGGGGTACAGTCGAGAGGATCTGCGTACCCGGTGCAGAAAGAGTTGGCTTGAGGTATCCCAATGCTGGAGGGCCCATGCTGCTGAATGTGGCCATCCTTCCTCCATTCTCTGTATTAGGAACCAAATGAACGGCGTTCGGATAATCTGTAGTGTTCATGGTGACCTGGACTTTGTGAGTCATGGCAAAGGCCCGAATCAAGTCAAGTCCATCCTTCTGTCCAATGCCGGCCGCGCCAATAGTACCGTTGCCTGCTCCAACGAGGCCGAGCGGCTCATTGCCTGGCTTGTTATTATAGATTACCACATATCTTCCTCCCTTCTTCAGAGCGTTTTCAAATTTCTTAGCGAAAGTGCATCCACCGCGGCGAATGAGAACGAGACGATTCGAGAGATCCGGCGTGGACGGTGGAAGCGGCGAGCAAGCGTCGTCCTCGATGGAGGTGTTGAAACTGACAACATACAGATCCAAAACGGGAGGGTAAATGCTTTTCTCCGAATGCATCCAGAAAAAGGTGTTCTGCGTCGTGTTGTCTCCGACGGTGTAATTCGCATTCCAACCCGCGAACTGGACCTCAAACGGCGCCATAGCCCCGATCGCCGGTACAGCCAGACCAGAGCTGGGCGCCTGGGACGTGAATGTCCCGTTCGTGCCTTCATTCCCCATAGACGCTACGCAGTACGTAGACCCATTGTTATTCAGCCTCGACAGGACGGCACTAACAGCATCTGCACACACACACACGTCAGCTCAGCACCCCACATACTCCCTCAGACGGACGCCAGGGAAACGAAAAGAAAAAAAAAAAAGAAAGAAAAGCACACAACCCACCCTCCTCGAACGGACCGCCGCCCCCCAAGCTCAAATTCACCACATCCACCCCCCTCGCGGCAGCCCTCAGCACCGCATCCACAATGACATCCGTCTCCGTCACGCCCTCGCAGTCAAACACCCGATACACCTCCAGCACCGCCTCGGGCGCCACCCCGACCCAGCCCAGCTCGTCCGCCCGCCCCGCGATGATGCCCGCCACGTGCGTGCCGTGCGGCTGGCACTCGCTGAACGGGTCGCCGTCCGGCGTGGGCGCTCCGGGCGGCCGCATGCTGTCGCCGATCAGGTCGTAGCCGTACGCGACGCGGTACCCGGCGCCGATGCCGCCGGACAGGAACGGATTCGTGTAGTCGGCGCCCGTGTCGATGACGGCGATGGTGGCGTTGGCGCCGCGGAAGCCGAGCGCGTGCAGCGCCGCCACGCCGGTGTGGGCGTGCGTGTTGGCGGCCGAGGGCGGCCGGGCGCCCGGCGCCGACGGGTCTTGCGCCTGCGGCTGCGGGACGGGGCGCGGGAGCGTGCGGCGGTGGACGGGGAAGAGGTTTTGGACGCGGGGGAGGGCGCGGAGGTGCGTCGTGAGGGTGTCGGGCGTCCAGGGCGTGTGCGAGATGTCGATGGCTAGGGAGAGGCCGTGGAAGAGCGGCGAGGTGTAGCTGAAGGTTGTGCTGATGGTTGGCGGCGGGTGCGGCGCCGCGGCGAAGAAGTCGTGGATTTCGGAGAGGGCATCGTCTTGGGACTGGTGGAGGGAGGTTAGCGGGGCTGATGGAGGAGGCTATGTGGACGGTTCCGGACTTCTTCTGGGTTAATTTCGATGATGTAACGATTGGTGGTTTGGGAGGCGTTGGAAAGGGAGAGCAGGGAAAAGAGAGCGGTGAAGAGAGCGAAGGTGACGGCCCACATTTTGGGATGTGAGATAAATGCAAAAGAGCGTGAGCATACAGGAATATTCACACGAAGAGGCAGAGCTCAAAGAAATATTTCTTCAGGGACAGAGGGCATCTGGGAAACCAGCCAATTGGGGCGGTCGGAGCTACCTCGTATTTATAGTACCCTACACGGTTAGGCTTCCAGGTACCAATTAAGCTTAAAGGAGCAATACACTTGCCGGCTCTCCCGCACAGAACGCCGATGAACCTGCATCCTTCGGTCAATTGGAGGAAAAAGGGTCAGAAAAGCTTTTCTATTGTGCGTTAGGCGTTCTGGCGTGCCTGAGCTCATTCCTGTGATACGAGGAAGTCGTGACATGTACAGTACATATCTGGCAACTCTGGAGATGAAGCTTAGGTGTTTACATTACACATCTCGTTCCTTTTCTAGAATCAAACCAGAAAGAAGATGCGGTCAAGCATTTGCCAAGGACCGTTGACTTTCAGGAACGGAAAGCTAGCAAGTTGCTGGAAAGGGGACGAGGTGGAATTTATTGCTGGCATGATGCTTGACGCGGAACTCAATCACGACTCCCGCGATAGCTGTTTTTATCTTAGCGCGGCCGGTAAGGCGAATTACGCTCGGCCGCTTCCCCTTTTTGAAATTCAGACCTGGAGATAGCAAGGGAGGGTCAACAAGGGCCATCCTTCAAATAAGCTGCCATCAGAAGGGCTTTGCTACCCCGATCCAAGGGACGAAAGTGTGTATATTGGAAGCTCAAAGTTGGATCATATTGACTGAATGCGGGGAAAGATCTAAAGTTACGACGATGGTGGGTGCTGTTATCGGGGAGTTTGCATCGCATACTTTTCAGTAGGGCCGAGTACTCCTCGTCGGCCTTTTTATACCAGCGGAGAGCCCCGCAATCCGCCCCTAATGTCATAATAACGAGTCGGATAGTGTCAACACGTTGCATGAAGTCGCAAAAGTCATGATCAGGCGGAAATTCCCTCGCTAGGCTGGCGCTGCGCTCTCGCTTCATCAAACAACCATCCTAAAATCACGGCGTTATACCCGATATCATGAGTTTTGCCGTTACCAAATACGGCGCTAAAGCTCGCAAATGGTGGACGCTCCGTGTGGTGAACTGAACCTCCCGAAAAACTAACATAAAAGCAATGTGTCCAGAGAACCCTCGTAGCACGATCCGTACCCTTTTCCAACGGTCTCAAAAGTATTACCAATCCGTCAAATGGAGGGTGCAACCAATGCACACGCTAAGAATAGGTCGATGGTGAGGGCTGTCATGAGAAAGAGCTGCCGTCGTCAAGGCGCATCAGCAAATGGAAATAATTCGCTAAGCCGGAACGTGAAATATTCAGCGATGTCGAGCCCTCATCGAAGATTTGAAAGGTGACGGATGCCAAGGCAGGAGAGTGCTGGCTGACGTCCATGCTCGGATTATGCCGTGATGGAGAAAAGTGTCTAACAGTCGTACAGCAGATGCGCTGGGAGAGTGAATCGGGGGTCTTGTATCGAATTGTGGATAAGGATTGGTTTTCTCAGACTTTTAGACTGAGTTTTCATGTCGTCGTATTACAGAGCAAAAGACAAAGTCGATATTGTTGTGGTGGCAGTTCGTGATCGAGAAAAGCAGACGCCAAGGCCTGGAGAGCGTTCTTGGGTGGACAGGCTGGTGATTCTGACTATGAGTCGTACGGAAGGTAGCCTATGCTCGTGCGCAAAGCCTCTGTGAAGATGGAAGCTAATGCTGATGTGGAATATGAAGTGTAAAACTGGAAGTCGATGCTGAGAACTCGCTGTCGTGAAAAGCTGAAGCTCATGCCGACGTGAGGAGGCCATGCCAATGGGGAGGGTTTTGAAGATCATGAGAGAAGCCGATGCTCAAGCGGATCGACTGAAGAAGAATGAGAGCCCCAGCTAAAGCCAAGGACATGATGTCGGAAAAGCCGCTGCCTATGCCGAACACACGGTCTTTTGTAACAATGACGACGTGAAGCGACGACCAAAGATGCCATCACACCCTCTTCCTCACCAGCCCCATCGCCCTCGCCTCCTCAGTGATCCTCTCCGCAACCTCCGTCGCCCTCGCCCTCCCATCTGCCAGCCTCTCCAGCCACTCATCCTCCCACCCCATCAACCGCTCCGGCACAACCTCGCCGCGGAAGAACCGAACCAGCCTGCCACTCGCCTGTGGCTCGCGCGCGACGTCCAGCGGCTGAGGGTGGCCGCCTGCGTTCTCGAAAGCGCCGCTGTTGCTGCTGCTGTCCTGCTGGACCTGGCGGCTGCGCGCCATGCGCGCCTGCGGGTGCACGTATGCGGCCTGTGCGTCGCGTTCGAAGTCCTCGAAGGACAGAGGCGTGCCGTCCGGGACGGGCGAGAAGTCGCGGTGCACAGCGCTGTTGCGGTTGCGGCTGGTGACGCGGCGGCGGGCTGGGGGCGGGCGAGGGTCGTCTTCGTCGTCGTCGACGTTGTCGTCGGTGACAGCATGGCGGGTGAGGCGGCGGCCACGGGTGAAGCGCTCGGTGGTGGTGTTGGCGTAGCGCAAGGAGGAAGAAGTGGTGGTGGTGGTAGTGTGGGATGTGTGGTGAGGGCGAGGATGATGCTGCTGGCGCGAGACGTGCTCGCGGTAGGTGGTCGGCAGCGGGCTGCGATCGCGGAGGCGGCGAGTGTCGCGCGCCCGGTGGGGGGAGCGGGAGCGCGGGCTACGAAGGTGAGGTTAGTGTAAGTGTCAGAGCGCGGCTTGAGATAAAAGGCTTACCGGTCGGCGCGAGAGCGCTTGGGGATGCGGTAGCCGCTCAAATTCATGGCGGCTCTTTTTGTGGCGGAGGGGGTGGTCTTGCGAGGGAGAGGAAGAGGAAGAGGAAGAGGAAGAGGAAGAGGAGGAGGTGGGGAAGAGGAGGGGGAGAGGGAGGAAGCTGGAGGAGAGGGCGGCGGCGGCGACGACGACGACATCGCCGGCAACGGGCTCATACGGGCCGCTTCTTTAGCGGCACGCGCCTGCCTCAGCTTCTTGAGGGCTGGTGAGGTCGCTGTCAGCTTCTGGTTCAAGCTTCCGGTGGCTTGGTTGAATTGAAGTGTGACTTACCGCTGGCCCTCTCCTCCTGGGCCGTGGCCCGCGCAATCGTGCGCTTGGTGTCGAAAAACTCCGAAGCGCAAAGCATTCTCGCGTTTGGAATGGAGTGTCGGTGGAGTTGGTCTGTCAAGGTGCGCGATGGTGGGTTTTGACTATTGGAGAAGCTGGCCATGGTGAACGCACTGCACGGTCCAATCACAATAGCTGTCATACTCTTATTGTTCTTTTCACTATTGATCCGAGGGCTTTTCATGTTTCAAGACATAGCGTATTCAACTGTATTCAAGCAGGCTTGTCCTGATTATTCCCCCATTGATGCCAAGCTTCTCCTAATCTGGACGTCTCCATGCCTAATTCTCAGCTCAAATCTGTAGGACGCATGAGCCCATACGCCAGAGAGCTGTGAATACTGGTGATGTCTGCGGAAAATACTCATGTAGATGCTTGAAGCAAAGAAGGAAGTCTGTCTTTATCATTACCCACTAAGGAAAAGGCAGCCGTCCGAGCGCAAATGTTCTGCAAAACGCTGTAAAAATGCATCTTTGCGACAGCTTTGAAAGCGTATGACTTTCTCTCATATATGGGGATGGATAAAGCTACGTTTGTCTACACTCACTGACGTGCATGAAGGATACTCCCAGGTGGCCGCAACATACCATGGTCTGTGCGCGCTGCCCAAATCGCCGAAGTATTGAGCCACCTCACTTTACACGAGAGCAGCTTAGTATTGTCTTCACGGCTGATTTTGCTTTCTGCCTTCTTAGTGTGAATTTTTTTCAGCAGTTACCTGGCCTCACTTCAATAAGTTTCAATGCGGTAACACAGCTCACTTTCGTTTGCGCCTGGGTGACCGGCATTCATGAGGGGTCCGCGAGCATGCAACACTCATACTCCATAATCATCCTGTAATTATATGCTTCAATTCACTGAAAATGTGCTGCCGCCAACTGACCTCCACCTTGCCTCCGTCATGGATTTCTCAATGCCGGGGTGGGATGAGCTGTCATCATGGCTCACTCATTTTCATGCCCCATGCGGTGGTGCAAATAGCCTTTTATCCCATACCAACATAGTAGAGCATATCCAATGATCCTATTGTCTTTGAGCAATATCGACATCAACGGTGCAGTATCCTGCACGCGTCTCCAGGCTACGACAGACACTTGAAAGGACGACAAATATGAAGGGGCAGGGAATATGATTTGCGTCCAAACGTTATGCGTGTGTTTCCCGCTATTTCGCCGGCTGTTCAAAAGCCGCGTTCCTCGTCTACAGTAGATCGAAGTTCAGTTCAGGGTACAAGCAAGACGGCGGAGTTGTGTGAGTAGGTAGGATGGTGTCTCAAAGCGTAGTACGTGCGTTTCCTACCTAGTATCTTGGTGAGTCATGCAATGGATGGTCAGGAAAGTGGAGGGGAGCTTGAAACTGCGTGGCATACCAGGTGTGGTTTTGAGATCTTTGCAATGCAGCTCGATGTTGACAGCTCAGTGTGTGTACATGTAGGGAAGAGCAGAAAGAAGTAATCACAAGGAGGGAGTTTGTGCGAATTTAAGTCAAGCGCAAGAGATGTGAGCAGTGGCATCTGGGATGGCGGGTGGTGCGGTGGTGTTTCAACGCCATCGCGGTTTCAGCGAAGGGCGCGGAGTGCTGGCGTTGCTCTCTCACTGACCTACGCGATTCAACTCCATACCAGTAAGTGGAAAGTCTACTATGGCTGAAGCATCGACGGGAGGGGCGGAGCGACGTGAAGAGCAACAACAAGAGCAGTCAAGCCGCAAGCGGTCACAGCACAGAGGATGAGAACCAAGCAAAAGTCAAAGCATATCCATTGCAAAACTATCTAAAAGAATACAAGGTATGTCGCAGCCGGTCTGAACGCCATGGAGGACCTCGAGCATGGCGGCCTTGTACGACTGAGTGCCCCCGGTTCGCCGAAGCGAACCAAAGTGAGGCATTGATGTGGGTAGCTCCATGCCCGGTCCCAGCCCAGGGTGGTATTGAGGTTGCATCTCGGTCAACCCGTTGACTAAGCCGTTGGCTTAATTGGAGCTCCGTGTTGTGTGAAGCAGTGTGAAGAGGAAAAGAAAGAAAGAGAGGGTGGGTCATAGGTTGGTCGATATAAATACGGTGGAGAAAAGTCGCATTGATGAGCTCGCGCTGTGCTAAACCGGATTAGGAACGCGTCGGTGATCTGGCTGTGATTCAATGCACGCATACCAGCAGCAAGAACGGCGCGGCTGGTCTGCTGGGTTGGCTGTAGGTTGGCCTGCGGGTGGCAGCGGGAAGCATCACAGCGCGGTGAGCAGTTTCCCTCAAGTCACCGCGACGGTCCACCGCAAGAGCAATGATGTCATAACCATTTCAGCTGAGACCGAGCACTTTAGAAGGCGGATGGATTGCACTAGGAATCGGCGTCGCTGCCATGGTCTCGACTGCGAGCGGCTACATCTGTCGAAGGCGGAGGCCGACAGAACCCATTGCCAACCAGGAAATACAGCAAATTTCGCGCTCTGGGCATATTCCGATGGCCATTTCTGTTTTCCAGTGTTGGCAGAGACTTGCTGGTCCGTTCGCTCGGTTTTGGCGGGCCCGCAGCCGTCACAACCATTCACTCTTGAAGAATATCTAAACCGCCGGACAGTCCAGTCCACCACAGCACAGGTGTTAACCAACACAGCATTCTATTTCTTCCTCCAGTCAAATATCCCCCTCATAAAGCTCCATTAGCACCACGTAAGAGCGGCTGTCTCCGATTGAGCTCCATTTAAGCATCATAAACCACACGCAGAACACGTCCAATCATTCCACCAGCCCGCCTCCGCCGCAGCCCCAACCGCGCCGCCCAACAGAGCCTCAAGCCCGCGAGCGCACCCTAACCTTCGCGCCGCCCTCCGCCCAGCCCACATCCACCAAATTCGCAAGCGCTACCGAAAGGCAAAGAAACGACAACATGCCCCACGCACCACCGCTCTGCGTCCTCGTCCCCACGCCCGCAATCCACCTCCCCACGCCCACCGATCCTCCATCCTACCCGCCTCTTCGCCACAAGAATAGCGGCGCCGTCGCCGTCGCCCTCCCCGAAGCCACTCACCACACGCATGCCGCCTACCTCGCCGACATCGCCTCGCGCACCGCCCTCGCGCTGTCCTGCCTGACCGCGTCGTTCCACTGGCGCGCCCACGCGCTGCTGCTGCGCGCCGTCGCGTTCCACAGCGAAACACTAAAGGCTGGGGGAAAGCGGGTCAAGGGAGCTGTGGTCAGGGTGCTGGAAAACGGCGATGACAACAGGGAGGAGAGGAAGGCGGGGGAAGATGTGGTCGTGAGCGGCGCCGTGCTGGTTGCGTTGAAGGTCGTGCTCGGCGCGCTGGGGGTGGAGCGCGTGAGCGGGACGGTGGCGTGGATTGAGGACCAGGAGATCGGAGAGAGGGCAGTTAGGCTGGAGGCTGCGTGTTTGGGGGCCGGGCAGCGGTGGTGTTCGGGGTGTGGGAGGGTGTTCTACGTCACGGTAGGGTTTTTCTCTCTTTTCTTTTGAAAAGTCTTTTCTTGCTTGGTGGAGAAGAGGTACAAGAGATGGGGGACGCTGATTGTTATTGCAGAATAAGCGCGAGGAGAACTACGCGCCGATGACGAGAGATCCGATGGGGGTTAGGTGTTGTGGGCATGTGTTGTGTAGGGAGTGCGTTGTAGAATGGTTCGATGATGTGGACAAGCGGGGATGGGTGGGATTGCAGCCGTGCTGTGGTGAGAAGATTCTGAGACGTACGACGAAGACACTGTTGGAAGGGATTCCGGAGTGATATGGAAGGGACAAGAAGAGAGACGAAATTGATTATGGGGAGACGTCATACATAGCATGAAGGAGCTCAAAGAAGCCTTGTTGGATAATTCTTTGGGCTTGGATGCGGAGGCGGATACATGCGGAGAAGAGACTAGATGATCACCGGAAATGCTCCGATTTCTTTGTCTGAGGGTACGGAAACAAGTTTTACACAGATTGCGGCTTGCAACAAATTAATTGATTGATTGGCCTGTTTGAGGCATCTGTGCAGAATTTGCTGGCCAAACATAATATACTGAATGGCCTGGTGAAATTGAAAGAGAATTTGCGGAGCTGGGATAGTAGAGATAGTGGTCGGGCAGCCATTCCAACAAAACGAGGCGCAAAACATGGGGCATCCAGAGTCGGTAGAGAGCCTGGAATATGCTCTGATCTACATTTCAAGCACTTTCAAAGCTCATGTTGCCACAAAAGACTATTCACGCAAAGGTTACCTACGCTACCGTTCACACCATGCGTTCCTCATCTCAGATTTAGACCGTAAAGCTCCCCAAGACAGCACCAAGCAACCTTGAAACTCCTTTCCGGCCCCCCACCATCAATTACCACTAAAATACGGGTACTAGCTACCATTGACTCCAGCAAGAGCAACACAGTGAGCTCTGCGTCCAATAGGCTGCGGCACACGGAGACTCCTCACGTTGTGGCTTGGCCAGGAAGGACGCTAGACCGCAGCGCATGCCCACCATCCCATCAAATAGCCAACCCAGCCCCTATCGAACCGGCCTTCCATTACGATCAATGGCAATCCCTCACAAACCTCAAGGTTTCCGTGACCAATTAAACAGCAGAAATTCCGGCGAAGGCTCTCAGGTCAACTTCAGTGGCTATGGACAGCGGAGACGATCGTGGTCTACTAGTCCTCATCTCTCAAGATATCAGGGTCCTCAGAAGAAGCGAGTGAAGCAATAAGTCTTAGTATATACAGATATTTTTTTAAGTAATAAAAAGACCCGAAGGCCCGGCCTGAACGTAAACCCCTCTCTAACCCCTCTACTTCTCCACAAAAGCTCCACCATCACCAACGCCTCTCCAAGCCAACAGTGTTCAACAGTTCCACCTATCGCACTTCGGCTTCGCCCCATAAGCCGGGGAGCACTTGACCGAGCTCGCCGCATCGTTCAGCCCCGCAGTCTTCAGATCCAGCACGCCCGGCGCGTAGACCTGAGCGCTCTTGCCGCCGCAGCCGCCGTTAGCGTACAGCACACAGTACGTGCCGACGTTGACGTAGACGCTGCTGATGCGGTCGTTCCACCACGCGCTGAACCCGTAGCACGTGCCGCCCACGAAGTCCTGGTTGTAACAGGCGCCCCGCCCGTTCGCGTGCTCGCAGTACCGCATGCGCTTGAGATCGGCTCGGGGCGTGAGCGTGCTGATGCCGTTGGTGGTATCCACGGAGGCGTTGGAAGCGTCTGGGATGGGGAGGGCGAGGCCGAGCGACGCGTTGGACGGGAGGGCCAGGGCTGCGAGGGGGTTGGTGGAGGTGGGAGCGCTGAAGGCTAGCGGGGTGACAACGACGAGGAGGATTGTTGGAATGTACATTTTTTTTTTTAATGAACGTCCTTGTTATTTAATGATCGTATTGGTAAGTAGGATGAATCTGTCCTAACGGAGGTGGTTTGGGATAGATTCGAAGGCGGGAGGCTATATACAGAGATAAACAAAGCAGAGCTACATGACGGCTGCCATGCTTGTTACAAATTCTGGCGGTTGATTGACTGAAGCTGGGATATGATTGGCTCATGGTGTTAATATTGTTCCTTCAGATGGCCATTGTTCGCCACTGATATTGTTCCCTCAGTGGCAGCCTTGGCACAATGGCTGAAGGACTGGAACTTTGGAACGTCCATTTTCATTCGCTTTCAGATCCACCTAGCCATGTCAACCTTGAGTCCCGATGGCCAGTGGAATAAGCGGTCGGGTCTTGCGAACGTGTTCGAGCCTCTTGGCAGCGACAATGTGATATCGTCCCGCGTGTTGAATCGAAACAGCAGCATCAGCCCACGTCCATATCACGAGATGGCATTGAATAACTACAGTTTGCGTCTTTCTCACCCTGTGATCTGAAAGAACAAATTGAACAAAGAAAAAAAAACTGCTTCGACACTCCGTCAATCATGCCCCACAGCTCCCTGAACTTTGTTCATCCCTGTATTCTCACCATACCTTCTAACTTTCTTCCTTCAGTGTCTGCTTTAAGTTGCTTTGCGACCTTGCTACTAGTTATCGTCCGAAGCAAATGAACCACATCCCCCGCTCATCCACTGTCCGTGCCGCCAGTTCTGCCATAGATCCGCATGAAGATGGAAGATGCACCACCAGAATCGTCAAATACGCGCCAGATATATAGCCTTATCCCACGGATCGAGAGAAGCGATGTTTTTGTAAGGCTTGTTTGCACATGGAATGTCTTCGACAAGCCTACGTGCCAAAACATAGCCTGCGGGATAAGGAAACGTGAAAGTTCGTAATGCATACGCCGCCGCTGGAATGTATGCTCGAATATGGTTGGCAAGAATCGTACTTTGTAATGTGCGATGAGTTTGAGCACGTTTGTCAGGGTAGTAAGCGAGCAGGTGGTTCTCGCCGGTCTGTTGGATACTGTTTCTCTAAAGTTCCATCCGAGTGATCCAATGCAATTCAACCAATATTTTGCATCCTTTCGTCACATTTTTTTTTTTTTTTTGAGAATCCTCCGATATCTCTTGTCTTTTCAGACCCCACATCACCTCAAAACTCGCCATGTGCTCAGCTGAACAACAAAAATGCAACCAGCGCTCGACAAAGATATCATCCCCCAATTCTGCGGGACTTAGGAGCCGCGCGCAATAGCCGAAGACCAAAAGATGACTAGGGCACTGGAGATAGCGATACGTGTCACGATGGCACAGGTTCTCCACTCCAGCTTCCTGATGCGTGGACACGAAGTATACGTAGTAGCGACTTCCCTCGTAATCGCCGCCGGCTCCTGCGGCACAGCTTTCCGCCCTGAGCCGTTTTAGCTGTGTGCTCTAAGACTTCGTGGGTGGAAACTCCGTTCGGCATTGTCCGGAGTTACACCACTATTCTACGTAATTGCTCACACTACTTCCCCTCAAAAAAGAAATGCCGGGAAAAGAGGTAGTGATGGAAACGGCGGAGAGCCAAGCATGTCTCAGCTAATCAATTTCCGCCACGTAGCCTTTACAATCAAAAACGGATGGTTTTGCTCCAGCTGTCAGCCCACTCCGGCGGCCGCGTGGACCCGGGCAAGTTGAGCCGGCTTCCGAGGAATTTACGCTGTTGTGCACCCCATTAAACAAAGAAAACATAACTCAGGTTTACATTTTATGCTGAAGCCTGTTAGATAGCACGCCACCTTAACTAAGCATGAGCTATATAGCACACTATAGTACCGCGTAACTACAGCAATTAGTAGCTGCAAGTTAAATTAGTATAGGACGATATGAAGACCACTAGCCAGCACTGGATATATTGCGGCGTCGTACTTTTTCACTTCGGTAATTTGATCACAAATATGAATCATTGCTCCTGCTGCATTGATGGCACAAGCACGCACTCCAACGCTCACTCCAACCCGACCACAATTTGATACTGCGTGTACCGTCTCTGGCGACGAAATAGACATTTCATAGCGTCTCTACTAACCCTTTACACCTAAATATCTGCATGGCTCAGTCTGCCAATCTAGACTTCTTACAGACGGCCACGGCAGAGGAAATCAAAAAGCGACGGGATGGAGCGAAATCCAATTCCAGCCGATGTTTTGTGTATTCTTCCGAAGATGATTTTGTTTTCTCAAGGCACTCACCAATTTCGGAGACTACCGCCATCGAGGTGGCAAACTATCTCATTGAACAGAATTTTCACTGGGCCGATAATTTAGAATCGAAGCCGCTCACGCGCGATGCTACACCGGTCTCCGTGCGGGGGAAGATTGTTGCGGATGTGATTACCGTTCTAGGAAAAGAGAGCGTCACTACCAACACCGGGCCCGTGGAATGGCTATCACAACTAATTCTACTGCGCAACTCCCGTTCGTCAGCCACCTATCACCTACAATACTGCTTTATACTGATGCCCGTAATACAGTAATTAAGTCTTCGCCACCCCAACTGACTAATTCGCTTCCGCTAGGCTCGTTTTCTTGCGGCGCATAGTACCCACCGCATACTCGATCACGATCCTTAGGCTTCCGGGACCTTGTCGCTGCGGGCCCCAAAAAGACACCATAGAAAGGATTTCCAGGGGCAAAAGTTGTCGGGCGCTCAGTCCCATTCGGAAGCCGGGCACTGGTTTCAGCACGATAAACTCTCTGATAGCTTTGTTCAGCACTGCTTTCAGGTGCTCTTTCCAGGCCCCGATGACAGAATACACGCTGCTAATCGAGAAACGTTCGTTTCAAAATACTTCAGACCCTCTCCATCACCATTGACCCACACACCAAACCCCAACTTGACTTTGGGGAGGTTGTAAAAAGCACACGTACCACTCTAAAGAGGTTGCCGCTGACGGCTGTACCGATTGTGCGTCGGCTTTATTTTATGCAAATCACCCCCACCGCCACGTCACTAACCCGAGCGCCTGCAAAACGAACGGTAACATTGCAGCGTATCATCGAGCAAAAAGATGACTCTCCGACGGGGAATCGAACCCCGGTCTCCCGCGCTTATCTCCTTCGGGAAGGATCCTGGCCCCGAGTGGTGACAAGCGGAAATCATGACCACTAGACCATCGAAGATGAGCCGCATCGAACGGCTGATGGTGTTGTTGTGGAAAGAGGAGTAATTCAAAGAAATATAAAGAGAAACGATTGCTCTAACAAGATCTGAGGGCGTCAAGAGTGTTGGAGAAGTGTTCGGCATCGCGTAGCTTTGAGGGTTGTTGCAATGATTTGGACGCAAGCAGAGTCTTCGCGTGGCGGCGCGAACATCCTCTCACCCGTCTTCCCACCGTCTCTCCGTAGGTAGATGAATGCCATCTGCTCTTGTTCTGGAGGCGCAGACGGTTCCGCGTCGGTGTGCTTCCAGCCGGAAAAATCCCTTGGGCGGCGGAAAAGGCCAACACGGTCTGGACCGCGGCACGATCACGGCTCACGGCCGAGCCCCAGAACCCGCCCACCTTTGAACGCCGGGCAAAAGAAAAACTGCGCAACGCCATAGATACCCCCCTACGCAGGGCCAAAATAGATGCGTCGGCCGGGAATCGAACCCGGGGCTCATCGAGACAGGCATCGGAGGTCTTGGAGAGCTCTTTCAAATTGAGCAATTCCTTATAGGCCTCGGCGAAGATGGCAACGATGAATTTTACCACTAAACCACCAACGCTGCTGTGCTTATTGAGAGAATGCTGTGACATATTCTCAATATAGCTCAAATAGTCGCGATAAACAGAATAGCGAATACGACGAATGGGTGAGTCGCTGTACAGTTGACCGGTGGAATGTTGAGAAATCGGGCGTTTTGAAAGTTAAGTCAGTGAAAGCCATCGAGATCCTGAGAAAGCAATGTCGGAAAAGTGCCACGCAGCGAGCTGTCCGGGGGGGCTGTCCGGGGGGCGCAACTGTAGCCCGCAGCATCAGAAATATTTCTCAATGTCTGTTCGAGCATGAACTTGACCAGGAATCGTTCCGGTGATGGTATCTTGCGCTTGTAACAGCAGCATAGCAGCTGCCATGGAATAGCTGAATTGCACGATGTCTGCAGAGATGGGAAGGTATTAATCGTCGAGGATGATGCTCCTGACCCATGACTGCTGCGCCGCTTCCGGGGATTTTCCGATCTCCGACGTCACCATTTCTCTTTCCCATCTTCAGCAAACCATCCTCTAGAGGTGACATTGCTCGTCGTATGTTCAGCCATATTCATTGAGGGTAAACTTCAATGTGCGTGGTTCAATGCGATGAATACCGATCGGTTGGACGTAATGTAGATCGAGATCCAATGACAATCTTCTGTCTCCTCAGTCAGTCATGCCATTGAAATCGACTCCAGAAAATCATTGCGACCTACACAAATCTTTTCTTCCAGGAGTATTCCATACTTATCCGTCAAGTGCAAAGCCCAGCTTGTTGCTCTTGCAACAGTGGAGTTAATTCTGAATTGACTGGAAGCTATCCTTCGAGGTGGAGTTGCCCGCGGAAGGGCATGGTTTTCAGAAGACTCCCGCGGCGGTGGTCGCCAGAATTTTGAAAATACTGGTAAAGAGCTTGAGAGACTCCACAGCGAATACTGGTCGAATTGCTTTGGTTCCGGCATCCTAAGCTCTTTCAGTCAGTCAATCCTCGCCACTCCCATGGCAGCTCGCTACCTGCTTTTCATCATTGGTGGAACTCCAAAGCAAGGGTCAAATGCTTATGAATCTAATGGAAAAAATCTCTACTCATGCAGGCGTTCAGTAGGTCAGAGTATGCACAAAGAAAAAGAGGCGTCGCGCTTTCTGACGCTGCGTGAGAATACTTCGGAACGGTCGCGGCAGGGACTCATGGTCGACTCCTTAACGTGAATTTTGAACCGGCTCCAAAGGCTTTTGAATAGATGTGCTGAGCCTTTTTCTTCTCAAAAGTCATATAGACTCTGGAACGTAACACATTTGTATCAAGTCGTCCGGCCCAAAACAAAGGCAAAACCTCCACAGAAGTATATCCATCAGTTTAACTTGATCCCGAATTTGGAAGAAGCGAAGGCTAACATGACTAACACGTCTGTTGGCTTTAAATGACGATATGCCAAACCGTAGGCTCTTCCGAGTCTGCCTTTCCCAGGAAGGTCTGAACGTATCGACAAACAATTTCCAGGTTATATACGATGGGCGAAGATTCAAGTATGACATTGTTTGGAATAGCGGTTTCCCGGAAGACTCGAGTTTGTTGTGTTAAGTATTAAATCTCAAACCGCTGTAACGAAGTCTCTTCGATTTCCGTCTGTCTATGAAGCTTCAGCAATGTTTCAAACGCATTGATCTATCTGCGCACACTCGTTGGCAGCTGGACACAGCTGAGAGGTTTAAGAGTGTCAATTATTCACACAGACACCTGTAATCTGGGCGCGCTCTTGGAAGGAATGCCTTTGTTGCGTGGACTCGATTTCCACGTGTAACATAATTGAAATTGCCAGCCGGTTGGATATCTGCGTTGATATATAATCATAGAGTCTTACTCCTGTGAAAAAATCGCATCTGATCGTCTTTGATCGGGAATTTTAGCTGCGGAATATGATTCAGTCTCTACCTGGCATAATTTTGCGGAGCGCTCGGTGCTGAAATGTCGCGACTCGATGATATGAGGTGGAAAACTGCAGAAAGTGAGGATTGATGAGGAAAGGAGTCATTGCTGAGCCGTTTGTTTTCAGACAAACAACATGAAGGCTTCAGCAAGAGCGGCGTCGCTAGGTTGGAGCCACACGTTCTTACGCTTTACGGGTAGATTCGGAGCCGAGCAGTCACAGAGAGGCAGACCACCTTCACTGCTTGTTGCACACCTAAGCGAGCGGCGTTCAAATTGATCAGCAAAGCTAAACGCTCGCCTAACACGCGATGAGTCACATACGGGCTGTTGTAAGTTCCTGCCATTGTGCGACTTGATCCAAGCTGACTCTCTCCGCACCTGCAACACCGCGCGCGACTTTCTGCCTCTCTCCTCCACCTACTGCCCTCGTTCTACCGATCATTCAGACCTGCTCTCTTGCTGCTACCTGCCCCCGCTGCCTCTGTCCTGCAGGATCCGTCTCGCGCTTTAGAAACTGCCGGCTTAAGGTTGTGTATTTTTACTTTTCTGCCGACCGCCGCCGCCGCCCTCTTTTTTATTTTTTATTTTTATAACCCACCCTCTCGTGCAACAGCAGCCGCCGCCACCGTGGCATCGATATTTCGCGGCACTCTCCCTTGAGACTGTCGCCAACAGCAGCCGCTGCCTCTCGAGAAATCGGCAAGCGCCTTCTGAGGCTGCTGAGGACGTGTACCAGATCGCGGAGAAAACTGTCATCTTCGAGTTTGACTCGCTCACTGAGGCTGAGTATGCCACCTTGCATGCTCAGGGCCAGCTTGCCGGTCGCCTCTTCCAGGAGGGAAAGATTATCGTCGAGTGCATCAGTGTTGAGCACTTCGCCCTCCTTCTGAACGATGTCCACTCTCGTCACCTGCCCTTCAACAGCTATGAGGGTCGGATTTCCGTTCAGCTCACTGCCCCGGCCCACGTGGATGCCTCTCTTGGCAGAGCCTGCCTCGCAATTATGTCCTCGATGGACAACCACCTCGGAAGTCAGGACCTTCATTCTGCCTTCTGCATGAGCCAGGTCCATGGCATCTGCTACAGTCTTTCAGCAACCGCATAATGTTAAGCCCTCTTTTCCAACCACTCTTCTTTGTAGATGCGTCTGCACTGATGTGAGATACAGGATTCGGCCTTCACCAGTCGTATTGGCGGCGACACCCAAGATGATTGGTGACCGCCGCTGCCCCCTCCTTCCGCCGCTGCCTTCGCCCGCCGCTGCCTTCGCCCGCTGTTGCCTTTCGCCCGCCGTTGCCCCCCTCCTCCACTGTTGACAGCTGCTACTGCTAGCTGCAGACTGGTGGTACACCCAGCATTCGCCGCCGCCGCCGCTGCCGCCACTCTCACCCACAATGCGTTACATGAGATCTTCGAGCATCAACCACCGGCTTATCGAGCGCCCAGTGAGCGCCGGAAAGAATGGGCTCGCTCACGCGACTCAGCTACTGTACGCTGGTGGCGCCGTACAGGGTACCCGCGGCGTCACTGGTCCACGCCGACCTTTCTTCGGCTCCGGTCGCCGTGACGACCAAAACAATGCTATTGACGTCGAGCGCATCAAACGTGGCCTTGACGTCCGTCTTTACGACGGTTGTGTTAAGTAACATTCCTGACCAGATGACGACGGTAAGTAACTCCTTCCAGTTCTTTTGTTGTCGTGATAGTTGTTGACTCTTGATTAGTATGATCTCGAGAAGCTGTTGAAGCAGTGGGCCTTCGGCCGGTTCGACTTCGCCCAGGGAATGGGGAGGACAGGAAGTTGGCGGGGCTATGAATTGGAATAAAGCAGATAGACTGTCATTCTGCTTGAAACGGGACAAATACATCACGCATTAAGTAACTCCATATTATGGACCATCATCTGCGCTGCTTCTCCCAGCTTAAGTCATGGTGGATCAAGCATGTCATCCTCGTGCATGAATATAACGACACAACAGCAGGATATCTGCACAGCCCAGATAGGAAAATTGGGAGTGGGTGAGAACCTTTATCCCTCAAGCCAGTGCGTATTGATACCTACTCGGCCTGATCGGTGCGATAGAAGGTGGAACCCTGGTAAAGGTCTGTATTTGCCTCTGGCGCATCGTTGAAATCTTCTGGAAATGTTGGATATTTATGGCAGCCATGAAGTGCTCCGAAGCCAATGCTGACTCGCACATAACTTTTGTACCACATAGCTACAAAGTTTGTATCGCGATAGCTGTACTGTCGCTTTTCCTGGGAATCATTTATACCGTGCTCTACTCGTCAGAGTTATTTTTCATCGTCCTGTGGATCTTGAAGGATAATGAAGACCTATCCGTACCATCAGCCTGGCAATTCGCCGGAATCTGGGTCGAGTCTTGAGCGACTCGAGTCAGCTCTTCTGCTCACTCGTTCCTTATAATAAGGGACTCTTCCTGTTTTAACTGAAGAAATAGAACTCCGGAGATCATCAGTCGTATCTACAGAGGTGTAGATAGCACCGCAGATACTAGGGAGAATATATATTAAGTTTCGAGAGCTCAGCTTGAGATGGCTGCCGCCTTGTGACTCTAAGTTCCTTTCTAATCTTCTCTAAATGTGGAATTAGCACACCAAAAGCTGCCAAGTACCCTGTGCGTGCCTGTCATTCCTATACAGCAGGTATCTAGTGAACCAACTTGATCAATCCATGACCGCCATCAAGTATCCCAGCTGTGAATGTTCTGGCCTTCCTGTTGGTGCTAAAACAGGCGTCGAGCGACCCTAAGTAGCAGTCTAGCCTTGCCGACAGCGTCGAACTTTGGACGTATAACGTAAGGTTGACACCGCCCAAGAGCTACGTGGTGAGCCTCCAGCTCCTGCTTCGTACCCATGCCATTATACACTCCCAACTATACACGTTATAGCTCCATTTGTGATCGCCAGCTTGGTTACGGGTTATGGACACGGCAAAAGCTGTCAGACATCGTCGGCAGGGGAATTCGAAAGCAACTGATTGCGAATCGAGAGGGGAACGCTCGCGACCGTACAGGCAGGTATGTCAGGGGCTGTGCGATCTGGTTAGCCATGATCTAGAGATCTGAGCTTAAGTAGCTTTTGAGAGGGTTGGTAACTTTACATGTGGGGTGTCCGTATGCATAAGGATGAGGATTTTGAGGAAATCAGCGGTGTGAGTAACCTGCGGTAGAGTTTGTGCAATCGCGGCTGACAACACAAGATGCACATGTAACACAATCAGAACGCTGCATCAGCTTATAAGACATTATGGTAGGGCGTGAACAAGTCATTAGGTCAAGAACCATAAAGAGCAGGTTTAGCGGAAGCATAGCACTCACGAAACGTTCATGGTGAGCTGGACAAACAGAAGAACCCTCACCCCCACGCACTGGTGAGGGCTGTAGCTGAGCAGTATCGCCGGTCGTTGGGAAGCTTCTTCCTGACGCGTGCGACCACCAGTGCGGGTAGCGAGAGTGGCATCTCAAATCAGTCTTGGCTGGTACTAAGAGCAGCCTGAGCCGCCTAAACCCGCGGCGTAGCCCCAGAGAGCCCTGTCCCAGACGAGCAGCTACACTGCGTTACTCAGCATCAGGCCTCCCATACTCAGTGACAGCACAGCTTGGCCCTCGCGCCACTTGCACGAGCCGTCCCGTCGGACGTCGGCAGACCGTGATAAGCGTAGAAACCAGGCGCGTGCAGCTGCTCAAGACAGCCGCCTCCAGGCCAAACTCCAGACAGGACGCCCAGTTACCGCCAACGGGAACCTCGCCCCTTCCAAAACCAGCAACCAGGCCGCAAGCAGGCGCGTGACAGCATCATTCGCCTGCCCAACATCCCTACTCGAACGGGCGTAAACACGCCGCATGCAGCGAAAACAGTCACCCAGCCCCCGTGCCTTTGCAGATTCCAGGCAGCAGGACGAACAACCTGCCGCCGTGGAATCTTCCACGCCGATTCTATGCATGCGCAAGGCCCCCCTGTGCAGGTCAGCCGCCCGTGCCAGCCAGCTTTTCCATGACTATATAAACCTTCCTCCCTCCCCCCCCAGCACCAAATCATCTTTCTTCACATTACTATTCCCGATCTCATGGCAAGGGAGTGAATTTTTGGAAACTCTAAGTGGAGGAGGCTTCGGCCCCCGCTCTCTGCTTGCTTTTTCGTTGAACTGTCTAGCCCGGTTGCTGGAGTTTGAGGAAGAATCTGCTGGAGGTGGACGAAGCGATGTGCGTTCATTGTTGTGTGTGCCTCTCGATGGTGTTGTTTGTAGCTCAGAGCCTCACGAAACAAGCCGGCCGCTTGGTGTTGTCGCGTTTTGCGTCCATGCCCTTACTTGGAGGTGCGGCGCCGTGCTGGCAGGATATTGCGATCTCGACGACCGGTCGTCTAATAGCACTGCGCGTCCGCGCCCGTTGATGTGGTGCCGCGCTGGACGTATCGCGGCCTTTTGTTCTGGTGTTTCAGCTCAGCTCAGCGACATCGGCGCTTGCTCGTGCTACTACACATTGCCATCCGTTGTCATTAGCATGACGCTTGGGATTGGCAGTTGAAATACTCGTGCGGTACTCATTTACCAGATTTTCTTGCAAATCTGCGTCTAGACGACTGCTTCGACTATCCACGAGCATCTGCCACTGCCGTTGATTGTTGTCACTGGCATTGGCTCAGAGAAGTTATAATCATATGCATCTGCAACCTTGCAGTGCCGTACATGATGTATTGAACTGTGCTATACTCATTGCAATGACATACTGTGCCACTATCCATCTCAGTCGTTCATTCATCCCGTTCGATCATCCCTCCCCTTGAGCAACTTTCCATCGTACAGTATCGCAGTCCGTATCGTAGCACCTATGAGTGAGAGCACAGCTACTCCAGCTCAGGTCCCATAGCATCAAAGTCGATAACCTCACCGTCAATTTCCTCTCCGGCAGCTTGGAGAGCACGTCCGAAAGCTCTCCAAGCACGCCTTTGGCGCCTGCGCCAGCCGCCCTGAACGCGGACGCGGCTGCGACAAACTCCATGGCCGTATGTATCACCGTCCTCTTCGTCGGAATCATCGTCTTCAACGTGCCAGAGAAGGAAGAACGGGTAGAAGCACGGAGGCTGCTCTCCCAAGAGGTACTGGCGGTACGTGTAGACCATGGCGGCATGAAGTTCCGGGTCGAATGGGCAGCTGCTGCATCAAGCTGTTAGCACAATGGCTGTTGAGTGAGGGGAGGAAGCTTACTTGAGAAGCGAGCGGACCATGTTCTCTGGGATGAACGTACGAAGGTACGCGATGTAGTGAAAGATGTCGCGAGGTTCTCCAGTCTCAGGGTCTATGAACATGTCGATGCTGCAGGAGTATGTCAGCTTGGAGAAGCAACGGTGCGGTGAGACGAGTGAGCTTACCTAGCGGGCGCATTCGGGAAAATGCGTTCCGTGTCGACGCTGCTAATGGACTCATAGTCTGGGAGGTCGTCGAACTCATCTTCGTCAGGCTCTTCGAAACTGTCATCCGGCTCGTCATGGCCCTGGTGATCGTCGTTATGGTTCTGGCCGTGGGAGTCGCCATTGGTGTCATGGCCACCCTCGCCAGCAGCGGCGTCAGGGTCACCGTCAGATCCATCGGGATCAGCATTGGAAGAATCGAATGAGGGCTCGTTGTCAGAGTCAGAATCCGCGTCGGTAGTGCTCCAGTCGTCGCCCTCGTCATCGGTATGCTCGCTCACTTCATCTTCGGTGTAGTCGCCGTTGACACTCGGCTCAGCGTCAGAGCGTTCATCAGCATCAGCATCAGCGTCAGGACCGTTGTCGTCAGAAGCAGAATCTTCATCGTCGGTTTCAGCATCGTCTTCAGCGGTGCCATTCTCTTGACCTTCATTGTTCTCGGAGGAGGCGTCACCGTTAGGGGTGTTAGCTCCATCAGTGGGGGTGAAGTTGGGAGCAGCGGCATCAGCATCGATGTCGTCGGCCGACTCCTCAGGCACAGGGGGCAGTGTCTGCTTCAAACTGCGAGCACGGCACGGCAGCTGGAGCGACAGCATCATGGCGGCGTGTCGAGGTTGTGAGGTGTTGCGAGGATGGAAGAGAGGCGGTGGTGGAAGGGGAGAAGTAGAAGCCGGCGGCAGCCCCGCCAGCGGATTCAGAAGGTCCACACCCGGCAGCCGCTTTACTCTGGTTTGGGAAACATCAAGAGCTGCATCGAATTGACGTCTATGATTCACGCTAATTGAAGCAGAGGCAGCGCCTGCTGTGTCCTATCCTGGTATCCGCATCATGATCCAACTGCCTAGGCACGTCGCCCATATCCTGTCCTTATACCGGTGAGGCGTATAGAGGCATGTAAGCCGCTCTTCGTTAATGATTCAGGCTGAGCTGTGACAGCTGAAGAAAGCACCATCTCAGGCATTTCCAGACTTACTGCGCCCGGCAATGATCTTCCAGGCCCGCTTCGTCCGCTTGGTGATACCGCCTCTCACGCGGCGCCATCCACGCGGAACATCGTCATTGGGGACGTCTCTGGAATTTGGTGCAAACTCCTCAGCCGTGTCTACACTGCTGTGCGGGATGGGTGCAACAAGGCTGGTGATGCTGGCCAGCACGCGCCAGATTGGCCCTGCACACGAGCGAAGGCGGAGAGGCTCAAGGAAGGCGCTGTTTCGAGGTAAGCATTCAGATTCTCGTCACTTTCAGAAATGATTTAGAGCGAATTCCGCAATGCTGATGTTTATGTGCAGATGGAAGAAGATCTTGCATACCTGTCCAGCGTTTCGGTCCTTTCGAGCTCGTCGCCCTGGCTCTGTGCTTCGCCCTCGTGCACTCCGCCATCCTGCGGTCTGCCCTCTGTTCCCTCTTCCTGCTCTCCATTCTCGCCATCACCACCCGCAAATTGTACGTTGAAGGACTCCACCGTCAGAAGGTTCCGAACTGTCGTCCTGCGGTCGGGAAACTCGATGATAACGGCCGCATCAGGAGGAGTGACGAGGGGGTTAAAATCGTCGGCGCTAGCGATTTCCAGCGGCTCACCATGGCGGGTTACCTGGATGGAATGGAAGTGCCAGCCCGGCTCAATGACACGGTCTTGGGTCATTTCCATGAAGTGGTACAGGTGGCTAAGCTGCGTGTCAGTGGAGTCATTCAAACCAAAGATGATGGGATTCATACTGCACAAAGCGCTCGAGAAACTCAGGGTTGCTCCAGTCGAAGCCGCTGGCTTCGTCGCTAGGTGGCATTGTGCGAAGCTGCGCGTCAATACTGGTGTTGAGTTGGTTAAAAGAGGACGCCGCACGAATTTGTAGAGATGAGGTTGTGAAAGAATATGTTGATCTCGTGGTCATGCAAGGTGACAGAAAGGGTAAGGCGTGTTGGTTCTGTTACTGATGATAATAGAACTCAATTTAAGCTGTTTGTCAGTTTTGCTGATATCTTCCGACACGTGCCTCACTTGATGTTTGCCGTTCTGTGGAGGTAATAGGAACCAACACCTTGAATAATGTACCACTATAGCACTTATCAAGCCATTAAGCGTCATCATCCTTCAAGTCCAGACAGGTCTGGCAGACCTGATACTGTTACCATCATTCACGGTTCGTAGAATATACAACTGATCTTGCTCAATGGGGATAAATTCCGAATCCGGCCTAGGGCCGGCACGCACTGGAGAAGCTCCTTGTCGTGATCATCTATATATATAAAAAAAAAAGCAAATTGCCCGCAAGCAAGAAATCCAGCCCAAGCAAGAAACAAGAACTTTTGAAGGATCCGTCTCCTTCACGTGCAGACGCCGCAAGCGACGTGTATGGCAGGAGTCTGCGACTTCCTGTGTGTAGTCGGAGAGGCCGGAATGAAGAGGAAGAAAGGGCCGAGTGTTGTGTGGGTTCAGGTAGAAGAAATGCGGGCCCTGTGTGCCGACGAAGGAATGGGACGCGGGCTGGCGGGCAAGCGGAAGGACGGCCGGGGTGAGGCGGACGGGCTGGCGGTGAGCAGCCGAGGAGAAGAGAGGAGACAGGATCTGCCGCGCCACATCTTTAATCCTCAGCGGCGCCGCTGAACGCACACAGCGGACAGGCGGCACGGCTGCCCATGCCCTGCCACTGCGTGAGGCAGCGGAGCCCGAGGACGTGGGCCGAAGGCTGCTGATAGCAGCCTGGAACACGGACGGCCTGCTCCCTCTCCTCCACCGGCGTGCTCTTCTCGAGCTCCGTATTCTGTGCGCATGACTCAAATCAGTGTAGTATCTCGGGAAAGATCTGATGGCTGGGTAAGAACTTACCGCGCCGTTGAACGGCTTCTCGCAGAGCTTGCACAGCCTCTGCGCTGGTGGCAGCCACTCCACCGCAACGCGGCCCGCTGCCAACTCTGACAGCGGGACCGGGACTGGAGCCGGGCCCGGGGGCGGAGGAGGAGGAGGAGGGCGGGTCGGAGCAGGCGCAAGCTGCTCCTTCGGCGGCGATGGCGGCGGCGGCGGCTCAAAGCTCGCCGGGCGCGGCGGAGGGACGGGTGGCGGGGGACTGTGAAGTCTGTCAGAATATCTGCGAATGTGAAGCCAGGTGAGAGCTAACTTACGAGGAGGAGCGGCGACGGCGCAAGCGCAACCGATCCATGGCCGTGGCGAACCAGCGGCGCATGGCGGTGCGGCGGGAGCGGGATGAGGAGGGCGAGGGCGAGGCGCGGGCGGCGGAAGACATCTTCACGATGTAAGAAGCGAAGATGATGGTGTGGTGTTGAAGTCAAGTTCAAGGGTAAGTATATATACCCCCATTCGATCAACTTATGACGCTAATCTAGATTTGGCAGAGCCTACAGAAACTGCTGATCTTCATGCAAGACGCGATAATAGGAAGGAAGGAAGGTATATTCAATCCGTAGACGGCTGTTCTACTCGATTGGGTAATACATCATACACTTAACACTAAATCAAACTCTCCCGTCCGTAGTTCAACAAGCTACGTATCTGCGTTGTTTATGGACTCTCGCAGAAGATACTTGAAATACATTATATTACATTTCTCATGAATCGTGTTCGCACAATTACTTTGACAACGATGGGAGACTACATGCTTACAACTAGTGGCGCGGTACTCAGTTATCGAAGCGCAGTTCTACGACGAGGAAAGTGATCGCTACTCCATTTAGGTTGAGATCTTAATCTTAGCGAATATGGAGGTTTGTGTGTTGAGCGATAGAATGCCGCTGCTTGTCTCCATTCAGAAGCACTGCCTGCTGGGTTCCGTTACAGGTCACAGGCCACAGCTCCCATAACAAGCACTAGATACATGAACCTAGTTTGGCCCCTCATGTTTGCATGATAAAAAAAGAGCCAGGTTGGTGAAGGGGTCAGATGCAAAATTACATGCAAGACTGTGCACGCTTGATGGGAAATCCGAAGATTATGGCGGTAGTAATTATGAGCGAGCTTATGATTGAAACAAATAGACATCCCGCAGTCATGTTTTTCTTCTTCAATACTCCCATCAAAAACTGCATAGCCTGCTTGCAAGCAAAGATTACTGAATGGTCATACGCACCTTGATGGAGTTGGTAATGTTTCAGGCAGCGCTTGAACAAGATATCTTAGCAAACTCCTGGGTAAAGAGCGTCTATTAGCTTGCCATCGCAGCACCCGTAGCTTTGCTAGATTGTTGCCTCTCAGGCATGAATTATCATGGCTAAATATTGTGTTTAAGAAGGGCGAAGGGTATCTCTACGCCCATCTCTACGCCCAGCGATAGATACGCATTGAGTTTTAGCGGGCTACCTTCATTACTAGTATGTGAATGTTTTCTGTTCTGCTGTCGTTGGAGAGTTTCAAACGAAATATATACACCTGAATCGCTTTCTGTCTTATCCGTCCATTCACTATGCCGCTCCGCATATTATGTTATGGCTTAGCATACTTTTCCAAATACACAGTACCATCGCTGCAAAAACCGCGCACCATATACGCCAAAATCGGGGGTCGGATTGTGTTCTAAACAACTGCGCTAGACACATTAAATTTGTATACACCATAAACCGCACAATACTAAGGCAATGGAACTCAACAAGAATCCCTCCTCTTCAGCTAGCTCGTCTGACGAGCTCTCTCCTACTGCTCGCGTCCACCATCCGCAGAATGACGAAACTGACATGTCGGCGACAACTTCCGGTTTCAGCGCCACCCACACGGACTCTTCTACCAGCGCCGCTATATCTCTGCCAGTACCCAACCTCCCCTTTCCGCAAGGAAGTCCTGAACACTATCAAATACGGGACCAGCATGTCATCTGTGGAGAAGCCATTGCTCACTTGCGTACATCTTATAAAAACTTGGTATACGAGAAGTTGCGCCAGTTCGATGACATATACAGTGCGATAATGAGCTTGCAGCCGCGCACTGGCGCCCAAATGCATGCTACTCAAGAGATGGAACAGAACTGGGACAGCATCAGGTCCAGTAACGATGCCAGTCATGTCTGCTCCAAGATCATTAACGACCTCGAGAGGGACAGACAAAACCGAGAGGGCGATAACAGCGCAATAACAGAGCGAATGTGTCACATTCTTGGTTACCTGGCAGTCTTTGATTTGGATGTCGACCATGAGGACATCTCAGGTACGACGCACGTCCGCAAGCTGCTCGCAGATGGCGGTGTGGCGAATGCTTGGGATGCCATCTTCGTGGCGTGCAGCCTGGCGGAGCAGCTCGCCTCCATCTTGCTGGATGCGGATCAACGCCTATGCTCCAACAGTGAGAGTTCTTGCATCAGTGGCCTGCAAGCGGGTTTCTCCCAAGTGCGTAATCTAGTCGAGGACGTACTGCGAGCTACTAAGGATGTTATTACTACCTTCATGGCTCCCCATCAGTCATTGACGGCACCACAGGGGTACTTAGATGGGAGTCATCCAGTCTGGTTGACGCTATGGCGTGCTCGCGTCTTGTCCATGCGAACATGTTTTATGTTGATGAATGGGAACGAGCTGCGTAGGAGCTGCAACAGGCTACGGGAATTAACGACGGCGATTCCCAGCGCAGTCGCCCGCCAACAGATGCTCACCATGCTCGCCTCCAGCCAGCCGTACGCGCAACAAGCTCAGATTATCGCCGGAATTGCCGTAAACGTCTTCCCACGGCCCGATGAGCTACTACGCGTAGCATCAACAATAACACGCCACGCGCAATTCCTGGCCAACTTCCAAGCAGCGACCAACAAGCTCAGCACAACCTACCAGCACCGCGACCTCCAGGGCCTCCACAACACCTTCTCCGCTACATTATCCTCCGTCCGCGTTCAGCTCGCCCAAACCGACACTCTCATTGCTAGCCTCCCCACCCTCCCCCGCCACGCCCTCCGCGCCGCCATCCATCGCCACGACCTCGAAACCGCCTCTCGCATCCTTCACACCAACCTCCCGGTTCCCGCATCTACTAGCAACATCCTACACTACTTCGCGCTTTACTTCCTTGAGCAGAAATCCCGCCTCCTCGCTGTCCACCTCAACGACACCGTGCCCTATGAGATACCTTTCCTATATCCAGCCACGCCGCTAACTCGCACCTGCGAGTTGGCGCTGGTCCGGCTATTCGCGTACGGGGCGCACACTTTCAGGAGCGAGCGGCAGGATGCGCATGATGAGCGGAGTGCGGTGGCGCTGGCATGGCTGTGCGTATTGCTGGACGCATGGTTTGCGTGGCTGGGTGCGGCGAGGGATGCGCGACAGGGGATGCAAGGTGCGGGTCTCCAGGTCGACCTGTCTGGGCTAGTGGAATGGGAGGAGATGCTGGACATACTTGAAGGGGTGGGACGAGAGGAGATGGCGGACGAGGCGAGGAGCGTATTGAGGGGATTGGAGAATCTACTCCACTTAACGGACGTATTTATGGGGGTGCCACCCTCATTGGATAGTGGGTTTAGGGAGTTTCCGGTTGGGGAGTGCGATAGGCAGGAGGGGGATCCCAGCGCGGTCTTGTCGTACCATGAGATGCGGAGGTATGTGGTGTGGCCACGGCAGAAGGGGGTTTTGCAGGGCGGGAAGGCTGAGGTCAGCCGGAGGTGGGTTGATCGCTGGAAAGGAAAGGAGACAGAATAGCGTGAAGGGTCAAAGAGGCGAGCACAATGGGTGCAGCCAGCGTGAATTTCCACCAGTTGTATGACCTTGCCGTACAGAATGGTTGAAGAGGGGCCACTTCGCGAACGAAAGTTAATAGCAATTATTCCAGAACAATGTATTACTTGGCAACAAAGCGTACTTAGAGGGACAAAGCGAATGGCCTCTGAACAAAAGGTTCATTAGGTAGCATGGCAAACATAGGAATGGCAGGCCAATAACCGGATGACGGTTGGAGAAAAGCTACGCGCGATGTTGGAGTGCGGGTTCGACATTGAATGTCTTCTTCGCATTCAATGGGTCCGCACTCCATCATATACCCACTCATCATTTGTGGTCTCGGAATCTATGGGCTGTCCGGCTACGAGATCATCAACCAGGCGATCGGTTGGTAAGGATGGCACACGGCCCTACTAAGCCACATCGAGAGGTCATTAGCAGCGGAGGAATAATCCTCAGGGTAAAGCTTGCGAGCGAGCAGTATCTCTGCAAGAGTAAAGAGCCCTTAAGAACGAGCTGCGAGATCTCCCTGACGTGCTTCCGTGCACCCTGCTGATTCAGAAGATTCGGAAGACACTCCAGCGCAACGACGTGAATGCTTTCAGCAAAGCAAATTTCCAGGCGGGCACAGACGAATATCCAGTGGTGGTATGGGCCAGGCTGGTTACCGTGGAAATGATGCCGATCGTTGTGTGCTGTCTACATGAGCTTTACAATTGCCTTGCCGCAGTCGGATAAGAACTCCGCATCATCACACAAGGGAGGAGATCGGGGCCTCAGCTGATCTTCAAACCAGCCTTCTCGCCACGATGCCTTGCCCGAGCGGCTGTCAAGGTTGGCAGCCAGGTACATCGATGCGGCCAAGGAACTCAAAGCTACGATCAGTCCAGCCCCCTCTAAAGAGCTCATAACACGATGCGTACGCTCTTTTCTGACTTCAACCAGAGTGCTGGTCTAGCCTAGGTTCGAGACATCGCCACAGTGGTGCTCTTCGAGAGGAGATTCTGCACGAGTGTCGACCGGCTGCTAACCAACCACTCAGCCATCGCCAGCCTGCGCTACGAATTCGTCCATGAAGTCCAGTACAGAGACCTTCTTTGGCTCTTCGAACTCCCTTTTGAACGCATCCGTAGTATTCTTCTCACCGTCCCCTGCACAAAGTCTTTAGACCGCGACGACGATGCTCTCGCTCCCCGACGCCCCCGACGCCCCAACCCACTTCTGCGGCAGCGCTGCCTTCGGACCCGCACTCGAGCAAATCCATGTGACACGCCCATCCTGTGTATCAGCTGGCGTGCGCGCGCGGGAACGGGGCGCTCGCATCACTGATCCAGCCGCTGCCAAGCTAGATCAACGACGCGAGCGCAGCAGGAGACGGCCGGTGGCGGCGCACGAACGCGACGAATTTGCAGGATGCACTCGCCGCGTTCCCGAATCCACTTCAGGCACATCTAGTGCGGTTGGGGATGCTGCGGCTTATAGTGCAGGAGCGGGCGCGGATGCCAGACTTGATGGATGAGGGTATGCTGATGGACGGCTTGCGTCCGCTGGTTGATCCTGCAAGGCGCAAGAAGAATCCGGTGGTGTTTAAGAGGGAGGCTTGTAGGAAGACTGGGCGGCATCTTTTTAGCGATACGCGGGCGGCGATCATGTACGAGGGGGGCGTGCTCGATCCAGGCGCGGCATTGGTGCGGTTCGTCGACGTGTATTTGTGAGGACCGTTGCTGTGGGATGGTGGTACCTAGACACTAATGCTGTGGCGCGGAGAGTGGCTGCCAGGGAATTAACTGAGTATCAAATGTAGCACCTGATGCTTTGCGGATTGTATATGTCCCATTTTTTAATGTTTCATATTTTCTTTCCTTCTGTAGAGCTCTGCCTTATTCTTTTACTGTGTTACAGTGGAGTTTACTAACTTGTACGAGTTAAAGTATTTCAATACTGACTATATCTTTTCGACTCCTCTCCTGATGTGTTGTATGAGCGATCAAGGCGAATGTGACGCTGATGTGGCACCGAGAGCTGAAGATAGACAGTGTTCCACGAAATGGATGGCAGTCTTTTCCCACACAGGAAGTTTGATCGACATTGCCCCATGCGCCGCCCCCAACTTAATTTCCGCGAGTTCTCACTGGCCCGCCGCAATCGAGCGAGTGTTTAAACGGCTCAACCTGCTATAATCATTGCGCACACCGGACGGCCGGATAGCTTTTCATGAAGTCGTAGCTATGAGAGGATGGCGTTGGGACATTTCATGGCCCTGCTTTTCAAACCCGAATGTCATGCCTGCATCAAGTGCAATACGGAAAGATTCTGCTGCGCAAGGACAAGTTCTCCTCAGTTTAATCGAAAACCCTTGACATGATTATCTCGAAGTATGTCAGCATGAGAGATACGTTTCCGGTTCCCAATGTTCCAGTGGCTGGCTGCTCTATCACTTACGACTGGTCTTGCATCCATGATCTGTAGTTGACCTCCGTGAATGGCAGCGAGACTACAGCACAGACTACCCAAAATGAAAGCTGATCTCGAATTTGGTCGAGAGTGGACTGCGCTCGTGACCCATCTGTAGCTCGCATTGGCCCCCGCGCATGCCTGTGCCGCCTCCATCACGTGCCAAGTCCTGCCTCCTATGACCAGATCATTCCTCTCCCCCCGCCGATCGCCCTGCTGCCTGTTGCTCCTTCCACTTCTGCCTAGTATCCAGCTGTTTTCAGGCCCGTGCCCCGCATGGCCATCCTTTCGGCATCACGCGCCTCGTGCCAACTAGCGCCCCGGCTTGGAAAGTCGACCTATATAAACCCTCCCTCCCTGGCTATTCCAACCCTTTTTCCTCCCCAGCTCTCTTTGCCACCAGGCTTAGATCTCAAGCAGTGAAGTTCTATGCAAATTGATACCTTGCAAGATAGTTACGGCTGTCATCGACCAAGGTCACAAACCTTTTTGAAACTCGGCTGGAGGCCTCTGAGCACAGCTCACGTCTCTGGCTACAGTGTCGCTCGTATTGCACTGCCTCGAGCTGATGCGAATTCTTCTGTTGACCTTTTCGTTGTTTCTTCGGCCTTGAGCTGGAGTGCGAGGAAGAGCTTCTTGAAAGTGCCTGCCTCTTGTGGTTCCCTGCCGTTGGTGTTGACTGTGCGTGGCGTTGTTTCGCCTGGCCTAAGCTGCATCCCTGTGTGCTGTCGGCCGCTTTCATATGAAACGCTCCTGTTTATTTATCGTGCATCGCCCTCTATCGTGATAGGTGTTGACAGCTCGCTGCGGCGGCTCTCGCCCACAGCACCTTCACGCAACGCAGATCTTCGCGCCAACAGACCATCGTTCCTACGCATATCATCTCTAGTGTTTACGCGCTGAATCACTGATAGCTGTCGTCTCCATTTAACCTCCCTATTATTAGTAGTATCAGTTCTATAAGCAAAGCCACTCAAGCCCTCCTACAACCTTCCGAACGAGTTATGCGACACCCATCAAACTACAGATGAAACAGTCCTAGCTACCATAATGAGTCATAGGGACGACTCAGTGCTTGACCGGAGCAATTTCTTTGCCGTCCACCTCCGTTAACTTCCCTACTGACCACAACGACCACAAGTAGGATGCTATTGTCTGAGGATACTCCTAATTGATGTACCATACATACCTAAGATGGTCATCAAGAAGCCTTTAATACCATATTGAAGCTAGTCTGTACGGTCGTGTTACTGCGTCGCAGACATAAGTGCTCCCGACTAGCGAGCGCCGGTAGTCCGCGCAAACTGGCTCTAATGGTTTTCGCAGCATATAAAATCACTGCGATGGGAGGGCTGCGCCTATACTGAAAGAGGACCGCTCCACAGATTAGAAAAGCGGAGCTGGTAAGCGGCGTAAGGATGTGGGCCAAGTAGGATACTGTAGACGTACTTTTCAAGGTTCCATTGACTGCTGTGAAGCTCACTGGAGCTCCTATAATATGCTATGACCCCTATAGCCTCCGCCGCCCAGCAAATTCTGTCGCTTGTGTGCAAGACGCTTGGAGGGTGTCATCACCTAACACTTCGCCCTGATGCGTGATTCTCCATTTATTATTTCCATTTTTGTACGTATGTCGCTTCTCCGTTGGGCGATCCGGGTATTCCGAACGCGCGACCACCCTCATGAGAGTAGAAGTGGGCTTGACAGTTTGCGAAGTTGCTAATTTGTGGCGCTTGGATGCACATTTGATGGCTGCACATCACTAGTGAGACATTCTGGGTCGTTGCGAGCATTTGAGGTCCCTGTCGCTGAAATTAGAACCACCATGCTTTGTCGCTGGTATCAAAACATGATGAAGAGCGGAAATTGGGATTTGAACCTCAGGCTTAACGCTTCAGAGGGAGAGGAGCTCCGTAGCAGTGCTCCTCCTCGGATGTTCATCTAAGTGGAGCATCGCTACAAGCAGCGTTGGAATACTCACTGCCTTGGCTCTTGTACGTGCGGAGGGCCATGAACCAGGGAAAAAGCCTTCTAGCTGCGTGAGGTTCTTAGTATAGTCGAACTCGCTGTACCGGCCGCAGATGTGAGTTGTCAGTGTATTTGAATGATAGCAGGAACACATCTAGCTCTATCGAAGTTGATTTTTTATTAAGTATGTTGTCCTCCGGTTGCTACGAGTATACGTACTGCGCCGGCGATGTTGGGTGCTGGAAGCTATCCCTGCGTGAGTCTGTAGCTCAATTCTTGTGATTGAAGGCAGTCATCTTTTGCTGCGTAGCTCGCTGAATTATGTGACGCGGTATCAATATCGAGGCTCCTAATGGTTCCGACTGTGCGAGCATCTGTCCACCGTCAGTGCCAGAACGCTATGATCTGAATCCGGAGGCTGTGCTTATTGCGCTTAGGTCGCTATTAGTGCCCTAAAGGAGACTGAAATAATGGGCGTAGCATCGGTTTTACCTATGTCCGCTGCTTTGCGTAGATAGCCAGTGATCGTCATTGGCGCCATCGTCGTCAAGGTCATCATGTCATACGATCCGCCCTGGGAGCCTTCACTAGACAGTCAGGACTCCATCAAAATCTGTTCAAAGCACTAACAATACCGCTGGGGGTTCAAACGCTTCCAAGATCCGAGTGGCTATTACTGCTGCGCTACTAAGCCGTTCTGAGCAGACTGCACGGGTGACAGGCGGGTTGCCAGGGGTGGCGACAAGCATTTGCGCCCCATCTCCGATCTGGCCGCTCCAAAGCTCAATGTTATCTGTAAGGGGTAGCAAAAGTACAAGTCAGGTTGGTAACCTAAAGATGGAGAGAAACAGATTCGTCATTGCTGCATCATTCAATTTCGTTGGTGTGCAGCGGTTGCCCATCGCTAGAAATTTCTTCGCCCGCGCCGTTACTCTGCTCGCAGAATTTCACTCACCAGCGCACAGCACGTGTCTTGGCGCCTGCCTCATTCGAGTTATGCGCAAATGTAAATATTTCGCCCGTCATACGCGTTTCACAACACCAACACTTCCACCTGCACTCGAGCCCCACCTCCAGCAACACCCCCGTCAGCGCTGCGAGGCATGAAATACTTGGCCAAGCTGTTCAGAATCACATAAGAAGTAAGTCTAACAAGCCTTCTGCAACGCGCAACCCCCCACAAGAGGACGAGCTCTTTGCGACATGTCCAAGCCTACAAAAGATCTGACGCGCGCCGACCCAAACCGCTTACTGCTCACTATCAACACAAGCCCTACTCCACATCATTGTACCTTCTGCAGCTAGGTCTGTCCTCTCAGTCTTATTTGCAACATGATGTAATGGCCAGGCATTGTCGCTCGACCTTCCTGACGCTAACGAAAACTTCACAGATTTTCGCGTTGCAGCCAGCGGCCCAGCTTTCGACTTAGAGCATACGCATGACTTACCTCTGAAAGCGACGAGAAGCTCGACGTTGATGGCCTCACTTGTACATCAGATCTTATGCCCCCAAAGGCAATCTCCATCCAATGATGTAAGTTTCCTCTCACCTCCGTCAATCATCCTTCCAACCAACGTCAGAGGATGAGTGCTTCCAAGAACATATGAGGTTCTTGAGTTCCTGAACCGGGCAGTTCTTGCGGGCTTCAGTCCAGCGGAACCGTTGTTCTCAGCTCTCCTCGAAACATCTTGGATCTGCTGACTGTTGACCGCTCGTGCTTACCGCTGATGGGCTCATGGGGCGCTGATCAAGACATGGAGGCTACCACCGAGTTTGCTGATGACGATCATCCTCGACGATACCCTTGACCCCAATCGAAATGCTATAGCTAATACGATCTACAGACTTACTAGCAGCCCCACTGCTATCTTTGACAGCTTCTCGACTCATGGCCAGCTGCTCGTCAAAATGTGGAAAGGCAAGTCTCAAAATAATTGGACTGACACCTCCTGCCGTCCTCTATGATGAGCGCATTTCCTAAGCACGGTTTGAGGACTTCATGATCCAGTGGGTCTATTGAGATCACATGTGCAGACACCACATCAAAATAGCACAGTCTGAGAAGAAAAATACCTAGTCGTTCCTGATATTTACTTCCATTTCAGATCATTAGCTAACGCGCACACCTTCTTTACCCTTAGATTTCCGAGACTTCCCACCACTCCAGATTTAACCGATGAAGGCAAGTTTCACCTTCTTACTCATGCTCGTCTTCAACCGATCCTATGATGAGCGCATCCCTTGCTAGTTGAAGTTGCGCACAAGATCAAAACGAGAGCCATGCAACATTCGTGCTGGCCCATTGAGATTACCCGCACATACTACACTATCCCTCACCTGCACGTTCTGACAGATGTGTTCATATTACATCACACATTTTAACAATCTTTTCGGATCGTTGACTAACGCAATCTACCTCTTGTTCCAGATCAACTCTCTCTTATAACGGAGTCTGCAACAGCTCAATGTCATCTCAACAAATACACAGTGGGAGGGAGGGAGGGTCCAGGTAAGTGCTCCTCCCCCGTTGTCCCATGCTAACGTGATGGGGGGAAATGAAGATAAAGCAAGAACAGTGTATGAGATCATGTGACTTTGGCCTCGGCTGGGTCCTAATCTCGATGACACAAACTAAGTTACTACTACACAAAAGTCGGATCCCCCCTAGGTACACTCGCTGTGTTCGGGGTTTCCCGGCACACACAGGAAGCAGTGAGGGCATCAGCCTTAGCTTCTTTATCTGAATGGCAGTGAGGGTTACGGCCTTAGCCTAACAATAAGCGGGATATGATGAGCATGATACTGTTCTTTGGAGATGGGGCACTGCCTTCTGGGCTCTCATCTTCCATCGCAACTGAAGCCCCAGGTGGCTTGTGAAGGTTAAAAAAATGCAGCTGATCCCAGCGTATAGCTGTTTTAAATGTTAGCGAGCATACTAAGCAAACGCTACGATGATTCTATAGAGGTCTTACGGATTTTGCTGGCTTCTTATTTATTAATGGAAATCGCTTAAGCCCAAATCATGAGCATAAATGAGTGAACCTTAGATTGAAATCATCTCGTAATTAGAGACCTCGCGAAGAAATGTTTTGTTCTTTCTAACCATATCAAGGCTTTCTACTGACTATTAATGGTAATGTTGAATTGACTGGTATCACAGCGTCTTGATCTGAACCTCTGCCTATCGTTCTCTTCCACATCGCTGTCAACGTACGTCTTCTCGTAGATATGTTCTTAATACCTTTTATGCCGATCCCACAGATATAACCATGATGCGACAACCATAGAGAAGCCCGTAACGAGCTGCTCACCTAGAGCGTCATGCATTGTATCAGGTACTATGAGTCTGGCCAGCCGGACGAAGCGGCGCAGATCACGCCAGAGTGTGTGTTGACTATCCTTTCCTTGCGTCCCCTCATCCACCGATTTCTTACAATACGTCAGCCTCGCAGTAAAAGACCTCCACATGCTCCTGGATTTACTGCAACACAACAGTTCTACGGCCAACTCGACATCGACTTTCAGTCCTTATACGATTCCTGTTAGGAATAATGTACCCACCTCGATTCCATCCCTACGGCGTTAGCGGTGTCCAACGCGGAAGACCAGCAGATCATCATCAGGGGAATTGCTGAGTCCTTGCGGTTATGCTTTGACTAGACCCACTCCAACAAGCGGAAGAGCAGTATTTGCCTGCCATCGTGATGCTTGTCAGAACGCGCTCGGAGGTAGGAATGAAAAAGGCCGCCAATGAATGCACTGTTTAGAGCTCTGATCTTGTCTGCCGCTTTCTCCCCGGTGACTTCAAGGATCGGATCCGCGGCGACAGACAGAAGAGCATCAGTAGATTATACAAGATCATCGATACCATGCCCGAGGCTCTCGGACTCACACAGCTTCGGTAGCTCGACACGCCCGGATATCCCCTTCGTCTCTCGCGTTGCGAGAGGCGATCCAACTCTACAGCAACCTCCACAGATTCCCACACATCACCGACTTCCGCATCAGTTTCCACAGCCTCCATTCCAAGGTCAAAGCTGGCTCTGCCCACCTTGCTGAGCCACTCCACAGCAGCACCACAGGTAGGCATCGTCTCCGCCGCCAACGCCATCTTCCCCTATCTCCACCCGCCCCGCCTCTGCCTCCAACACCTCATCCTGTCTCCCCGGTCCGCAGCATCGCCACATGCCCCGGCCCACTCCAGGATCCGATGCTGTTGCTGATGGAGACACTGGCGCGGTTCGCGCGCCGCGCGTACTCCCGGAGCGAGCACAGCGACGAGTATGTGGACGAACTGTAGAGCGGGTGCAGGGGCCGCGCGGGTCGCGATGATTAGATCGGAAAACGGGATGAGCTGGGAGAGAAGCGGGTCTGGGTGCCGGCGTCCATCGCGAAGGATCCGGATGTGCGAGCAAGAGGGTGAAGGCACTAAGTGCGAATTTTCGTAAGGATATGATGTTGCACTGGGATTATTGACCATTTAGGAAGGACAAGTGCTGCACTTGGCTCTCTGCAGGCGGACAGGATGGAAGGAACTTATAGGATAAGGATATTACAAGTACTCCCTTGCGTATTGAAGATCGGGCATGCGGTGGGTGTACAACACTTCCGCTGTATAAGACGGTCTTTCGTGTGAAAGGGCCGGCATCCAGCTCACACGCACCTCTTCTGAGAGAGGAGGAGATGGTGTCATCACTGTTATTGATATAAGAGCTGTACTTCCAACATTGGGTATCGAAGTGCGTGGAAGGGCTATTATCGTCCTGGCTAAGATAAGCGCTGGTGAAATCCTCTATTGACAGTAAGAAACGAAACAACAGGCGATATACCTACTAGTACAACTGGAGACGACCAAACAAATTTACCATTCTTCGGTATGTGCTTGCATTCACACGTGCTATCTGAATCTGACGGACAAGCTTTCTTAGATGTGCCACTGGCAGCGGGTTCAAGCACATGGCGTCACAGCTCCAGTGAATTGATTCGCAGAAAACTACAGAAAGATGTCGTCACAGCAGTAACCACTGCCAGCCTAAAAGGCCATTCATATACAGAAACCTTTTTATGTTTGGCTGTTCTCGCTCAGTCATAGTTGCTCTAAGTTGCTGGACCTGCAGTGGCATGGAAGAAAAGAGAATCATACAGAGAATGCTGTAGTCCATAATCATCTGACAAGAAAGGAAAAGGCGCCGGTCGCAAGTTCATACTGTGACTGCCTAACTTGCCTAGCAACATCGCATGTGTCGGTGCGCGTGCTAACCAGAAAACCTTCTCTGGCATGCCTATATAAACAAAGCCAGCCACCGCCGCCCTACTGTCTCCTCTTCCTTTCATACCCTCACTCGTCCTTTTACTCATGACTTTTCCTTTGCTCTCATACATCGACTTGAATGCCTGGTAGGCTTCCTCTTCCCATTGCAAGCTTGTGAACTTGCCTCTTCCACGCTCGCTATCTACCACAGTAAGTCTTTGAGTCACCCAGTACCTCTCAAAACAATGGTCCTGCCACGCGCCAAACCGAACTTTTACTTTTACTTGCAACACCCTCACCTGAGAAATACAGAAACCTGTCTCATACATAGTTCCTCCACCGACGACATATGGTTTCGTACGTACGGGGTTGACAGAACACTCTGCTGTCGATCATTCTACAACATCTTCTAATCTTGATTAGTCGCTTACGCCTTTCTATCCGCTAGAACCTAGAGCTTCAACATCCAATCCACTTCACCTATCGCAGGTATTGCGACGTAGGTTGCGATCGAGATCTTCTTCACGGCTCATCTGCGATAAGAATGCGCAATATCTCGTACTTCAACAATGTTAGTATTCGACCCTCTATTCCTTCTCCCTAACAGCTCTCTCATTTTATGATGATGAAAAAAATGCCGAGATTAAACGTTGAAAGCCAGCCGTAATGGTCGGCGTTGATATAAAATTCTCCATCTGATATAGTCTTCCGACTTATTCAAGCCCAGCCAAGATCTTCTACATCACCAAACCATTTTTGCTTTCCTACAGCTTTTACTGACACTCGTTCTGAATTAGAGCGACTCATATTTCAAGCTGTGAGACTATGTCTCTCACTTCCGCATCTCGTAGACAGCTTCTTTCGCAGACGGTCAGTATCTTCATTCCAGTATCATGTCTCCCCTCGATGATGAATATATGGCCAAGAACAATAGGATTGGCAGCCATGCATATGCGTTGCGTTGCTTCTGACCTAGAAATACACATCTGATTCAGGTGGAGCGTTATTGCATTTGACTTAAAGATACTGCTAAAGGAGATTTGCAGCTAACTTCAAAACATGACAGGGCAAACGCTTCGAGATGCCTTGGCAGAGATGGGTCATTTAATCCTTCCCCGGACCAATCCGAGGTCTTCCTATCAGCGCCTCTGTGTACAATCGCAAAGTAAGTTGCACAGCATCTCTCATCTGTTTATGTTATGATGAAAGCTCTTCGGGGCTTAAACTTCACATTCGCAGATGACCGCCGAAAGGATCTGGTCATCAATGAGAACTAGAGCTTATCTGAACGTACAATTCTGCTTTCGAGTATTTTGTTCTATCTTTCATTTCCTAAGCCATACGCTGACAATTGTTTCACAAGTCCATGGTCTCAAAGTTTGCAACGAGCATTCAGGATATCGAAGTTGAAGACAGATCTCCACAAGGTACGTTCATGTTCATCGTCTCCAATTTTCTCACGTATGTTACACATCTCAGAAAGCCCCGCTCGACATTTTGTCCTCGGACAAGGACGAGAGCGAATAGGATGTCGATGACTACTATATTGAGCTATCTGACTGTCAAATCATAGCCATGACCTATTCCATGCATCCTATTCGAAGAACTGACATGTCTACAGCTGTATAACGAGGCGTTATCTATCATCTGCCGAGCGCAAGGATCCTCTGGTACGTTCATTGTTATTTTCTTTTGGCTTCGACTTGCCGATCAGCACAACTTCCATGATGACGTGCGCCCTAAGGGGCTAGTTGCTACCTACTAGAGAACCTCACTCGAACCTTTGCCTTCGGGCGAATGGGGCAAGTGTTTTGGCGCTCTCTGAGTACAGAGCATTCTGAACATACGAATCCCCGTTGCTTTATTCTGCAATGATTGTTTCTAGGGTTCATCCGGCTAAAGTTTTAGTTTGCAGGGTTCATCTCCTTTTCGGCTCCGTCTGGAGCAGTCTACAATTAAGTATGTACCGGTTATATTTCCATATCCTCCCTGTCAAGACTTATTCCCATGATGAATGCCTTACGGCATTACAGTCACTATGTAGAGAGCCACACTCTGATTTCGGTCTTCGGGCTGAGAGCTGAGGATCTGGTTCTCTTTGATTAAGGAAAAAAGAATCTGAAAGGATCACTAGGGATCACATTGTCATCCTTGTCGCATCACAATCTAGACTATAAAAACTGACGACATAACGCAGGCTATTACAGTGCCGTAATTCCTCCACGGCGCATGGTTAAGAAGAGGTAGAGAACGAAATTGGAGATTGCATGGCTAAAAGTTTGCCGAATTTTGAAGGGGCATCAGGACGTCGCCGGAGACGCCGACCGCTGCGATTTCTTTGTTGCTTTCGAGTAAGTGCTCAGTTTAAACTCTGAACTTTATTGTCTTATGATAAGCTCCTACGCACTTCTTACTGAGCTTACCTTGAGGTCTTCAACGTTCCGCCTTTTTCTCTATCGCGCATTGTCACCCATGCACTGCAGAAGACGTATCGCTAATGCGCGAATCGTCCAGGCACATGATCCAGATAAAACAGAACAAAAGGGAACGGACTTGGAAAAGAGAGCACGCGAGGTGGAGACGGAGGAGGAAAGCCAGTGGATAAAAGGCGGGCGGGCGGTATCACGGCCGCCAAGGCGGACACTCGCACACCCCAGTCGCAGATAAAGAAGCAACGCTAGGCCTGAATAAACTTCTTTTTCTTCCTGCCCGAATCAGTTAACAATATTGCCGGTACGAAATGGAGAGGGCCGGCGCCGCGAATCGGCCCGTTCCCTTTCAGCCTTACGAGCTTGAGCTTGAATACTGATCTTCTTTGTCTCTGCTTGTCTCGAGCTGCGGCAAGGCGTACCGCGATTGGTGATCCTGCTGCATTGTTGTTGAAACGGTGCGTGAAACGCTATGGCGGGTTGCTAGTGATTACGCCCCGCTCCGTCTCCGCTAATGTGATACTGGGCAAGATAGAAAGGACGACGGTTGCGAGCGTTTGCGGAGGCGGGCATGGGGTGTGGAAATGAATACGAAGATACGGGCTGAGTCGCCAAGCGAGCAGCGGCCGGGGGCAGCGAGCAAGCGAGTCGCGGAGAGAGGGAAGAAGGATGCAGTGGCGCGTGCGCGAAACGGATTCAGTGCCCATAGCGTGCGCCGTCAGAGATAAGAAATATTGAATTTGGAAAAGTATCCTGGAACATTAAAGCACGCCCGGCTGCCCTTCGTTCAGTCCTTTCCCCGAGGTCTCGAGGTTTTTCCCTGTCTTCCAACCGCCGTCTTTCGTTTTGCCCCAGGATTGTTCGCTGTCTGCAACAGCTATTTTGCAGCCGCTCATTTTTGAAACGCACCTGTTTGGCGAACTACATTGTAAGCCTCCACAGGGAAGACCCACGACATTTCGCAGATAAGCACTAACGTCCGCAACTCAGATCGCACGTCACTTCTTTTCTCCAGCCAAACGCACCACATCTCAGTACTTCAGAGGAACGAGAAATTCATTAGCAACAATGTTGTCCGACCGCGATATCTTCATGGCCATGGTCTGTGGCTTCATCGCCATCATCATCATCGCCATGGTCATCGTCTACTTTCGCAAGAAGTATATCAAGAAGGTCAACGAGAACCTGCGGGCAAAGGCCGGCATGAGCGAGGCGTGAGCTCTGGAATACGGGCTCGTATAGTATCCTGGGACGCACAGATCCGGACCTTCATTCTCGTTAGCTGGACCCACACCTAAGACATCTGTAAGAGATATACGGATTACTGCCCGTGACCTCGGGCAATGGTGCCGGAGCAGCTCAGTATTGCTGGACTACGGTAGAGTCACTGTAGCGGCACCCGGGAATGCATGCAAGTAGGCAGTGCGCACAGTGAATGGTTTAACACTTGTATCACTGTGGGATAGAGATTCTAGTATGGCCACTATATTCGAGGGACTCACTGTAACGATAAGAGAACGGATATATACGTTTATTAGCAGATACTCCTGTTTAGAGTTGTGTTTCGTTTATCCCTTTCCGTCATTTACTGTGTAGTAATATTCTGTGTTGTAAGTCGAATTGGCTTGAATGGAAAAGTTCAAGGAAGCGAAAAAGTCTTGGGATCGTAAATTCTGTTGCGAAGCAGAATTTCCAGGGTACTACCATGTCAAAAGGAATGTGAAAGATAGACGCCATGTTTCAACATATCCAGTAGACTCAGGTATTATAGCACGGCGATCTTCCGCACAGAAAGGTTTTCAGGGTACCTAGCCATCTTAGCAAGCTAGTACTGTACATATTTTGAAATCGGTGCCATTCTTCTGTATCGTTATGCGCACTCTCTATACTTACTCCGCGTATTGATTTTAGGACGAGCTTCCTTTACGCAGAATGCAAGCCAGCAGCTTTCACCGTGCAGCTCTGCTGCAGGAGATCCATCTTTCTCGAGACTCGGGTGTGGTTGTAGTGTTCGCAGGGTCTCAAGCGGCAGCAGCTGCTAAGAAGATTGGTGAACAGATAGAGTCCTCAGCTATATATGCATAATTACACTTACTAATGTAACATGTTGCCCGGCTTCATAGTTGTATTCCTTTGAGCGATGCCACATCTGTTCCTTATGAACAATGAAACCAATCAAATGTCACCATGCAGCTACCATGTCGCATTAGTATAGCGTCCTGAAAGGCATTTATCCTTCATTTTCTCGCCACAAATACCCGCATACGGTTGTCTCTGAAAAAGATCAACTACTGCAAGATCTGCTGTATCTGGAAATGTAGGATCCCAATGTTACTGATGATACTGGAGTTTGCATAGAGCCATTTATTTATGCGGTGCAGCGGTGTGTGTCCCTAATGCCTGCGGGGTGGTCGCGAGAAGCAGCTCTTCCCGCTCAGTCAGAGTCTTCGCTGCCTCTCCAAAAACACCAACCCACCACAACCACACCCGCACCGCGAATACCCGAGAAACATGACGTTCAAGGACGATCTCTTGACTCTTTACCTTCACTTGCTGTGTGCTTGCTCCTGCATCTTCTGGCTCATCTACAAAACGGTCACGGTTCCGTGGCACTGCGCCGTCGCCACCGTCAGCTACATATGGTCGCTCGTAACCTGCGCCGCAAAGCGCCACCGTCGCAATGTAAACAGTACCCCAGTTCTAATGTGGCCTCCCTGTTAACACGATATAGACCCTCAAAAACCTTACAAGAGGCGAATCTCGAGCTCACACAGCCCATCCTGTCGATCCCGCTACCACGAGCGCCATGTCCGCAGATGATACACCATTCTCACACGATGAGCCAACGGAGGAAGAGATAGCGCAGCGCCGATGGGGTTTCTATGGTGGCCGCGGAACGTGGTCTCAGCTGATAGAACCGGATTTGGAGCATGCTAATAGCAGCGGCCGGAGCGCATTGCAAGAGGCTCAGGACAACAGGTCGGTGGAAACGGTCATCAGAGCTGGAGATACGATAGAAGGAAATGGCTGGATCCCAATCAGGATCCCAGCTTACAATGGGGGCTTTCTCGTCTGAAGGAGGATGGATTCTGGGGATGTAGCTACACATTTCGCTGAGGGTGTAGGCCACAAGGCATAGGTTAAGCCACGTTTGATCGATGTTACTGATATGCTACTGTTGTGCCTGCTATGCTTTTCTATGAAAAGCGATGTAGACACTCATTCCGTGGTACACTTAGCATCCACGTAGATGTACGTGATCCGCTGCAGCACGCTTGCCGCGATTTGCAATAGCTGGGAGCGAAGGTTGGCAGGCCGCCGCTGCTGTTCCTGCATCATGTAACCGTGGCTCACACATATCAAGCGTCCTGGCCCCACGGTTGACATGAGCAGCTGTCCGCTGGTTGGGGTGTCCACTGGCCTATCCAGCAAGCCCTGTCGCGGCAACTTGTCCTCGGATTCGTACGTGCAAAAGCTATTTCAGACTCGGCTGCTAACACGTGGGGCGCATTAATGCTACATAGACCTCTCTGCAGCTGCGGCCACGCGGTGCGTTTATCCACACCTGACCTCCGCCCTCATCCGCATACTAAGGCCCTGCGTGCAATTTTCGGCCCGGAGACAGGCAGGAGGCAAGCTCTCGCGACAGGACGTCCTGCCTCACTCCCGCTCGTCTAAAAATAGCTGTAAAACCCTGCTCGACACTTCCATGTCCAGTATCTTACGTGCGACCTCGGCATCTTCTCTTTCTCGCCAAGTACTCGATCCAGAGGCTGTGGGGAGTACCTTTTAAGTCAACTCCGGCGGAATTGTCATGCTATTCCCAGATATCAGCACCATACCGCGCAGACAAAATGTGATTTCTAACATGAAGCTAGCCCGTGAATGCTCACAGTATCGATGACCGTCTCGTCTTATATAGGTAGATGGCTCAGATGACGTGAGCGGCACTGGCGTGGTACAGATGCAGGCCTAGGTGCGCATAGTCTACTTTCTGGATGTGCACAAACACAGCTGCGCTAGTAGTCGCATGAATTCGTATGTATCTCGCCACCGCTATACCGTGGTCCATGTTGGAATATCAAAGTAACCGCATGACGAGTGGGCTACTGGCACGGACCCCCTAGCTGGGCAGGCGGTTGTAGATAGCTATCCTTGTGGGTATTCTAGATCCTTACGTTCCTCGTACTATTCTATTGGTGGAGAGTGGCGGGTGGCAAGATCCCTAGGCGCGCCTCCCCAGTGCGGCAGCCGCGACGTAGTCACACACACAGCCAGCAGTACAATTCTATTACGCTCTATCCAGTGAACTTATCACCTAAACATCTGCTTCACGACAACCTCAGGGGCTTACGTCTACTCGCTGCTGCGTTTCAAATGCACCTCAAGAGCCATCACAGTACGTCGAATCAACCGTCCTCTTTGTTCTGCCCTGCGACGCCAGTGTCTACCTTCATGCAGTTCGCTCGGTCCTACCTCACCTCACATACAATGCTCAATCACTCCCACTAACACATCTAGCTATCAGGGAAACATTAACGCCTCACATGAGCGGCTTTTTCTGCTAGATTTAACCTCACGGGCGCCTGGCGAAAGACACCACCTGCACCTCAGGCCTTTCGATAACTTGACTGCCCCTTCAGAGTCCAGCGTAGTACCGCCAGCGATGCCTCCGAAAAAGAAGATAAAGCGTAGTCCTCCATATGCTGCCATAGCCGCGCGCAAGAAACAGGTCGAGGAGAATCGAGCCTACAAGGATGCTCAGGCTGCCGCGGCCGCACGTGGAGAGGGTCCCCCTCATGTTCCGAAAACTCGAGTAACTGGATTGTCCCTGGATACCTATGGTACCACAAATTTTGGAGATTGGACATCGGGAGTTTCAAACGGCACAAAAGCCTCTCAGAAGATGCGATACGCCTTTGCCGATTCGGCAGGACTGATGGTAGGTTGAACCACATACTTTTGTCCCTCTCGTTTGCATGGTCACTAGTGCCATAGAAGCGTATTTACTGATTTTGTTTGTCTAGTACGGTGTTGGAACTGATGTCAAAAATGCGCATAAAGATATGCTAAAGACGCAAGACCGTCTTGACGCAGAGGCTGGGGCACTCGCCCTCCAGAGGCTCTCGAATGATGACAGCTACAACTCAATGCCGGCTGCCGTGGCTGAGGCGTTCGAGAGGCAAAGCCGGAGACAGGCGGGAACCTTCAAACCTGTCTCCTTTCTCCCTCCTCCACGTGTTCCAGGCGCTGTGAGTCCATGTGGTGGTGATGCCACTCTGAAAGCCCGCGTCCATCGCAGCTACGCTGCGAGCGGAAACGCACAGAATTCCATGAACATCTACGGCGGCTATTCTGTTCGCACTTGGGACCAAATCGGTCAGCCGCAGCTCTTTTCGACACCCGTTGCTTCGCCGCCAAGCCAAGAGTTCTGGAACGATACAAACTCCCAGCAGGTCGACTTTTCTTATGATGATCCAGCTACTCCGCTGCACTTTTCGAGCTCCACTGACGGAACTCCTGTTCCTCCGCCTCGGGTGCTTGGACACCAATCCCTCCCAAGTACCCCCATGAATGACGGCAGCAGTTTGGCGTACACAATTCTGTCTCCACGCTCTCACATCAGTGAGCCTAGGCACCACTCTTCTCCCTATACTGCACCCCGACTCGGTGAAGCCAGTCATCCCTACGACATTGCTGGTCAGCTCGATGCTCGCAGTATCACCGATCATAGCTTCTCTCAATCTCATCCGTTTCAGTACAGCATGCCCCCGGGGGTCTCCATGCAGCCCATCTCGGAACGGCCGCTGTACGATGGCTACCCTAATGCCGAGCGAGTCAGCCGTGTGCCTCCTTCTATCCCTGAAGTCGAGGAGAACGATGCGATGGAGGATATGGATGATGCCGACTCTACGGACTGGTATGCAGGTGGAAAATGCACCAAAGTACCTGATGTTACTGCTAACTCAAAACAGCGCGTCACTTCTGATGTCATTGTCTTCTGGGCCCAGCCCGATTCGATCTCCTTGAAAAGAAGACAGCAGCACACTCCGTCCGGGAGCCTTTCCGCACGCCCGAAGACCGAAAACCAGAGCATAAGCGAAGTCGGCAATACCATTTCCCAGGGTTTTAATGCAATGCTTTCGAAAAAGTATCTCTTGACTGGCAACCTACTTTCGGTACGTTGCATGTTACTATGGTTCCAAGTCATTCGGCTAACCAGATGGCTAGAAGAAGTTTATCGACGAGATCTACCACATCAGGGACCTCTTCGGCGGCATCCCTGATGATCGCCCCAACTTTGAGAGGTGCAGCGCGTAGTATCCGCGCCGTTTCACATATTTGCGAGGTGTATTATAATCGGATATGGATCCCATCGACAGATTGAGCGGATGCTATAGGGTGATGTAATGGTGGCTGGCATCTGCTTTTTCTCTTTCGTTTCTCACACATCTGCACAAAGGGTAACTTTTACTCAGATCAACTCGCACTACAGATAAAATACTTGGAGTATCTGCACAAGTGCACATTTTCACAAAGGTATCCATAAAATATCAATGCCGGACAAATCCTAATGACATGAACATAAGTGCTTGCTCCGTTGAATATAGCTCTCTAACGCTAGTTCTGTGAATACTGTGATCGAGGCTCATCTTTTGTATCTAGTCGACGCTATCATCCAGATGTTCCGTACCGCTGCCTTGCATAGTTACGCGCGGCCTTTTGTCGAAGCACAGAGGAAGTGGTGCGCCTGCGATGCACGAGCGCTGATCATCTTCCCCGACAGAGGTCGCGGATCACGATCATCGCTGCATACTTTACGATGAGAGCATCGTCTATTATCGTCATCAAGAGCAATACCAGCGACGCACAAGTGCGTAAAAAAGGCCCTCCCTCCCTCCCTCCCCCACCACCGCCCGGCCGCGTCTACACCTCCCGAACGGGACCCTCCTCCCCAACCGGCGAGCCCCCCTCCTCGCCCGTCCCCTCCGCCGTATCCACCCCCGACCTCTCCATCGGTCTCATCCCTCCGCACTTCTTCATCCCGCCCGGCCTCCTCCCCCCCGCGGCCCTCGCGGCCCCCTCCATCCATCCGTCAACAGCCCGATTGCCCCGTCCGGGCCAAACACGAACTCCTCCATTGTTATTGTTGCTACTGTTGTTGTTGTTGTTGTTGTTGTTGTTGTTGCCGCGCAGAAGGTCTTCGAGCTCAACGACGCGCGCGGCGCCGGAGCGGCCGCCGATGAGGACGGCGCGGGGCGGGCGCGGGCGCGGGCGGTGCGGCCGCGGGAAGAGGCGCTCGGCGAGGCCGAGGCGGATGGCGTAGCCGATGAGGAGGGCGCCGGCGAAGGAGAGGGAGAGGGCGAGGAGGATGATGTGGCTGGGTTGCATTTCTTTTCTATTCCTTGGCTGCGGCGGCGGCGGTGGTGGTGTGGTGTGGTGGGTGTGGCTGCTACGGTGGTGGTCATGGTTACGTTTGGGATTCGGTGAATGGGTTAGGGAGACTTTACTGACCTTTTTTCCTTTTTTTTTTTTTTTTGCTGAGGACGTGCGGGAGCGAGCAGGGCAGAGCAGAACAGAGCGCAGCAGAGTAGAACGTGTTGTGGCTGTGGAGATGGAGAATGATCCGGTCGGCAGAGAAGAGCGGAGAGTGGTTAGAGATCTTTTAAACATTACTCGCAGGTGGTCCGTTCACTGGTGTTGATTTGGAAGCTCTGATACCATCATGAGCAGAAGCCCGACGACTAATCTTTGAGCACTCGTTCTTTAGAGAAGGCATGGTCGAATGGACGAAGTCTTGGATATATCAAAACTCGGAGTCAGTTGCTACTAGTTATCACTTTTCAAGCTTTTTTCTATGTACCATACGATTAAGAATCGTTCTCGATGTCCAGATAGGCTCTCATTTGGCAGTTATCTGCGCAACGACTCCGAACATTTCAAGTTGTTATTGGACTACCGTAGTTCTTGACATCGCTGGAAAACACAAAGACCTTTTTAGATAAGCGCGCTCGAATAACTCTTAGTTCTTTGATATTATCCTTATTTAAAAATAGAGCTCAACCCCCGGAGCTCAATGAACTCAGATCTGGTCGAACGCAGGCAGGACCACTTCTCTCCATTGTCAGCTGCATTATTTGCAGCATCCAACATCCATGTGGTTTCATCTGTGCTGCGCAACTAATAAGTAACAGAGGCCGAGTAAGCTGGAACGAAGACATACGCAGACGGTGTCTAGACGAGTGATTTCTCGGCAGGAAAAATCATGGCTGGCAGGGGAGGGAGGCTCTTGTTGAGGTCAGAGAAGCCGTCCATCCTGAAAACATACTTTTGGGATGTTTGGAAAACAACAATTCCAACGGCCAAAGCCAGGAGAATGATGGTGATAAGAAAGAGCATCGTGGAGAAGAAGATCTTGTTTTTGAATGCGTGTGGGTGTCTTGAAGGTGGAACGATGATTGTGTTTTGAGGGGAGGAGCTTCACAAAATGGAATATAAAGACTGGCAAAGAAGATGGTTGTGTTAGAACTAAGTCATTGTGTCACAACAATGTGGAATTGATAGTGTTATTGTGAGCACGGTCAACCATTGTCCTTGTTATCCAGATCTTCTGTGGGCATTTCGTTTCAGATAATTCCAGGACACCGACGGATTTCTAAGGATGGCAGAACTTGGCCAATTTCTTCAGGAATAGCTTTGAATGAAATACTAGCCATTTCCGAAAGTTGTACTACCAGAGACCATGAAAGCCTCAAACCCTTTTTTCTGAACCCGGCTCCACGCACAAGATATGTCGCCCAGGTTCCCGATAGCCGCGAATAACTTGCCAATAACGGGGCTTAGCGGAAAGAAAAGAGAATATTGGTGGGGACCACTGGTGAAAGCGCTGTCCGAAATTGTTGCCTAGTGGCCTCACCTACGGATGTCAGAAACGTTCAGCGCTCGTCGCGGCGCAATCTTGGCTCACTTACGGTGCAACAGGAACACCAATTGCCGCTCAAAGCATCTCCGGCGGGCGGCTACGCACGGGTTGCTCGTCGCCCAGATCGCTCCTGGCGTTGGCCTTGCGGAACGGCATGTGGCATTCCGGGATGCTCACCGGCTCCTCTTCATGGATGAGCGGGCCCATGCGGAGCACGCCATTTGGCGGGCTGTTCGTGTCGTAGTTCGCACGGTTCGGCGCCTGGATGGAGTTGTGGCGGCTAGTGTGGCCGTGGAGGCTGTTGTAGACGGAGGGACGTCCGCCGCGGACAGTCGGGGTGGTGCGCGCGCTACGGCCCAGCTCCACGAGGTCAATTCCATCCGGATGGGTGAGATTGAGGCCGGTGTCGGGCTTGCGCGCGCGCTTGACCGCTTTATAGATGCCATAGATGCCGAAGAAGACGGCCGGGCCGCCCATGAAGACGCCCATGAGGACGAAAATGGCTATGAGCTCAGGCGGCAACGGGGATGCTGGTGCCATTTTGCCAAGAGAAGATAGCTCTACGTTTGACGGCGACGAGAAGATAGTAAAGAGTGTTGGACGCTGACGCTAGAGGGCCAAAAGAGGAGCGAAGAGAAAAAGGTCAAAGGTGAATATGCACCGGTTGACGCGAAGATGGTGCAGGAAGGTCAAATCACGTGCGCATGTTAGAAACGCGCAGGGCGGTGCGATCAACGTGCATCACCGCTGCCGCCCGCTCATCCTTTACCCCCGGCCCGCCAGATTTTTCGCCACCGCACTATTCAGATTTGCGAATCACGCCTACCCTCGAACAGTACACTCCAAACCCCGCTGAAGTGTCATTAATCGCCAGCATGAACGATCCTGACACCACGGTCGCCCTCGGAGGCATCAGATCCGCCTCACAACGTGTCTCCGCCATTTCTGAACTCCGAATGCTGATTCTCCACTTCCTTTTCGACAAAGACGCTCCTGTTGCCCTTGAAGCGCCAGCTCTCCTACCATTTCGCACCGTGAACAGTCACTGGCGCCAGTCGTTCAAGGATCTCATCAGCAGTGTCCAAGTTCGCGACATCTTATTCACTGAGCCTGGAGATCCTCAAGAGTTCCCACAGTACAGCCTCTGGCCCTACGACGATGCAGGAGGGGATGCCTTGAGGTTCTCGCCTACGGCCTTCCCTAGTACGATGAACATCAACGTTATCGATCGCCCTCCCTTCCGGCTTAACCCTGTTCTCAAAGAAATTCTCCCACTCACGTACTTCTTACAACCCACCATCATTAGCGTAGGATGGGGGCTACTAAGGGATATTGGTGCTCCCGGTTGTACTGTGAAGGTAATTGTCGAGGATCTCTGTGTTCATGGAGATGGCTATTGTCATCTATACTTCGAACTCTCTTATCCAATAGAGTTGGACTTCGACTATCAATTTCCTGACCTTAGCAACGAATTTCGACTTAGTCCGGTTCATCTCATTCCTCTTCGCAACTTATACTTGACGAAGCCTGCCTTGCAAACAGTCTACATACAGTTCGTATCAGCAAGGCACGATGGCTGTCTGGAAACAGAGCTGCATTCTTGCATCACGCTTGAATGTTCTAAGGGCGTTAGGGTCGGCCACTTGCTTGTCGCACTTGCAGACAAACACGCGCACGCAAGGTTCGGAGGGACAGGAGAGGGCTATGTATTCGACGATCAGAACGTCATACACGTCGATGCCGTGGACGGGGAAAGGTACACCGCAGCTAACGTAGAGTTTTCTCCCCGCTGGGCGGATCGGATGGGTGAGATTGAGTCGAGCGATATGAGCTTCTGGGTTTGGAAGGTTTCAGGCCTGAACACGTGGGAAATGTCAAAGGGTCATGGTGTACAGGCAAGCTCGGAGAGGGAAGGCCTGGTCGGGATTGGCATGGGTTGGATGAACAGCTTCCTCTGTGGGGTCGAAAGGGAAAATTCCGTGTGGAGGGATCAGGACTCCGATTAGGAAATACCCGTGCTATAAATGAGCAAGAGCCATACCACAGCAGAAACTCTTGGTGCAGCCCGCATGTGATCGAAATCCTCGTCGCACAGCATTTTCGATAGTCTAGATCAACTCTATTCAGTTGGCAGGAGTGCCGGGGTGATATTCGAAGGGGAAATCCGAACAAGAACTTCGGGGGAAATCTGCAACCTGCCAGCTCTAAAACCAGCTCCAAAGAAATCAATTGGGTATTGCATCCCTACTCAGCTCTATCCCAGGTCGATCAATTACTCCTCAGGTTCCATCCTTTTGATGAACACCAGAAGTGCCTCCACCATCGCATTCACCGTCTCATCCGTGCCGCCCTGGTCCCTCAACCGCACCAGCGACCCAATCGCTAGTCTCGTCAACCTGATTATCTCCTCGCAGGGGTTCTCGCTCGTCAAAAACATTTCTACACTCAATCCTTCCAGAACTTCTTTCTCCTCCATTGTCGCCTAGGCCCCCGACGGTACCAACGCAAAGTTCGTGATGTGATTTCGCAGGCCTCGCAACTGGCCACTCAAGTGGATTCATTGTTGGTGCTCACGTCGCTCGTCCTCGATATCGAAGCTCACAAGTCGTGCGGCGAGGGAGTGGCACTGAGCAACTGCTGGTGGGATCGGCTCCGAAAAGGCGGGCGCGCCGCATAGCGGGCAGGTGTGGATTCCAACCCACAAGATCCAGGCGGTTATGCAGGTGTGGCAGAAGGCGTAGACGTAGGGAAGGAAGACGATGGGATCGGAGCTTGTGGCAGACCCACTGTCGAATGGCGTGATGCAGATGGTGCAGCCGGGGTTCGGGGCGAAGACGGGAACCACTGGAGCGAGCACGTTGGTGATCAGGGCTGCGCGTTCCGATGGTGGGCAGTCGGGTGTGTTTTTATCGCTGCTCGTGTCTGCGGTATCGCGGAGTGGTGTGTTCTTCGAGATAGTAGCAGTGATAGTGTGGTGGTGGTCGTCGTCGTATTTGGGGCAGTGAAAATGATATCGTTACCAGAGCCATCGGGTGGTGCGAGGACGCGAACACGGATACTAGTGGCATGGGAGTCCGGAGGACCCTGTGGCGAGGTCTCCGGATATGAAGTCTCGATTTCATTGCTTAATAAGTTCTTGGAGAGTATCTGGGAAGGAAATTGAGCGCACAGGCTCTGCTATCAGTGTTTCATAGGCCCGAACCCATGTTGCATTGTGTTCGAAGTCCGCGCCGCAGTTGCACTCTTCATTTGGCTGCGTTTATTTATCTGTGATTGGTCGTGTAGATTAATACCGTTTTTATACTTAACCACGCAGAGCGGGCAACAACCACTTTTTCAGTAATAGCTCGGGTGATACCGATGTACTCGTGGCAATGAAGAGTACAGACTGGAAAAGATCATCAGTAGTGCTGTTCATTACCCTAGGGAATCATTTGCATGCAATTAAGAATGGATCTTATCCCTTCGCAAAATTTTCCAAGTACTATGTTCCATTTATGCATTTTATAATGGATTGCAAGTTCCGATGCAAGACGAAAGGCGACTGCAAATTTCTCGTCACTCTCGAAACATTGATAGAAGTTTGCACGAGTATTGTCGCAGTCCAATAGATCAGTTACATCCTAGAAATCAATTACTCAAGTTACTCGCAAGGTCCACGGGTACAAACTGAAAGAGACAAAGTTGAAGGGTAGATTCTGCTGATCGCGTACTTGTCACCCTCATATAGTTCTGTAACCGTTCTTAAAGCTTATGATGCCAATCTCTACAGGAACTTTCTACAGTTGCACAATAGCTCAATTGCTTTCGTGATCCTCGTCACACAAGCCTCGGAACTTTATGATGCAACATGCCGCCCGAATTATCTATTGTATTTTCAGAATAGATATACAGCGGTTGAAACTCAGGCTCAGGGGGATTTAACATAAAATTATCGTTAGAACGGCCTATCATAGAAAGACCTTTCGTCACATAGCTTCCATAGCATTCTCTAATATGCGTGGGATTTTTAACGTTCAAGCACACCTCGAAGGACGAAACGAGTATTTCAATCTCTCAGAATAAGTCAACTGACTGACCTATCTCCACTCTTACCATGCTTTGGCCAGGATGAGCTGTTCAAGTTCGCTGTGCTACGGCCAGTCTACGGCCATAGTGTTGTAGATCCTCAGACATGCCACAGGAGAGCAGCCTTTTGACCGGCGCGAGACGATTTGGGCCATTGGGCATTCTGCAGTCATCTGGCCGATAGTCGAAGTACATGGCTAATCCTCAGCCATCTTGTTGACATGATGTCGAGATGACTTCATCGATTGGAAGCTGTGAGATTAAGCGTGTTAGATCCGAGAAATCCGAAACAAGTCCCGCTGGGAAGCTGACGCAGCGACCACGTGCGGTATTTGGCTTCGGCCAGAATGGTTCACAAAGAGCGGGCCCGGATGGAGTCTTCTCGGCCATATACTACGAGACGGTGGTCTTCTCGTACGATGGTTTCTGTTTTGGTTCTCAACGTTGGGGTGAATTCGCAAGCAAGTGGCAGGATAGGGGCCGGCATTGTGCGCTGACCAGAGGCAGATAGTGGCCGGCCACTACATGCGAGTGAGATCACTGGTCACACAACACACCGGTACTCACACATAGGGCTGCCCCGCAAGTGGGTCGCCTGCCCCGGCCGCGGGTGCTTGTCAAACCCCTTTTCCAGGCATCCCTGTGACTATCTTGTCAGCCCTATCAACGTCTCTTTTTTCATCTATATTATCTCCCAAGAACAGAAACAACTAGATACAGTAATTGCCAAATCCTTAATTATCTTAGTTTAAGTGAGTGTGCTTGCAGATAGACTCGATGGCGACCTTCCAGAAGCTCGTATTCGCGTCCTGAACCAGGCCACGGACCATGACGTAAACTCGTCGATCATCTCGTAAACGGCCTCTCCGACGCAACCATTGATCTTCACCGTCGCGGCCCAAAAAAAGCGACGCCGTCTAATAGGGGTGTCGACAATTTATATAAAGAGCTCACAAAAGCTCTCTAGTTCGATCATCAGCAGCATCAATCCCCTCAGCAGCCTAACCAAGCCTCTCGTTCATCCCCGAACCCACTACCACCACCAACCACACCATCAAAATGAAGGTCTTCGCCGCTACCGCTCTCTTCGCCGGCCTCGCCGTTGCCGCCACCACCGTCAAGGTCACCGACCTTTCCATCCGCGACAACGACGGCCTGCAGTCCGTCTCCTTCAAGGTCGACGGCACGGACTGCACCTCGACCGACCCCACCACCCTGGCCGGCAACGGTGCTAACGCCTGCGGCGACGGCAACCCGCCCGTCTTCACCTTCTCGGTCGAGAAGAAGGGCGCCTCCGACTACCAGCTCTGGCTGCACAAGCACGTCGACGGCTCTGTGTAAGTTGCCTTCGGCGGCCCCGTTTTCTCGTCTCGTGCGTTTCGCTGATAATGAGATGACAATAGCCGCGGCCTCAACGGCGGTGGCAAGGCCCCCGTCTACTGCCACGCTGGCGGCAACGGCCAGAACGACTTCGTCTGCTCCCAGGTCGGCGACCTCTCGGTCGAGCTCCAGTAAATTGACTCGTCGCGGAAAGTCGCTACTGCCTGGGCGCCCGATGATGCCTTCACGAAAGATCGGGGATATCGACTGTATATGATTAGCGTAACGCCTTTGGCTAGTAATGTCTAGAATGATTTGAAACGCCTATCTGGTTCCTGTTGCGGTGAAATGAAGGAAGCACGTCTTCTCCAATCTCCCTGACAATGGGGGTTTGCACACACGATCTTTGATGCAACAAGAAACGAAATATAGTGATAGACGAAGACCGGTTAACGTTGTTGCGCGGAGTGCAAGCTCGGACGGCGCGGGGAGAATTGATTCATCTTGGACCGTGGCGGTCAAAGTATGCGAGATTGGACAGCGGAACAGTAGCGGCAACGAGTTAGCGGATATGCAGCATGATGAAGCTGGTCTCTACCGAGAAGTGGCCGGCAGCCCACATGCTGTCTCGCACCCGGCATGCGCACATTGATGGGTCAGAATAGGAGAATAATAAACGACGGTTGAGCTAACTTACAATGACAGATTCAGGAGCCTCTCAACATGACACACATGAAAAGGTGAAGAATCACTAACGAGAGAAAGCGTCGCTGCAGCGGAAGGATCCCGCTGGCAAGAAATTTTTCTCATGTCCCACATTAGAATAACAGTACAAGTATGGGGACTTGAAAAGAAGTACAATCCGTTGCAAACTACAACTGCGCATGCTGGAGCATGTCTCAGGTTGTCTTCTGCTCTGTTCAGGTGATTAATATCTGTGAAACGGTGTTTACACGATCATTCTGCTTTGATAATGTCGCCAAAGTAGCACAATGCAGCGGATCAAAGATTCTAGCCAAGCGATGGTCTCTCATTCCATTCCTGAAGCCACAAAAAGCCGTCTGTCAAGATACATACAACGAATCGTAAACATCATGAAGTAGAAAACGAGCGGCAAATTTTTGAGCAGTGATCCATGCAACCGACATCCACGCACCCTATTCCCTCTTCCTCATCTCTTCCTCTTCATATGTACAGTTCCACCTCCTCATTCCTTATTCGCCTGCACGCTTACTGAGTGAAGGTGGAGTTGATCTCGCCGACCTTGATGTTCGAGTAGACGACGTACGCATCGGCGTGCTCGTTCTCGACGACGTCTGGGTCGCCGGAGTCGGTAGGGCAGGTGCCGCGGGCGACGCCGGGCTTGCTCGGGTCAGCGTCGGTGGGGTAGTTGCTGTCGAGCCAGAGCATGTTGCTGTGGTGGTCGTCCCACACGGACATGACGAGGACCATGCCGGCGTTGAGGGCCTGGCTCATGCTGGCCATGCCGCCCTGGTCCTGGAACGAGGTGGTGTCGCCGAAGACCGACTTCTGCGCGTCGCAGTATGCCGCCGTGACCGAGTTGCCCGGAACGCCGGCGATCGTCGACTCCGAGTTCGGGATGACCTTGCCGTTCTGCACGTAGAAGCGCTTGATCTCGGAGAGCGTGCCGGATGCGGTGCCCGTGTTGGTGAGGAACTGGGTGACGACCTGCGGAGCGTGAGATTCAGTGTTACTGTGGAGATGTGGAGATGAGGGCTGAACAGGACTTACGGTGATCTTGGAGTTCGAGTCAACGGTCAAGCCGGGGCCGTAGAAGGTCTTGTTGCCCTGGCGGAACGAGTTGAAGTCGCATCCATCAGGATCGCAGTCGCCGGCGTAGCGGGTAGCGGAGTAGGTACCACCGCAGTCGTCGCCGGTGCAAATGTGCTGGGCAACGTTCTTGCAGCTGTGCGGCGTGTAGGCCGTCGAGATGGAGTTGGCCTCCCAGATATCCATCTCTGAAATGGGGTATTAGTACATTGGGGAAAAATTCGGCGGTGAGGAGCACTTGCCAGCACAGCACGAGCCCTTGTTGCCAACACCGGCGTTGACGTCACTGTCGGACGGCTGCCAGCCCTCGACGTTTGCCTCGCCGTTGATGAACTTGAGGTCACGCGGGCACTGGCTGTCGCAGTAGCCAGTACCGTACTTGGCGCCGGCCTTGTTGCCGGAGTACTTGGACATGCCACCGTCGGCGTCCATGGAGACGAAGTAAACGGCACCGTTCAGGCCGCAGGGCAGCTTGGAGGCGTCGACGTCGAAGGTGAATTCCTTGTTCAGTAGCTTGTGGACGGCGTAGGTGCTGTCATCCTGGAGCAGATACAGACGCGAACCAATGTTCTTCTGTTGGCCGTTGGTCACGAAGTTCAGGCGCAGAGAGTTGCCACTGGTGGTGGCGCCGTAAGTGGCAGCATAGTCAGCGCCATCGACAGCGCAGTTGGCAGCACACTCCACGTTAGTCGTGCAGTACTCGCTGTTCCAGGTGTTGCCTGACACATTGTCAGATCATGGGCCAAAGGCATTACTGGCATTGTTGCCTACCGGTGTAGCAGTTGGTGTAGCCCCCGGTGTTGTGGACCCAGCGCCAGTTGGCGTCGATGACGACGGAGCCCTGGTTTGTGGTGCAGCCGCCGCTCTTGGTGCATGTCTGCCAGGACAAGGAGGGATGCACCTGGTGTTTTTCCTTATCAGCCGCGACTGCAATTTCATATATGGACATGGGTGGGGCAAACCTCGGTCTTCTGGGTGCCAACCTGCTGGCCGGCGGCCAGAGAGGCGAATACAGCGAGCAATGCCTGGGAAAGCATGGTGCGAGATGTCAAAGAGAATGTGGTTGCTGGATGATCTCTGAAGCTGATGTCGCCATCGGCCGTTTTATAGACGATTGTGTGCCTGGTTCCTGGTGGAAGTGTTCTGGAAAGGAGACCTTACTTGCATCAGGTGTTGCGCGACGGGTTGGCGGACCGTCGGAAGTCACTGTTCGCTCCATATTGCTCGCGACGAGGGTATATTGGGTCTCGAGGTCAGGTAAACGGCTAGCAGATCCAATTCCGGCTCTGTGAGAACAGACGAACGGTGGATACTTTCTCGGGAAGCTTTGTTTCGTTCAGGAGGCAGGCGGCGATTGGCGGAACGCGAGATTGAGGGTCGGCCGGGAGTGGAAAGGGACGAGGACTCGACATGCTGTTTCACGGTTAGCGGGAGAAGTAAGCGGGGCGAGGTGCCGGCGAGGAAGACTCCGTGTCGCTGGGTTGGGCTTAGCGACTGGAGCACAGGGAACAGCTTCCGCTCGGCTCTGGCCTGCCCGTCTGCCTGCCTGCTAACCTGCCCCCCTGCCGCTGCCCCTCCGCCCCTCCGCCCCACAAACATTACCAAAGCCAACACTGCCGTCTCGCCACTTCTCCACTCCACCACACGATAGTCATGAACGCGGAAGCGCCCTTGGCCCGCAGCTCGCGCTCCGCATTCTCCACTGCCCGAGTAGTCGCTTCGTATGCGGACGAAACACGCCCACACATCACGCGGCGCAGCTCGAGCTTGGCCCCGGCCCAGAACAAGGCAAGCCTCCGCAGCAGCCGCCCTCAAGCGTCCGGTCAGGCCACAGCCAACGCGCCGGCCGTGAGGTCCATTTAGCCTTTCTGTGGGGTAGCCACCGGTATTGTCAGCGATCCGTCCCGGAATCCCTGCAACCAGAATCTGAGATTACCCGTCCAGGGTCTGCGCTTGGGGGCACGTGTTCCTGCATTTATCCGTGCAGCCCGCTAATCTTTTAAAACGCCCCGGGCAATGATTAACAGGATCAACACTCAAAATAAAACACTTCTGCATGCAAATCTTTGTGGGGGACGGCACATTGGATTACGCACCATTGAACAGGCAAAGTATTGGAAGATCAGAGTGGGAGTGTGCTAGTGCATCAATTGGTCGAAAGAATGCCACAAGAAAGACAAGAAAAGCCAATGCTGGCAGAACGCAGTTGGAAAAGCTATTTCCTGAACAGAACATCCGCCACAACATTATCCTACCCGACCCGCTTGGGGCAATCATTTTCACGGCCCAGCAAGCTCTTCGAACACATTCCCCGTTTTCTTCTTGTCTGCCAGACGATCCCGCCCCAATCTTCTGCTCTGGACTTCGTAGTGGATCAGGGTGGTCTCGGCGCGGAGCGACGCTTCCCGGATGCTTTGCAGCGTTTCGTACGCTCCCAGAATTCCTCGCTAGCTTTGTCCTTAGGAACGATATCGTATTCCACGTCCACGTCTTTGATAAAAACTTAGTGTAGGAGCTGGCACGTCTCCTCTCTCTTTACCCATTGAGCGACGTCAACAACAGTATTGCGGTGCTTTGCGATATACCTGCGTACCGTCATGCCAGAGGGTCCGGAGAGCAGCATGGTGAAGTCAATTGCAGCTTCATCACCTGTATTGCTCTTGCAGCTCAAGAGCGTTCAATGTTTGAGTCCGATGTTGCGATCCAATTCTTCTAAAGTGATACCACAGAATTCAGAATCAATTCGGTGTCGGCGGCGATCCATAGTACGTTCAATCATACCTTCAATCCGCTCTCTGCCATGGTCTCCGATTTTCCCCTGCGACCCGATTTTGAAAGCAGATCCAACTCCTAATGATTCCGCGGACCTCGTCAACTTTACGGTTGCCCGTCAGCAAAGACTTATCACTCTGTCGTGCGGACTTGCCAGACCTACTGGCTTCCTCAGATTCGCACGCAAGTCTTCGAGATCTGGGTTCACACAAACAACCGAATTTTGGGTGGTCATCGCGAATCCTGATATAATGGTTTGTTCCGCTGGATAGACATTTCGTACCACTTGCTGACTTTTATAGAACAAATCCACAAAGAATGAACCCGAGTCGTTGATGAGATTGCCGAAGTCTGCCAGCAGCAAAGCACTGCCAACGTCAGCCCAGTGACTCGCGACAGAGGGCAATATCAGGTACAGCACAAAGCTGGTGTACCTGGTCTTTGTACCGACTGTGGATCATCTGTATGGCCTTCTTGGTCTTCTGCTGACTGTATAATCTCCATGGGACGGCGGAGTGAGTGCGGTCAAGCTGGAAAACATGAATATTCCCTAGGGATACAAAGTTCTTCGTGGCCATAAGATATGACAAGACCCAGTGGCATACAATCTCCAACGTTATGAAGTATACGTATATAGCTTTCTACGGGAAGATCTTCCATCCCTTTCTCTTTAAAATTTCCGTTCCTTATTTTCCCATTAATGGAGCGATGATAGATGCAGTTCGTGATGCAGCACTGATCCTGACTAGAATTCTTGTTATGGAAGACCACGTAGCTGAAGCCTCGTCGTTGTAGTCCCGGAGGATCAACATCGCTGATCCGAGCTCCACAGAGGCATTGTTTTCAGTAAGACACTAGGAAATAATGCTAAACTACCTGCAAAAGCTACGAAACCTGCTGCTGACACACCTACATCGTTCCGTCATCCTCTCCTGCCTGCCTACAATTATGTCTTAGGGTTCTGCCATGAGAGTACGGATGCTATAATATGATGCTGGGCATGTCTGACTCAGAAATTGGTAAGGTTTGGTCCGTACCCAGTCTCACAGTATTGTTGATCAAGGCTAAAAGCACATCTACGCCAATTCTGATTTAAGTCTGCCGAGGGATATTTTATATCGAAGAATAACGTTCTACCGTAGGCTCTGACTGGGGATGTGAGACAGTATATATATCTAAGACAGTGCTGAGGGTCAACAGACCTGCGCCTTTCCGACTGGTTCTATCACATGCATTATGGAGCATAATATCTGTTGTGGAGGATGTCGACGAACGCCGCTCGAGCGGGGACGAGAAACATTCCGTCTGTGGCAGCAAATCGGTAGAATGACCACTGGTTATCTGAGAAATTGCTGCATATATGGACTGGCTAAGCGTGTAGCCTATGATTTGTTTAATCAGTAAGTTTTCATGGCTGCGAGAAACGCAGAGAGGGAGATTCAAAATCTTGATTACAAGCCTTCCGTGCGGGGGCGCAGAAGAGCTGGCTCACTAAGCCACTTTTACAGAAGCGGATATTCCTTCCTTTCTTCAACCAAGGTTATCGTTGGAACATGTTGACTTGATGGCACATCCTGAACAGAGCTGTCATGATGTATGAGCTAAACCTCATTTGGCGCCATACCTGTGCGATGTTTTCAAGGCTCATTTCTTGATTCTAAACGATGTATGTAGACAATTGAATGGCAATTTCAATGAAGATATTGGTTACCATAAGCAGCGTCGCGCTGCTTCGGTACGTCGTTGAAAACCCTCTACGGTAATGTTCAAATTTCCGAGACAGCTTTTACAACACATGATAGAAATTCGCGCGCAGGGCCGTCTTTTGCAAACGATCTTCCACCATCGACGCGGCTCTGTTGCTGTAGCGCAACATATGTTACCAAGAATAGCTGCTTAGCGGTGCGCCTATGAGGTATGTGGAAGCAGTAAGCATTATGGGGAACAGAGAGGAAAAAGAAAAACAACTGCCACCGAGGAATACAGAACCAGAGAAGGGAGGATAGCATGCCGCAGCCCAGTCGGAAATCAAAGTGACAGATCATAGTGGATAATACTTGTTGTCACTGCAGGCTAACAGGCCCTGCAAAGATTCACAGTCAGGCGAAAGGAGAATATTCGGGCAGCTACGGCGTTCACATAAAGCTCAGCCTTGTTAGCGCTGCCAGTCAGCACGTGCAAAGGACTGGAGCCTGATGACGTGCATGGATCGGCAGGCCTGTTTCCTGTTCTTGAAGTTTCCACGCCTGTGCCACATGCTTCCCTGACTATTAGCGCCGATTTCCAGTCAGCTGCCACAGTCGACGCCTCTCCTCCTATCCATATATAAGCCTCCATCATCCTCCGCTCCAACTTTTTTCTCTCTCCAGCTCTCTTTGCCTTCTGGCTTAGACAACGCTCAGTGGCGTTCTTGGTGCAGGTGGCTCTGTACTACCCGGCTACGGCTTGGGGAAAGTCACCACAGTATTTGGAAGCTGGGCGGTTTTCACTGGGCTCAGCCCACATTACCTCCCATAGTGTCGCTTGTATTTCACTACTTCAGGCTGACGCGAATGACTTTTGATCATTTTCTTCGTTAATAGTCTGGTCAAGCACTGGACATTGAGGAAGAAGGAGAAGCTAAATTTGGCCGGGTGAAAGCAAGCGGCAGCTCATGCAACGATGTTCGCAACGGTTCGCTGAGCTGCTGAAAAAAAAAAAGGTATAGCGGCCCGTTTGTTTATGGCGTTGAGATGCTGTTTACTCGTTAGACTGTCTATCCTTCTCCTTTGGTTCGCTTTGACGCCGTTGTTCCAGGCGATGCTTTTGCACATCTTCCACTCTTTCCGCGCCACATATTTTCCTCACACTCACTGAACAGCTCAGCGCAATCCATTCCCTCCAGTGGTGTTGCGCAACCGACACTGCGCTTGTCTCGAGGCTTCATGTCATCTTGCCGAGACCAGCTGAAGCGACACATTTAACCTTTGGGAAAGACCTTGACAAACACTTACCTACATATCTAGCAGCGAGTCTGTTACCGTCGCAAAGCTATCCAAAGACCAAGTACAGGCTCGAGCACACCACGCCTTCCACCCTCATGTCTGGTATTGTAAGTTATGCAGGACCAATTTTAGCGGTAATCCAGTCAGCCATCTGCCGTCCCATGCAATAGATCCACTTACGGCAAACACCCCTCTACATCCTTGGGCGAACGCGAGACGCGGTAAGTTCTGCCGTTCAACTCTAAGAATTACCTTAAATACTAATGCTCACGCAGCTAGTACCATCCACCTACTTATACCGCGCAGCATATTCAAACATGACCACAGCTCACGCGAGTTACTCCGTACGGATAGTTTATAGTTGCTTCGCGACTCAGCTTCTTGCGCACGTATAATCTAGATCTGTAACAACAATATTGAGAAGATAAAAATCGCTACCAATTGGGAGGATGGTTTCGTACTCAGTGAGCATCAAACCGGTTTTGAACCACGGTTCTCTTGCGACGGTGCTAAATTCAAGATTCTGCAGCACCTTGCATCAGTAAGGATCCAGGCTACTGCCTTTCCTGTCCAGGGGACCATGCTGCTCTAGATCTCAGGAGGTACTATAGCTTCACCATGTAGTCCTTGATGCAAAGAATACAGATCCAAACATAGAGATCATTCTCCAACGTCGAGACTGGGCGATAATACCCAACGTCAAGTTACGGCTATTCCACTTGCCGAGCAGGACTTGTCTTTCGATATCCGACAGCTGGAACAACTGTACTACAAACACAAACTGCATTTTGAGAAGCAGGAGGTCACTGGCACTCATATAAGAGATAAGGGGAGAGGAAATATAGATGCAGCATTTGAAATGGCTGCAGCAGTCGGAACCATTTGCCCACTAGTGGACATATTATTGCGTTCTCCTGAAAGATGAATATAGCATTTTGCGGATATAGTGTCATTCCAGCCGCTATACTCAGCTACAGCCTCACAGCCGTAGACCTTCTCCTTATCCCGAGTATCATCTTTACCCTGTCACAGTGCTTAGTCGTTGCTTCCTCAGCCCGAGTGAAAGGCGTTGTTCCGCACCAGGCGTTGAACCAAATCTATTAGTCCATTGACAACTGAGAGCTTGGAAGCTAGCTCGCTCGTCGACATACTCGATCGAAGACACGCACCTGAGCATCGTGGCAAAACGTAAGGCCCTCAAGATGCCGATATCGATCTCTATTGATCAGCATTCAAACGCAGAGCACCACCTCACCTCCAGCAATGTTCAGCCACAGCTTCTTACACCATCAGCACAGAAAACACCATTGCCTTGCCCGTGGTGGCGGCCGCCTTTGTCAGCGACACCGTCCATCCTCGTCACTATCGGTACTACAACAACGCATTGTCCAGCAGCAACACTCGTGCCCACGCACAACAAAATGCGCATCAGCCGCAATACGGTACGAAGCCTCCATCACAACCAAATGTCGACCCCCCGAACCCCCCCATCTTCGTATCCCCGGCACCGTAGCGCACCGCAATGCCTTCGCAGCAACCGCCATTACCACCACCCCCTCACCCGGACAAGCGCACTCTCCACCACCGCGCCCTCGCCCTCTCCATCCTCGAGGGCCGCAATCCCCAGCCCCCTACATACGACGACACCGCCGTGCCGACGTACGACGAGTTCGTGCGCGACATGGACAGGCGCGAGGCCGAAATCCCGCGGTTGTTTCCTGAAGTCGTGCTGCAGCCGGCGGGGCGGGAGCCGCTGCACGTATGGCGGAGGGGCGAATCGCGGGAAACGGTGGAGACACGTACTAGAGGACAAACTGTGGATCAAGGGACACATGAAGGAGAGGCAGAGAAGGAGGAGAAGCAGATGTCGGGCAGCTTGATGCACGCTGCGCCCGTACCTGTGCGGATCGTGCAGGTGGAGAGGCCCGGGGGAGCACCACGGCGCCTGTCGCTGCCGCCACCGATGCCGCCGCGGCGGCCGCCGAGAAGACTGCTTCCGAACACGCCAATGGGGGCGCTGGCGCTCGAGGTCGTGGGTGAGGAGGACGAGGATCAGCACGGGGAGTTCAGGCCGTTTCCGGAGAACCTGCCTGCGCATGCAAACTCTTCGTTTGCGAATAGGATGCGTGCGCGCTGCCCGGTGAGGCCCTCCCCGCGAACCCCCGGTCAGGGCTCCTGGAGCGCAGAATCGACGCGCAGGATGTAGATTTCGAGCACTTGAGAAAGCGGCCTCAGAATGGCAAAAAATGTAGATATCCATAGACATTGGCAAGCACTGCACATTTCCTTGGTGTCGATGTGCAACCAAACAAGATCCTGAACAACTGCGAAGAAATCCAAACAAGAAGCGAATGTGATACTCATATCAAAATGGATGGCCAATCAGCAATATTAACAATCCAACAGACGGCCATTCTAGTGCCGAATGTGTTTGTATTGCAGCTTGCTTCTCCAGCGTCGAATGAGAAGGCGCTGGCATCTCTCTAAACACAAGCGTATCATCAACGTCACCCTTCTCCCCTACTCCCACCACCGTTGATCTAATCCCTCCAAAAACTCCAGCCCGACACCCCACCAACTCTTCCATGGATCGACCTCCAGCCGCCAGGGCCGTGTGTTGATCGCCCACAGAGCCGCGGTCGTAAACTTCTTGCACTCCTCCGTATCCTTGCCCATTACGAGAAAAATATCCTTCCGACAGACAACCCTCCTCCCAAAGAATGGCCTGTACGGCTCGATCCGCATGCGCGCGCTCTGGTGGATACTCCATTCAGAGAACGGCATGTCCTTGGGAATAAACTTCCACTCCCAAGTCCTGCCCATGCCATCTGTGAAGGACGTGTTGTCGCGATTGTCGTAGCCGAGCATGAGCGGCCAGAAGTGCGGCGCAGACCAGAGCTTGAGGATGGAGAAGACAGCGTGCCGGTTGTCTTTAGCGAAGCGGCGGGCGTGCGAGAGGAGCGGGTCGATAGTGAAAGGATCTTGCAGCGTCGATGGGAGACGCACTTCCGCGATCGAAAGCCGCCAATCGAAGTAAAGGTCGGGCTTGCCGGGGCGCGTGGGTTCCGTTAGGCTGATGGCGGGCCCGTTGGCGTAGGGGCAATACCTGTAATGAGAAGGTCAGTAAGCTCGAAAGTCGGACGGTTGATGTGACTTAGCCTACGAGGGGGTGATCACGCCTTCCCGATAGAGGTGTGCCACGGTAGGCCTGACGACGAGGTTCCAATGCTCCGGGTAGATATCGATAATATGGCGATGTCCACGCTGCGTCTTGCCAACATCGTCCCATTCCTTCCAGTGATCCTTCGGACGAGTCTTGTTACTATTCGGCGTACGAATGTCCGGTGGATTATTTGCCCTCTCAGCCTGGTTCACCAGCTGCGACTTCTTAAAATTCATCCCAGTCTCAGAGTTGAAAAAGGCACCGTATCCGCCAAAGAAGATGTCAGTAAGCGTGACCGCTAAGTTCATGTCGCGTTTGATACGACGATGGCAATCGAACTCGATACCCAGCTCAGCCAACAACTTCATCCCGTTGATCACGCGCTTGTAATGCATGGCCGAGCCGCGGACCTTCGGGAAATCCCATTTCTGAAGCTCAGCCATAAGGCGCTTGTACTCAGTCCATCGCTCCTGCGCACCAGGTTCCAGATCCGCCCTGTGCCAGCACTCCTTGAAACCTGCAGACGTCAGAAATTCACCATCACACCAGTGGAGGTTCTAGACGAAGAACCTACAAGCTGCGCGCTCGCGATCGATGTGGATCTCAAGATCCTCGTGAAACTCTTCGTAAGCTTGTGCTTTCAGCTGGCTTTTGGTTATTTTTTTCTCCTTGGACTTCTTCCCAGAGGCTTTTGTACCCGAAGACTCCGCTTGAGCTTTCGCGTCTCCAAAAGGAGACATTTCTCTCATTGCGGTCATCAGATCAAGATCATCTGCAGGTGTGGCAGGTTTTATATCCTTCAGATTGCTCCATAGCTCATCCCATGATGAAGCTCCAGGAAAGCCGACAGTTTTTGCGGCAAGAGTAAGACGCTCGTCATTCGACAGCTTCGGATCTTCGCATTCTGAAAGACCGAACCTCTTGATAATGGCGTCGGCGGGAGATATATTATCCTCTAGATCGGCGTACTTTGCAATCTCCGGGTCCTTTGCAGAAAAGCCCATTTCAATTGGCCCCTCGAGGTCTTCCTCCCAATCCTCCTCTTCTTCATCATAGTCAGATTCATTTTCATTGAAGTCAGTATCGTCTTCATCCGAGTACCATCCCAGCCGGCCCTGCTCGTGCTTGTCGCAGTTGGAGGTGCACTCTGAATTACACTCAAAGTCGCTGATCTCTTCATCGGTGTCGAGGTCGTAGGCAAACTTCTTGATATTCGGGCCAAGATTCTCGAACTTGTGCATTCTCCCTTGAGTAGCCAGCAAGCTCTCTTCATCATCACCAGACTTACCTTCCGTGAGTCGAGCATGCCCAGAAACGCTGGCACCCTTGTTCTCCCACGGGAAGAGAACCTCGTCCTCGAGTCGGTCAGCTTCAGTGTACTGCCATTCTTTCGGCATTTCTTCGCAAAGCTCCTCAGGAGATTCAGCATCATCAGTGAAGAACATTACGCGGTTGCTGTCACTGTTGACATCATCCCTGTGACTTAATGTTAGCGATTGTGCGTTGACTAGTGCCCTGAAGAAGTCATACCAGATGCTGGGGACCTCTTCGCCAGGCTTAATGTCCCGCGTACGCTGAGTGTCCTTGTCCCTTGTGATGGTGCGCAGGATGTGTTCCGAAGGCCTATAAAGGTCGAGGCCCACTTTAAACCGGCGGGCTTTGATCATTGCGGTTTGAATACCGTTGTACAGATGGGAGAAGTGGCAGCCAGGCTCGAGATCCCAGATGATGACGTCATAGAACTCCTTGAAATTGAAGTGCCATTGCCGATGACGGTCCACATCTTCAAAGAAGTCGGGTCCAACCTGCTTGATGATGTTCCATTCGTTTCGAGAAGCGCGGCCGAGGCCTGATTTCTCCCGGGCAAGCCAGAGTTCACAGTTAGGCGGCTGAGCAACGATATTGCCATTCTTGACATCTCGAACGAGTGCGACCATGGCGTTGCTTTGCATGACGATATACTGAATGAAACGGCGGGAGACAGGATCATTGCGCTTCAGATGCGCACAGACGAAGTTTCGGGCTTCGAGAACCTGGTGCTGGCGACCGTGGTGGCTACGGGAACCAGTCTGTGTACGCATTGTGTACTTGTCGGCCGTTTCCATCTGGAAGTAGGGAATAAAGCCCTGACCCATCAGTTAGCTTTGCAGCGCCTAGAACACGGGAAAGGAAACGTACCAGCTGCAATACCTGCTGCCGCATCTGATCACCAACCCAAGCAGACCAGGCACCCGATGGGAAATATTGATAGGTGGCAAGGATGCTGAGTTCGAAAAACTCGTCCCAGTTGCGGCACAGGCTCACGGCATCAAAGAGACTGCAATTCTTCGCGATGATAGAGAATTGCAGCCAACCACCGCGCGACATGGCCTTTTCGCTGGGATAGTTGTAGATCCATTTTCCGCAGACCTTGACCCGGATCTTCTTGACGCTATATTGACCCTGGTCATCGATGTCACCGAAGTCAACCATAGTACTTCCTCCCGAGGCGTCGGCCAAGGCCTTCTCACGGCGCTGCTTCAGAGCCTTCTCACGCTTTGTTTGATATGAGCGAGGGAGAGCGAGGTTCCTGACTAGATGGTAGCGGTCATTACGATTGCGAGCGACCGGTATTTCCTCATCATCATCATCATCTTCTTCTTCTTCATTCTCGCTGCGTTCCAAATCCGCACAAGCATCACGAAGCTCTTGCAAGCCGGGCTGCTCCATTTTTAGGCAGAGATCACGAAGGTCAGTATTTGTGACTTCCTCATTGGCTAAGAACTCTTCGACACTGTTGGCGCGGAGTGCAATAGGAAGTAGAGCTGCGTGGGAAAGGAGCAGACGGCAGAAGAGGAGCTGCTTGATCTCGTGGATCTGAGCCAGCAGGATGTCGATTTCCTCATCGGGAACTGGCGGCATGCGATCAACGATGGCAGCGGGGTTCTCGACAGTGCCATGGAGCTTCCAGCCTGGCCCTCGCTCAACCTTCTGGCCTTCCCGAAGACGCTTCCGAACGTCGTCCCTGCTCTCAACATGCACTTCGCCGGGTTTTATCTGCACCTGTTGCTGCTGCTCTCCTGCAGCTTTCGCCTTCTGCCTTGCGCGCTTCTTTGCAGATTTCGACTTGGGACCATCTGCAGCTCTCTCCCGGGCCCGGTCAGTGCCATCTTCAGATGGTGCCACATTCTCCTTGTCCGCAGGCGTTGCCTGATTACTGCCTGCAGCCTTATCGACATTGTCCTCCGTGCTTATGCCATCGCGAGCCGTGTCCTGCCACAAGAAGAGCTTCAGAAGGTCGATGTAATTGCCGCGCTCATCCTCAACGACGTCATCGATGGGATCCCACTCATCATCGGCCGACGCCTCATCCAAGCGCTTCCGTTCCTCCACCGCTTTGTTCAGGAACTCGTCCTGGCGCTTCTGCTCCTCGCGGGCGCGCAGCTCGCGCATGCGGGCCTCGACCTCCTTCCAATGGCGCCTGAGCAGGGCGGCCTCCTGCTTGAGCTTCTTCTTCTCGGCGTCGCGGGCCTTCTCCTCCTGGTCCTCCAGCCGGCGCACCCACTTGAACCATTTCTGCCGCTCGTACAGGACCTCGGCGGTGCGGCGCTCGACGCGCTCGAGGGCGCGCAGCACGACGTGCTTCTGGGCCTGCAGGTGGTCGAGGTAGTGCTGGTGGCCGTAGTCGAGCTCGAGGGCGTAGAAGCGCGAGTGGTGCAGCTTGCGGGCGCGGATGACGCGGTCGAGGAGGGCGTGCCGCTCGAACAGGTGGTCGTGCAGAGCCTTGAGCTCGTCCTCGCTCGAGACAGTGGAGAATTCGATTTTGGAGAGCGGCGTGTCGCGCTGGTCGCGGAGGAAGGGGGGCGGATGGGCGATCAGGTAATCGAGCTGGGCATTGCGGCGCTTGTACCCTTTGTAAAGGCCGTAGACCTGGCGTGAGTGGAAGTGGCAGAAGAGGCCGTTGATGTTAGTGGCGGCCTCGGTGCAGCGCCGCTCATCGGTGAGATTGAGGGCCTGGCACTGCGGTGCCATGGAGCCGGTGGGGGTGCTCTGGTCGTTCGGTTACTCTACTGGTATGCATGCAAGAGAAGGCATTGACTCGTGAACAGGAGGCTACCACGCAGACCGTCTATGGTGGTTTCGACTATTAGGGAGGAATGTGTGATTTTTGGCAAAGCTTCGACGACGCGCTGCGGTAAAGCTTGGGCCCGCGGGACGCGTCCAAAGCGTCTCCGAAAAATGAAGTCGTGGCCGCCAGCCACACTTTATTTGCCCAATCAGGCCCTCCCCAGGTGGCCACCTTTGCTTGCTCAGATCCCGACGTGTGCACGAAACGACGCGACCCGCCTCGGCACGCTCCCCAGCTCCGCCTCCACTACATTACCATTATTTCTGCATATTCGATATGTCACATGCATCTTCGCGCCGTCCTGACCAGAATCACGTCGTAGTCTGAAACGAATCATTGCTACACGAACCGCGGGGGTACCGTCTCAAGCTATGAAGAAGTGTCTGCATTCTGAATACGCCCAAGCATTGTTCGAAGATTTCATCGGGATCCTGGTTCGACTCAAGCTCACCTTGCTGAAAAAAAAAAGAAAAGAAAAGAAAAACGACTTAGGACTGCGCCTTCGAATTGTATATAGACGTCACTGGCGCTGGTGGTAGCGGTGGAATTTGCAGCTGGTCGTCTACCACAATTTCCTGCGCGTCATGCCCAAACAACCAATCTAGCCGCTGAGAGTAACCCCAGTAAAACGGATTATTCTCGTCGTTGTGCCGTGCCATTTCATCCCTCTGTTCCCGTTCGGGGCTGTCATACAGATGCAGCCACTCCTGTAACACCCTCGTGTTCTTAGCCACATACGCAGCTCGCGGTAGTCTTTGCCTCTGATACGCGTCCAATGCCTCAGGAATATTGTCGAACTTATTCAGCGCTGCCGCCAAAGTCGCAGCATCCTCGGTTGCTTGTGCAGCCCCTTGAGCCATGTAAGGCATCATGGGATGACACGCGTCGCCCAACAGAGCCACTTTACCGCTCGGGTGAACCCAGCGCTGCAGCTGGTCGAAATCAGCGAGCTTCCATTTCAGATAGGTGCCGGTGATTTGGCAGAGTTTGCGAACCGGTTCACACCAGTCCTTGAACCGCTCGATGAGGTGGGCATTGTCCGCGTCAGACCGCCACTCGTTCACGCCCAATGGCTTTCCGAGATCGCTGGCATGAGTAACGTCGATGATGACATTGTACATCTCGCCTCCGCGTAGAGGGTAGCCGACCGCATGAGCCCCAGGACCCATCCAATGCACGGCCCACGGCTCCCTGACCAGAGAAGTCATGGCAGGGTCATCGAGGAGAGGCTTCGCAGGCACAAGAATGCGATATGCCACATCTCCAGTATCCACTGGCTCGATCGGTACTCCGTTGACGGCATTTCTGACGCTGGACTTGATACCGTCGGCGCAAACGACGAGATCAGCTGATAGCCATTCACCATGGCGTATCTTAACCGCTGGTGCGTTGAAGTCATAGTCCTCAACTTTGGTGTTCATTCTCAATGTGATATTTCTGTTTTTTTGAGCGGCCTTCACGAGGGCGTCGATGAGGTCAGCCCGGTGGATGAAGTAATATGGAGCACCATATTTGGATTCAACGTCGTTGAAGGGACAGTCGAGTAGATTCTTGCCTTTCCAATCAACGAATCGGTTTCCTCTGGACGTTTCCTTCTTGATGGAGTCGAAATCGACACCCCAAGCGAGGCTCAGCCGCGATGAATTGGGCGGTACTCGTATGCCGGCCCCGACCTACAAAGTATCAGCTCAATCTCCTGAGATTTTTCACCGAAGACTATACCTCGAGGAACTCCCCAACGGCTTCAAGTACGGTGACTCTATGGCCATCTGTAGCCAAAGCCAATGCCGTTTGGAGTCCCCCTATGCCAGCGCCCACAACGACGACTTGTAGATTTCTCATTAGGGATTGTTTTCAACTCTTAGGATTCGATCGTGGATCATATATCTGACATGAGCGGAAACAAGAGTATATACTGCTCCTTACGGTGCGGGGTACCCTCGGTCTTATTCCCGACATTGTCCGAGCCGAAGAGCCAGCCTATAGCGTGGCCCAGAGAATGTCAATATTCCAAGGCGAAAAGTGACGGTCCGACAAATTATCGAGACAATTAACCTCGGAAGAGGCAGATTGTGCTTGAGACGGCAGACACAATCGGATTTACGTTACCAAGCAAAGTTGTTCTAATGTAACCATATCCTCGGGAATATTTTAGCTCACCATGATATCTGAAACTCCATATCTACCGCTAACGTCGTAACTATTGTTAGAGCCCGCAGGCACCTGCAGGCACCTACTGGAACCTACTGGAACCTACTGTCGGCTACTGACACCTCTAGTAGGTTTTTTCAGCGGCTTATTTCATTGTTTTTCGTTGTGTAGTTTGGTGTCTTACTATTTTATTGTCCAGTACATTACTACACCGCCTTTGCACAGTAGTTGCCTAGTCATTTATATGTAGCTGCGCGTTTAGCTACTCACTCATCAACTAGCTATTCACCATTGCTTAGTTCATCAACTATTTTATCTCTAACCGTCCCGTTACCCATGCTAACAATTTAAAGTCTCAGGGCGTCAATATCGACAGGGCTGTTCTAAGCCTCAACTACCGCGAGTTTTCCGCCGGTCTTGTACTATAGCCTCCCGCGTCCGCCAGTCGAATAGCCTTCTATTTACCGAGCCTATCAACTACGAGAAATTGCGCAAGAGAACCGGCGGCGACCTTACTATTATAAGAGCTCACCACTACGAGAGGAGGAGAGACGAATATATTTAGTAGTGGAACATTCAATGGTTGCAGAAGAACATTTCAGAGCAGGATTATAAAACTAGTAGTACCGGATTTGCTTCATAGAGTATAGGAAGGAACTGTCGGTTCTACAATACCGCCTTGATTCAAGCATTACATGCACAGCTTAAGCTCCAGCGCGCCAGCTTCATTTAGGGAACATGCATGGGTCTATCCTGTGCTCCGACGCATAATCAATACGATGGTGCATGCACAGCGACCTTATACACGTAATCAGACCTGGCGGCCTTGTACGAACGACGCATCTTTGCAACGGGAACAAAGTCTTGCGTCAGGCCTCCATGCTTGAGGACATACTGCAGCCAAAGGTTAGCCTTCCGGGGGACACGGAATCACAAGAGCATCTTGGAATTCTCGCTCACGAGAACTCGTCATCGCTGAAAGGGGAGAAAAGGTTGGGGGGCGCCGGGTAAAGACAACACTAAACACGTTAGCACGCCTTCTGCACAGCTCTAACTAGCTTTTCCCGTCATCCAATGCGACGAAGCACGTAAGGGTCTGGTAATCATTGTCAACGGTGTCACCTCCCGGCAAAACACGATGTACACGTGCATATTCCAAGCCAACCGAGCTCTAGTTCAAGCTAAGCGTTACGTCCTATCTATCCACAGCGAGGACACAAACGGCGGTAGGCCAGATTCCGCTTTTGCGCCAGCTCAGCTCTCAAGCGGACCAGGGGTGGCCGTTGGGGCCGAGCTGAGCGCGAATGCCCACCGTCAGGAGCTTCTGCTCAACGATCTCATCGATGTGCGAGAGAACCTCGTCGATATCCCAGTTAGCGGACAAGAAGGTGCCCGTCAACTTATCTGCCAGGGGTGTGGCCAGGAAGAGCGAGAGGCCCCCGGTCATTATCGCCTTGTCCTTCGCAAACGGCGTGAAATTGGGCACCACCATGCCACGACCGTCCTCCGCTTCGACAAGGCCCGGGTGCACGGAGAAGACGCGCAGGCCCGGGTGCTCGAGCCCGACGAGCTCGCCGAACTTGATCTGGGCGAGCTTCGCGGCCGAGTAGGACGACATGTTGGGAGCGGATAGGAAGGCCGCAAGCGAGACGATGTTAATCACAGTCCCGGACCCGCCGAAGAGCTTAGCGTAGAAATGGGTCGTGAGAAAGGTTGCTTTGACGTTGGTTTCCTAGAGCCTGATAGTCAGCTCTGCGCGCGATGGCCTGCCGTTGCGGACGCCACTGCGACATACGAAGTCCTGCCACCAGGCATTGGGGCTGATGTCCTGGATTCCAGCGTCATGGTGCATGGTGCCCGCGGCGTTGATAAGCGCGTCGAGCCTGCCGTACTTTTCCTTGACACTCGCGAAGAGGGCCTCGACCTCCTTCTCGCTCGTGACGTCGGCGGGATGGACGACGGCATGCGGCAGACCGCCCGCGACGTCCTTCAGCGCGTCGGCGCTGCGGCCCACAAGTACTATGGCTTTGGCACCCGCTTGGCTCCACGCCTTAGCGACTTTCTGTTATGTGGTTGCGTCAGCCGGAAGCCCTCTCGCTCGCGCCTGCGCATCTACACTCACACTGCCGACGCCCCCGCCTGCACCAGTGACAATGACAACTTTGCCAGTGGCGCTGAGGCTTGGGTTCTCGGGGTCAATGGCTGCGTAGGGGCCGCGGCGCATCGTTTTGGTCAGCTGAAAGGGCTTCGTAAAAGCGTCAGCGTCCATCTTGAAGATCTGGGAGGTGAGAAGGTCGGTCAATGTCGTAGAATTAGCTGAGTATCTCTGAATGGCTTGAGGAATTCTCAGTATGGCACGCATCTACCTAAATACAGAAGATGCTACCCGGTGTTGCGAGTGCTTACGGCATCCCTCGGTTCTCCTCGGGCTCCGTATAGCGGCTGTCGGTCGTTGTATTGGTAATCATGTTGCGAGTTTTTGCAACGAAAGGAATGCCTGACTCGGATCCTGGGCGGTGCGATGAAAAGCGCTGGTGCCACTCCCATTTTCAGACGGACGCGAGCTTATGACGGCTACGATGCTCGCTGGCAAACGCTAAACTCCTTAGAGCAAATCGCGCATCCCGCCGGCAAGCTTCAATGGGATGTGTGAGAAAATAAGGATTCGTATTACGATCTATGCTAGCTTTAGCGAAAGGACGCGAGCATAACAAATGTGATAGGCGGGATGTATCTCCTTAGGCGGCGATTAGTGCGCGCGCCGGTCTTCCAAGCTTGTCCCCACGAACGAGTAGTACTACCGTCGCTAGGAGGGAAATAGCACCCGCGACTATGACAAGTACGTATACGTCGCGCATAGCCTTCACGATCCCGCTCACTATGGAAGCGCGGACGGTGGAGGAGAGACCACCGAGGTATGCGGGATCAACCCCTGAGATGATTCTGGACACCTCTTCGCGGCTGGCCTGGGGAATGGCAGTAGCCACGTTCGTGGTAGCCTTGTTCAGAAAAATGGCGTTCGATACGGCCACAGTGACGGCAGGCGCAGCGAGCTGCGCCCAGGAGATGAAACCGACCGCGACCGTGATCAGCGCAGGCTTGGTGCTCATCTGGGCCACCGCGAACGGCAGCTGCAGGTACATGCCCGCACCGGCTCCAAGTAAGATCGTATAACCATATATCTTTGCAACTTTGGTCGTCTCGTCGACCGTGTACATGAGCGCCCCCCCGGCAAGCGCCAACGCTGAGCCTAGGAGAAAGAGCGGTGTCATGTGACCGATGCGAGTCGCGATCCAGCCATTGGACACGATCATGAGGACGAGGAAGATGACGAAGGGGAGGAGACGCACGCCGGCGTAGAGTGCGGAGTCGCCGCGAACGAATTGGAAGTAGAGCGGAAGGAAGGAGATGGAGACAAAGGCAGCGGTGGCTGCGCAGGTTTCGAGGAGGAAGGCGTACATAAGCGTGACGTTGCGTAGAAACTCAAAGGGGATGGTGCGGCAGTCTCTCGCCACGCCAAAGCAGCACGCCTGCTGTACCCAGTAAATGATGGTGAGAGTGCCACTGACCACAAGGAGGCCAATCGTACGCCCGCTGTTCCAGGGATAGAGCACACCGCCAAATGAGATGGCCATGAGACCGCTCACGTAGATGCCACTTATCAGCACGAGCCCGACCCAGTCGAGATTGCGCATGCGGTCTAGCACACGTGCGCCAGGCCGGGGGTCTCTGGAAGGTATCAGGAAGATGGTCACCGGAGCGAAGAATGCGCCGATGAAAAGGTTGAGGTAGAAAGCAAATCGCCAGCCCGCGCCACTCTCCGTAAATGCTCCGCCGATGATAGGTCCCAGGACGGTAGCCGCGCCCCAGGTTAGACCAGGAATTGCCAGATACAACACACGTTCCTCCTCCGTTGTCAAGACCGAAAGAAATGTCATGACCCCGGTGTACATTCCGGCCCCTCCCGCACCGCAAATGGCACGACCAACAATCATCGCGTTCATAGTTGGTGCAGCACCGGATATCGCAGATCCAGCTTCAAAGAGCGCGATGCATCCCATGTACGTCCATTTCGTGTTCATGTGGCAGTAAACTTGACCCCTGGACGAGGGTTAGTAGTCAAGGTTATCGGACGTGCGGCAAAGGCTTACCAGAACAGATTGGTCGCAGAGGCTCCCAGCATGAAAGCAGTGAAAAGCCAAGGCAGGTCGGACAGCACATCAAAGCGTTCGACGACGGCGGGCTGAATGTTTGCAACAATGGTGGTATCGAGACCAAAGAGGAACGTAGAAGAGAGAACAGATCCAACGATGAGGAACCAAGCAAAGCCATGCACCTCCCTTGGAGATGCTGACTGCTCGACATCAATTTGTGGTGACGACAAAGACTCAGCTTCCTTAGCTTCCATAGCTCGATTTGCAAAGATGCCTCAGCTCATAGCAGCGACCCGGAACCTCAGAACCTTATATTTGCTGTCCATGGATGCAGAAAGATGAGTCCGGCACCACTGCTGCTGTGGATACCGCTACACAGAATTCCCACATATTTAGCCTTAATCAGGTAGCCAGAAGCCTCCGGAACGTAGATCCACTTATCCAATTGGCCGAGCAGAGGCTGGTAGTAGCAATGCTTATAAATTCATGTAGGTCAAAGCTTGAGCTACGCTTTTATCTATGAGCGGAGTTAAGGTTCAGTCCGGAAGTAGCGATTAATCATCATGTCCTCGAGCAGCGGCCACATGTCTTTTGTCTATGCATGATTATTGTCACCAGTGAGCAATCTATCACAGTCGGCCTCTTCCGCTATAGCAGGTGGGTAGAACTGAGTAATAGCTGGATTAATATTCTGAGTTAACCACAACGATCAAGATACTGTTCGAAGAGCGTAGTTATCTGCACTAAGGGACAAGGGTCGCTATTCTACGTAATAGCTGTATCGGGATCCAGGTTCATTCGAGGTCCCAGCACACTATATGCAAAGAAACGGTCCCTCTCTTTTATTTAACGATTTGAAAACAGATAAATAAAAGCACTACAGACAAAGCCAGGGCTCAGAGTGTCATACTTGCGAAGCAGTCTGAACGTCCGAACCAATGAGGCGCTCGTGACGTGGACGCTAAGCTCCTGTTTCCCGATCCCAACTTCTGCCTCGAAAAGCGTGCGGCATCCCACTATTCTTCCCTTTTGCGCATCGTGGTCCTTTTTCAGCTTTCTGCGTGCGTGATTCATCTCTAAGAGCTTTTGTACTTTACGGGATCCCTTCCTTGACGTCAATGCCCTGCTTTCTTCACTCCTTGCAGGCGTGGTTCCCATACAGCCCTCGGCTGCTATCTTGATGATGCCTGGACGCGTCACGTTCTCTCGTCATAGCGGCTGTGGCTCATTGTCATGTTGCAGGCTTTCTATCCGCACTTCTTTAAGAAGCCGCTGCGACTTCTCCTGCTCCCCACTTGGAAGTACAGTACATACAAATTCCGCACAACCGTGGATTCGCCGCACATGTTACTGAACCCGACCTCGGCAAGTTGTACACTGAAACCCTTTAATTATACTAGGATCATGGTGCTCTCGCGCACGATGCATCCTCTATACACATGACAAAATCTGTGTGTCTCGGTCCCCGTTCCCCATAGTAGCCACGGTTTCGTGCTATCACAGCAAACAAGTCATCGCCGACCGCACAGGACGTCTTGTAGCTGCTCATGGCGCCTCAAGGCATGTTCAAAATTGGAATAGGCTGTCTCATCCCCACGAGCGTACGCCTCATACAGCCCAGCAACACCGCGCGCCGCGATTGGGAGTTCTAGACGCCAGGGCTCCCAGCTCCAGCCGACGTCTTGAATCTGGCCGGTGGAAAAATCGTGAAGCTCGATTCTGATGGGTCTCGAGGCCATAGTGCGTGGGGTCGTTCCGCCTTCGGCTGTAAACTTAATCTCTCCCTTTTCTCCGTGAATAGTCCACGTCAGATGGGGCTCGCCAGGGAAAGGCTGACCCTGACGGAAGCTGACGAGGAGAGAAGCGCCATCCTGAATGTATCCGTCACCTTTCAACAAGGCGGTAACAAAAACAAGGTCTGGCACGTCTGACTTGATAGACTCGACGATCGTACCTGTCTTCGAGGAGATGAGCCCAACTTCAGGCCTCTGCACCTGAAGTCGGCTTCGGATATCCTGGGCATCCCCAAGAATAGATTGCAGAAACTCCCACACTATGAGGTATTAGTGCAACGAGCATAGAAGCACAACGAACCCAGGAAAAGACGCTTACAGTGACCGAAGGCAATCGTGATCACGTTCCCTCCTACCTCCAGGTGGGTGAAGTATCTCAGAGACTCCGGGATTGCATCGCGATCACTGGTGCCTCCCCTCGCCTTCACCTCGGAGCTGAGAACCTTACCAATGCGGCCTTCTTCAAGAATTTTGCGTACCGCATGGAGCGGAGCAGTAACAGTGCCTTGCAGGCCGATTAGAGCTTTAGACATCTGCTCCCTAGCCAGACTAGCTAGCTCCCACACCTGCGAGATATTTGACGCAAGAGGCCATTCCACAAAGATATCTTTGCCAGCAGCAATGCTGGGCTTGATGGTCTCGTAATGCTTGTCGACGCGGGTACTGCACACTACGAAATCGACGTCGGCATCCTGTGCAAGGTCATCGGGAGTGCCGTATGCTCGAGTGCTGGCCGGTAGCTGGAACGTCCTAATCGCTGTGCTCGCGGACTCTACGCTCGAGTTACAGAGGGCAACGATCTTGTACTTAGCCTGACCGCGAGGAGATAGGAGGTAGGGCAAGTGGGCGACCGCCGCCCAGCTGCTGGGGTTTGTGGCAGATAGGCCGATGATTGCAAGCCGGATTTGAGCCATAGCTTATTGGTTTCAGGGAAGGAGGTGGGCTAGATTCAGAATCAAAGATATTTTACTAGCCCTCTTGTCGACGGGCGGTTGATTAATCTTCGGGGCTAAGATTCCCCAGGTAAACTACTCCCGCCAGGAACCTGCCGGGTCCCTATTATTTGGCCTTACATTACACGAACTCGTACTGAATTGATCGGCGGGTAGGAGCGACTCTGAAGGTAAACGGCTTTAAGCCAAAGGCCGAGAATTACTTAAACTGCCGACGTAATGCGCCATATTCGGCTTAATTGCTCCGCCCCTCTCATTTAGCGCGTCAGTCGGTTGCAGCAACGCTAAATGCTCGACGTTTGGTTTGATAAAGGAAAAAAAAAAAAAAGAAACCCGAAAGAAAGGCCGCTCGGAGCTGACAGATCACTTCGATGCATTCGGGCCGTCCTCAATCTGGTGCCTGACTTCGGGACGTCGCTGACATGAAGATTTACACCCACAAGCTCAACGCCGCCGTCAGGTGGTAAGCATAAATTTGTTGACATCATTCCTTTGTCCACCAATAATTCAGATTTTTGCGCTCTACAAGTCCTACACATTCTACAATCAATCAGGCTGACGATCTCTCACCATGAGTTCCATTGGAATCATCTGGACCTACCCTTTCAATCCCCGGGCCATGAAGGTGCAACGATCTCATCCAATCTAACCTGCCCCATCTATCCACCCTGGTTTCACTGCTGGCGCAGGTTGAAGCCGCAGCGGCAGTTAATGGCCGGACAGTCGACTATGTTCCCAACTTCGCCATAGGGCAAACGAACAAAACTCCCGAATTCCTCGCCAATTTTCCCATGGGTAGGGTTCCGACATTTAGGTCTGCAAGTGGCCTCACGCTTTTCGAGTCGGACGCCATCGCCCAGTACGCCGCTGAAAGCGGCCCCGCCAGTGCCCAGTTGCTAGGTGCCACTGTGGAGGAGCGCGCTGTCATTCGGCAGTGGATCGGGTTCGCGGACCACGAGCTGTTTGAGCCCCTCACTACCTTAATTCTTTGGCGGTACGGAATGGCTCCATTCAACGAAGAGGCGGACAATTCCGCATTCCAAAAACTCAATGTCTCCCTTCAGGTTCTGGAGAAGCAGCTGCAGGGTCGTCAATACATCTGTTCGGAGCAGTTGAGTCTAGCGGACATCTCTGTTGCCGCGGGCCTATACTGGGGTTTTGCCCAGGTCATCGATCGGGAACTCAGGGCTAAATACAATCAGACTACGGAGTGGTACCTGCGAGTGATTCAAGATGGACGTATCAAGTCTGCCTTTGGAGAGAAGAACTTTATTGAAGTCAGGAAGACAAGTCCCACACAATAACTGCGAAGCAATAAGGTCGGATCACTCAAGTTGGCTGTTATGGGGTAGCTTCAAATACATCAATACAACAAAATTCGCACAACGAAAGTGGATGGCATGTACATAGCGCGCTTAAACTAACTTTCCTCGGACATCAAATGCTACGACTGGATGCGTGAAACTTATCCTTATGAAATCCTTGAAAAAGGGCGGCGCTTTATGGAATGCTCTAGCTCCGCATAACGGCGATTACCTCAAGACAACCAGTATCTCCGATCTTTGACGAATGATTTATCAGCAACTGGAAGCTCCGAAGCTAGTCTACCGTATATAGTCGTTCCGGGATGTTCTGCCAACACGTAATCCCTCCACCATCCCTTTCCGACAACACTCCATTCTCTTCTTCAACCTGCTGGTTTTTGCTCTATTCACTGCGCCTCCGTAATTTGTCTCATCTATCCAGGCAACATGTCGACCGTTGTCGGTATCGCTGGCCTCACCGGCAAGTTCGCCCAGTGCGTGGCAAAGGAATTGCGGACGTATCCCGACGTGACTATCAAGGGTTTCTGCCGGAGCCCGCAGAAGCTGTCACAGGAAGCTCTAGCAAAGTACCAAATTGAGGTCATTCAGGGTGAGTTCGACGACGAGGCGGCCGTCCAGAGGTTCGTCCGAGGAACCGATATCGTCATCTGCTGCTACTTCGGCGATCCCGATGTGATGACCCGAGGTCAGAAGATCTTGGTCGATGCCTGCGTTAAGGAGGGTGTCCCGCGATTCCTACCTAGCGACTTTGCCGTCGACTACACTAAAATCCCTGACCATGAGCTGTTCCCTAAAGATTCAGCTAAGGTCATCAAGAACTATCTGGTGGAGAAAGAGGTCGCAGGAGTGCACGTTCTGGTCGGTGGTCTGATTGAGACTTTCTGGAGTGAATTCTTCCAAATCTATGATGCTAAAACCCAGACGATCGCTTACTGGGGCACGGGCAATGAGAAGTGGGACCTGACGACATATGAGACTGCTGCCGCCTACACTGCAGCTCTCGCGATCGATAGGAGCGCCACTGGGGTCTTCCGGTGTAAGTCAAGCTTATCCAGCACAGCCTGCCAGGATGGACTCGGTTAACAGGGCAGGATCAGTCCGGGGCGATTGCAAAAGTATCTTGGAAATCAAGGGGATTTACGAGAACATCTACAAGTCTCCTCTGCACCTGAAGCGCCTCGGATCCCTCGATGAGCTCTACAGTACCATCAAGGACAAATTTGAGAAGGACCCAAACGACGCCATGGCCTGGGCTCCTGGGTAGGCTTGTCCCAATGACTCGTGTTCGTCCGAGCATGCACTAACAGCCAGTCTTAGATGTTTCGCCTACTGGTGCACAAATGGTGTTGCAAGCCTCGGTGATGATCTCGACAACAAGAAGTACCCTAAGCACGTTCCAGTCAACATGGAAGGGTTCTTGAAGACCCATAAGATGGAGGATATTGCGATTGCGGATCAGTTTCTTGGTTTCTAAGTTCATCAGTCCTGATAGGGTGGGTTGCAGTCCAAGCGGTGAAGGATATTAAAAACCACAGCCTGCGCTTACCATAAGATAGAGCAGGCTACAGGTAGTCGAATCATAATGATGTGAGATCATTAGTGTCACGAGCACAAGTATATGGGGCGCTTATGATTTTATTATTTTCAATTGGTCAATGTAGGCCAGCTAGCTCTGTACATTCCCTTCAGCTGACAAGCAGGTTAAGATATCTCGCCTTTCCGTTGCCTACGTCGATAATGACTTGATTCGCGTCTATCATCAGTTGCGTCTCTACCTAGGCGTTGATCTCCGTCTTAATCGTAAGGTCTAATATAAGTGGCGAATATACCGTAAGGCCGCCGTAGAGCATTGGAACAGCTACTTCGAAAGGGATACTCCATAGGGAGGTGATACTTGTTTATAGTCGGGTAGCAATACATTAACATCAGCAGCTACATTAGAGCGGATTATATAATCTTATATCATTTAGCGATGACAAGATAAATAAGCTATCAATGATACGGTCGAAAACAGTGCGTATGGAAAGCTTTGGTTCGAACAACACGGAGCAATCCTTGAAGCTAAGCCAACATTCCGCTACTTTAAAGAGTAACAATCACTTTCTTAGCAGACACACCCTTGCGCTGCACGTCAAGAGCGTTCTGAATGTCCTGCAGGCCGTGACCAGTCACGGAAGGGTCAGGCTTAGCTTGGAGCGACCCGTTGGCCAGGGCTTCAGGAATGAACTTCTTCCAGATCCATTCACCAATGTGCTGGTTAGGCTCTTGGACGATGGCAAAGGCAACGACTGTAGGATAATATTAGCGCCTTTCTACGGAAAAATGCCGAAGCCCGATCAATGCTCACCGTAAACAGGATCGAATCGCTCGGTGCGCTTATCGCTGGGAAGGACGCTAGCAACAGGAACTTTTTTGTTGAGACGGTCGAGAATAGCAGACTCAGCATTGAAGCTAGAATCCTCGCCGACGGCATCGTACACACCCACGAAATCGGTCTTTTCGAGGATTTTGGCGATGTCCTCGACCACAGTAGGGGACCTGTAGTCGAAGACGATGTCGGCACCAAGCGACTTGACAAGCTCGTGGTTTGCTGGGGAAGCGGTGGTGATGACAGTGGCGCCCGAGGCGGCTGCAAGCTGAATAGCGGTCGCGCCAACGGAGGATGCACCGCCCCAGATCAAAACTGTCTTGCCATTCTTCTCGGGCTTACTAACCGATGGCAGAGGCAGGTTCAGAAGGTCTTTTGGGTACAAGCCGGCGCAGGCAGTCGAGACAGCGAGAGGGAGAACAACAGCCTGCTCGAAACTCATCGAATCCGGGATTGGGGACACCAAGGAATCGGTAGCGACCGTGTAAGTCTGAAAGGCTGAGTTTGCAGGGTTTCTCGTCATCAAGCCATGGCAGTGCCTAATTTTTTTTACGTAAGAAATGGAAAGTTGGTCCGGGTAAGAGGCGAACTCAGGCATGGCAGACTTACGCAATGACCCTGTCACCTTTCTTTAACCGGGTGACACCGGTGCCAACCTCCTCCACGAAGCCAGCGGCATCCTCACCTAGAATGAAAGGGTACTGAGACAAATATCTCCCGTAAGCCCTCCACGGCGTTAGCGTCACCGAGGCATTGAGGTAGGGCCAAAGACATACTGAATCTTCCAGTCGACAGGGTTCTAGTGGCACAGTTAGTCGCAAAGTCATCTTCACGAGGATAGCGACCGAGAGAGACTAACGATGGAGACCGCAACATTCTTGATAACAATTTCTCCTGTGCCTGCAGTGGGGTTAGGGGCCTCCTTAATGGTAAAGGGATGCTCAGAAGGCGAAATGAGCCATGCAGCTTCGTTTTGAACCATCGCGATAAGGTTGTTTGTATTTCTCTGAGAGAGGGTTGGAGGAGTTTACAAGGTATTTATAAAGAATACAACGGATCCTAAAAGCTCGCTTACTAATTCTAGAGATATGAAGTCCGTCTTTCTTGCATCGAGATAAAACGCAGTGGAATTACCAGCACTTGGAAAAGCGAAGCAGTATCGACTCATGCGGCACATGCGACTCGCCATTTGACGGTGTAACCCACCAACCGCCCCGCAGCTATGACACTAAACCCGCTAACTCCGGCGCTGTTTATGGGGTATCCGGTCCCTTCAAGGCCGAGTGACGTGTGATGATGAGTAATGTCTACTCCAAGGACAATGTGAACGCATTAGAGGTATAAAAGAGTTGAATGGAGGCGAACTCAATGATTCCGAGCTTCCGTAACCAGAAAGGAATCCAGACTGCAAGGCCTAGGACTTGTCTTATAATATACATCTATCCCTCGCCATCTACGCTTTCCCACCCTCATTCTGTTTAGACGCTGGACAATGTCTATAATGAAGAACAAATCCATCCTTGTCATCGGCGGCTCGTCCGGTATCGGCTATGGTGTTGCAGACAGGGCTCTCGCCGAGGGCGCTAAGGTCTACATAGCGTCATCGAATGCCTCTCGTGTCCAAGGGAGTGTCGATGATCTGAAGAAAAAGTACCCTGGGGCAGATATCTCCGGCCGGACGTGCGATCTATCGGACCCAAACGTCGAGAAGAACCTTAAGGACCTTCTTGAGTCAGTCAAGTTACTCGACCACATTGTGTTCACCGCCGGTGACGCGCTCGCTATCATGCCACTAGACAATATTAGCCTCGAAGCTATTTATAAAGCTGGCCATATTCGATTCGCTGTCCCTCTCCTGCTTGCTAAGCTTGCCCCGGGCTACTTGAAGCCGGGTTACCAGTCTTCGCTTACACTAACGACCGGAGCGGGCGGGGAGAAACCGTTCCCCAACTGGTCACTGGTCGCCGGCTACCTGACCGGTCTTCAGGGCCTAACACGCAATTTGGCTCTCGACCTAAAGCCTATTCGGGTGAACCTGGTAAGCCCCGGCGTGGTAGATACCCCTCTCCACGGTTCGGGTGGTGTGCCAGATGAGATGAAGGAGCACACAGTTCTGGGCAAAGTTGGAACTCCGGAGGAGGTTGCGGAGGCCTATCTCTACTTTATGAAGGATACGAACGTCACTGGCAGCTGCATTAGCACCAATGGCGGCGCTCTCCTACTCTAAGTGGCTAGATAAGTCGAGCGGTCGAATTCAAAATTAAGGAAAATCTGATGTGGACAATCTATCAATGTTTCTAACGGCTCCGCTTGGCTTGGATTTGTGGCTTGGATTTGGGGATAAAAGGCGCTTTCAATGTCTGAAAGTTACCAGTGAGAGACCGGTGTTTCCTTCCCGGTGGTCCCTATGCATCGAAATTTGTAGTTCCCGGAGATACATCGCCCCGAGGTCGGACTTAGTATCAATTCAGGAAAATCTCTTCGGCCATCATCTTCAAGACCCACAACATTGGCCTCAGTACCAAAACAAACATCAAGTATTCTGTCAATTTCAATTGGCACCTATTCACAAGGCAAGCGTGAAGACCCAGCCACTTCTCAGACGAATAAGATGCCGATCCAGCCACCTGACCGGGCCCACCAGCCTGCCCCAACCGACCAATTGATCGCGCCTCGCTCTCTGATACCCGTCCAGCTTATGTCTCAGCAGGCCCATGCAGGTTCGGGTAACGATTGGACAGGGATCAGTGATCCGAAGGTGAGGAAGAGACTTCAGGATCGGATCCATCAGAAAAGAAGACGTTGGTTCACCCTTCGCTCTTGTCAACAAGATACTCTGCACTGACCGTGGTACACTTTGCGCGCATAACAGGTGAGCGGCAGAAAGCACGAGTGACCCTCTCGGCGGCCACAGGCCATCAGGCCGCGACTCCCTCGCAGCAGGAGCTTCCGGACGCCTCTTGCTACAGCGTGCAGCAAGGTGTCGTCGCAGCGCCGCATGCCCTGCCTTTGCACATTGCTTCCTTCACCGCCTGCGAGCCCGACTCGGAGCGCACCGAGCAGTTTATGCTGCAGTTCGCGGCCAACGCCCAGCGGCATATGCACCTCCAGTCGGGCTCATCGCCGCGGGCGGACCTGCTGATCAGCCTGGTCCAGTTCAACACGACGCGGGCGATCGTGCTGAACGCACGGGCCATGGGTGTCACGGCGGCGCTAATGGCACCTGAGTCCCGCTCGCTACTACCAACCACCGAGGGCGCCGTCTTCGCGGCGCGCGCCTCCGTCCTACTGCCACCGAGCCTGCAGCCCACGCCCTTGCAGCTCTCCGTCAGCCATCACCCCTGGATTGACGTCCTGCCGTTGCCCGAGCTCCGGGACAACCTGTTGCGCCGCGACGAGAGCACCTACGATAAGAAGGAACTATGCCGCGATCTCAGGGGGTTTCAGGCCGTTGCTGATGGTTGCGGTGGAATGATCGTGTGGGGAGAGCCGTGGGATCCGCGCGGCTGGGAGGTCACAGATGCGTTTGTGGAGAAGTGGCCGTGGGTGGTCAAAGGTTGCGACGCATTGTGGGAGTCTACAAGGCATTGGCGGGCAGTACGGAGCAAGTCATTCTAGATATATACAAATTGCGGCGTGTTTACATGCTGCTTCCCGGAATAAAATACCATTGATCAATCATGCTACCACAAAGCCATAAGCCAGAGCAAATGGAATCAGGCTAACTCTGCGTTTTTCGCCCAATCTCTCCGCATCCAGACTAAGGGGTACTGAAGATGGCCCAATTCATCCCAATAACTTGGGATTGCCATGGATATTCCATCGGATGAGGGTTGTGGCAGATAATCACCAACATATATCTTTTCTAAAACCCTCCAGATACGTCTCCGGTTGCGCAGACCCGGAGGCATTCTGAACACGTATGCCTCTTCTGTTTCAGACTCAAAGTTACGACAGAGTTGGCGTACCAGGAGTTCGAAATCCCACTCCCTCCCAATACGCTGACCCTCCAGTGCCTTCCACTTCAGAATTTCACGATCTATGTCCCATAGAAAGGGAACAGCGTTGCCGTCAAGAAGTATCTTCATCCAGACCGTCTGTGGGGCCAGCTTGGTACAGTGTGACGGAAGGTCATGCTCGGAGAGCAAGAAGGAAAGGACGTGGTCTTGCAACTCCTGAGCAAGGTTCTCGAAATGAGCTCGAAATTTGGACTTTGTCGGGTCACAAGGCGGCTCGGTAGGCATCAGAGCCGCAAGAACAGAAGAAGTGAGGTTGGTAATAGCCCACGCATCTACAGCACACTAGTTCATCTTCCGTCAGCTTGGAGCCTTCCAAGAGATCCTTATGCTTACCCAATTATCATACACACGATCCCAATCATTTCGATATAACTGATTGAATTCTCCATCTGTCGGCTTTATGCCCACCGCTGGTGGGGGTAATTGGTAGTTGTTTGGCGCACAAATTGTGAGAAGTGGCTCCGTCCGACCTTCGGCTACTGTTGCAATACATCTCATCCGAAGAACTTTGTAGAGCTGGCGCATAGAACGGAGGATACCATGACCCGTGGCAAAGACCTTTTTGGAGATGTTGAGACAGTACTGGTGCACGGGGATTTGATAGTTGTCAAAGCCAGGCGTTGCACCCTCGGAAGAACACACCGTAAATCTTGTGCTGTTAGTTTCAGAGACGAAATAAGGTCCTCCAAGACATAAGGCTGGAGTCTCGTCAATATCGAGGCCGGTTGCAAATTCGGGGGGACCATATGTAGTTTCATAATGTTCTCGGACGTGCTCCAGCTCTCTTGCAGGATCGCTTAGCAGAATTGCAGTGCTCTTTAGTATCATAGCTCAGCATTGGTAGGAGAAATGTAAGTTAGGTGCAGCGACCGACCTTTTTCTTGATAGAGTATCCGCAGATGGCGCATGAAGATAACGACTGCTCAGCCGCAATGGACCCTATTATCGTATCATAGAGAAACATGGTGGTGGAAAAGGCTCGAACAAACTCGATCACGGTCCAGGACCGAGACTTTCCAGCGTGCGGTTTCAGCGATCCTTAACTTGCTGGGCAGGGTCATCACAACGTAATAGTCCGGGCCTGAAATAGACGCTTAGTTATTAAGATATCATTACATACAAACCTGTAACGCACTCGCCGATCCTTACTTAAGGTGTAGGCTAGATAGACACAAGTACAAGGTACTGAAGCGCTACGCGATTCTGTACTGAGAGCTGCTCAGGGTGCCACTTAGGCTGGTTACAAGCTAGGCCTACTTCTGCCGTCAAGAAGCAAGCATGGCTTTGAAGCGAATGAAATCGTATATCTTTGAGTCATTTTTCTTCGTCGACCGCATGTTCCCTGAAACTGCCTGTTTCCCCGACATCCCTCAGCTGATCTTTAGATGCTGATGCCTTTATACGGCTTAAGCAAGATCATGCAGAGTCATGTTCACAGCAAGGCTTAGACAATCTTCCTAGTGTTTTGGCCGCTTAGAGATCATCTGCTTCTCCATCCCTTAAATGAAGGCTGCGTCGATGCTCGAATGAAGGGCAAAAGCGTATGATGAGCAAATAGTCATCGGAAGTATGATTGATCTTTGTCTCGAGGGATTTTAGCATTTTGAAGAAGCGGACATCGATGATAGATCAGCCAGCCATTTTGGAACCCGTTTCAACGGGTTTGCCTGTCTTCAGTCTGGAAGAAGCCGGGCGACAATCCCGGTGTCGCTAGCCGACAGATTGGTTGCGGCATGATTCGTATCGGAAGCGTTGTCAAAAGTCTTGAGTCGCGGGACCGCATCTGCATCGGTGCTCAATGCAAGAACTCCTGTTGGAGCCTATGACCTATTTCGTACCCAGAATGTCTCTTCAGTTCCGATATGCTTTGGCGCTAATGCAACCTACTGACGCGCTAAACGAAGATCATGCATCGCGTCATGTGGCGTTAGCCATTGGAGCACAGTCTTTTGGGGCTTAGCCTAACCCCGATTCGTTTTAGACTCTCTCCCGAGAATCTAGATCTTATTACAGTATGCCGGGAAATTACATATGAAATCTCAAGCTACAACAATCAGCTCAGTCCTCGTCATTCGAGATTCTTCGCTTAATCTTGAAAAGAGAAAGGCTATCTCGAGTAGCCATCATCCCCTTTAGCTTAACCTCTGAAGCTGTTTAGGATGCCATGTTCGTTGCACTGATACACCTCTAGTTCATTCTTGATAACGTTTAGCGTCTTTGCACCCAGCTTCGGCCGCAGCGGCCAAAAGCTCATAATATTTCCTCGTAGTCGTGCACGGTCGTGGAAACATGCTTCGCTGGCGAGGCTCCTGCCTAAAACTTAGATTTTATATGGATTTCAAATCAGATACGAGGCGAGCTTGACCGCGTTCGGACTCGGTGTTGTGGTTGTTAGACCCGTATTGGTAATCCCACGCCGAGGAATTCTATAAGCACTGATTACATTGGCCAGCTATCCAGCATGGAACGGACTTTTGTCACGAAGACCCTTAAGCTTACTAAGCAGGTGCAGCACGACATCGACACGGCCATCGAGTCGAGGAACGTCCAGCGTGGGTGGTGATCCAGGCTTTGGTGGTTGCGTGCTGGATCACGTCTTGGCGGTGCTACGTGATCGTGATCCGGGGCGGACTTTCTCTGGTCAGAGAGGCGCATGGAGCCAACCCCGGCGCCTGTTCCGTTTCCTTCTGCTGTGCCTCTTTCCGCCCCGTAATACACGTCCAACACAAGAACGCGCAACAGAAACTGGCCAGAGTATAGGGTAGTATTACCACCAGGGAAGTCGTCTTCGGCTGCCCTGCTCAAGGCTCTAGCAAACGGGGTCCCGCATGCTCTTATCTACGCTCCCGATTTGATCAAGGAAAGGAACATGGCGGTGGCATTCCCGATCTCGGGGAAATCGCGCGGACTGATCTCGGAGACCACAAGGTGTTCAGTAAACAAAGCAAAGTTTTACCGAGCCATTATCGTCTCCGGATTTTGTGGGCCTGGCACTCACGTTACATTGGTCACGTCGGCAGGTTCAGTTAGTACAGCCAAGCCAGCGCAGGTCAATCCCTTGCCCCCTATCGCTGCCGCTTGTCCTCTGCGGCCGTAAGCTTCACCAAAGATTACGCGAAGAGGCGACACCTCGCACAGCTATACTAATCGGGTTGGCAAATCTGGGCTGCTGTCGGTCTATATTCTATCGACTCACGGCGAAGATACCTATCCCTTACTTTCCACAGCTATAATAGGAAACAACCGCTCATACCGTTATATCTGAGTCATAGCACCAGCCGTCTCGTCAGCAGCATCATCGTCATCGTCTTAGCAGCGATAAAAATGGTCGGCCACAGTGACGTCCTCACCATTCTACTCCTTACTTTTTATGTCCCCTGCTTCATCTCCTACATCGCCCTCTTCTGTTGCCATGGCAGGCAGCAGAGCTGGTGGACTTGGTTCGTCTTGTCTTGTCCACCTCGATTATGCGGGTGGCTTGTGCCGCCCCCCAGCTCGCTGCGTACACGCAGCTAGAAATTCATAGCTTCTCCATTACCACAGCCACCTTTGCCGTTGATGGCATCTTACCGCTACTGTCCATGAGCATCATGTGCATTATCTGAACGTCTTCGTCTAGTGAATCCGCCCGGACGGGACGCGATGTATACCGCTCGCAACTGGCATTCTACACCTTCTAGAATTTCTCGCCACCACTACGTTCATCTGTGCCCGTGTTGGCTACAAAGGCATCTCGAGAGATAAGGCTATGCATAGGATCGTAAATCATTTGTCATGCTTAAAGCCGCAGCAGCTATATATCTGACAACGTGCGCGGGAGTGTTTCTCGCGACAGCAAATCTATTCCTGCACTACCACGCACCGATACCAAGAGGCGAATAGAATGTTTAATTTGTTTTAGTGACGGGATTACTACTTATGCATCAGGAACAGATATTTAACTGTGGAAGTGATGGGGGATATCGCAATATTCAGCACAATTAGTGGCAATGTTACCAATTTCCTGTGCCTTGCACCCCTCCAAGAGATTTCCAATGAGTATAGGCCTTTTAGTTCTTGGGTTTCCTAAACCGGTGATCGAGAGAGAGGAGCGGAAGGCAACGCAGCCAAGGCAAGGTTCTACTGATAGAATATTACTGGACAGAGTCAGATAAATTTCCAGTTAAGAACATATAAGAAATACGCCCCTTCTTTTCGGCCCGAAAAGCCTTTGCAGGCAAAGTCGAGATGGCTGAGCGCCTTTTGGCTTGCCAAGCCCTGGATCGGTTATGCATTACGTTCCAATCAGACAATATCGGGCCTGAGGGCCAAGCACAGCCGGATCTGCGCTAAGGAGAGGAACGTTTTAGTAAGCTGTTGCCTGCTGCGCCTCTACGTATTGTCCGAAATCTCGCAGTGCTGCCCCAATCAGGTTAGCAGCAGAAGCTCCCCAGTGGCTGTTAACACACAGCCCTGCTCTATTATTATCTCTGCCACTGCGTTTTTATACCACCGTTTCCTTCACCGCGAGCCGCAACAATGCCTCAAACCTTAATCTCCAATCAAAAGCCAAATCTATCATCAACCACAACACCATGACACTCGGCTACCGCGACATCCTCGCCATCCTCCTACTCCTCTTCTACGTCCCCTGCCTCCTCACCGCCATCGCCCTCATCTTTCGCCATGGCTGGCACCAGAGTTGGTGGACCTGGTTCGTCCTGTCCACCTTCTCTCTCACCCGCTCCGCCTACGCCGCCCTCATCCTCGCAGCCTACACAAACCCCGAAAAGCATGGCCTGAGCGTCGCTGCCGCCACCCTCGCCGTCGACGGCATCTCGCCGCTGCTCTTCATGAGCGTCGGACTCGTTCACCGCCTGCGCTACTTCATTGCGCACGACAAACCGGAGATCCAAAGGAGCACGGTCTTGGGTACAACATTCCTGCGGGTGCTGGAGCTGCTGGTCACGGCGGCGTTTATCTGCGCAAGTGTCGGGTACAGAGGCATTTCGAGGGAGGAGGTCGAGCACGGCATTGCTAAGCATTCGTCAACCCTGAAAGCGGCGGCTGCGATGTATGTAATTGCATTCGCAGGCACGGTGGCCGCGGCGGGGGAGCTGTGCACGCGGTATCGCACATTTGTTCCCAGGGGTGAGGGTAAGGTGTTGCTTGTATTGGTGACGGGGTTGCCGCTGCTGTGTCTCCGGACGGTGTATTTGGCCATCGACGTGCTAGGGGATGTGGGAAGGTACAGCGCGATTAGTGGGGATGTGACTATCTTCTTGTTCATGGGCCTGCTGCCGGAAGTGCTGGTGAGCGGGGCTTATGTGGTGCTAGGATTTCTTGTGAGGGTGGTATCGAATGAGGAGTGGAAGGAGTTGCGGCATGGTGGGAAGAAGGGGGAAGCGGGGAAGATGCAAGAGGGGAGAGCTGATGAGGCACCGTTACGGGTGAATGAAGCGACGGCGGATGTGGAGTTGGAAAACAGAAGAGAAGAGAAGGTCTGACTGAAGAGCGTGTTTGTTCCCCGCCAATTGTTTCAATCGCTTTGGAAATAAATGATGGTTGAGGAGTCAGAGTATCCGCAACATAAGCTCGGTGTATAATCGGAACTGCTATGAGTCTCTTCAATATTCGGTGACGGTAGGTTGCGTTGCTGCTGCAAAAACAGAAATCATGTGCTTCGATGTACGCGATAAATGTGAGAGTACGGAAATGTAAACCACGATCAAGCCTATGTTTTCAAGAAAATTGAAGACGCCAATCTCCAGACTAGTGCCGAGAGATGGAAGTATTGTTGCGGAAGTTTACGGGCGAATTTCGACTCTTTCGCGCGGTCGGAACAGCCTCAGTATACTATCTTCGATGCTGAACCAAGGAATCAGCAAGTAATCGCTATTGAGTTTCAGTTTTACAGGAGAGTACGGACACTTTGGACTGCTTACCGCAGTCGTTGTCTACTTGGTTGTTGCTGAGCGTTTGATTCGTGGCTTGGATCAGCGTTCGGATTGGTCTCTTACCTGATGGGCTCGGACAGCGGTTCAAATTTCAAAGCGGGTGGACTGCGAGATGCTCGGGCGTTTCAAGGCGCAAGCACGGCATGTGGTGTGCCACACGGCCATCCGATTAGGCCCTAGTGATGCCTAGAATCCTCCGCCGCATCACCGGTGGTCCAACAGAACCTCAGGCGCAGGTGATTGAGAGCGAGAGCGATCGTTGGCAAGGTGCCACTGCTGTCGGTTTCCCAAACTACCGCTCTTCGGCCTCGCAGTTTCGCATTATATTGCCATTCTGGCCATGTATGCGACTCCGCCCACCCATCGAGCCATAGGATCTTGCCCCTTCGCTCCGAATCTGTTCAACGCTAACGTTAGAGCTCTCCGCTCATCACTCTTCTGTATCTACTGCACCGCCTCAGCATGCTGGTGGTGGTTCCCCTCATAAACTCACCGTCTACCTCGTCTTACTTTAGACGTCGTTGCGAACGCCAGGCCTACCATAGACTCCGCACACGGTCTACTATGGTCCACTAAGCTGTTGGTGTGGAACCTGCCGAAAGCAGAAGATCCGGGTACTTATACTGCATAACTTTTAAGCCCATCTCTGTTGACAGTCCTTTCCTCAGTGCGACCAGCAGCCGCTGCGAGACGGCTGCACTCAGTGCTCTCAAGCAAAGCGAAAATGGCCGGGCCATCGTGACCTGCAGCAAGTGCTGTTCCGTAATGAGAGCGCAGAGGTGGAGAAGAAGATACGCACCAGCTCGGCCAAAAAAAAAAGCTTCAGTTAGGAGGGTCAAGATGTGTACCCTCTACAAACGCCTGCCTCGTCTAACTTAGCCATTTCTCTTTCTGTTGCATTCAACGGTGATTCCGTGTCCTGCCAAGTTGAACGGTAACCTACTATAATAACTTTTAGGAAGAACTTCAGAGTAGTAAGTAAAGTACTAGTGACTTCTATTCCTTTACTATTTAGTACTCTCTATGTACAATTGTACATTCATAAGAGGAATATGACGAATAGCATTAAGGCTCTTTTCCTGCTGCCAGGATACACCAAGTCCGCTTGCAAATACCACCCTATACTTCTTCCAAAGATTACTGGAATCCTCTTCCGAGCCACGCAGTAGCTTTTTCATGTCCCAAAGTTCATTCGTGAACGGCGCACCATAGACGCTTTCGAGGGTTCTTGCCAGTTCCCTGTACGAAAGAGTGTCACCACTCAAGTACACTGCTCGGTTGCTCGTGTCCGCTCCTGGATTATATATTACCTCGGCTACCATCTTTCCGATATCGTCCGGAATCGTGGTGGTTACTTTGTTGTCCTAACTGCCCAACGCCCGCACGACTTTGTTCTCAAAGTCGACGATGCCGAATTCGGCGTGGAAAAGGTACGACATGAATAGGCCCGTGGAGACGATCGTGAAATTGGTGCCTATCTGTTCCCGGAGCATCCGGCGCACGAGCTTGTTGTCGTCGAAGAGACCCTTGAAGCTCCCATCTGGCATCTCGTCATAGTCCAGTCCAAATTGCCAAGGAATATATTTCATGACCCCAGCAGCCAAGACAGCCTGGGTTATCTTGGGCTGAGTGCCTTTAGGCGCCACGTATCCCGCGCACTGAATAACAACGTCGTAAGGTTTGAAAATTGCGATAAGCTCATCCATACTAGCCTGAATGAAATCGCCAGCTTGAACCTGCGCTCCCAATCCTCTGATCGTTCTGATCATATGTTTTCGGGCAGGATCTTGAGATTCAATGGTGGTCGGCCGAAGGAGAACAGTGATCTTTGTGTTTGCTGGGCGCTTAGGGCTGGAAGCGACGCCGGCCAACATGGCAAGGCCTAGTTCTCCAGCTCCAACAATCAGGATTGAAGACATTGTGAGTAGTGGTAGAGCACCGGTTAAGGTATGATGGTGAAAAGACTGATGATATGAGGATCAGGCTCGTACTGTTATGAGTCTAAGTTTGTCGCGCCTAGCAACAGGAAGAGATTTCACGTGGATTTATACAACTGCTCTACGTAAGAGCGGATGAACTTCCGCGCAGCTGACAAAACGAGGCGAAATCTGTAATTATGCTGTGCATTTCAAATTCTCTGGTCTTACATATCGATTGCATCGCTGTTGCGCAGGACAGATAGTCACTGATTCAAACACGTCGAATGACGCGTCTCGCGCGTATGCATTGTCCGAACGCGATATATTGGTCAGCCAGACATAGGTCCTACTTAATTTGTTTCAATTTGAGGCTACGGATGGGAAAGCTCGTATTTGAGTAAGACCGTGATCGGATATATCGACCAACTTGTTTCTAGAAATGGGCAGTAAACCCGATTATAACACATAGCTTCGAGCTCTAGTGTGGATATGTATCGCACTAAACCTCCTAGTAGCAGAGCACGGTACGATAGATGCTCCGCGAGTTGCAAACAATGATCGTACAGAATTGGTCATCTAGAATCCCGAAATGCCGAGGCAGTGTACGCCAATTCTCATTCCAATGAGTCGAGCACATCTCTACATCATCAGCGACCTATCATCTGAGTATATTATAAATTCATCTCAAAACTTGGCTGTTTGCGATGAAATACCCAGATCCTGCCCCAACGTGGTCCTTCCCTCTTCGAAACAAACTCAACATTCTCCGTGCAGTCTCGACGATGCTTTGGTGGAAATTTGCTTCAACCTTCTTGGTTGCATATGCACAAGCTCATCCTCGGGTTGATCTTGGATATGCGACATATGAGGGCACCTCGCTGCCTGATGGGGTTGATCAATTCCTTGGAATGCGTTTCGCTGCACCACCCGTCGGTAAGAACCGGTTCAGGCGTCCTCAGCCTCCGCAAGCTGAAAACGCGACTGTATTAGCAAAGGAGGTGAGTTCAATTGTTTACTAGTTCAGTCTGAAGTATCTATCAGTGTTAAGCTATTCGCGCAGCACGGTCCGGTTTGCCACGGGGTGGATGGTCTGCCCTTAAGCTCAGCCACGGCAAATACCTCGGAGGACTGCCTCTTTGTCGACGTGTTTGCCCCCAGAGTGGCAAATAGGAGTTCGGCAGAAGGGCACCTCAAGGGCGGCCTGCCCGTCCTCCTCTGGTTTCAAGGGGGTGCTTTCGTGGAACTCTTCAATTTCAATTACAACGGCACGGGCCTTGTTAAGGCAAGCGGCGGCAACGTAATTGTCGTGACCTTCAACTACCGTATAGGGCCGTATGGATTTCTTGCGACTTCGGAGCTGCGTGAAGAAGGCAACTTGAATGTAGGCCTGCATGACCAGCGCGCCGCGATCCGGTGGGTCATGGAACACATCGCTCAGTTTGGTGGCGACCCGGACAACATCTCCTTATTTGGCACCTCTATCGGGGCAGGAAGTGTGCTACTTCAAACTCTTATGTACGGCGGCAATCCGCCCCCAGAGGATCATGTGCAGTGGCAGACAGGTATGGCTGGATCTGTGTATCTACCAACTGTACACCAGGTCGAAGAGGTCGAGTTTCAATACGCGCAATTACTGAAAGCTACCGGTTGCGATGACCTGGCCTGTCTCCGTTCCCTCGACTCGGCCCAAATCCAAGCAGCCAATGTAGGGCGTCCCGTACCCGGGCAGTCTCAAATCCAACTCTTCCCCTATGGCCCGGTAATCGACGGACAGCTACTCACCGACGTCCCGTCCGCAATGCTGCGTGCCGGCAACTTCACCAAGGACAAGCCACTAATACTGGGCTCATCACACAGCGAGGGGACCATTTTCGCATCAGCTGCAAATACGACTGAAGACGTCAACGCTTTTCTCCAGACCCAATTCCCCGACCTGACTTCCGCGGACCTCGCTCGGGCCAACCAGCTCTATGCCGATATCCCAGTATCTTTCCCCGGCGTGTCGGCCGAGAAGGCCCCACTGTACTACCGCCTATCCGCCATGTTCGGTGACGTGTCCTTCGCCTGCCCTACAATCGACTTCGCCACCCAGCTGAGAGACGCTGGTGCAAATATTTATCTCTTCCGTAACAACATTCTTGATCCTGTCGAAGTCATGGCCGGATTTATCGTACCACATACTTGGGAGACTTTGGCAATCTGGGGCCCGGAATATGCGCGGAACTACGTAGCGCTTCCGGGTGCGGATAGCTACAAGGAAGGCGCGATAAACCACGTCATGGTCGAATTAGTGCAGAGGTACTGGCTGAACTTGGCACGAAGTGGTGATGTGATGAATGGGGCAAGAGAAAACGCTACGAGTCGCCCTCGCTGGAGAGACTTTCGAAGTGGTCAGAGACTTAAGCTTCAGGCAAATGCTACGAGAATGGAGCATATCTCGAGGGTGGAGAAGGAACGCTGTGCCTTTTGGGAGAGTTTGTCTGAAAGAACTCATATATAGATAACTGTATTTACTTCATTTCAATACTATATATTGTCCGGATTTGTGCAGATTCCATGTACCACAATTGTCCACAACCATTTCTACGCGCAGATAATTTCCAGTACGGTGCGACGCCCGCTACAGGATAGCGAAATGGGGAGTTAATTATTGCGATGCAAGAGGAAAGCGATCAATCTGTAATACTTGCCGCGTATGTATGCAATGAGGCCTTGGACGAGCCCAGTGCCAGATGGTATGTAGGGTCGCTCTTGAGACAATTAAACGAAGGAGGACCGCAGAAGTCAAATTAGTGGGACGGAGTTAGCGGGGAGAATAAAGACACCAGAGTGACGCACCTCACAAGACCAAGCCGCGAATCACGATAAAGTTGTGCCAGTATTTCAAAGTCTTCTGTACGACTCGGGCAGAAGTAAGCATCTTCGCTTAGTAGCATACAAGCTCACCGGCGGTCAGCCTCTAATACAACTAGAATTGTGCGTACTCTTGTGCTTTCAGAGAATGAACCGGTACCATTGAAGTAGCCGGTCGGCGGTTGGAGAGCACATTACGTGACACTTTCCCGGAGAGTAATGGAAATCAAACAGTAGATATGGTTTGTGTCTCTGTTGTGATGCTACATATTTCCGTTGGCGCCTCAGAGCAGTCGCGAAGGCGTCTTTTCGGAGCAAACTGGCTCACCGCAGCCATTTATGCGTAAAAGAGCCCATTGTGATCAGCTTCCGGGTATTTGCGGCGTGCGGGGATTCTGTGGTTAGACGAGGCATGTCCCCAATATAAACGCATGAACGCGACTGCGCTCTTAGAAAGCAATTTCAACGTCGAAAAAGTACCGTGTGCGTAGAAACAGTGAAACAACTACTCAGTAAAACAGCAACAGTAGAGTGGTTATGTCGTATTTGATTCATTGAATGAACAGCAGCGCAAACAGCACAAAAAAATTTCTAGTATCCAGCGAACTAAGAAAGTCAGACGCAGATAGAACTCTTCGCCGCTTTTCGCACATCGAGAAGTCTCATCGCATACAGCAAATGGAACTGACCGAGTGCTTGTAGGATGGACGTTTTCGTTCGAGATGACTGAAGAAGGTCGGAGTGCGAAGCAATGAGACAAGCTGCGAAAACAATGGTCGCCATACACAGTAGGTTTTCTCAGTTTCGGTATCACCTTTCCTTGAAATAGTGACGATGACTTGTGATTGCTGCTTTGATAAAAGCCACAATAAACCCAAAAGCTTGACCATCAAGTGGTTCTGTGCCTTTAACGGATCGTCTTATCCTGTCGCGCTTCTTTTGTGTCATTTTCTTCGAGAAGCCTGAACATATGGTCCAAATAGGACAGCCCATCTGCGCCGCTCCCTAACGGCGCCTATGGTCGCCGAGATAATCGCTCTCATGTGCAGGCTCATCCACGGTCTTGATGTCAGGAATAGGCTATGTTTACACGCCAAAATGAGGCAGAGTCTTGCCGGCGCAATCCGGCTTTGTTGCGCAATGGGTAGTAGCATAAGTAGCTCTGATTGTGCCGAGGCTCGTGCAAGCAAGCGATGATGCTAAGCTGCTCCACTGTAGGCTCAGTAGTGATGGCACATCCGCAGGCGCATCGTACCAGTTGGAGAATGGTATTTTGTGTAGCCTATAGTGATTCTATTGACCAGACCAGACGCGCTGAGGTGCGACATCGAGCACTTACCCTCGCAGGCTGCCAGCCGCATTATCTCATGGCCATTTGCACTTACTGAAGGCAGGCGCGCTACTTCGCGTGACCGAATCAGTGCTAGCGTGGAGGGTTGATAGATCTTTTGGACGACGGCCGTCTGCTTCTACCCTCTTCCTCCCTTCCTCTTCCTCAACCTCAGCACTGCTTCAACCTTGACACTCCTTTGCACGACAGCTCTCGCTCTTTCACAAAAACTGTTGCACACAGGATTTATATTCATTCACTCGCTCGGTCTTCATTACCTCCCTCATGAAGATCTTCCTCGTCGCAGCGCCGCTCCTCGCGGTCGCCTTGCTTCTCAACGCTTGTATCGCTACTCTCGCTCCCAGCTCTGGTGCAGCTAGTCTGGAACTTATTGATACTCGTCACTATGTCCGCGTCATCTCGTCCAAGGAGTCTGCTAGCTCCATTACGTCCTTTATGGCCAAACCCACCCTTAAGAGCAGCTCTGTCATGACGTCCGCTGGTGTTCCAGACAACACCCTGATCCCGTCCAGTACCATCACATCGCTGCCCACTGATGCCACCATCGGTCTCAATTACAACTTTCACAACGGCGACATCAACGACGGACCGACCGCGAAGCATACCATGCCGCCCGCTACAACGGACGCTCCGGGCGAGCAGGGGTCGCTCACCGTGCAGTGCAAGGAATGTTCCACCAATGGCACCGTGGTCGTTACTCCAGGGGCTTGGGACATCTCTTCGAACGGCATGCTGCAGAATGGCTCGATCACTATCACGGTTCAGAACTTCACAGCCCAGCTGGGCCTCTCTCTGGAAGGATCCAAGTCTGGCTTCATGGCGTACGAGCTCGTCGGCGACGTCCCTATTCCCGGCGCGGGTCTCGTCCTCCCGCACATCGGCAAGGCCGGCTTGATGGTCCATCCGGAGATATTCGTCCAGTGGGACTTCAACGACCTGGATGTCGCCTTCGACAATTACGGCTTCCACTTCGAGATCCCCAGCGACGCCCAGATCCACATTGACTTTGTCACATTCAACAGGTCCAGTGTTACCGGATTCTCGCCGGTCCATATCACCATGCTGGACCCCAACTCTCACGACAGCAACATCACGGAGCTCAACATGAATCTTTCCATCGGCATGCGTCTCAACATCATCGTCGCGCTCGGCTTGGACATCCTTGGTGGCGAGGCCGAGGCCGGTATTTACCTAGATCTTCCCGTCGTCTCCGCCACGGGCAGGAGCTTACCATCGACCGACTTCTCGACAGCCTGCGGAGTTCCTGCAGACGCAGCCACCGACGAGTTGACCAGCCTGTACAAGTCGCTCGTCCGTTTGGAGTCCGGTATCGCCATGAACGCCGGCTTGGAGTTGGCTTTCGACTTGCCGTTCATCGACCGGACCAACTACACGACCGCCTGGAAGGTGGTCGACGAGACCATGGGGTCGGGGTGCTTCGCGTATGATGCTGCCAACAAAGTGCTTGTCAACGCGACGGACAAGCTGGTCAGTATCAGGCAGGACCAGGCCGCCAAGGCCAACGCCACTTCCCAGGGCGGAAGTGGTGGCGGTGGTGGCGGTGATTGTGGTGGGAAGAAGGGTGGTGCGGTGGCGGTGTCCCCGGCTCTGTCCGGGGCACTTGGTGCGTTGGTCGTAGTGGGCTTTGCGTTTTGTTTCTTGTAAAGAGCGTTGGTCTCTTTCCCTTTTTGGCTTGGTTGTGCCCTTTTTGGGCTAATTCTTGATCAAGATCCATTCTGTTATTTCCTCTTATTGATGCTCGTGATCTGAATATGCCCGGAGTGGAAGCAGTCGTCCGGACGCAAATGTCCTTGGACAACGCTATATTCACATCCGGACGACTGCTTCAGCTGCCCATGGATCTTGGTGATAATTTGTCATGTTCTGTTCGATTCTGATATCTATGTTATCTTACATTCTACCCAAAACTCCGCCAATGCGTCGCTAACAAGTCACTTCAGTTCTTCTCCGAGCTCTTCGGCGGCCACTTTTGCCGCCTCTGCGCCCTCACGTACAAATTCACCGGCCGGATCAGCTGGAACATCGGATCATACTCAACCGCCTCATCGCCCTCCTTGGAGAAGTGGTACCTGTACACCAGCTTCGGCAAGAAAATCCTGACCTCCTGCAGCGCGAAGTTGAAGCCGATGCACATGCGCGGACCTGTGGCGAAAGGAATGTACGCAGCTTTGTGCCTGTTTTTGACCTCCTCGGTCTCCCAACGATCGGGGTCGAACTTGGTGGGGTTGTCCCAGATTTTGGGGTTGTTGTGGATGTGGTGCAGGGCGGGGATGACGACGGCGCCCTTGGGGATCTTGTAGCCGCCGGGGAGGACGAGGTCGACCTTGGCGGTGCGGCCGGGCTGAAAGGATGGGTTGTGGCGGCGCTGCATCTCCTTGATGTAGTTGACAAGGAAGGGTAGGCGATCTACCGTGTCTGCATCCCATTGCGTGTTCTCGTCGATGCCGGCGTCGACGAGCTCCTGAAGGAGTCGCTCCTGCATGCCCGGGTAGTGGACAAGCCCGTATATCAGCCATGAGAGCAGACTGGAGGTGGTGGTGAAGCCGGCGCCAGTGGCGACGACGAGGGCGGAGGCGAGATTCTTCTTCGGGAGACGCTCGCCCTTGGCGTCGACGGCGCGGATAGCGTAGTCGATGACGCAGGAGGCCTTGAGCGCGGCTTCCTGCAGCTCGAGGTCCTCAGCGCCGTTCTGCTTGCATTGGGCGATGGCGTCGTCCAGCATGGTCTCAATCTCGCCTTGCAGTTCGCGCAGCCGCTTGGGGTCACCGAACGGCAGCGATGCGTACCAGTTTCCGCGCGATGTGATCTTCTTGTTCAGCTCAAGCGACTCGGCGATGTTGAGCACCATCTTGTGGATGGGTGCGTCCACGCCGGCGAAGTGGCCGAATTCCATGCCCATGACCAGCTTTCCGACCGCCTCGGACCCCAGTTTCAGCATGTATTGGTATACGTTCCATGCCTCGCCTCGCTCGTCCAACTCGTCGAATACATTGAACGCGTTCTCGATTGTCTTCTGCATCGTCGGGGCGTAGTGACGCACGGCTTTGGGGCCAAAGGCAGGCGGCAGAAACTTGTGGGCGATCTTCCAGTTCTCATTCTCAGTATCTCCCAGGAAGACGCCTGCCTCCTGGTTCTTGATTCCGTAGAGAGGGTGGTCGGGTGTGATCAGCTTGGTGAAGAAATCGGACTCGGAAAAAACGATGCTGGCAATCTCCGGGTCGTTTGTGCTGTAGGTGGTGCGGCCCATGTTGGTGGTTTTGAAGACGGGACCGTAGTGATCGAAGAGGCGTTGGTGGTTTCCCAGGTGGTCAGGGTAGACTTCGTAGTAGCTGCCGACGAAGGGGAGACCCTTGGGAGCTTGAGGATCACGGACTTTCTTCCCGTCTATTGAAATAGCAATGGGGCCGGTGGTATCTAATATTTCGGAGGTGCTTGAGAGGGTGTGGCCTTCAGGCGCGAGGAAGTCGATGCCTGAGGCAGAAATGTAAGCGGGTACGAAGGCCAAGGCGGGGTTGCCAGCGCTTACCTGACGGCTCGACAATGGCGAATTGTCCAGCCACGGTGTGTCTGAAGCTGTCGAGGATCTCTTGCACGTCGACATCGATGTCAATAGAGGTGGAGGGGTCCTCGCCCCAGAGGTAGAATTGGTTCGACATTGCTAGAGGGCGGTTTTCGATGGTGAAGTCAGAGCTGCACTCAGGCCGGCTGAGATGTCCAGCGCACTTATACTACAGAGATGAATCGAACGGTTGAACAGCGCGGTGCCGCGGTACAGGCTGGGCGACTGGCAGTATATCGGTCGGGGCTCGCATGGTCGGCCGAGCACAGACTTTGCAGGGCCGGCTCTAAACCGTTCAGTGGCGGCATCTCCGAAGAAAAAGGGACGGATAAACGGAGCATGCAGAGCTTTGTCAGAGCGGACCGACTATTTTATCAGCCGGTGACACAGTGGATGACCAGCGATGAGTAAGTGCCGAGGGCGGTTCGGCCCGCGGGAGGCCTTCTGGAAAGAAAAGCATTGGCCGCCACTCCCGCAGCCAATCACCGCCACCTCTTTACCAGTTTACGGCCGTTGTCGCCGTTGTCCGCCAGCTTTCCCTACGCTGCTCCCCTTGCTGCTTCGGCCGACTCTGCACTAGCGGCCGTTCGAAGGGGCGCGCCGATCAAATCTTCTTCGCAATGACGACTCGTTGTCCACCATGGCGACAATGCTTTTTAATTGTCGAGATGCCAGCCGAGGCGGGTGCTGACCGCCCCTATCAGCAATTCCCGTGGAGCCCTCTATCCCCGGAAAGAAAAGGCTTCGGCATCCTCGCTTCTACAAGGAAATCTGAAGTGTCTTCCAAGCAACATTGACAGAATCTACCCACGATAATGTCGACACAAACAGAAACAGGGCCGGGCGCACAGTGGAAGCCTGATGTTGAAGTGCCCATTTACAGATTGAAAGACGTGGCCGCACACAAGAAGAAGAATGATATGTGGATAGTGCTCCACGGTAGAGGTATGCGTAGAAAATCTTCCAGAGTAAAGTTCGTTCACTAACATTTGCGGATTAAGTGTACAATGTTACCAGCTACCCCCAAGACCATCCCGGCGGAGCGGAGACCATCGAAGAGGTGGCCGGCACCGATGCTACCGCCGCCTTCGAGGACGTCGGCCATTCAGAAGACGCAAGAGAGCTGCTCCAGCCTCTCCTCGTTGGAGTCTTGAATGCCGACGAGGCAAAAGCCAACAAGCCAAAGAAAGCTGTCCGCGTGATCAGCCGCGCTGCTGCATCTGCCCCGGTCAAGTCAAGCAGCAGCAAAGGCATCTACCTCAGCGCTGCAGTTCTCACGGCTCTCATCGCCGTCGGCGCCCGCGTTGCTGTGACAGCTCGCAGCATGAACCACCCACTCTTCCGCCGCCTGCCCAGCTTCCGCGCCGGCCCCAACGACTTTTGGAACGGTGTGATCCTGACCACCGCCGCCTTCATTGTCGCCGGCACCTACACCATCCAGCGCGTCTCCAAGCTCTTCTCCGTCGGCACTGGCTTCACCCGCTACCCCGCGCACATCAAAGCCTCCAGTGCCGCTCCAACCCGCCAAGTCTCCGGCTTCCTCGCGCCGCAAGAATACAAGAAGCTGCCGCTCACCAAAATCGACACCATCTCGCCCAACACCGTCCGGTACACCTTCACGCTCCCCACGCCCAGCACCATCATCGGCCTCCCCACCGGCCAGCACGTCACCATCCGCGGCACCACGCCGGACGGCCAGGTGGTGACGCGCAGCTACACGCCGACGTCCAACAACAGCGACCCGGGCAAGCTCGAGCTGGTGATCAAGCTGTACCCGGACGGGCTGCTGACGGGCAAATACCTGGCGGGCCTGCGCGTCGGCGACGCGGTCGAGTTCCGCGGGCCCAAGGGTGCGATGCGGTACCGCAAGGGGTGGGCGCCGCGCATCGGCATGGTCGCCGGCGGCACCGGCATCACGCCCATGTACCAGCTGATCCGCGCCGTGTGCGAGGACCCCGCCGACCTGACCGAGGTCAGCCTCGTCTACGCGAACAGGACCGAGGAGGACATCCTGCTGCGCGAGGAGCTGGACCGCTTCGCGCGGCTGTATCCGCGCAATCTCAAGGTCTGGTACATGCTCGACCGGCCGTCGGATGGCTGGCGGTTTGGCAGCGGATACGTCACGAAGGATGTCATGAGGGAGAGGCTGCCGTCGCCCGCGGATGGGTCCAAGGTGCTGCTGTGCGGGCCGCCGGGGATGGTCAAGGCGTCGAAGGCGAGCTTGAGCGATCTGGGATTCCAGATCCCTGGCGCGGTGTGCAAGATGACTGATCAGGTGTTCACTTTCTAAAGAGCCCCGGAGAAATGGTCGAAGCGGTGTGGGGGCTTTTGAGGGCGTGGTGATGGATCAATGTTGGCAGACCTTGTATATTACTCTCAAACAGGCGTTCGCTCTTCGGGTTTACTTCATTTCTGGGGTTTGGAAGTGAAAAGAAAATGGGATAGGCTAGACTAGAAAAATCATAAAACTCTGACATGCAGACGTTTCCTTTTACCCAGATCTGAATTTATCTGTATTACCACCCTCAATTACACAACTTCTTATATATTATCACAACGGAGTGAGATACTATGACCAGCGTGAATTCTCTACCATAGTGTTAGATAATATGGAGATACAGCAGATCAAAAGCGATAATGCTTCTTGGATCAGACAGCGATTTCTGTGTTTGCGAGGATGGTAAAGGGTCGCCTCGAGAAAGACCGATATGTCATCCCAAAGTTGAGGTTAACGAAAAGTGCTGTGGGCAGCGACGGTATTTCGTATGAGGCTCGCAGATTGAGTTTCCTCGGTACTAACCCGATTCCGCGTAGTGGTGGCGGCGTTCTGAAGATCTGAGAAATACCGCAAGTTCGGGTCCGATGCTCGGTTCGCGCGACACACGTCTCCCGGGCCGAGTCATTCGTTGGCTTATCCCCAAGAACAGACGCGCGCTGTCAGAATGACAAAGCAGCCTCGGCAGGCGCCCTCACACCGACGAGTCCAGCGTCATCGCACTCGAGGGTATATCATTACTGTCGAGCGCTGCTGTCAACTGAGTTCTCCACAGCGCCCAGTACCTCCTCGCCCGCAAACTATCCAATCATCTTCATCCACGCCCGCCTCGACCAAGAATGCCGAGCGCTTGGAGTCCTCCTACTTCGTATAGGTCAAGGCCTGTTGCTGTATTGGGTGGTGGTATCCTTGGACGCCGTATTGGTAAGCTCAGCCAAAGCAGCTCCGCACGCACAGCTGAATTGACCCCACATAGCATGCTGTTGGGCATCGGCAGGCTACACCGTCCACATCCGCGACCCCAGCCCACACCAGAGACAAGACGCATTGGACTACATCAAGGACAACGTCGACTCGTACGCCCAAGTAACCGGCTGCCGAAGCCCTGGTTCCGCCTTCGCTTTTGAGGACCTGCCGAGCACCGTGTCGAACGCCTGGCTAGTCTTCGAGGCAGTACCGGAGAAACTGGCCATCAAGATCGACACGTTCGCTGACCTTGAATCTCTCGCACCGCAAGATGCTCTCCTCTGCTCGAACTCCTCGTCTTACAAGTCCGGTGAGATGCTGGACAAGGTGTCCGATGCCACCAAGAAGCGCATCCTCAACACGCACTACATGATGCCGCCCAACAATCGCCTCGTCGAGCTGATGACGGACGGATACACAGATCCTGACATCTTCCCGTTCCTTGTCGAGAGGCACAGGGAGGCCGGGCTAAAGCCATATGTTGCGTTAAAGCCATCGACCGGCTTCATCTTCAACCGGGTATGGGCCGCAATCAAGCGGGAGTACATGATGATCCTGAACGAGGGCGTGTCAACCCCAGATCAGTTGGACGAAGTGTGGAAGGTGATGTTCGGTTCCAAGCAGGGCCCATGCGAAATGATGGATGGTGAGCCAACTGCCCATGAGTATCGACGACCTTTTGCTAAATCTCCAAAATCAGACGTCGGCCTGGATACCGTGGCTTTCATCGAGGAGCACTACATCAAGGAGCGGGGCCTACCATCATCTCACCTGGACTTCCTGAAACAGAACTACGTCTCACAGGGCAAGCTGGGCCACAAGAGCCCGAAGGGTGGCTTCTACCCAAACGCAGGCGCCGACGCTGCTAACCCCGCAAAACCGAGCCAACCCAGCATCCTCGTGCTCGACCTCGGCCTCTCCCAGCCCCTCAACGGCTCGAAGAGCTACGCAGAACTCTCGCGCCGCGGCCGCGTCCTCGAGGTATCCCCGAACGGCGGCTCCGTGCGGACGCTGGTGTCGAACCAGCACCTACCCGACGGCATCGTCGTCGACGAAGCCAGCCGGCGCCTCTACTGGACGAACATGGGCAACCCGCCCTCCGACGACGGGCACGTCATGTCGGCGAAGCGCGACGGGTCGGACGTGCGGACGGTCGTGCCGCCGGGCCGCATCCACACGCCGAAGCAGCTGGCGCTGGACGCCGCGGCGGGCAAGCTGTACGTCGCCGACCGCGAGGGCCTGCGCGTGCACCGCTGCAACCTCGACGGCAGCGCGCTCGAGACGCTCGTCCAGACGGGCGACCTGGGTAGCAGCGAGCACCGCGCCGACCACGCGCGGTGGTGCGTCGGCATCGCCGTGGCGCCCAAGCTCGGCAAGTTCTTCTGGACGCAGAAGGGGCCCTCCAAGGCCGGCCACGGCCGCATTTTCAGCGCGGATATCCGGATGCCCGAAGGGTGCACGGCGGCGACGAGGAACGACGTTCGTTGTCTGCTGGGCGGGCTGCCGGAGCCGATCGATCTGCACTTTGAGGAAGCTTCGAACACGCTGTTCTGGACGGATCGCGGGGAGGTGCCGTTTGGGAATACGCTGAATAAGGTGAAGCTGGATTTCTCTGGCGGTGTTGCTGGCGGGAAGCCCGAGTATGACGTTGTTGCGCAGAATTTTGATGAAGCTATCGGGTTGGGCTTTGACAGTGGGAATGGATCTTACTACGTGTCTGACATTGGCGGCACGGTTTGGAGATGCGGTGCGGACGGGAAGAAGGAGAAGGTTTACGAGGACAAGAACTGCGCATTTTCTGGTTTGGCGTTGTCTTTTCAGTGAGGGTCAATCGGAGGATTGCGTCGGGCGTTTTGGAGAAGGATAGAAGATCATTAGAGCTATCTATAGTACTAGAAGTCATAGCTTGAATAGAGCGGCGGTTTCAGTTGTGACACTAGGAAGATCGCTTGTATTCGTTTCCATGTTGTTTCTTTCTGGTCAGGGGAAAGGTTGCCGGCTCAGCTTCGGGGACCTTTTGTTCATGGAATCCTCCGTAGCAGCGGCCCGTGTGCTCGTCGGGCCGTAGAATTCTCAATGGGATGTTGGACTTAGTGTTACCCTTTTGTGGTTGTGGCGTTCCGATGTCACCCAACAGTTGTGTTTCGAGTTGCGACCGGTGGGATGCCGACCATCTCCTGGCAGCCGTAGATCTGTAAGGGGGGAAGACGGCGGAGTTTCGGCAAAGCCACGAAATCTGCCAGGACAACCTCCTTGTGCAGGCCCAAACACACGATTCTACAATCTCACTTTTTGTTGCTTCTGGCGACCAGACAAATGAGGCTGGCGTTTCAAATGGGGTTCGCCGATACGTTGTCCATCTGCTACAAGGGGCGGGGTACTCAACACCATAGCTATAATGGACTCTCGATGACACCGGGTGCAGATTAGGTTGGTCACGGCCTCGGTCGTTGCTCACATGCTTGGCTGGAATTCTACGCAGTGGAAAATTTCCGCAAATTATAATCTGCTGCTCTTCGCCAGAGTTGAACATCATGACCTCGGCTGCTGAAGAGAAGCCCATCCAGATCTGCAGCATTCCCAAAGAATCTCGTTATCCGTCGCTCACCCTCAAAGACTCATTGATGCAGTCCAAGAACGTCTGGGAAACCCCGCAGTCACCAGAGCACCAATATATTTCAGGCTGGCACTGGCCAGCCGAAAAGAGGCCAAGGCCACCCATGACACCGGGCTTGGCAACGCCTGCCCCATCTTCCGACCTGAAACGGAAATGCCAAGACCAATACGAAGTAACCGGCAGCAATATCCGATTTGTGCGTTGCCGCTGTCCCAGCACTAGTATCTCCTCTGCAACGGCTACGACTTCTTGAAAGTCATGCTTGCCGGAACGCTTTACTGATATAAGCCGCAAGCGAGCCGCCATGACATCGGACGACAACTCTTGAAACATACATCCGTTGGATTCCACCTATCACGTAAACACGAACTCTGTAGTTTCACAAACCGCCCGCCAAGGTAGATCATGGGTCCTGAGATCAACGACCAAGCCCCCGTTCGTGGTATCCCACATACAATGGCACGCCTTTTCACTCATAAGATCTGAAGCTGCAACACAGCCAGACTTAATTCTCGCTCTACAGCTTCTTTCTCCCATCCATTCATTCACTGAACCACCTTCGTTACACTGACCATCACAATGCGTGTCTCCGCTGCTGTCGCTCTCCTTCCTTCGCTGGCTATTGCCGCTCCCACCGCTGCCTCCATCTTCGGCAAGAGGGCTGACACTTGGGGCGGTGCTGTTTCCCTGGGCCCCACCAAGAGCACCATCATCAACGCGCAAGTTCATCCGGAGAGAATATGATCGGACACGGTGTTGACGGATTCCAGCGTCACTACCTTTATCCCCGGCCGTGCGCCCGTCCCGCAGAACGGTCAGCTTTTCCTTTGGCCCGGCATGAGCAACGGCACCGGCGACCTGGTCCAAACCACCATCGAAGACTACGCCGAGGGCAACGCTTGGTGCGGCGCCACCGAGGGCCAGTGGTGCATCCGTGCCAGTCTGTTCGGCAGCTTCGGCCAGAAAGACGCCAACGCCTCGGCCATCAGCGGCGACACCAGGGTCCGCATCGAGTACAACCTTATGGATGACGGCACCACTTGGGAGCAGTATGTTGATTCGAACTTTTTGCCAAATGATCGTAGAGCATCCCCAGCTGATTTCACCTGACAGGATTGTCACGAACGCCGACTCTGGCGAGAACCTTTCTTATTTCTCGTATGACTCTGGCCCATACATGAGAGGCTATGGTACCGGCACTGAGTGCCAGAATGACTGCTCTGGTACTGTAGAGGAGCAGAAGTACCTGAACACTGTTATTACGCTTGCTGATGCGGACCCGACTTTCGGAGGCACCGTTGGCTCGTCGCAGGGCGCAACTTACACTGAGCTGAAGCAGACTGAGGGTGGAAAGGTCTGGACGATTGATGAGATCACTGTTCCGCCCATGCAGAAGTAAATGGTTGTGTAGGTAGAAACCTGGAAATGCTTGATGCTACTGTGTTGGCTTCGCAACAGAGTGATGAGTCGCTGTACTTAACAAGCGGCCATGGTCCAAATAATTTGGAATCGATGCTTCTCATGAATCAACCTCCTCCCGTGGACAGCTCACATGCCTCTAAAGCTCCTGAAAGCTAGACCAAAAGAAAAGACCAGATTTGCGCGAGCGAAAGGGGAGCACACTAGACTTCTCTCACTGCGCGTCTTTGAAGGATTAGGCAAGATAAAGTCGACTGGCTCCTCTGCAGGTTGCAATTTACAATTGTTAAATGTTTGCGGTTTTGCAAACTTAAGTGCACCACGAATTTCCGCCCGGGCCGTCTCAGAAGCATGGTAGCCTGAAGAACGGAGAAAGTCCCAACGCGGATTGTAGACAGTGTCCCCAAAGGACACCCTCGATACCAGAACAAAGAAGGATCTTTCATTCGAACCCACATATTTTTGCGACCAAGGTGCAGCAGATAGTATACTTTAACGTGGTACAGTACTTTCCCCCACTCATCCACCCCCTTCTCCAAGAAGACCTTTATAGTATATTGGAGTCTTGCAGACATTCATCAGATAATATGCAATTTTTTGTAATGGAATTTCGCACGTCGTGCTTTGTGACAAGTGAACCATGATAAACAGACACTGATACCTTGAGACACGCCCCGCTTTTGGTGCTTAGATAGCAAGCGAAACCAGCTTACAAGTAGATATCAAGGCCAGAGTCATGACACTATTTTGTCTTGCCTCGAACGCCATCACTGCTCGCAAAATGTTCTATCAAGAACTTTCAAGGAGTGCTTCTGTGTCACCGGTGAGCCTTCCATTTGATTTGTGGACACAAACGACTATTACGTAGGGTCACCATTACTTGTAGGCATCCTGCAGCAAACGTTTGTCTATCACCAGCAAGCCGCCGCCCGAGGCAAGAAAAGTTCTGATAATGCTTACTATTAAGCGGTGGCAGAGAATGCTATTGCCAGCAAGCATTCAACGACTGCGCTGGATATTCTCATTCACAAAAAATGTGCACACTTTTCCCAATCTCGAGGTAACAAATTTTCAGATAAACATTCCTTTATGTAGGTTAATGCTTAAAGGACTGAGAACCGAAAACCTGCAGAGAGGGATCATGAGGTTTAATAAAAGAGAAAGTGCAGCTTACAGAATGAATATCCAGGAACGACACCCATGAGGAGTAGAATTATTGGTACGGAAGCCGATGTCCAATGATATGAGCAAAATCAACGAGGAAGTAATTGCATTAGCTTCGTGGTCGAGGCATGGGAGATGCATTCGTTTTGAGTTGCCCCCCTCAGGCATGAAATTGTTGGCGCTATAGTCACGGCTGCACTTTCAACCGCGGCGAGATGTGGATGTGATATTAGTGCACATGATTGCTTAGTGGAAATGTCTCTGACCACAGGCGGTCGACGATAAATTAGGGCGCGCTTACTGGCTTAGTGTCCGCAGTGTACTACTGGTTACAGAGTGCCCAGTCAATACGCTGCTTAAGCTCTTTTGGCGCAAGAAAGATTAAGCTGGCTAAGCTTCTCGGAGACACAGGCAGAATCGGAAGTTGGGCGGCCATTATCGCGCGGGCTAATGCATGTCAGCACCAGGGTCGCGCTGATCCCTGCCGTCGCCACATCCAACCAGCGCTGATGGACAGGTATATGAAGACCAGAGAAGTTTTGCGTGCCAACTTGCGAAGCGTTTTGCGAAAATTGCTGGAGAAGATGAGGTCTCTACGGAACCTCTCCACCACACTGACTTTCTTTGCTCAGATCTTTTTCGCACAGGCCGCGCTGCACTATCCAAATGCCCTAATATCCCGCCTAGAACATCTTCTCGTTGACACCGACGGCGCTTTCAGATCTGGATTCAAAGATGCGATAAATCCATGTACGAACTATGTCTCCGGTGCACAAACGCTCGGCCGTCAGACATCTGCACAATGGCTTCGCGTAGCTTTCCATGATTTTGTCACAGCCAATGTGGTCGAAGGAACCGGCGGCATCGATGCGTCCATTGGCTTTGAGACATTGCGGGCGGAAGACTCAGGCAGTGCATTCAACGACAGCTTCGCATTCTTCGCGCCTTTCGTAGATGCGCAGACCTCCAGTAAGACCTCGGCTCCTCAGCATCACTGCAAAATACTCACCTGGATCAAGTGGCCGACCTCGTAGCTCTCTCTGTTATCACGTCCCTCGGCAACTGCGGTGGTCTGCAGGTCCCCTTCCGCGCTGGACGCATCGATGCCACTGACGAAGGTCCTTTTGGTGTGCCCGAGCCAGAGACCAGCCTCAACGAGACTTTGGAAGAGTTTGCCAATGCCGGGTTCAATGCTGAGGACTCCATCGGGTTGACCGCCTGCGGCCACTCTCTCGGACGTGTACACCACGGCGGATTTCCACAAGTGGTACCTGAATCGGCCGTCACGCCGAATAACACTGGTGGAGGGATTAATCTGGATTCAACGCGGGACGTCTTTGATATCAACATCGTCCAGGAATACCTTGGCGGTTATGGCCAGCGCGGTGGACCTCTGGTAACCAGCGATAATGTGACGGTTCGTTCTGATCTGCGGCTGTACGAGAGTGATCGGAACAAAACCATGCAAAAGCTTGGACAATCTAAAGAATATTTCTTCAGCAAGTGTGGTAGTTTATTTGAACGGATGATCAACACTGTTCCGAAAGAAGTGGAACTCTCGGACGTCATCAGCCCGATCACGGTCAAGCCCGTTAATTTCACCTTTGATATCACCAACGAACAGACACTCACGCTTTCGGGCGTGATCCGGGTAATACCTCTCTCATCTGCCGATTCATAACTGTCACAAAGTTAACGCTGCTTAACAGTATTTGTCCGGGAATGGCACCGCACCGCAGACTGTGAACGTCTCTCTCAGCAATGCTGGTAACGAACCCATATCTTCCGTTACAGTGATGGCTGCTCCCTATAGAGGTCGTAACATCTGGGGTTCCACAACATTTTACCCTGTACGATTTGATCTCAGTCTCAGCAAAATGTCCTTTTCTGATGCACTTCCAGCCAAGCTCCACGTCTCGACGCCCGTACCGCAGTCCTTCGATCTTCAGCCAGAGGTGTTCAAGGTGAATATCACTTCCGCGAGCATACCCGCTGGCGCAGTTCTGGGCGCTGTCGCCCGTCGGCAAGTTTCGTCAGTGCAAAGCGTGAAGGCAGTAATCTCTGTGCCGCGTCCGCAGGCTGGGACGCTGGCTCCCAAGATTGCCGTGCATGAAATATCACTGGAGCAGTATAAGGATGTTGGCTTATACTCATTATTCAAAGGAGACATTGATAATGACCTGCCTCTGAGCCCGCAGGCCAGCGTTGATATTGTGGCCACTCTTTCGGATGGATCTGTGCTGCGTGATCAGTACAGCAGATTGTAAATCTCAGCAAAGATTTCTGTCTGAGACGCAAATGGCATCTTATCTCTTTAATACCGCATTTGTACGCCGAATTTACGATTTCAGGTGCGCGCTGAGTCAGTTGTCCGAGTTTCGGCATGTCGGGATCGGTGGCGAATGATGGAGGATTCGTTAATCGCATTCAAAGCCATGAACAAAGTGATCACAGAGGGACAAAATTGGTGCACAGGTACATACTATATATAGTATTAAGTATTAAAATTATTGCATATCTAAGAAGACCGTTCAACCATCTACCCATACTCATATTCCATATCATCCATCTCCACTCACAACACTCACAGCGCCTCCGCAACAAGCGCCAACGGCGCACAGCTGTACGCGTCGCCTCCCGTAACCGTAAACTTCATGTTCTCCTTCTCCAGCGCGGCGGCGCCGGCATCAGGATCACTGACCAAGAAGACCTTGTTCAGCTGTCCCTTGATGCCGCAGAAGAACGGCCAGAAGTAGTCGCCCTCGGTGTCGATGGCCAGCAGCATGCTCACGCCGCTGGTCTCAATGGGCGTCAGGGTGATCAGCTTCGCGCCGTTGGGCAGCTTGTCCCAGGCGGCGAGGCGCAGGCGCGAGGCGCCCGTCGCGGCCATGGCGGAAGGGTAGTAGTGCAGGAGGCGCGAGGAGGTGTCGCCGACGATGGTGCGCGAGGCGCTGTCGCCGGCCAGGCTGCCGCCCGTGGCCAGGTTCGAGATGTCGGTGCTGTCCCCGATGATGGAAAGGAAGAGGTTGCCGTTCGTGCCCGGGTTGATGGCGAGGGTGTTGGTCGTGTCGACGACGCGGAAGGGCGTCAGGGTCAGGTCGGAGTCGGATGTTGTTGTGTTGGAGACCGTGGAGTTGTCGGTGCTGTTCGTCAGGGAGAGTTGAGGGAAGGCGCCAGACTCGGTTGCGTTGCTGGTCGAGTTGCTGGCAGAGAGTTGAGGGAAATCTGCAGAGTCTGTCGAGTTGCTGGTGCTGTTGGTCGTAGTGAGCTGGGGAAAGTCCGAGTTGGTGGAACTGCTATCAGACAGTAGAGATACGCTCGAAGGAGTGGATTCGGCTGCTGTGCTATTGGTCGTAGTCGAGTTGGATGCCGAGATGGTGCTGTTGCCATAGGGGGCGTCGATAGTCTCTTCGTCACGACGGACGCGCCTGCGCCACTTGACTTGAGCGAACTGGCCATACTGGTTTTCGCGGACTGCCATGGCATAGAAATTCCCGGTCTCAAGATCTTTGTACCAAATGACGCCGGACTTGACGACACCGACCCACGTGTCCCAGTTGAAGTAACTGTTGCTGAATAGCCATCTGCCCGACACGCGAGCTTGGTAGTACATTGAAGTCCAGACGTTGTAGTCGGTGATAGCGTTCCTACCGTAGGCAGCGCCGATTATCTGTAAGTTGTATACACCCCACTGCTGGCCGTAGTTGGGCACGATCTGTGAGTTGGGAGCGATGGACACAGCGCCGGGATTGATGGTGAACGATCCCTGTCCGTCATAGCTGACGAATGTCCGGGTCTCAGCTCCGTACATGTACAGCAAGAAAATACTCTTGCTATTGCCTCCCCATGGATCACCGGCCCACCTCCAAATGTTGTTTGTATCGATGACCAGTCTGTTACCTTGGACGATGTTCGTGTTGGCTAACGTTGTGATATCCCGGTCAGCGTAGAGCATGCTGAGGATGATGAACGGCGAATTCATGATAGCGATGTCGACCTCGTAGCCAGCCGAGGCATCGGAGACCTGGGTGCTGATGGCAGACTTTGCGTAGCAGTTGTCCGACGTCTTGCGGGAAGGAATGTAGCTGACACCAACGCAACCCGAAGTTGTACCACAGAAGTTGATGCAGTCATCAAATGTGCTCTGAAGAGAGGATGCAATGTCATTCGAAGGAGCATCCGTATGACACTTGATCGAGTACGTATTCATGCTCGAGTCGGTGAACGAGGTGCCATCGGCTGCCGGGCACTTAAGGCTATAGTCGTCAATAGTGGGCGTCGGTGTCGCCGACGTAGTTGTCGTGGTAGCCGACTCTTCAGAGTCGCCGTCGCGGCTGATGCCAATGCATCCGCTTGCAAGAGCAGGAGACGCCCATTGCTTCAGGGTCCAACCAGGAGTGTCGCTGATGTCGAGCCGAAGTTCGTTGGTGAGGGCAATTTCCCAGTCAATACCTGCGCATTCATCACTGCCGAATTGTTTCTTGTCAGTTCCGACATCCACCTCTAGTGTGGCTTCGGCAGTGATGGCTGGAATATCCGTGAGGTTGATGCCCTTCTCGAAGACGCCATTAAGGATGGTGATGCCGAAGTTGACTGTAACTGGAAGGCCAAACGCAGCAGTGGCAGTGAGTTCTCCATGAGCTTCGAATTTCTTGGTGATCTCAGGCGTCCATCCAGATGATGAAGACTGGGAGTGGTCGACAAAGTCCAGAGTGGCTTGGAATGCAGGCCAGTTCAGGCTGGCACCGGTGAGCAGCTGTCCTTCTGCTTCAACGGTAAATGTAGCTTGAGCACCAAGAATGAGGCGAGGGCCAAGGCTGACAATGCCAGGAATAGACCAACCAGGCAATCCCTTGACGAAGAGATCCTTCCGGATGGTCTTCTCCCATTGAGCGAAAGCGTTGACTCCGAGGAAAACACCGGCATACATGTTTCCATTGATGCCGATGCTACCCTTCTTCAAACCAGAGAGGGGCGTGGCGCTAATAGAACCAGTAGCGACGATCTTGCCGCGAACACCACAGTCGACGCACCAGAGCTCAACACCAGGTTCGGGATCGGCTTCGCCGATCAACTCTCCTTGAATCTTTTCAAGAGCGGCCGCGGATGCCTCCCATTTCTCTCCACCTTTCTCGGGAGTGTAGGTGTAGAACTTGAAGCCTTGACTTCCCCACGGAGATTCTTCTTGGGCCGAAGCAGGCGGTCCCATGTTGACGGGAAGGGTGAGGGAGTTGCTGTAGTTTCCGGTGGCGATGAAGACCGCCAACTTGGCGACCTGCGTGGCTACTGCGATACTGACAGCGACTACTGCCTTGACAACAGTCACCACCACCTCCACAGCTTTCTGGACAACTTGCACAACGGCTTGCACAACCTGCGTCACGACCTTGGCGACAGCCTTAACGACTGTAGTGACGGCCTTGGCGATCCAGCTGAAAAAGCCACGCTTCTGGAGAACATGAGAATCGGATTCGCTGTCATCGGTATCCACCCCCGCAGCTGCAAGAACGATTTGTTCGCCACCTCCGTTGGCGGAATAGTAGCCGAGCGCGTCGTCGAGAGTCTTGTCAAAATCTGCACCGCAGGCGACCGCCGGCAGATCGTCCAAGAAAGGCGAGGAGGGACTCCCGCAAGTCGTGGTTCCATCATCAGATGTGGTCCCGTTGTCGGTATCGTTGCGCTGTTGAATATCTCCAAAGTCGATGTCCATGTTGTTGTAGATATCCGCAAGTTCAACCGCTTCACCGGGTGCGGTGAACGTCATGGCGCCGATGTCAAAGGTGACAGAGCTAGCCAGGAAAAACGAGTTTTGCTCGCCATCGCCACAGCTCGTCGCACTGGTGATGAGAAGGATCGGTGCCTGGCTTGGCCACTCCTCGGCAGCATGAAGAAGGGGCGTCTGCTCGGTAAATGTACCCTGGAGACTTCCGCCGGCGCAAGTGACGTCCTTGATGTAGATGGAGTGATCCAGTACGACTGAGGGATACTTGTAGTCAATTGTAAGACGAACGGTGACAGCGCCAGAGTCTTCGTCGGCCATAGCATCATCGCCGCCGTTATACCACAGCTCTGTCGTAGGGTCAGGAGTCAAGACCTTAAGGCCGCCCATGTTGATACCAGGGGGCGCAACAGGTCCGAGGGTAGCCAGGGGTGGATCCTCAAGAGTCATTACCGCAGCTATCTCCTCCGTTGCGCCAGACTCCAGAGGCAAGTCTGCGACGGTTGGAAAGGCATACAGGTCCTTGGCGGCCTTCTTGACAACGGCACCCCAGACGTAGGAGACAGGGACGGGCGTCATGAGCTCATTCTTCAGATAACAAGACGGAGCCACATAAGAGAGAGCAACGCATCCATCGTTATTGTCACAGGCCTGCAAGCACTCCTCGAATGTAGACGTATCCACTTCCTTGAAGTCCCCACCGGCGTAGTCGATAGCACATAGGATCTCGTATGTGCCGCCGGTAGACATGCCAGTGGTTGTACCATTGCTTGCTGGGCATGTGATAGCTGTAGCAGTTGCAGTTGCGGAAGCAGTAGTTGCGGTGGATGTAATCGTAGAGCTCGAGCCCGAAGAATCCGTGTCGGCTGGAACGAGCTTGGCCGTCCAGACATGAGCAAGCGAGACGGGTGCGTTCGGCGCATTCTTCTTGTAACAGGCTCCATAGACGTAGCTGACGTCGATACAACCATCGGTCGAGGCACAGTCTTCAATGCAAGCCTCGAAGGAACTAGTGCTTGAGGATCCCATATCACCGCCACTAACAGATCTTCGTTAGCCACATTGGTCAAAAGGGGAATTCCATTGGAGCTCTTACGCATAATCAACTCCACATTCGATCAAAAATGTTCCACTGGTAGAGATATACTTTGATCCATCGCTCACACCATCCTGACATGTGAGAGGGGTTGAAACGTCCTTCCCAGAGTCGGTAGATCCGTCAGACTTCTTGCGCGCCGTCCACACTGCACCGTTGGGCGTAGAGGAAGTAAGGACATTTTTCTTGTAACAGGCATTCGGCCAGACAAACGACACGTCAATGCAACCGGTCGTAGTATCGCAGTCCTTGATGCAGTCCTCGAAAGAGTCGACAGTTGATGATGCCATGTCGCCGCCGCTGCAACATGTCAGCATGATGTCTCTCCCTCACGAACCCGTAAGACCTACGCATAATCGATAGCGCAAAGAATGTCCCATTGGGCATTGGCAGCTTGGAAGACTTGGCCATTGCTGGCACCATCCCAACAGGAAAGACTGGAAGTATCCCGTTTGATGGGAGCAGGCGTCTGGGATGGCAATGCAGCAGGAATGGCGAGGGAACGTGTGGCCAAAAGGCCGAGAATAAGAGCGGGGTTCAAAAGAAAGGACGCCATGGTGGACTATGGCAGGAGCTGGGGCAGAAAGGACAGACGTGGGCCAAAAGGCACCACTGGCAAAATATGGAATGAACGCAGAGAGCGCGGTGGAGATGCACTGACACCAAGAAGCGCGAGGCAAGGACATCTTTATAGCATGCAAAAGAGGTTTGTTGGCAGCTGAAAAGACGAATTTCCACGTGTTTGTCCCTACCACAGCAAGCGAGACGGGGTTCCCGAAGCCATGTGGGATAGTATGTGGAAGGCTAGCCGTGTTGAAAAGTTGGTTTCTGGCTGGGCTTCAGCCCCGCGCGCACGGCGATGGGCAAAAGAGGCCGTGGGGCAGGAGGCATGGCTGAAATCAGGTGGTGTTCACGGTTGGGCGGGGCAGGGGGACGGCAGATTCCACAGGAGAAGTCTCGGCAGTGTTGTGTGCAGAAGTGTAGCGCGGGATTGAGGCTGAGAGGCGGTGTTGTGGCGGGCTAAAGGCCAGGCCCAGGAGCAAATGGGCTGAGAAAATGGGCCGTTAGTCTGTCCGCAACGTCCCGAGAGCCATCTCAGCCGGCAGTGGCGAGGGGCCTCTGCAGTGCATGGTAGGATGTGATGCCGCAGTAGTGAAGACGAGCTCTTGATGGCGAGGCTGACGAGCGAGGTAGAGTAGTGTTCATCGGTGTCGCGTGTGGAGTGTCGGGGAGGCGGGGGCGGAGGAGGCGAGCGAGGGTGCAGAAAAGGCGGCTGGCGCGCTAACCACAACAGTGGCTGCTCGTGCTTGCTTTGGTGTCGGGCCTGTCGCGGAAATTGCTGCAACGGCCAGGCCGAGCTATCGAACTCCAGCTGCTTGCCAAGCCGAACGCAGCCACCGGGTCTGCCGGAGCCTAGCGTGCATTTGCCGTGAAACGAACCCAGACAGCTGAGTAAACTTATGGGTGTAGAAAGGTTGTGTCATTTCTGATTATCGTCTGTATGCACGTTGAGCCCAAAAGCACGAGAAACGCCCAGGATCGCGCGATGATTGAGTGCATCCGACCGCTATTCGTCCCGTCTCTAGTCTAATGTTACCTTGTACTTTTCGGCTCTATTGTTTCCAGGCACATCGTCTTCTTCCGCAGTTTCGTCCACATGTAATTTTGTCTCTTATGGGTCTCATCCCCAATGGTCGTCTGCCGGTTACAACGCTATAGCTGTCGTAGCTTGCAGGGTCGAACCTATTTGCTCCAGGTTTCCTGTACGGAAGCGCTCGCGATCTGCGGACTGATTTATGCTCTAATATCCCTGTCGCAACTTGAGTGCTCTGCCGAATCAGAGTGCCGCCCGGAAGTTAGAACTACGATGCTGCAACAGCTATCGGCTGATTGCGGGCAAATTTTCCTCTTGTTCACCGGTTAAGCTAACTTCCCCATCACTACCGTTTTAGGTGCTAAAAAGGAGGCAGCTGGCGGCCGTGTCAAAATAAAGAACATACATGGCAACACTGGCTGACATCGGAGTGAAGCTGTAGCCAGGGTTCTCCCGCGTTGAAATCAGGACAGAGGGCTTACGTATGTACCGTAAGACTCACAAAGCACTCTCTCTTTTGGCTTCTCGCGCGCCATAGCCACATGTCGCCACCGTAATGGAAACAGCGAGGAGCAGCCTAGTCCAAAAGGCGAAATTAGCAACGTTCAACTTTCCACGCCAGCATCGACTGGCCACCTGGTAAGAAGATTGTTTTTCCTCACCACTCCCTTCGCTTCTAAGAGGGGACCGTTTGTCTTCTGTGACGGTCCATACCTCGCATGTGAACAATGTCCAATCTTTCATTCAAAATCTCGACAAGACTGTAACAGATTCTCTGAGGCGCATTTCCAGCATCGGCAGACATGGAATGTTGCTGCGCCACTTGCACTGAATACTCCGCGTAGGTTATTTCGCCTTCTTTTTGCTCACCACGTCGGAAGTATGGCAAGAGATGTCTTGAACTATCGGCATCGCTATAATTATCCTCTTGGAAGAGCCGGAAATAGAAGTGTGTGCAGGCCGAGGAAAGGTACATAAAGAAGCCAGCATACACCAGTCAACCCCCATCAAGACTGCAAACACAATCACACAATCACCTTCCGTCAATCAGGATCTGACAATATGAGAATCAACTTCGCCACCATCATCCTTGCCTGCATCGCGCCTGCAGTGCTTGCTGTCCCCGCTCCACAGCAGGCATCTCGTGGAACTTTACAGTGCAACAGTTCTTGGAAGGAAAGTGGGCAAACTCGATTTAGCTTCACTTTTACTGGCTACTGCGGCGACCAACAGTCGGGCCAGTGTTTCCTCAAAGCGATCCGAGATAAAGGGTTAAGCCCGACAAATTGGCAAGCATGGAAGCTGCCTGATGGTAGATGGCAGATGGAATTCTCCGTCTTCCCGGGTCAGGAAACACGCGCTCTTCAGGGCTTGTCTGATTTCACCAACCAGTGGGTCAGCTGCGGCGGCTTCAATGTCTGAGCGGGTATGCCTCCACGTCAGTATAACCCGTGCGCTCGACGACTGACAGAGCAATAGCATGTATCGCGGTACGTCTTCAAGCCGGAGTTCTCCTGCGGAAACTCATCTACAACGGATCGTTGCAAATGTTCAACTGAAATTGGTCTTTGGAAAAGTTATCCTTTCCCAATCCTGTGTAACTTAAGACTATTCAGAATATCATTCAGTTCCGATCCGAAAGCAAAGTGCGTGTGAAGTGAAAGCCCTCTTGCTAATCACGTCTAGACCGGAGCTCAGATATACACTATTTTGGCCAACTGCGTAATTTATCTGCTTGAGCTTTGCGGTGCAGAGGTCTACAATTCTCAGGCAGAACAATGCAACAACTGTGCTCGGTGTACCTAACAAGAGGAGAAGATTTAATGTTATCGCCCCTGATCCGCTGCGGTATCTTTTTGCCCGCTGGATCAGCAAGTACTGAACGTATTATTTCTGAAAAGACTTAGCACAAAACGTTGAACTTCTTATCTCTGCCTGCTTCTTTCCCGCATGGAATGGCGTACGTTTGCTTTCTGCGAGCTCCTCCAAAATTGGATTTTCGAATACGACCCGTTCTCAATTCATCTTAATGAAAACGTATTGCTGCTCTGCCCACGAAAAGAGTTTTGTCACCAAACTCTCCGGTTTTCCCTGGTATCACATAACTACGCTCATTACTGCGAAATAACTTATCCGGTCTGCACATTTCGCTACGCCTCTGTTGCATTATTTTGGCGAGAGACCTAAAGCTACTGGTCTGGACCTGTGCGAAATTTGCCGATATCCTCTCCTACTCCGAAGATATCCTCAAATATACTTTCGAAGACTGCAGAACAATGGATGAGAACCCATTTGAAGATACAGACGGACATCTCTCAATTGGGATAGAACCAACCAAAAAAAAAAAAATACTGGTGGGTAATGGCATACGTTATGGAGAATCGAAATTTGGCCTGAGAAACCGAATGACCTTGGCAAGTGGCTAATCGTTTTATGATTCTAGACACTCTGTACTAAAATTGGGAATATCGACCCTATGGAGACTCAGAAAGGCGGTAATTAATAGAATTTGGTCAGTCTGTTGAAACAAAAAGCGGTGCTTGAATTATCTTTGCGTGCATTATATTGCAACACAGTCGTGTCAGATCATAAGTGGAGTCCTTATTTGGTCGTTGAACCGTGAGGCGAATAAGAACAGGGGAGCCGCGGCAGGATTTGCAACTCAATCACGGTCAATCGGTGACGAACAAACTGTAATGCTCTCTTTAGTATTTATGAAGGAGGTCGGGCGTAGGGTTGCCTAGATTTCCATTAATCCCGTAGGTACGACATTATGTTTTTAGATGACATTCATGCTCAAAAGTATCGCGGCTTACCAATTTTTTTTTTTGTTTTAAAAAAAAAGGGAAAGAAATTTCTTGAATGAGACGAACTAAATACGAGAGTTTGTGTCTACTCTGCACTCGGTGCCAGCGCCTCCCACTCTTTCACAGCTACACCACCGAACTGATTCCCACTTCCTGAGGCAACCAGAATAGCTCGGATAGACGACGTGCTGATCTCCGCAAACGATACTTCCTCCGGATCATCTGTAACTGCCACTGGATATGCAGACGTGTTGGCAACCCTCTCCCAGGTTCCTCCCGCATTTTTGCACTCAACATGCCAACTTGCAGGAGGCGGCACCCCGATATTTGATCCGGCGGGCTGATCGGCAAAGAATGCCATACGCACGCCGTTCAGAGAGACAGTCGTGTTCCACTCGTACACGAGCGTGCTCTCCTGCGGTGACGCATCTCCATCGTAAGAGCTCCAGTAGTCCGGTGGCAGAGGGGTCTCGGGTATCCTGCCATCGTGGAGAGACTCGACCCAGTATTGGATGGGCGTACCGTTAACGGAACTAGCCTTGGCCCTCGGTGCGATGTTCCGTGTTGGTTCAGGTGCCGGCCGAGGGCGGGTAGTCTGCACGACCCTGTTGATGGCCGGAGGAGACTGGCTGTCATCCCAGGTTAGGAGGTCGAAGGCAACGCTACGGCGGAAATGGCCGCCGCCGTCGGCGTCGGCGGTATGGTAGACCAGGTACCACTGGCCATCTACTTCAACGGCTCCGGGGTGGGATGTCGTGGACGAAACGATGCCGAGAACGATGCCGCGGAACGTCCAAGGCCCAAGAGGCGAGGATGCTGAGCCGTATGCAATGCAAGCATGGTAGGATGTGGGAGTGCACGGGGAGTCCGGGCCGGCGTTGTTTGCGGCGTAGAGCATGTAGTATGTGTCATTGCGCTTCATGATCCACGATGCCTCGAAGAAGCCTGTGAGGCTCGAGACGGTGGTGACGTCGGAGACTGTAGTGACCATGTCGTCGGCCATCTCGTAGCCCCGCAGCTGACCGAAGGTGCCATAATAGACGTAGACTTTGCCATCGTCATCAACGAGGATTGTGGGATCGATGTTCTGGATATTGTTGCCGGGGGCGGGAACCGACTGTGAGAAGACGGGGCCGGAAGGATGAGCGTCTGTCCACGGGCCGAGGGGGCTGTCGGCAACAGCAACGCCAATGGCAAACGGATCAGAATTCGGAGAATTCTCTTGCGTCACGGGGGCGTAGAGGTAGAATTTGCCGTTGGGTCCCTGGACAATCTGTGCCGCATAAGCGGTGCCCTCTGCGGCCCACGAGAAGATTTCGTGGGGTCGCGCAATGCCGGGATAAAAGGCCCATTCTCCGCCCGATGGATCTGGTGAATTTGACACGAAAAGCTCCCACTCGTTTATGACGAATGCATTCTGGTCTTTGGGAGCTTCGTCGTGTCCTGCAAGGATGTACAAGGTGTTGTTCACAACAAGTGGAGCGGGGTCCGCTGAGTAGTAGGATCCGTCGGCGAGGATTGGGTTGCCGGTCGACTGGATGGTGACGGGAGCTGTCTGTGCGAGCACTGCAGCGCTTTGGAGTGCCAGGAGAAATAGCTGCATGGTAAACATCTTGCCAGGAGTAGTTGCCTGTGAGTGTCACGAAACATGCGCACCTGGTTGCCCTTATACTGTTTCTCCGGCTCGGCTTGCACGCGGGGCTCATTGCGTTGTTTCATGCTTTACCCACCTTCTCCGCAACGCTTTCCAATGCGCACACTAGTCAGACCATCTCTCGTATCTGTACTTTACGCGGTCCTGTGCACCAGCAGCCTGCCTCCCGGTCTCCGCCTCCACTAGCAGTACGCTAGGAAGTGAAGAGTGCCCGAGCAGACGGATAGAAGCTCACCAGACACAGGGCTCATAAGATATTGCGGTTGCTGGCGTCCCATGAAGCTGGCAATTATGGTACGGCCCGCGCGCCTTTGCCCAATTATGGGCCTGAGAATGCGAGCGTGTAAGAGGTGGATGAAAATTGGGCCATCAGGTACGGCGTTTCGATTTTTGTTTTAGATGGCGGGAAGGCGACCCGCCGCAAATTGTCCGCAGCGATGATCATCCAAATTTAGAAGGTGACATCGTTGGTCGCGTCGCCCACCGGAGCACTCTGTGAGTGACCAAGAAGACGAGAATGAGGGGATGTGGGGGGGAGTGATTTTTATATGCATGTCTCCTCCGAGCCATGAGAAACGAGTCGCATTGCTGCAACGGTTTTGATGGATGCGGGCGAAGACGATAAGGATCGTATCCAACAGCTGCGGCAAGCAGTAAATACTTCGCCCGTGAATATTTGAAATACTGCCTGGCACTCTGATTGGATGCCATCCCTGCTCCTATAGAGCCTGAAAAGAGTAATCCATTGACATCGCGAGACGCAGAATCATGCACAGCGGTCAATAGAAAAAGGCGTGGGATGAAAATGCTCTTTTTGTGCTAAATCAGCAAAACAAAAAAAAAATGTACCGCTTGCGACAAGAGGTCTGGAAAAAAAATATTGAACAATGGACGGACTTATTTGAAAGCCAGTAAGACGTCTTCGAGGGCGCCCTACATGATCTTGCTGGCGGCAGGCTGTGATTTAATATTTCTGAGCGAGCTCGGCCTTTCATTCTGATTCGGCCAAGTCTCTCGGGCTAACAACTACCACTAATGACGCACGACAATGCTCATTTGCACGTAGACCACTGAAAAAGCACCTATAACTTGGGATAGATAGTTCAATGGCCCGGTTGCAAATCTACTGCCATCGTCAATCGGCCCAAAGTCCTGCCGTTTGCTTGGGTAATCACCCACTGGCGAGTGCGGCCATCACCTGCACTGCCTACTGCTATCCTCGCAATACCTGCTCAGCCAATGACAAAATTGGAAAGATTTCCCCGACGTCTCTTGGCCAATGCTTGTTTGCATTACAGTCGCGTTGATGTATTACAGCTAAGGAAGCTGCATCTCCTGTCACTCCATTGGCCGTTCTTACATGTATTGCGGGAATTAAGAAACTTGCACTGCCACTTCCTTCCATCGAATCACCATGACACTGGACTAACATCCTCGAAAATCACCAGTCTGCCATTTTCCGAACTAGTAGTGATTCCGGGGAGAATGAAACGGAAAAATATTGGTAATCAGCCGCAATGACGGGCACTCAAAACGTGACGTATAAAGGCGTCAATGGATCGAAAGAACTTTGCAGCATGCGAAAAGCTTCTTTACCTACTTTTAACTAAACTGAAAAACCTTGATGTCTAATCAACATATACCTCAAGACCCTTTTCCAGGTCTTGTCAATGGGTGGCATGGCTGCAACATGTGGAGTTGGCCTGCCCCATTCCACACAAAACCCCGGTGGCCATGCTATAACTAAGCGCCGTATGTTATCAGTCTCGGCGCAACTCACACTTTCTGATAGCTTCCAGAGACGACCAATCGGTAGCTTTCATCCGGAAACATCACTCACTGAATGGTGGCGCAGAACATCCGTTACATGCAAGTCTCCGACGACGCCTTCATTGCCCGGGATCTTGCTCGATTCAATCACCATCCCAACTGCACTATCTACTCTCCTCTCTGCATTGTCATGGACTTACCAGAGCATATTGATGATATTGGACCATCGCTACTAGGATGCGGCTCCTCACAATAATAACTACAAGGTCATCTTTCGCGAAGGAGATTGGACCATCGCCGTGGCCAAAGCCTCAGCCACGAACGATGGGCCACTTCAAGGTCCATCGAGTGAGTGGCTTCCACCTACCGGGAAGCATGTGGAGTACGATCTCTTGACCATCGCCCGCTAGAATGGTGGTTTGATGATGGAGGAGTATCTTTAGACTGACAACCCGAGCGCTTGTCGACAACGTGGCCTCCTGCCCATGAAGCCCCCGGCAAACGAACCCGACCTCGAGCTGAACGCATACATCTCTCCACTCTCCACCAACCATGATGTTGGTTCCAGCACCATGAGCAAGGAAAAGATGAAAGCTACCAACTGAGCCATCAGCTCGGGCGACATCACTGCAGACGCCCTGAATCTTTCTCCTAATATCGCCGTCTACGGTTTGAACGTTGAAGACCTTGACCTTTAGGACTATCTTAGCACCCTTTCGGATTTCAGAAGGGCATTCGCTATCCTGCGGTATGAGAACAGGCCTTACAGACAAATCATTGCGCAGGGAGACTGGACAGCAACTATCCCGAATCTGACGGGCACTCACCAAGGCTCCCTCATACTGCCTCCGTATCTAGCTGCTGCTCCCAATTGACGAGACAGGCAAGAGTTTCGACTTGCTACATTATAATATTGCTCGCTGGCAGGATGGTTAAATTGCGGGGATGAGGATAAATGTGGATACGTTCGGTATCCTGAGCGCGCGGGGTATCTCTTTCTGATTTTGCGGTCTGCCGTTGTTCATCGTTAGTCTCCGGTCTTGTTAAGATCTGCGAAGATTAGCGCAGTGACGTGTAAATATAGCAAAGCAACAGGGGTATTTTGCGCAGGAGATGTGTCCGATCGAACCATCTTCTGCGGGGCGAAGATCAGGGTACATAGCAGCAACCTCCCTCTTCCATTTCACCACACACGAGCACAGCAATGGAGCAAGAGCCCATGACTGGTAAATGCTGCGTAATTCATTAACCGTTTCTCTTTTGAATGCCATGTCTAAAGTTTACTTCAACAAAGGAAGGCCCAATCATGACGGTCAATGACGCCAAGCGGGATTACGTGACAGCCCCACATCAACCCCGCAGACTCCTGAACACTTTTCAGCGCACATTATATATTTTCGAAGCCATGAGCGTTGGCAATCATCGTTCTGCTGAATACGAATCTGCTCCCGAGAGAACACATCATGTCCGCAGAAGCAGCACATGAGTTGACCCGGCTCTCCGCGGCGAACGCGCCGATCGATCCTTCTGACCAAGACCAAGAAAGGGATGAAGGCCTATACATCCCGCCGCAAGAATTTTCATTACCACCAGTCGATACTGGGAGAGATGCCTGGTTGATGTTGGGCAGCGCCTTTTTCATCGAGGCTTTTGTCTGGGGTATTTTTTTTGTTATCCCTACGAGTGGAAATGTCAATGCTGATCATTCTCCAAAGGTTTCCCGTTCGCGTTCGGTATCCTCCAGGACTATTACTCCACCCATGAACCATTCGCGTCCGATTCTTCTGGATCCGCGATCATCGGAACAGTAGGCTTGGTAAGATCACGAACTATATCACTGTCAGAATGAGCGCCTCATTTCCGCAACAGGGCGTCATGTATCTCGGCTCTCCCGTCGGGTTGTCCCTTCTCCATCGCTGGCCTGCTTACCGAAGACCCTGCAGCATCGCAGGGCTATTTATCTCATCCGGCGCTCTGGCGATCTCGTCCTTCGCGAACCACGTTTGGCAGCTCATCTTGACGCAAGGAATCCTCTGGGCCATCGGCGCCAGCCTGCTCTATCACCCGCAACTAATTTACATTGACGAGTGGTTCGTGCGCCGGAAAGGCCTCGCCTTCGGTATCATGTGGGTACGTGCAAACCTCTTCTATTTTCTTGTCGGTGACGGAAAACGCATCTTGGGCTGCGGACGAAAGCACTGCGTAGATCGGTGCAACCCACCACACATGCACCATCGGCCGCAGACAGTTGAACTGATTGTCCAGACCTGAATGTTCATCAGCCTTGACGACACTTACTCCACAACATCTGGCCCCAACTCCTCCCGATACCTTTCCTCCGCTTCAGAGAATGCATCCCCCATCACCTCCAATCCCTTCTGACTCCCCCCACCCCCCGCAGGCCGGCACCGCCATCTCCGGCGCCACGATCCCCTACGTCTACACGTGGCTCCTCTCGACCTACACCTTCGCGACCGCGATCCGCGTCTGGTCGGTCGCCGCGTTCGTCGTGCCGGCCATCCTGCTCACCTTCTCCAAGCCGCGGCTGCCCGTCATCGCCACCGCGTCGTCGACGGCGCAGCAGCAAGCAGCGGCGGCGCGCCGCGCGCGCGCGCCCTCGTTCCGCTTCGTGCTGACGCGGCGCTTCCTCTTCTACCAGCTGGGCAACACGCTGCAGGGGCTGGGCTACTTCATCCCGTCCATCTACCTGCCGTCGTACGCGCGGTCGCTGGGGCTGGGCGCGGCGGCCGCCACGACGCCGCTCGCGCTCGTCAACCTGGGCGCCTTCGTCGGCTCCATCGCGGCGGGCGCGCTGTGCGACGCGCTCGACGCGTCGTTCGTCGTCGCCGGGCTGAGCGTCGGCGCCGCGCTCGCCAGCTTCCTGCTCTGGGGGCTCTCCGGCCGGGTTGCCGTCGGCCTGGTGTACGTCTTCGCCGTCGCGTACGGCCTGTCGGCCGGCAGCTTCGCGTCGACCTGGCCCGGCGTCGTCAAGGATGTGGCCAGGGGCGGCGAGATCGTGCTCGAGACGGGCCCGGCGTTCGGCCTGCTGGGCGCCGGCCGCGGCATCGGGAGCATCGCGTCCGGCCCCTTGAGCGAGGCTTTGCTGCGGGCGAGGGCGGTCGCCGACGACGCGCGGTTCGGGTACGGGACGGAGTACGGGGCTCTGATCATCTTCACCGGCGTGGCAATGCTACTGGGAGGCACCGGGTTTGGGGCGAAAAGGCTGGGTCTGATGTGAGAGGTTTGCGTGGAGCGGAGGAGTTGCGTAACAGGGAGTCACCTGGCTGGGTTTGTGACCATGTAGGAGATCCCTCGCTGCATCATCTGCTGACTGCGACTGTCGATCGTCTCTCCGGAAGGAAGTACAGGTCCGATGCTGACATGAGGCGACCAGTCTTTGATACTTAGGAAAGGAAGTCAGAATCGACGGCCTAACGAGTGAAACTGTGCCATCCTTGACGGATAAACTGTGGGCTCGAAGTGTGTATGAATGCTATAATTTGACCCAAATAGACATAAATCAGGTTACCTAAACTTGAAAAGACTCACCGAGATTTCTAAGAGATGCTTTCTAATTTCCTTTCCTGTGCCTTCCTGAGTCCTGGAGTGTCTCTTCCATTCCGGTTTTCGTTCGACTTCCTTCCCTTATTCTTCCAATCCCTTATCAATTCTTCCATCTCCCACCAGACAGTACCCCATAGCCACAAAGTAAACGCTACAGCATACAGTGGCACCACATCGAACAAATTGACCCACTGTCTATTGGAAGCTAAAATAGCAAAAGACTGAGTAGCGCCGATCCAGAGAGAAAGCTGGAGCGTGAGGATGAAGTAGGATCCGGGAAGATCAGACACGGTTCGATATTTAAGTTCTCGGCCATCGATTTGAAGAATATACTTAATCAGGGTCAGAGATGTAGAATGGATGGGGATTGGCATCATGTAGGCAAAACTGACGGATGGATGATAACCATTTTCGGACGGTTCCTCGGCTGGGACGGGTTGAATAGCTAAGAGCTGGGCCGTATCCGTTGGGAGAGTGCTTTCCGAGTCTACTAAGGGTCAAATTATGCCTAAAGAATACGCAGTGCGACGGGGCCTTCGCCGGGAGAGAGAAAATACTCACCACAAGTTCCTTCAACGATGGCCAAGAGTGGCATAGCAAGAAGCAACAGGGGCAAAAGTTGGCCAAATCCCGTAATTCTTCGAAAGCCTTCCGCCCCCAGTGCTTTAACCTGATTCAAATTCAGAAGTTTGACGACCTGATTGTTCCCAAAGGACAGACCGAAGAAGAACCAAACGATCTCGTAGAGGAAGGAATTCGAGAGTTCGTGCTGAACAGGTGCGACCAGTGATATTCCTATTATGAAGACTGGAGGAAGGAAAGTTCTCCACAATTTATTATCCAAGCGATCTTGGATAGTTTTAAAGGTAGCGCTCGCCTTCTTCTCAAGTGGTGGGCTACAGTCGAGCCCGAGACACTCCGTGCTTAATCTCCAAGGCCAACTGCGTAAAGCCCTCCAATGACGTGAGTAAAGGCTGGAAAGCCTATTCACGTAAGCAGAAGCGAGCCAGACCATGAGGAGGACCTGACTAAATATTTGGTTCGACTTTTCCGGAAGGATACTTCGCGGGCCAGTTTGGGTAACAACACAGCTGAAGGCGGCATCCCAGTTCTCACTGTATGACAAGCGCTGAGACTGTGTGAGAAACTCTGCGGACACGAGGAGCACCATGAATATCAACATGATTATAACCCTGCAGGTGAGGACCCAGCGCCGAGTCTCAAAGTAGTCGTGAAGAATGCTGAGGGTTGCCAGATGAGTGGTCGACGAGAACCAGGCCACTGCAGTCGCTGTGCGGAAAGAAATGACCGATATATCGCACGGCTCCGCGAAGACAGCGACAAGGATAGCCGTACCAGTGATGAGCTGTTGGTCACTCAATGCCAGAACAAATTGCTGAAGCGTGGATGCACGGCTTTCTATCTGGGCCCAGTTCGCGGGCTCTTTCCGAATTTTTCTGCGCAGGATTTTGTGGAGGCATCCCCGCATCCATCGTCGAGTCTGTCTTGAGCCTCGGAAGAATATTTCCTCGACGGTGTTGGTACGCGCGCCAGGCAGACATTCAAAAAAGCACCCGATAATGATCGAACCTATGGTAAGTCCAACGGTGGTTATGAAAGATGCGAGGACCTGATTTGGGCAGATTAGTGGCTGGTCGCTCGAGAAGGAATGGGTTCATACTGACTCCTCGACCGAGTATATCAATATCCAGCGAAGCAACATTACCAGGACAGACCGCTTTGCCGCAGTAAGCCGCCATAGAGCGGACGAGGGAGCTGTTAGAATTGTCCATAATGGTGTGAGTGCGTGCCGGCAAGGAACTGTGCGGAGGCTGACTGTCATTGCTTTATGTGTTGGGCCTCCCAGCTTCACAGCTAGCTGACGTTTAGGGCTGCGGGGTTGGTGAAACTTGCAGCTCACTAAGCATCGGAGACTTGCGGATATGGAAGCCTTGCGCTCAGCTTGTGTGCAACAAGCAATGCCCAATAGCGAACAGATGGTGGAAGGATGCATACTTGGCGCTATGATGGGCAAAGGCATCGACAAGATGACTTCTCGGTTAGCCGTAGCTGCAGCCTGGAGCTGAGGACAACAGCAGCGATCTTCGGTAGAAAAGCCACTGGCAGTCTCGGTGACCCAGACTGTCAAACTCGGTTCCTGTGTGCTTATGCATGATCACGCATCGCGGCATACAAGTTTGCAGGTGCATGGTGCAGGCCTAGCGTACATCGGTGGATCAATACAATTTGAAGAGAAATGATTCATTTGGACGGGTATCAAAATCATGCCACAATGTTAGAAGCGAACTCAAGAGGGCGAAAAGAAAGTGTTGTTGTTCAGTGGTTCAAAATCAACGGGCATCCAAATGTCTGCAGGGATTTCCTGGGACTGCAAGACGCCATTCAGCTCCGATGGTGCGCCGTTGTCGACAGTCTGCATGTTGGCCGAGGAAGTCCAGGCGGCAGGGATAGATATGTCCGAGACTGCGTCTGGTTCCGTGTTGCGCCAACGATCCCATCCAAGGGCTCGTAGACGGGTTAGGGCATACGTGATCCACTCGCCCATCTTGGCCTTCATGCGCAACTGCCATTCAAAGTCGCGCATGAGCCGTCGGAGCTCGTCGGACTCCTGGCGGGATGTGCTGGTGACGTTAAGCAGGCCGAGGAAACAGCCAAGCATGGTGACGCAGCTACCAGCGGCGAAGGACCAGAAGGACTCCATGTGCTCTGGATGTAACTGAGAAAGGAAGGTGGAAATGGTGCGGGCCCGCTGAAGTTGGGTATTTCGTAGAAATTGCAGAAACTGGGGGTCCGTTGTGACAGGGGCCTCCTGGGCGGCCCAGAGAAGCCTGCGGTGAACGGCTACAGTGGCAGCGTGGTGGATCAGATGGAAGCACCCGCTCGAAGACAGACGGCCGGTACGGAAATAGCCCAGCCGAAGTTCTTGGGGTAGGCCTTTGAGTAGGTCGGCCAATTGGTGGCCCAATGGCTTGGAGACTTCGAGTATCTGAGGTAGGGAAGTGAGCTCTTGCATGGCGCGGGCGGAGTAGAGGTCATTGTAGATGCGGGTGCAGATGATTGCAAGGCGGGCGGTCTCGATAAACATGGCCTTGCCGTCCTCGATGCTCGGTTGCTCACCCGAGTCCTCATCCTGGGGCCCTTCTGAAAAATCAGCCGGCTCCAGCATCTTCATGGCCCAGTCGGACAGATGGATCATGGGATGTGTGCCAAGAGTCAGGGCGGAAAAGGTGTCCTGCATGACGAGAGCCCAGGCCAGGCGCTTGCGGAGACCGCGTTCCCACACCGGAATGAGCCAGTTGGAGCAGTCCAGATGCAGGCCGAAGTGTTGGCCGAGCGAGATGAGCGAGGCGGTGAAGGTGGAGATCAAGGCGTTGTTCGGAGCTAGCGGGTTCTGGTGGCGCTGGAGCAGCAGCAGACCGGCTTGAATGGTATTCAGACGGGGCCGGCGGAAGGCCTCCTGCACGGCACGGTAGGCGACGTCGGCGAGTGCGTTGTCGTCGATCTTTTCCTGGAGGATGAGGTTCTCGTCGTACATCCACCACTTGGCGGCGAGGCAGTAGACGGCAGCCAGCAGGGGCGGCGTGATCTCACGGTAGGTGCGGTTGTACTTTTCAACAAAGACTTCCTTGTGCAGGATGGGAAACGACGGGTGCACGATACGGAAGTACAGCTTGACCAGGGTGGGCCCGTGGGGGCGGACGAGGGCTTCGACGTCGTCGATGGTGACTTGGTCGCGGTCTCTGGGGGCGGCCGAGGCGCTGTCCGGAACCATGCGGAAGAGCACATCGTCGTGGACGCGACGCAGCTGGATGCGCGGGCTCACGTGGGGGCTGGGGAGGGAGGCGGACGGGTCGTGGTGTTGCTGTGGGAGCGGGAGCGGGTGCGAGTGGTGGAGGAGCTGGTCGACGTCATGCTTGAGCAGCAGCCAGTCGTGCTCGCCCTGGGGGCCGATGTAGGCGGAGAAGCGGCTCTTCTCGAGGCCGAGGGTCTCGGTCAAGAGCGAGCCGCGCGGGTAGTCGAAGGAGGTGGTGGGCGGGGGATCGAGGCGGGAGGGTGACTGGCCGGAGTCGGTGGAGGAAGCGCGGCGGACGGGGTGCTGCAGGTGGTCGGGCTGCTGCGAGGCGGTGGAGGTGGAGGAGCGGCTCTGCGGCGGGCGACGCTTCGGCGGCGGTGGCTCCAAAAAGGTGCACTCGCGCTGCGACAGGGCCTGACACGTGAGGCAGAGCGAGCCGCCGTCTGGGAAGACGCAGCGCTGCTTGCGGCGGCGGCACACGTCGCACGCTCGACCAGGCATTGGATCTTCTCTTCCTTATTTTATTTTTTTTTTTTCAATCAGGAAGCGCGGCGGGACGGGCGGCGGGCGACGGCGGTAGCGGACAGACAGCTGTGCCTCGCACTGGCGCGGGTGGGCATCGACCCTCGCGGGCGGCGGACGGCGGGCGGCAGGCGACGGCGGGATGCGCGATGCGAGCACAGGGCTCAGGTACAGCTAGCTCACTGGCAGAAAGCGGCTCAGGCGCGCTCGTCACTCGTTGCTGCGCGCGTGCGGTGCTGGGGCTGTCTGGGGCAGCAGCTGGGGCAGGTCAATCCGGGGCCCGAGGAACAGAGGAGCGAGCCCGATGTCGGTTCCGGAGGCTTTAAAGGCCTATCTTGCGCGCCTCCTCCACCCTGCTGCAACGCCCGCGGGGCCCACTGCGCGCCCGCGGGGGGGTTCGCTTGTCGCTGCTAGCCACGCCCAGGCACGCCCCTCCTCACCCCGCTACGCGCATACAAGAGATGAGCCCGCCCAAACTATGTAGCCGGGGCCTGTTTCGCAATCGTCACCGGCCCAAAACCGCCCGTCTGGACCGGTACCTGCGCTAACAGCTGGATCTGGGAGAGAGGCACGAGGCTCAGGCACAGGCACAGGCGCTGGCACCGGCCCAGGAACCGCACAGCACAGCACAGCACAGCACAGCCAGGCACACGCACCGCTCGCCGTCTCCGAACACCATGGCCCCGTCGCTCGAATCGCCCTCGCCCTCGCCCTCGCCCGCCCCGCCGCTGGGCCCTGCTAGAGCCTCCCGCTGCGACATGGACGTGCCCGCTTCAACGACACCGCTGCCGCAGCCGTCGCCGTCGCATTCGTCGTCGCTGTTGTCCTTCGCCGCCGAGCCCTACGCCTTCACCTTCGCGCCGCGCAAGACCGCGCTGCTGCTAATTGACATGCAGCGTGACTTCCTGCTCAAAGACGGCTTCGGTTTCATCCAGGCCGGCGATGCGGGCGTGGATGCCGTGCAGCGCACCATCGCGCCCACCGCCGCCGTGCTGGCCGCCTTCAGGGACAGCGGGCTGACCGTCATGCACACGCGCGAGGGGCACCGTCCAGACCTCAGAGACTGCCCAACCACAAAGCTTGTCCGTCAGGCCCGCGCTCCAAAGACTCGCCACTCGGCCGTCATTGGCGATCCCGCCCCGATGGGTAGGCTGCTAACCCGTGGCGAGCATGGCCATGATCTGGTCGACGAGCTGCAGCCGCTGCCCGGCGAGCTCGTCGTCGACAAGCCCGGCAAGGGCTCCTTTTTCTCCACCTCCCTACACGAGCATCTCGTTGACCGCGGCGTCACCCACCTCATCGTCGCTGGCGTCACCGTCGAGTGCTGCGTCACCACCACCGTGCGCGAGGCCAATGACCGCGGCTTCGACTGCTGCATCCTGCGTGACTGCACCGATGGCTTTGTACCCACCTTTAAGAACGCCTCTCTTGACATGATCCACTTCTCCGAGGGCCTGTTTGGCTTCGTCGCCTCCTCCGCTCCCCTCCTCGAGGCACTGGATGCTTACAGCGAGTCCCGGAAGCCTTTGGCGTCTCCTAAGTGGGACGGCTCTCTGGCCATCCAGTCCCTGCGCCGTGCCTATCGTGCTGGGCTCTCTCCTGCCACCGTCGTAAAAACTGTCCTGGAGCGGATCGAGCATGGCCGTCATGATAACCCCTACATCTGGATAAACGTGGCGTCTGAGGCAGATCTCCTTGCGCAAGCCGAGAATCTCGAATCTCACCGTAGCCTCAACCTTCCGCTATACGGAATCCCTTTTGCCGCAAAGGACAACATTGACGTTGCCGGTCTCCCAACCACGGCTGCATGCCCAGCCTTCAGCTACACCCCGTCCGAGCATTCCACCGTCATCGAGAAGTTGGTGGCTGCAGGCGCCATCATTGTCGGCAAGACCAACATGGATCAGTTTGCAACCGGCTTGGTGGGCGTGCGCTCTCCCTATGGAGCCTGCCATTCTGTGTACTCGGGAGATCACATTTCTGGTGGCTCCAGTTCTGGCTCCGCCGTGGCTGTCGCTCTTGAGCAAGTAAGCTTTGCGCTGGGTACCGACACTGCCGGCTCTGGCCGCGTTCCCGCCGCCCTGAACGGCATCGTGGGTCTTAAGCCCTCCAAAGGCACAGTATCCACGCATGGCGTGGTGCCAGCGTGCAAAACACTCGACTGCGTTTCTGTGTTTGCCAAGAGCCTGGACGATGTAGAGACTGCATGGCTGATCGCGAAAGGCTTCGATGCGGCAGATCCGTATGCGCGTTCATCACGTCCAGTAGCTGCTCTCACCAACAGAGCGCTACTGCAACCCGATAGCGTTTACACCTATGCTCTTCCGTCAGACGCTCTACTTCTGACACATCTCTCGCCCGAGTACTTCAAAGCGTTCAAGAGAGTGCGGGATGCGGTCCACATGCTTGAATTTGCCCAGGAAGTTCCGTTTGACTTTGAATCCTATCTTTCAGCCTCCGACCTCGTTTACAAGGGCGCCCACGTTGCTGAAAGAGCTTCGGCCCTGCGCCCCTTTGTCCAGCAACCCGAAAAGCGCGCAGCTCTCCTCCCCATCACTCGCCAGATATTTGATCAGGCCTTCACAATGAATGCCGCTGACGCTTTCACCGACCTTCGGAGAGCACGCGAGCACACCCGCATCATGGAGACGGAGTTTGACAAGTGTGACCTTATTATCATGCCTACGGCGCCAAAGCATCCGACTTTCCTCGAGGTTGAGAATGATCCCTACGGCCCAAACCTGGAAATGGGCGTCTTTGCCAGCGCTGTGAATGTCCTGGATTTATCTGCCGTTGCTATTCCTGCCGGTTTGGTTGATGGGATGCCATTCGGAATCTCTCTCGTTGGCCCTGCCTTCCGGGAAGGCGTGCTCATCGAGGTTGCGAGGCGTTTGACGGCGCTACTCTCGTGACGATTGCTTTGACTGACCACACTAACAGCATCCATTTCGAGGTGTTTTCTAGGTATACCAATCCGTGGGTTCTTGAGTTTATTTCCGGGGCGGTTTAGGATTTCACGAGCAGACTTACGAGCAGCAATATCGGGCTGCTCGGCCGGGTTATGGCCCGCGCTCTGTACATACATACAAGTGGATATTACGCAGCCGTTTGCCACCCATGCGATACTCAGCTCATGTGAAGCACCAGACGAGAACAACCAGAGATGAGCAGACTCTCGAGGTTACTTTGGCCCAATTTCCGAGCTTAGACGTCTAGGGCTATTTTGGTACTCTCTGCATCCTTGCTGCGCGCAGACCTGCAGCCACAAACGTATGCGCGCACGCCTCAGATCGATCGCCACATGTATCAAACAATTGTCTCAACTTTTACAAGGCGAGCCACGGCGTTGGGGCTACGTATCACGGCCCCCTGCCATCATGGTGTTCAAAATGGCCCACCTCACGGCTACACCTCACAAGCCGACCCCACCGCTTAGCTTGAACGCCAAATGTCTTGTCCAGCTCCAGAGCGTCGTCGCGTCCACTGAAGCTGTGGTGAAGAATGACTCGTATCCCGAGGTATCATCCCGCGGCCCTGGCCCTCTGCTGCTTATCGTATCTCGACATTTCCGCGTCTTTCTATTGGTCGATTTACTCCCGTCGGCAGGGACCATCCCTTTCCGGTGCAGAGATACAGAAAGCCTGACTACGCCGCCGACCCTTGTCTCTCTTCACAAAGTCAAACCAGGGTCCCGCGGGGAAGTGGATTCCGGCCCTATCGACGTCCCGACAGCTGCCAAAACTTTGTACCGACGACTTTGCTCCAGCGTGTCTGGTCCCTACCGCGCCGGTATCTCTTCCAGCCTGCTCGCCGATTGCGGAGTGCATGATAGAAGACGGAATTTATCAAGTCCCCTTCGCCAGCCATCTGCCTTTTCCGTTGTTGATCACCTCAGCCCAATTCTACCCCAACTGCCAGCTGCACTACAAAAGCTGCTCAGTCAGGCACCAGCACTTTTCGCGCGGCCAATAGCACTAGGCGCCACACGAAAACTAAGCCTGCTGGCGATCAAGCTGCCTACTACTACCAGACTAGCTCCACCACCATCCGTCTCAAAAGCTTAGCGTGAGCCGATCTTCCCCTCGAATGTTCACACGCCTACTTCCCGCACGGTTACCAGCATCCCAATAGTTCACACGGCCTCGCTGCGGCAACGCTCCCGAAACCTCCGCAAATTACCCCCTCACCTTGAAACAGCCTTCCGATTTACTTTCCCAACGGCCCGTGTTGCCTTGGCAGATCTCCCGTCCCTCGTTAAATGGTGGGTATCTGAACAAGCTCGAGCCGAGATCATGTCTCGCCATCTGCACGTTCGCGTCAGCTCGGCCTCTACCACGCAATGGGCCAAACCCAAGGCTGCCACCGCCAAGAAAAGGGCCACGTCTCGGGACGCCTGGGTCCTGGAAAAGCTGCCCTCGACCTTTGCACCACCGGATACATGGACCAACATCGATAACGATGTCACACCTTTGGAGAGAAGAACCTGGGGCGGGTGGAGTATCATCGGGTACTGGGTGAGTCATGGAGCCATGTCCCCAGCAAGACTGTTCAGCCCTGGCGGATCGACTGTACCCTGTCGAGCAACACCACCGTGCTTCCACAGTGGCTTACGAATCCCCGTTGCAACTTGCACCCCAAGTTGATACAAGCCAAGACCTCTACTCCCTCCACCGCCACGCCACCATCGCCACCTCCTTCTCAAACTGCTCTCCCGCCCGCAAACACCCAGCCAAGACTCTGAACCCAACCCATTCGTATCCCCATCCCGGACCTCGATCCGCACGATGCTGATCAACAGCAGATGTCCGACATCCTGTCGACACAATCCTGGGCCGGTGCTAGCGCCATCATCTCGATCGGGCTGACATACCGCGAAGCGCTGGTGTGCCTCATCATCGGCACCACCATCATCGCCATCCCGCTGTGCCTGAACGGCTCCGTCGGCGCCAAGCTGCACATCCCGTACGCCATCGCGGCGCGGTCGTCGTTCGGCTACCTCTTCTCGCGCGTGCCCGTCGTCATGCGCATGGTGACGGCGCTGTTCTGGCACGCCATCCAGACGTACAGCGGCGCGACCGCCATGACGCAGGTCATCCGCGCCGTCTGGCCGTCCTACCTCGACATGCCCAACCGCCTCCCGGCCAGCGCCGGCATAACCACCCAGCAGATGGTCAGCCACCTGCTGTTCTGGCTCGTGCAGTTCCCCGTGCTGCTGATCCCCCCGCACAAGCTCAAGGCCTTCTTCCTCTTCAAGGCCGTCTACGTGAACCTGGCCGCCGTGGCCGTCGTGATCGGCATGTGCGCCAAGGCCGGCGGAAGCGGGGACATCTGGAACCAGAAGGCGCAGTTTAGCGGATCGGAGAGAAGCTGGCTTATTCTGTACTTCATGAGCTCCCTGACGGGCAGCTGGGCCACCATGGCGACCAACGTGGCCGACTACACCAGATACCTCAGGAAGAGCGAGCACGTGTGGCTGCAGGCGATGCTGATGCCTGGCATCAGCACTTTCATCGGCGTGATGGGCATCATCGCCACCAGCGCAAGTAAGGTCGTGTACGGAGGTAAGGTGGGCCAGCGTACCAGCATGGCGCGAACGTTCGCAGCAGTGGGGTCTGTGCTGACAGGCTCGCAGAGTACATCTGGGATCCCGTGCAGCTGGCTAGCCGGTGGGACGGCCCTGGTGGACGGGCCGCAGCATTCTTTGTCGGCGTAGCCTGGTGTGTCGCCCAGATCGGCGTGAACGTATCCGCCAACGTCGTCAGTTGCGCCAACGACATGACGAGCCTGTGCCCGAAGTACATCAATATCCGGCGCGGCGCAGTCATCACGACCATCATCGGGTGAGTCTTGGGCCCTCTCTGCAGGGAAAAAAAAAAAAGAAGAACCGGACACTGACGCGTGAACAGGGGCTGGATCATGGTGCCGTGGAAGATCGTCAGCTCGGCATCCAGCCTCATCAATTTCATGAGCGCTCTGGCCGTCTTCCTCGCCCCCATCGCCGCCCTTCTGGCAGCCGACTTCTGGGTGGTCAAGCGCCAAGCCATCGACGTCCCCGCGCTGTACCGTCCGCACGACCGGTACCACTACTGGAAAGGCACCAACTGGAGGGCAATCGTGGCCATGGTGGTTTCACTTGGTCCGAACATGCCAGGGTTGATCCATAACGTCAACGACTCCATCGACATTGGTGGCGCGTCCAAACTGTACAACTTCAACTACCTGTGGGGTTTTACCAGCGCCTTCGTGCTCTATTCAGTTCTTTCCTTGGCGCTGCCTGCAAGGGAAACGTTTGTATCCAAGACAGTCAGTGATTCCATCGAGGTCTCATCCGACAGCGGGGGCGAGAAGGGCACCGTGCAAGCAACGGTCGAGAAGGGCGTGGTTTGAATAGAGTCGACAGGGGACTGGCGGGTGGATGTCGGAGTTTTGCCGAACGGGGATGGAAGCCTGGTGAAACCGTGCCTGTATGAAGCGCACGTATTCGGACTGCCTGGGCGCGACTCGGAGACGCTCGCCGGCATGACAACGTCGCCCGGACCGCCATGCAGCCGAGTCGGAAGGGCGCATGTGACGGCTGGCAGCGCGAACGCAGTATGGTCGCGGGCCGGGCCAGATGAGGATGTTTCGAGGCTACGGCGTCCCAGGATCATGGCGCAACGCATATTGTGACAGACAGGCTCGAGGTGCGGGAGAGCGGACGTAGGCTTCCCCCGATCTCCGGGCCCCCGCTAGATTGTAGGCTGTTCTTGAAATAAACCAGATGGGACTGTGATCTCTCAGTGGCGCATGCCATGAAATGCGTCTCGAATTTCTCTTGGCGATCTGGCTCCTGGGCACATGGCCACTGTTTCTATGAAGATCGCGCCGTTTCGACAAGCGCCAAGCCGCTTTTCCAGCGCTTCGATAACCCCGTGCTACCAATGGGATTGATGCCCGAAGGGAGGAGATGCGGGGAAGCATGCAATTTCAGCCACAAGGTACGCGGCCAATCCACTACACACGGAGACTTTGGATCTAATGTCATCGATGCCAGGCTATCCAGTGTAGGGACTGCCCAAGCTTCCGGACTAAGTCCAGGGCAGATGCTTGATTGGCGGTTCGGCAGGCACCGAGCCACCCCGTGTGCAACCCGCTGCCACCAAAATAACGGGATCGCAATGCATGCACCGGGTTTTCGGTTGCAAGAAGGAGGTGGGCAAGCTGACTGCGTCATGTCCAGCAGATGGTGAGACGCTGGACGTAGTTGGGGCGGGGAATGACGGCGTCGATGGCGTTCGACGTATGTGGAGGGCGCACGCAACGGATACAACTGACTGGCTCTGAGCGTAAGCGATGCTGACCATTTTCCGGGATCTTACCTCCACTAGGGATAAAGAAAAGCGCAGGCCGCGCAATGTCGTGCTGCAGAGGGGTGGGACACACTACAAATATGCCGGGATCCCTTCACAAATGTTCCCTACAGCCTTTGACAGGTTCAGAGCTATCCGCGGGTGCTCAGGTTGCATATTAGCCTCTGATACTGGCCGTGAGATCGGGCCGCCGGCTCTTAGGTTGCAAGCGGGTCGGTGCTGGCTCCAAGTAAAGACACCGGGCGGGTAGCAGCATCATTACCCCAGGGATCGTAGAACTGAGGCATTTCTTGGGGAGTTGGGGTAGTATCCGGAAAGGAATGATTGGAGATTCTGGACATGTTCAGTTCCAAACGACCGCTTTGACTTCGTAGATGTAACAGTTGTTTGAGAAACGCTTCAAGAGATTTCCTTTTGTGCGGAGCCAGATAAATGTTAACGTGTATGGAGGAGCAATTCACCCGAGCTGTACCGTATGGACGAGTATTACTGACACTCGGGTGTCCGGGTTTACGCGAAACGGTGAGGCAAAAGGGAAGGGGTCATCGATACTGTGAAGCCGTCCTGCTCAAGGATACACCAAGCCTACAGCTGAGAGCAAAATTGGGTCTTGATAAGACAAGGAGATACGAACTCCGATTTACAGTTCCAGAAGATGCTTATAACAATCATATCATCCGTTAATTCCATCGGCGCTGGGAAAGCTACTTGGGAAGGATGGCAGGGTGGTGAATGTGAATCGTCTTTGATCACCGGGAGACAGATCCATAATGGCGATGATCCGGCAGCAAGATGATGAAGGGCTTTTCTGATCCTGGAAAGGAGGCCTCAACTTCGAAGTTGACCAATTCTTGGCCTGCTCTCGTATCGACCGCCGCTGCGGAGCCACACCGGGCAGCTTCAACATAAAATCTAATGATATACTTCGGCAGCAGTCGATGCTTACCATGGCGTGAGTGTGTAACGATATCATTGACATTTACATTTGCATCTGGAAGACTGCCTCAGTTCGATATGGGTGAATCTTTTTGAAGCCGACGCCATACTCATAGAATTTGCCTAGGGCCATTGAGACATCCAACAGAGACTCCTATGTCCATTCCCTGCCAAAGAGCGCGGTGTGTGACATTTTGGAAGTTGCTGCCGGCTCGCAGTAGTCGGCAGCAGCGTGCGATAATCGGCGATGGTAGTCAGGGTCATTGTGGTCCGGCTGCGAGCTCAGTTACGGGCGACATCACTCTCTCGGAGGGGCTGACGCAGCTGACTCAAAGTAAAGAAACTCGGGAGTTCCAGCGGAACCGCGGGAGGGCAGGAGACGCGCTTTACAGAAGGCAGCGTTATGGAGCAAACGATGCGGAGGTTGGAGAGTTGGTCACAGCGTGATAACGGCCATTGACCAGAGGCAAGAAAGGGCTTCAACCCTAAATCATTAGTGCTGTCGAGTATCTCTCGAAGAACGGACGGCGAGTGATGGCGAACGTGCGGTCGCGGATGTTGTGACACAAAGCGAGGCGAGCGAGACGAGCGAGGGTGGCCTTCCGCCGCGATGCCATGCGTCATATCTTGTGCCTGAGGCAACATCCCATTCGTGCCTCAGGTACTTTGCCGATCAGCCGTCGGCCGCCCGCCCTGCGTCTCTCCCGTCCTCCCGTCCCGCCGTCGGGTCCTCCACTTCGCTTCGCTCCCTTTCCTCTTTTCACCGCAACCCAGCCGCCCCTTTTTTTTGCCATTGCCCCACTCTTCTCATGGCCCACTTGCGCTTGTATGCCGCTTTGCGTGCTCAGTCCGAAGCTTAGCCAGCTTCCCCGCGGCTTACCGCTTGCTGCTTACCGCTTTTCTATTGACATCCAGCGCGAAGCTGACGATGCCGAGCGCGGCCACGCCTTAGGCCCGATGCCAATTCCACAACTTTGAGTCCGTAATTCTTAGGGTCGCGCCTTCCAGACGAATTCCGAGGAATCATGTCGTACGCTGCGCGCAGTGGAAGTCGGCTGGCAGTACCTACACCAGCCCGCGCACGAGGCCCGTTTGGAGCCTTTAATATGGCGACGCTCGCAACCTCGAACAGACCTGCGATACTCCAGATCTTGCACCACTGGGCACGACGACCATGTTCGGAAGAAAGGAAAAACGCTCAGATCCGCCCTTTGCCCCCTGTCTTCCACAGCTATTGTACTTATTGACTGTCGCCGTCTTGCTTGTCCTACAATAACATTTTTCCGATATCTGAGCATCTGGCCATGTACAATTCTCCAGCGACATGTGCATGCATTCATCCTTCGAGACATCCTGGTGCACGCTATTTTCATACCGAAGCTTGATCGAGTCTAAACTCGTTTGCTGGCGCCAGTTATCGGCGAGTGGGGAGCTCCGACGGCCACTTCTGCTAGCTTCAGCCAAGCTGACATGCAGCTCCGCATCCCAAATATAAACACCGCGCAGTCCCTCTTATTTCTCTTCTCTGCTACATTTTCCAGTTCGCCTTCGAAATGACAGAACCTGCGAAATTAAAAGTGCTCGTCGTAGGCGCTGGCATTGGTGGCCTCTCGGCCGCCATTGTCCTGCGCCAACAGGGTCATCAAGTTGAGGTATGCCTTCGAGCAGTCTCGGCTCGGCTCAGACCATGCCTAACCCCGCTTTCTACAGATCTTTGAAAAGTCCCGTCTGGCCAGTGAAGTCGGTGCAGCTGTCCACGTTGCTCCTAATTGCACCGCTCTGCTCAATCGTTTCGGCATCTTCCCCGAAACCTTTGGTGCAACCGTATATAAGAGCGTCAGTGATTCGCTCATGTGCCAGTCCGCATTGCTCACGGATTTCAGATCATCTTCCGCGACAGCGAGACAACCCCACGATTCAAGAAGTCGTCAGACGATGAAAGGCCGCACTGGCAGGCGGTATGACACGCCATTCATTTCCTCAGAATTCCCACGCTGAGCCTTCCAGGAATACTTTCTCGTCCACCGTGTCGATCTGCATAGTGCGCTCAAGGAAAAAGCACTCTCCGAGGATGGCCCCGGCACCCCTGCAAAACTGCACACGGCATGCGGGGTAAACGATGTAGATTGCGAGTCTGCCACAATCACTTTGGTAAATGGTAGCACGGTCACTGGAGACCTCGTCATTGCCGCTGACGGCATCCATTCCCGAGCCCGCCGAGCGGTGACTGGCCGTGACGTACCGCTCTTCACCTCTGGAAAATGCGCCTACCGGTGGCTCATGCCCACCTCCGTTCTTCAGCAGGATCCGGATACAAGCCTCTTCGCTGAAGAGCCTGGTCAGGTTGTCCAGGTTGCCGGAGACGGTACCAGTGGTGAATATAGAAGAATAGTGTTCTATCCCTGTTCTGACAATGCTGTGATGAACTGCATTGCCTTTGTTCCCACCCAGGAAGTCGGACCCATCCAAAAAGGTGCGTACGGACACTTGTCGAAGCTGTGCTCTTATCTGATGCATAACGAAGGTCTCTCTGGGTACAATCAATCTGCGAACAAGGGAAAGCTGAAGAAGCACTTTGACGGCTTTTCTGCTTCTGTCATGCGCATGTTGGATAAGGCGCCCGAAGACGACGTGATGCTATGGGACCTACTGGATATGGAAGTCCTGCCTGGTTGGATCAAGGGCAGGACTGCCCTCCTCGGCGATGCTGCCCACCCGTTCCTCCCCTGTACGCTTAACCCAGCCCGGTTTTTGATCCGTACTGGTGCTGACAAGCTTTATAGACATGGGCCAGGGAGCTGCTCAAGCTGTTGAAGATGCTGCTGCATTGGGTGTCTGCTTCCCTGCTGGCACTACACCTGCTGAAGTCGAGCAACGTCTGCACTTGTGGGAACAGTGTAGAAAAAAGAGGGCCGATTGGGTTCAGGAGGTCACACGGATAAGGGGAAGAGATCCTTCTGGCAAAGATGGCCCCCCTCAAACGAGTATGCTCACAAGCTTTGCGCACCTCCCTTGCTTTACGCTGATCATTCTGCAGACGAGGAGTTTGCTGTCGCCTTGGATGAATGCCTGTCGCACAATGCTTGGGATCACGCAGTCAGTATTATCAGCGCCGAGAAGGAGGAAAGAGTCCCGGCTTCATTGTAGGGATCTTGTTTGCAGCTTTCAAAACTCGTGTTTATTGATCTCTAAACGTCCTTACTTTGTCAGAGAAGAAGCATCAATCGCTGCCCTCATGTATTCCGTTACATCGCAATCCTGAAATCTCTGGTTCGTCTGCAGCGTGTTTTGCAGATAGAAGTAGTTCATATCTGTTGCTACTTGGTAACTTCACACTTCAAATGGAAAGAGTTTTTGACACTTCTTCATTTTCATTTGCTTATGCATATGTTCAGTATTTGCAAATTTAACAAATGTTCTCCGTTCGCATTGACTAGTATACGGGAACCACAGTCCATCAGCAAACCGCCGCAGCCAACTTGAAGGATTGTACATTCTCTACTATTCCAGTCATTCTTAGCCTGCAACGGTAACAATCTTTTGAGGCAATCTACCTTCCATTCTGGAAATCAGGTATATAAGGCCCTCGGGAAGGGCCTCCTGACGTTGCGTACATCCCACCACCGGAGCCAGCTCCATCAAAACTACCCATGCTGCTCCGAGGCCCACCGCTAGTGTAGGATCCAGAAGAACCACTAGAAGAAGTGGAACCGCCAGCACTAGTCGTCATCACCCCACCGCTACTCGATGATGGAGCGCTGGTTGTAGGCGGGGAGCGCCAATTTGCTGCGTAACCCTCTGAGCCGTCACGGCGGGTATATGTGCTATAGGAGTCGCAAGGAGGGTAGCCACCACCGAACTTGTTAGCACTTTAATTTGAGTATGTCTTAAGTGTTCAAATGTGATTGCTATGATTGTTGTGTTCTGGAAGCATAAACAAAAAAACTATGCCGAAAAATAGAGGGGGCCTACTCTCGATTAAATTTATACAGTAAGGAGAAAGTGCCCTCAGAGCGGGGAGCGGTATGCTGGAATTGGCAACAAGACGTGCCGTGCTGTAATTTCGTTGACGAGAACATCGATATCTACGTTGACAGTCATATATGACGGGTTCGCTAAGGATAGGCTGAGAATTCCAACGTGCTCTGCCTTGTCTGCAGGACACGTTTTTTCGGTAATTGTTATAAAAGGTACCAAATCGCAATAAAGCAGCTCTGAGCGATGGACCAGCAGCATACTGCTCGACTAGCCTATTCACCAGAGCCATTACATTTTTGCTACAGTAGCCACTGCGATTTCTGAAAACAAATACTCAATAAGTCGTGTGTAATTGAATATATTTTTAGCAATTATTTCTTGATAGAAGTCGCGACACGACGGTGACAAAGGCCCTATAGCGTTGCAGAAACTAAATGTCCAAAGTTCTACATTGAGATCCTGTTGCAAGAAAAAGAGCTCAGTTCAAAGTTGCCGTGGATTATAATTCGCATCGTTGTTGGTATGGTCGCCATCGCCCTCTACAATCCAGTTGGTCCAAGTTGCAACTCAAACGGACCTTTGCACATGTTGCCTATATGCGCATGCGGCTGGTCAATTACGACAATTCATGCCCAGTGCCAGCACATCCAAGAGAAAAAAAAAAAATAGAACCATACGATACAAAGCTGTAGAGCTACGTAGTGTACCTTGAAAATGCCGTAAAGGTTAAAAAGAATTTTAGGTACGTATATTCAATTGGGATCACAAGCCTTGCATTGGCCTGGCTCCTCCTTTTCTTACGAAGTTTAATATTACCTAATCTAAGAACTAGCGCGAATTCACTTCGTACTTGGATCTCAGCCATTAGGGAGTATCTCCCGTATCGACCACTCCACTGCTCCGATCTCGTTGAAGCTTCAGGAGACTTCCATTAGCGTAGCCTTGTCGTACACTTATTTTAGGCCGCAAAACTTAGAATCAGCCGCTGTAGCTCTTAACTTGAGTCCTCAAAATGCCGAGCTACCTCGGCGTATTAATGATCTGCGATAAAAAAAAAAAGCTGCTAATCCATCTGAGATGGACCAGATACCTTTCTTCAGCGAGTTAAGGCAGAAACCTGTCTACTACATTCTCTTCCATCCCAAAAACAGGCAAAGACCTCACTGCGAGTTATAATGGGATTCCGAGACGAGATCACACACTCGAAATACGTTACCTTCTACTCGTCCGCTAAGGCTAGGCGTCTACGATCGCAACACCACCTAGTTGTCGATGCTTTTGGCAGCATGCTTCTCTACCCTATTGATCTCACAAAGCTCGGATTTCGTGCCCTTGATTCATACGCTACTACCGACGGGCTCTGGCTATCGGAGCTTCGGTATCGGCTCGCGCAACGGGCGGATGCCAAACTTATCGGCACAGACATCACGGCCCACCCGGCCGACAGCCTGGCGAAAGTTGTAGAGTTGAAGCTACACGATATGATGGACCCTTATCCGGATTCGTGGACCGGTACATTCGATCTTCGCGACCAGCGGGCTGATACGTCTGAATTCCATAATTTCACTAATCTTATTAACTGATAAGCATCAGCGTTGACGTTCCTTCCCAGCTAAAAGAAAGCTGTGGAGAATATCCTTCGGCAGATAGCCCTGCTGAAGCTTGGCGGCTGGATCCAGCTTGTTGACAGTACATTGTCCTCCGACCAAGTCGCATCCACTGACACCCCGAGGGCGAAATTTCTCAAGACGCTTGGTAACTTGCTGCCGGCTCTGGACATGAACAATTATATTGGCTCTCGGCTTGATTCCCTTTTGAAAGAAGCCGGAGTGGTGGACGTGGAAGCCAAAACGGTACCTATGCACTTGGGCAAAGGAGCGTGTTCGCCGGAGTCGGAGGAACTGGATTATGAGGAGCTGGACAAGCAGTGTACTGGGCTCCACATGTGAGCGCTCTCTCGGCTCGGGTTTTGAGAAATGCTTCTGTCTTGACATCACCTCCGCCAGCACCTCCGCCAGCACCTCCTTCGGTAAGAATGTCGAACGAATCGATGAAGAAAGAGTGGAGGAGCTACAGTCACCTTTCCCGGCATGGCTTTTTCAAAGAACGAGCCAATATTTATGGCGGAGAGCATCAGGGGAAGAGGCAAGAACGAGTGGAGTGGAGATGAAGTGGTACGCAGCATGGGCGCGGAAGGGATGATGCTCGTCCCAACAGCAGGAACGCGGTAATATATTCTTGCAACCAAGCTCTTTACAAAGGCTGCAAAGACCCGCCGCCGGTGAGATTGTACGTAGTCCCGTTTAGCCACCCGTTATCCTCTGCAGAGCTATCGTATCTGACGGTGAAACCTGCGCTCTCCACGTTTGCAAACGTAGTGTCCTCATTCGTCAAATTACCAATAACAGAATCCCCAGTGACGATCCACCGGCTAGTGCCGTCCAGTGCTATACTTACAACCCCGTCGACCTCGCCACCTTCTTCCTGTACAACTTTACCCGTCCAGGTTGAGTGTTCAGATAGAGACCAGGAGATAGTACTGCCATTATACACCACGAGGTCGCCTTCCAGCTCGCTTTCCTCAACGGTAAAGTCCACCTCAGCTGGGAGGATAGCGGAGTTCTCCTCAGCACCAGCAAAGTAGGAGAATTCCTGAGTAACCTGTGAGGAGTTTGCAATGACAAGAATTCCGGAAGCAGTAGAGATTCGGGTGTTGTAGATATGGGCCGTGGCTATGACATTCCCAAACCAGAAGCCTGGGCCATCGGAGGCTGTGACTGTGAGCGTCGAATGTGCAAAGGAGAGGTGGGCTCCGGAGGTGCGGGTTTGTGAAGAAAACTGCACGCGGCAACCAAATTAATGAAACGATTTAAATGAAGATCAGCAACAGGAATATACTCACCATCACGGTACCCGCAAGCAAACCCGCAGTAAAGTCAACATGCTCGAACTCAGCAGTTTGTGGACCGTCGGAAAATAGAGCTGGGGCTTTCTCAGCCAGACCAGCCACATTCTGCCCTTTGACTGCGCCCAGAGCATAGAACAGCGCAGAGCCAATACCGGCAGTGTGGGCCACGGAGTCGGAGACATTCACCGTTCCAGCAGGGTTATCTCCAGAGAAAGAGGAGCATCTGTTTCCTCCTGAAAAATGGCGAATATTCTTACCCACAATGGTCCCATTCCCAGCCGCGTAGAGCCCGTGCGAGACGGGGCCGGAACTGTAGAGGTTGCTGTCTGAGATATACACGACGGTGTTCTTTCCATATGCAAAGACGTTGGCAGCACCGTTGTGCACAGTAATGTTCGAGTTGGTGATATAAGCAGAAGAGTCGTTGGCAATGTTGATGGCAGCATTGAGTCCATAGAAGCTTGCTTGGTACAAATTGGAGCTGTATCCGTATTTCACAACGTCGACATACGAGAGATTTAGCTGCGTACCCTCCGTAGCCACTATCACGCTCGTATCATTGGCATTGACGGAGAAATTGGTGTGATCAGCGCTGGTACTGTTGCCGTTGGAATAGTAATATGGGCCTATGATGTCGTTCGTTTGATACAAGATCGGCTCGATGTCATACACTGCTTTGATCGAATTGTCGGATGCATCGCCACTGAGATCCGCGTAATTGCTGGGGTCAAGGATGGAAACGGTTGCCGATGCAGCTGCAGCGATTCCGAGGAGACGAGCCAAATGATGCATATTGAAACACAACGACGGCGAGGAAAGAAACCAAGGACGGGATTGGTGCAATTGAGATTGTGCTCTTAGTGCTCTGTCTCTTCCATTGTCACTGGAAAGCTTTCCTTTATAGACCCTTTAATTTTGACTATCCCACCCTTTCACGTCGCCCACAGAGGGCCCGAGACTTAGGGGTGAAGTTCGGCACCACAATCTTGGCTACAGTGAGCCCATCGTCACCTGTTTTCCTGTTTCTGCTGGTTTCCCGTAGCCTCGGCCTAGTTCTAGATGTTAGGAGTATAGCGCGATGCGGCGTATATGAGGAGTTAGCCGAAAAAGTAGCGTCAAGCGGGGTGGTCTGGGGAAATCTGGGGTAGCATGGTTTCCCCGCGTCGGATGACGCGTTCGCGTGGAGCCGAACTGGCACCCGAAACAAGTGAATGAAGAGCAAACATCGGCCCGCGCACTTCTGTAGACAAGAAGGCGGAAAAATTCGCATAAGAGTCCCAATGATTGAGTGTGTTTTAATAATTGAAGCGTAGGTATTCGCGCAAAACTTTAAGAGCCCCAGATAACATAACCTCTCCTATGCCCCTATCCCGCCAGAATCGGGGACAGTCTGTAGTAGGTTCCTTTTCGAAATCCCTCGGTGCGGGGATCCTTGATTAAGCCTTTTGCGTGAAGAGAAATGCTGGCTTATTTAGCATCCTGTTTCTGCGAGAAATCCTGACCGTTTTCATGGAAAATATGTGAATTTTTGAGGATAATGGTTGGTGGAGTGGATTGCATGTACCATTGAAGAGTGGGAGAGGCCCTTTCCACGTCGGACACTCGGACTTGCGATTCTACTGCAAGACCATTGCCCAGGTACTCCGAGTAGCCTCTGCCTCGTCCTGCGCCTCAACCAGCAGATATCGAAGTTCTTGAATAGCAAATGGAAAACCTGACGGTCCACCCCATGGTTTTGTTAAAGGATTTTACTTTTCGTGTGCTACATACTAGTCACAGGGTAAATCTCGACCGCAGCGGAAATACATGTATATCGTTCACTACGATACATTAGGGACTTGTCTAGCTTATTGTCAATGCGGGCGAGCCTCATGAAAAGAGTTAGAGGCAAGAAGAATACAAATGTTTATTCTAAAGAATAGGAAGTTACATTACAAAAGTCAAATTATTCAAACGCCCTTTGACTGCTTCCTGTAAAATATTTTAAGCTCAAAAAGCAGCCATTATGATACCACACGTAAACTCTAGAATTTACTTTTCAACAGTAAAGATATAACCTCTAAACTAGTAGAGAGTCTATACCTAGTAAATTACTCTTACAGATTGCCAGCCATCACCTCTGCAACTCTCTACCCATTAGAGATGTTCCTCTGATCGAAATTAGTGGCCGCGGCTATGTGGACGTCTTCAGCGGAATTAGGCGGCCTCCGAGTTGGTGACTAGGTGTTAACATCCCGGCCGCGGTATTATTGCTGAGTCATCGGTTTGGTCACGATCTTTCCGCAGTGTACCCGACCTTCTCTTCAGTCACTCCTCTCGCATTTCCTGAGTTCTGTAGAGCAATCCGCCAGCTTCAAAGAAGACTTGCAAGGTCAGGCAGCTCTATTTCTATACTAGTAAGTCTACAATAATAGGTAAAATGAGGGTAGGTATCTGTGATGATTGTAGGTGCGGACCACTTGCACCACAGCCTTAAGTTAGAAGGCTCATGAAGGGTGGCAAGACAAGTTTTCGCACGACACGAGAGAAGACCAATTTAGCTAAGGACAGTGGGTGCGCATTCTGTCGTCTCTTGCCAGTGCATGGCCGACCAGACTCGCTGGGCTGCTGAAGGCGACGGGCCTTGACCCAACGACGTCGAATATCATCTAACGATACGCATGGAAAACCAGACCGCCGGATTCCTCTCCATCAATCCCGCGGGGCTGCAACATTTGCATATTGATCTAGCGGGAGGGGCCGGAAGGAAATACTACCTTTACACCTCAGAGGGTCAGTGAATCTGTAGACTGGAACGCATTAATTCGCACCTGACTCAAAGTCTCCAGATGATCCGTCGGCTGCAGAGATTGTGGCAAGGATACCCTTGCTTGAAGTGGGATCCCCGCGAGCTTTCGAGCTGGTTTCGGCATCACTCATTAACTGCATCGGAAACCACTCCCACTGTGTGAACCCGGCTCTGGATAAAAGCCTCCCGACGCGTGTCATTGATTGCAAAAACCCTGCGCCTCCTACGATCTTTGTCAGCAAGGGAATACGTCCCCATATGTCGCACTTAGCTACGTTTGGGGCGAAGCGCAGCCGTACTGCACCAGTAAAAGCAACGTGAGCAGCTATTCCACCGACGGAATCGACGTTCGCGTCCTCGGGCAAACCACCCGCGATGCCATCTCAGTACCACACCGTCTCTGTCCCCGCTATTTGTGGGTGGACGCCCTGTGCATCATACAAGACTCGGACGAAGACAAAGCCAACGAGCTGGCGCAAATGGGGAACATTTACCGAGACGCCTACCTGACCATCATGGCGTCTAGCGCGACAAAGGCGAGCGCAGGCTTTCTCGAGACCCGCGCATCGGCACCAGAGTACACAGAGCATCCGCGCCTCCCGTTCCATTGCCGCGATGGCCGCGTTGGCAGCATATTCGTCTACACGCAAGAGAGCCCCGCGTTTATCTACGACGCGATGAAGGAACCTGTGAACAGTCGTGCGTGGTGTTTGCAGGAGCGACTCCTCTCCCCACGGGAGCTGGTGTATGCCAGCGACACAGTGCAGTACCATTGCTACACTGCGCAGGTCGACGTTGGGGGCTCCATCAGCGGGAAGCCGATCGGCGAGCAGCTGCACGACATCATGTACCAGATGACAGACGGGGTCGATGTTAGAACTCGACTCTCGACATGGGCGCCTACCGCTTGGGAAGGTCTGCACGAAATGTGGAGGATGGTCGTATCAAACTATACGCGGCGCGCCCTGACGAACCAGGAAGACAAACTGCTCGCGTTCGCAAGTGCCGCGGAGCAGTTCGATCGTATTTGGCGGGAGCGGGCGGGGAGGTAGTGGTAATCGCAAGCGGCGGCTCGCGAGTAATATTCTTTGTTATCCTCGGTTAAGATGTGTAGAAGGAACTTAACCTATAGATGGCGGATATTGAGTAGGGGAAGGAATACCGCTATTACTTGCACCGTCAAAGCTAGAATAAGAACAGCAGCATGGCGCTCATGAATACACGGACGGACAAGGGCAGGCTGGTGCTGACAAAATCAATGGTACACCAAGTGGCTAAACTCAACCACGGGCTAGACTGGGTAAGGTTGATGTGGTGCTCACAAGCGGACTTGTGTTATGAAAGCGGGAGACAGAATCCTTGTCACCAGAATGGAACGGGGAGGACAGATGTGTTGAAGATGACAGAACGTAGCATGGATCGATTGAGTGCATCGGACAACTTGGGTTGAAAAAGGTAATTCATAGGACCATTGCGTTATCGAGGTTTGTAGAAGGGAGATAGCGGAGTGATCTCCACGTGCATTCAGCAACAATCCGCAGATGCAGTGTTCGCAAATCGCTTCGTTCTAGCGCCCAATTTAGCGTCTGGGTGACTTGCATTTGAAGGGGGTGCTGTTCCAAGCAATCTGGGCCTTCAGATTGAAGAGCGAGAACAATACTTATGAGATGTCCAGAGGCTCGTACTCAGTAGCCACTAAACACGAGAGAAGCGGCAAAACTTGCGAGGCAAAGAATCGATTACCTATGTACTGAGAAGGAGCAGTCCAAGAGACTTGCACGTTTTCCAAACGCCACCTTTGAGAAAGAACCATCAGCGCCGGGTATCCTTTAAGAATCTCGAAATGCCCATCATAGAACGCCTTGTGAAACGAAACAGAACTAGCGCAGTTCAGGCGCAGGGACAGCAGCGATATCACGGTCTATGGGCTCAGCGGCTGTCTCATCGGTTGCAGGCCTGCCCTCCCATAAGCGAATCCACCACGATGGAGGATCGAGTGGGCGATGACCGCTGTTCATGGGCGGATAGACGTCATTGAAGAAATACCACACTGTACTCGCATCAGTTTGCGTATGAGCAGCCTTAGGCAAAGGGTACGTACCATGTCCTACAACGATACCCAGCATATCATCCTTCGGTACCGTACCATGGAGAACCATGCTGAACAAAGCTAGTACCCAAGGGAGAAACGGGGCTTTGAACACGACCAAGCCTAGGAAGCTGAGGCTAGTGTCGGGATTCTTGCGGCTCCAGATGTAGACCAGTGTGCTGTTGAGAGCAGAGCCAAGGAAACCCATGGAAAACATCGGAGCGACGACAAGGAGAACGGCAGAGGCATAGGCAAGAAGCCATGAAAAGTGCGCGGGTGAGCGGCCAAAGCCTTCCTCGAGGAGTCGCGAGTAGCGCTGGAGAAAGAATACGTGGAAGAGGAGGTCGAGGCTGAGAGGACCGAAGTAGAAGAAGGTTGAGAATACGCGCCAGTACTGTGACTCGGGTTAGCATTGGCAGATCAGCGCGGATCGCGACGGAGGGTACCTGGCTCTTGTAGAAGACGGCGCGGTAACTGTAAAACAGCTGAAAAGGCGAGACAACGTGGCACTGAACGAGCACGCTGATGACGACGGTGATGGTAGTCCACCAGCGGGTGCACACGGGCAGCTCGTAAAACCATTGTTCGAGCGGGAGCTGACCCATCATTCCATCGCCTCCTCCGAGCACGGCCGCCATGGTGCTGGATGGATCGCTGGAGTCGCTGGGGACTGAACGGACGTGGCAAGCAGCGGTTGCGGGTTGACGGAATATGGCAGTAAATAGGGGGGCGACTTGAAATGCGCCAGCGGAGGGAGAGAATGCGCCGAAGAGGATGGCCTAGGTGGCATGCGACAAAGGAGGGTGGGTGGGTGGTGATGCGCCAAGGGCAAACGTGGACTGTTGCGCGGCGGCGGGACGGCGGCGGAGGTTTCCATTCAGCCCCGGCCCAAGCTCCAGCCGCACTATGTACCATGTAGCTGCTACTGATTAGATAATGAAGAAACGCGGGGCCGTGCGCTCTCCCGCCGTCCTGCCGCCCTGCCGCCGTGCCGCCCAAGGCCCCGGTCGCGCATTTTGCGTCAAGCTCGCTCGGCAACAACAACACCAGCACGCGCTTCAGCCTGGCCATACGCGCGCGCCGCCCGCCGTCGCAATCCCACCCATTGCATCCCACTCACACGCCGCGCCACTCCCGCTCATTTACACCCGAATCTACCGCCTCCGATCTCTCTCACCTTGCGCGTCCTCCACCCCGACGTCGCCCCGCCTGCACCAGCCCTCCCCGCCGACGCGTTCGCGACCCGCACACCTCCACATAGCCCGCACATTGAGTCTCGCGCGCATCACCCAAACACCGTACCGCGATCACATTGCCTCATCGCCGCATCGACGGATCGCCGCACCGCCGTGCCCCTTGGATTTTCTCACCGCCTGCACTTGCACCTGCTCGCCGCGTACGCAATGGCCGGAACAAAACAAAAGGCGCGCAAGTCTACAGGCGCGGCGTCAAGGCCAAGGGGGCGACCTTCTGTTGCGTCGCAGGCAACTCCAGTGGGGAAGAACCGCCGGACATCTGGCGTCTCAGGTGAGCTTTGCAGTATGCATGCCTATCTGCTTGCTCTGGCTAACAGCTTGAGCTTTTCGGCAGCCGGCGACCCCACTCCAAGCCGTAAGAAGTATCGCCATAAGCCTGGCACCAACGCTCTCAAGGAGATAAGACGCTACCAGCGCAGCACTGACCTGCTCCTCCTCAAGCTCCCCTTCGCTCGTCTCGTACGCGTTCCCAATCTGCTTTTAATCCAAGGACCGCGCTGATACACTCAGGTCCGCGAAATCGCACTCAGCCTGGTTCCTGACGGTGAAGTTCTCCGCTGGCAGTCGCAAGCCATCCAGGCTCTCCAGGAGAGCGCTGAAGCCTTCCTTGTCCACCTATTCGAGGACACGAACCTCTGCGCCATACATGCCAAACGTGTCACTATCATGCAGAAGGATATTCAGCTGGCGAGGAGGATCCGTGGAGCTTGGGGTGGCTTAGGCTAACCTTCTGCTATTTAATTTTGCATACTGAACGGGGTTCTGGGCGCATTTCTTGTTCTTTGGGACGTAGGTATTTCGGAGGTGGCATTTATTTCGAGGCAGCGTGCATGGGCTGCTCTTGTCTCTACGGCGTTCACTGGTGACCGAGCAGGTACCCTGGGAAAGGCTCACAACGGAATGGCTAAATCAAATACTTCACAATTATGATAATGTCTGGTTTCCAGTGCGAGTTGTCTCTATACAATTCGCCGAGGCTCCCAAGCTGGGTAGATATCTCGATATCATACCTTCATCCATGATCATCATATTGGTCAAGATCCATGATGATCGAATCCAGTCAGCAATCGCGCAGGAAGCTCGCCGGGCAGGATTGCTAGCACGAAGCAGCTGCTCCTCGAACGAGCTGCCGGTGGCGTGACTCTCTCGCGCCCTGGGCGATCAGCGTGCGGCCATCTCATGATAACATTCTAGAATTCTCCCGTCATCGCTGCCGTCGTATAATAGCGTTCTGACTCCGCGGCATCCCGGATCCAATACCTCTCTCCAGTTCATTCGATGCCCGGCAGAAGGGTCTTCCTCCTGCTGCTCGCTCTAACCTTCTCTATCCCTCTGATTTCTATGCTCTACACCCGCCTCGCGAGCACGATGTCCCAAGCAGCACTCAACAGCGGTGCGTCCGCCTCGGCCAAACAAGCCATCGTGATTGGCTCGGGCCTCGCCGGCCTCTCCGCGTCCTCGACCCTGCTCTCACACCACCACCGCGTCACTCTCCTCGAGCGGCTGCCCAAGCCCGGCGGCAACAGCATCAAGGCCTCGTCAGGCATCAACGGCGCGCCGACGCGCTTCCAGCCCGCGCCCGACGACGACTTCTACGATGACACGGTGCGGTCCGCGGGCGCCGCGCTGTCCACCATGCGCGAGCGGCGGGAAGACCTGATCCGCACGCTGACCGAGAAGAGCAAGGACGCGGTGTACTGGCTGGCGGACGGGAAGGGCGTGGACCTCAGCAAGGTCGCGCAGCTGGGCGGACACAGCCGCGCGCGGACCCACCGCGGCGCCGGCCAGACGCCGCCCGGCGCGGCCATCGTGACGACGCTGCTGAAGGAACTGAACGCGGACCCGAACTTCACGCTGCTGACGGGCTCGAGCGTGACGAGGGTGCTGCGGGGCGACGACGGCGTCGTGTCCGGTGTGGAGTACACGAGCGCCGAGGGGGAGAGCAGGGAAATCCACGGCCCCGTCGTGTTCGCCACGGGCGGCTTCGCGGGCGATTCGAAGGGGTTGTTGAAGCAGTACCGTCCCGATCTCGAGGGCTTCCCGTCGACGAACGAGGCTTACCCGGGGAGCACGCCGTTGCTGACGGCTGTCGGCGCCCAGCTGGCGGACATGGATATGGTGCAGGTCCACCCGACTGGCTTCGTGGATCCGAAGGAGCCTGCCAAATTGGTCAAGTTCCTCGCCGCTGAGGTGCTGAGGGGTGAGGGCGGCTTGATGCTGAGGGATGGGAAACGGTATGTGAATGAGCTGGAGACGAGACAGCATATCACGGATAAGATCACGGAGGTGCCGCCGGAAGAGTTGGACGGTGTGAAGTTGTGGGACATCAAGCTCGTGCTTGATGAAGGCGCGTATCAGGCGTCAAAGAGCCACGTTGACTTTTACCTCTTCAAAGGGCTGATGCAGAAAGCAAAAGTCGCGGAGCTCGGCGGCGAGGATACTGTTCGGGCTATTCAGGACTTCGCCGATGCCGCAGCAGGAAAAAAAGATGACGTGTTTGGACGAAGGGCATTTGGACACTGGGAGCTGAAGGACGTGACGCCAGACTCGGTCGTTTACGTCGGAAGAGTGACGCCTGTAGTGCACTTTACGATGGGCGGCGTGGTGATCAATCGAAATGCGGAGGTGCTGGATAAGGAAGGCAAGCCAATCCAGGGCATCTGGGCTGCAGGAGAAGTAAGCGGCGGCATTCATGGAGCGAATAGGCTAGGGGGAAGCTCACTGTTGGAGTGTGTTGTTTTCGGGAGGATCGCTGGGGAGCAGGTTGCGCAGAGCTTGCAGTAGAGGGTGGTTGAAGAAAGCAGCGTATGTATTTCTATTCTAAATTCTGCCGGTTAAGCTTCCATTGCACAATGTAACTGAGGCGTTCTTCGCCTGTTGCGTCTATCTCTGTCCCGGGAGGAAGAAAATGCTCTCTCTTTCGACCACAACCGACACACGCATCGTGCTCGCCACACCGCCATATAATTATTAGCCTGTGTAAGTCGCAGGGAAATCTGCGAGCGTGTTTGGTCCGTAGAAAAGCCTTGAATACATCGCTGGGGCCGTCCGGATTGTGAGTATGCGAGTATCCGTAGCGTGGGGTGGACTCTTCATCGCCGACATCGACATGTGGCGAACCGTCAAACAGAAAATTGTTCCAAGTTAGCTCTGCCGTGCGCATCTTTGCCTTGGACACCTTTGATTTGGCTTCGCTGCGCATGTTCTGCAGCTCAGTCCTCGTCTTCCAATCTTGCTCTAGCCTGTGCATCAGCTCGTCCAAATCTCGTTGGGCTGGAGGGTGGTCGGTGAGGATATTTTGTATCTTCCAAACCATGGTCTCTCGCAGTGCAGGGTCTAGGAGGTTGATCAAAACTTGAACAACGGGGAAGTCCAGGTAGTTGCCAAGCACCGCACGCAGCGCGTTCTCGATCAAGAACGGAGAGCGGGGGCCGGAACGGGTACGGAGTCGCCGTGCAGACGTCAGATCCACCAACGACCCGGATTTAGTGGCAGGAACAGAAGTTGTAGAGCCAGCCACGGAAGGGTGGAGTGGAGCAAGATCGGGATGTCGTAATGGGCGTTGAAAGGCGGTCACAGCAGGCGGACGAGGCTGGGCCTGGTCGGATTCGGGCGCGCCTGGTAGCGCAGCGGCATCGCGGGCATGGTTGTGCTCTTGAGGAGGAGTCGTGCGGGTATGATTTCCTCGAAGTGCAGCGGTATCTCCCCGACGAGTTCGATTCTCTTCGACTTCGTTGGGATGACGAGTGGATAGGTGTGAGCAGGACGAGGATGGCGAGAGCGAGTCATTTTCCCGTGCGCCGCGTGGTGGTTCGCTGTTAGAGCACAAACCGTCATCAACATCAATGAGCGGCAGGGGCGGCTCACCATGCTCTTGACTTACCGCACCCGGGGAGCCGTTTCCATGGACCGTATTACCATCTCCTCCATCTGGCGGAGTATTCAGGCAGCTAGACACAAATCTTGGCCCGACGTCGTCCGCGTGTGGACTGGTGCCCTCCTGCATCGCTGCGCTGGCTTTTGCGCTCCTCGCTCCGGCCAGGGACGCCTCCAAGAAGGTGATCTCGCGGTACAGCTGCGCACTCTGCGCTACCGCTGCATTCGTCCTACCTGTGTCTGCTCGCGCGTTCTGTTCTGACCGTAGCCTGTTGCGCTTTTCTCTCAATATCATCGTTGCCATCTCCTCTCGCTTTCTGTTCTTGCGCTGCCGCCTTTCCTCCGCCCGAGCTGCAGTTGCTGCGCGACGAGCCTCTCTGAGCTGCACTCTCAGCCGGCCCATCTCTTCGTCCTCGGAAGACGTGTGATCGCTAGCATCTTGTCTATCGCGGCTTCAGTCGATGGATGATGGTCGCTAAGGCCCTGGGACACGTACTTGATGTAGACGCTGCTGCTGTCACTGCTTCCGCTTCTGCTTTCGGCTGTCCGTGAAGGATTCGGCTCTGATGGCGTTTGCATCGCTGCGAAACCCGACAGGAGACTATGCTCTTCCGGCAGCAGGTGAAGGGTCCGTCTGTCTTTATTGCACAACGGCTGGTGGGGGAGTAAGTCGTGGCGCGCCCAGCGTCCAGCGTCCAGCGTCCAGCGGTCAACAGCGCTGATCGCTTTGCGGCACAGCACGCCGGTTCGGTCAGACGCAAGCCGGCACCGGACAATGATTTGGTGGCTACATTACACAAGCTGGATAACATTACAACGCATCGCCCAGTGCGTTTCTCATGGCGTAGCAGTGAAGCAGAAATATCCTCCAGATCAGGCTCTTTTTCACCCACCACCAAGCACGAGTACCTAACGCCTTACAATCCCGTCGCCAGATCGAGGCCTTGGATAGTCCTCTTGAAAAGCTCGAGCGTAGCGAGCGGCTGGTAGAGCTGAACAAAGTGGCCTGCCGCATAGACGCGCAAAAAAGCGAAATTATCTTGTTGTCTCGCCTGCCCGTACTCTTCGCCCTCGACGACAAACGGTTTGTACTCCGACGCAGCGAAATCATCTGCACCCGTGAAATTGACGGCTAAAGAAACGGCTCTGCACGAATCACGTCAGCATGCACCGAACATCGTACGCTGCCATACACCCCGGCCTCTGATATACTTACTCCCCGCCCAACCAATTACAGGCATAGTCAGCATCCCCGTTGAACAGCAGGACATTCACGCCAGCGTCGACCAACTCTCCAATGGCCTCCTGGAAGCCTGCCAGCACTCCGTCTCCGGATTGGAAAAACGCGAACATGACGGGGGAGCTCTCCGGCGTGTAGTTGCTCGCGACGCCGATCGCATCCTGGATCTCCCCCAAATTCAAGTATGCGCTCAACACCGCTTCGGCTTCACCGACCAATGATGCGGACTCGTTGACGCGGATGTCGAACCGATCTCGGCCCGACACTGCGCGGTATGGGCCCTCGACGCCGTCGAAGCACATATGCCAAGCTTCGGAGCAGACCGAATCACGCGCTGGGTTGCGCGGCAGTGCCTGCTGCAAGGCGCGACAGCTGGTGACCTGGTCGAAGCAGCCGGTGCTGGGACCATTCATGGAGAATTGAGCGTAGTCATGGACGGACGCGTTATAGGCGGAGATGTTATAGGTATTGTTAGTAGCAAAGGCCGGGAAGAAGGGGCCTTGAATGAGCGTGTCAATATATCCGTTGCCAATCTATTCAGTCAGCGGGTCAGTAGGCTGGATAAGTCTTGCAATGGTAGACACCTACTCCGAGGGACTTCAGATCGAGGTGGATTCCATCGGCACTGCCGGCTTCGATCTCGTCATTCTGGTCCTTGAAATACTTCATAATTGCGGGCCTGGAAAATCTAGTCAGCGTATTCAAGCCCGTATAGCAGTGATCCATGAGTATCCTAACCCATAATGGCCCCTGTAGAACGTGTTAGCAGCTGAAAACAGGCAAAGAGCTCCATGAATGGATTGCTTACCCCCAGCTAAGCGTCCAAAGATGGAACTCTTTTGATTTGGTTCTGGGATTCAATGTCGGCAATGCGCTGTAAAACGTCTGAATGACATCCCAGGCGGCAGCAGCGGCGTCTTCACTTGTATCTATGACAGTAGTCTCATTCACGACTGGCCAGACGCCAGTTACGTTTGCCAAGTCAGCACTGAGGAACTGCCCAGTGCTCTCGTCGAGGGATCCTTCTTGGAGATCTGCATAGGAGAACCCGGTGCCAACTGGCTGAGAAATATAAAGCACGTTCGAAATATTGTTCCAGCTTAGTAGATTGAGTTCCGTCGTGCCTTCCTCCGTGAGTGCGCATGGACCGAATCCTGACCAGTCATGTCAGCCTTTCATTTAACAAAAAAAAGAAAAAAACATGAAGACCATTCCTTACCTGTGAACACACCTATAAGAGAATCGGAGCCAGGCCCACCATTAATCCACACGGTGATAGGATCATTCTCCGGGTCATTTCTGGACTCAAAGAACCAGAAGAATGTGTGCCTCGTTGGTGATGTGTCAATGAAGCCGGAATAACTTGTTTGTGTCAATATTGTATTCCGTCGCAGCACGGTTCGAGACCCACGAGTTCACTCCTGGAGTAGTTTCGCAGATCCCCTGCCTTCCAGGTTCTTTATATCGGATTGTAGCCCCATTTTCTGTTGTGATGGTGGTCAGATTGGTCGGTTTCTGGGGGATCTGTCCTGAGACCGGTTGAAAAGAAAGAATAAAGCCAGCAAGGGTGGAAGCAACGTAAGCACTCGAGAACCGCATTTTGAATTATGCTTGCCGAAGTGAGACGGAAGATGGATACAGGTACATGATTTTATGTTCCGGTTTTCTGGTGGAGGATCAACAACCCTGTCCGCTCAGCAACGCGCACTGATGCTGTGGCGCAGTAAGCTGTAGCCTAGGCTAAGCATTTTTCGACTGCCAGGATGGTGGTCAATACGTTCTTTTTGAACTAAGTGGATCGAAATCGAAGCTAAAATGCGCCATTGTTGGTGAGAGTACAACGTTGGCAGTGAATGGGGCGCAAAGGGCGGAGAAGGCAGCACGGTGATTTGAAGTGGCACCTATCGGGAAAGCCGAGATTGTCCGTGCATGCTTAGGAGGGCTTCAGTTGTGGCTTTTGTTCCTTCGTCTCTCCTCTGATCGAGTGTATCTACGCCTCCTCACTGTTGTCTGACCGACTATGGTGGCCCCGCTACTTCGCCGAGGTCGAACGTACTGCATCTTCCGCCAATGCGACCAGCGGCACCTTTACTACCCGCTTAGAGGGCTTTACATCATTAATTCCCTAGGTACGATTAACAAATTCCGTTCCCGTTGTTACTGCAAATGATGTCCGCAATGGTGTTTAGTGGCGCAAGACTGGTTGGCAATGGGCCGGAACATCGACCCTCAGGCTGACGCCAAACCATTTACGCGGTCAAGAGGCGCAGCGTCAAAGCCTTGCCGGACACGCAGTAGAAGCTTGGTGGTATTTCCAGGCTCCGATGTGAGTGAAAGCAACTGACTATGCATCTTAAATCAGGCTTGCTTCTAGTGTCTCTCAACAAGCATCTGACAGTGCGCCAGAAGTCCCATAAAATGAATACATCTATAGTAATTTGAGCACGTACTTCTACTACCGGAGCGCAACTGCAACGCAGAGGATAAATAGAAATTTTCTATTTCTCTTCCTTACTATTCAGATAGCGTATCCCAAATCCTTCGTCATTGCCGTGTTGCACAAGAAGAAACATTCACATATCAGCAGCCGATGGATACTACAATTTGTGCAAATTCTCTTCTACACATATATCTACCTATTTGCACATCGTCTAATCCTGAAGCACAACTTGATTGAAACAATATGTTCTCGCAGTTCAGCAACATATGCTTGTAACGGGTAGCTAGATTAGTTTGGCCTAAGTGTTTTTTGCTTACTCCGGCTAAAGTCGCTAACTTGGACCCCTGCTTTTATGTAGGCGGTTGAGAACCGCGCCGCGTTGATGACTTAAGAAGATCACAGATATTGCAAAAAGCTCATTCCGCGAGTCCGCCGTCGAAGCCCACGATACTCGCGCGACACTGGATTCAACCTCTTCGAGCTGTATGACGCCACTGGATCTTTCGCAGGGACAGTATGCGGCTCCAGGAAACGGTACACGAACCTGCACGCTGTCGGATCGCAATCCTCGATCCTCTCTGTGTAGACGCCGTGAGGAAAGTACAGGACCCGAATTGCACCTTTACCAGAGTCGCTCGTCACATCTGCTGCGGTGCAGTCCAGATATCAGAGGTGCTCGGTGCTACTTTGCGACTTCTTCCTTAGACAGGACTCGATTTCGATGGTGTGGCGAAGAGGAAACTAACACCTTTACTCAAACTACACACGACAGGAGAGTACAAAGTAAAAAGCGAGGATAAATTGGAGAGCTCTTATACGAATCAATTTATGTCTTGGTAGCTTAGCGCTACGCATATGAGTAACATTAACAATGAAATGCCTTCGGACGTTATTGAAACCGGCTGTGAAGCAACCGGTTCTCGGTAACCGATTCATCCGAGAGGGCGGCAGACGGAACTTTCTTATACCAATTCTCATTGAGTATAGAAGAAAGAAGACTGTACTCCGCAGTCGAATGATTCAGTTGTTGATTAGCCTGCAATGGAGATACACCGTGTACCAGAGTTGATGACCAAGGGCTACGTATCTTTGGTGCGACACGTGCTACAACCTCTCTAAACACCAGTTGATTTTTCCAAGCTACCATCATAATTAATTGACCCCCTATTCACCACGAAGTAGATAGACGGTTATCTATTAACGTATTTTCCACTGGGCCGACTCGTAAATATGAAAAAGCTGTCGTGAGATAGTATAAAAGTTAATATGGTAGACATTGAAAAGCGGTTTGTAATGTCGGGAACTTGCAACTGTAGTGTAGGTCACTTACCATCCGCAGTCACCAGGAATAGACGAACGCTTACAATCAAGTGAAATAGAACTGTTTCATCCGCTTCACAAAGTGGCAGCGCTGGAGAGTATGGCTTGAGACCGGATGAGATGGTATCAAAGAGTATGCAAGCAGGTACACGTCCTTGGGCTTCGATTAAATCAACAGCTAACTCAAGAGAGGTTGATGAGAACAGAGTGCCATTGACAGATCTCCCAATGAGTGAGGGTGCCGATCATGTCACGCGTTCACTCAGGAAAGCACGTTGCTGGAAGAGTGTCCAAATCGGAAGGGGCACCTGGTTTACGATGATTGGTTCACTCAGAAATCTGGCGACGGGCCGAGCCGGCGCTTAGTCGCTGTGCTTGTAGAAATCATTCGCTGGTAATATACGAAAGGAATCCAGCTTATGATGATATTATTCTCTCTAGACCCATCTCCTGCAAATGCACACCAAAAGAAAAAAAAAATTGGAACGCTATTATATATGAATCTCAATGTCTACTTCTGAGCCACATAGATGTTTGTAACTTGAGAACAAGAGAGCGGTCAAGAGCCGGGATAATATCCTTTCGGCTGACGTGATGCGCCGATCCTGACTTACTCAGTCGCGGCAATAGGGCGCCCATCGCCTTGCAAGGTTATTAGCTTAATGTAGCTCACAAGATGTGTCGTACCGTAAAGATGCTATCACCTAGTAATCTAACCAATAAATCAGATGCGATTCAGATGCTTGACATCCGGTGGCTTCCTGCTCTTATCGCCTTTATGGTAGCTTCTTGATTGCTGTAATTCGTATTGAAGGGCCACAATCTGGCCATACGCTCTTTTCAACCAGAGACTGTGGTCTGATATCGTTTTTCCATTCCTTTTGCACTTCAGGCAGATATCCTCGTTCGCTCTCCCTTTCCTACCGATAGAAACGACATGGCCCCAATAGCAGTCCCGCATGTGACGAACGACCACAAAGATCTTAACGGCAGCGTAAGAGCGAACAGTGTCAATGGTCTAAGCGGAAACAATGGGATTAATGGTGTAAATGGTCAAGCCAATGGACACAATAAACTTAATGGACACACCCTAGCAGCATCCGCCGAAGCCCCTCCACCGATTGCCGTCGTGGGCATCGGTTTGAGGTTGCCCGGCAAGATCACCTCCACTGAACAATTTTGGAATCTCCTTGTCAATAAGAGGTCTGGTAGATGCCGCATCCCCAGGACTCGGTACAACACAGACGCTTTTCACAGCGCGTCCGGAAAGCCGGGAACTTTGAAGACGCAGCATGGCTACTTCTTGGACTGCGAGCTCGACCACATGGACGCATCGTTTTTCTCGATGAGTAAAGCCGAGGTGGAGAAGCTGGATCCGCAGCAGAGGCTGCTTCTCGAAGTTGTGTGGGAGTGCATGGAGAGCGGTGGACAGCGCGACTGGCGCGGCAAGAAAATCGGCTGCTACGTTGGAGTATTTGGCGAGGATTGGCTGGATCTCTCGTCTAAGGATCCTCAACATCTAGGCATGTACCGCGTGACTGGAAATGGCGACTTCGCCATAGCAAACCGCGTATCATACGAATACGACCTGAAGGGGCCGAGGTGTGTTCTATGCCCTTTGCCGTGCGTGCAATGTTGACCCTTCGCAGCATGACGATTAAAACGGGATGCTCTTCATCTCTAGTCGGACTCCATGAAGCTTGCCAGGCCATCTATTCAGGAGAATGCGAGTCGGCCATTGTTGCAGGAACTAATCTCATTATCACGCCAACCATGACCCTTGCTCTGTCCGAGCAGGGCGTCCTCTCACCAACTGGGTCATGCAAGTCGTTCGACGCCAAAGCTGACGGCTATGCCAGGGGAGAGGCAATCAACGCCGTTTTTGTCAAAAAGCTGAGCGATGCTCTGAGGGACGGCGATCCTGTTCGGGGAGTCATCCGAGCCACGACAACCAACTGTGACGGGAGAACGCCCGGCATAGCGAACCCGAGTTCTGAAAGCCACGAGGCTCTGATCCGCCGAGCGTATCAGGTCGCAAATATTTCTAGGATTGCTGACACAGGTTTTGTTGAATGCCACGGTACAGGAACCAAGATTGGAGATCCTCAGGAAGTATCGGCTGTTGGTCGGGTATTCGACGGTAACGGCGTCTATATTGGCTCGGTACGCACATCGTTTATGAATTATTTCAAGCAAGAGATTGACATGGTCAGGTGAAACCAAACGTGGGACATTCCGAGGGCGCGTCAGGTCTTACGAGTCTTGTGAAGGCGATCCTGGCTTTAGAGAACGAGACAATCCCTCCCAACATAAATTTCTCAGAGCCAAACCCTAGAAGTGAGTAGGCAAATGTACTATCATAGGGCCGAGCTGACAATCACCAGTTGCATGGGACGAATTCAACCTCAAAGTGCCCACTAAGCCCACTCCATGGCCAATGGACCGGCTCGCCCGCGTGTCCGTCAACAGTTTTGGAATCGGCGGCGCCAACGCCCATGTGATTCTCGATTCGCCAAAGCCATACCGTAAAGCAGTCCGGCAGGAACGAGGGCTTGGACAGCATCTAATGCTCTTCTCCGCGAACCACGCCGATTCCCTGCGCGAGAACGCTGAAAAGATCCAAGACTACGCCGAGGCGTACCCCGAACGCCTGGACAGTATCTCCTACACGCTGGGAGCGCGTCGCGAGCCTCTTCCATACCGAGCCTTCGCCGTTGCTGATGGGTCGTGGCCGCTTGAGCTATCGCAGATCCTGAGGCCCAAGGCACCGCGACGGTTGAACATGGTTTTCACCGGCCAGGGCGCGCAGTGGGTGGGCATGGGCGTTGACCTCCTGGAAGACTTTCCCTCGTTCCGAAGCGACATCAAGATGATGGACAAGGCGCTCCGGACGCTGCGCCACGCGCCGCTCTGGACAATCGAGGAGGAGTTGCTGCGGCCCGAGAAGCAGAGCCGGCTGCACCTGGCCGAGTTCGCGCAGCCAATTTGCACGGCCATCCAGATCGGCATCGTGAACCTGCTTCGGTCATGCAACGTCCACCCAGCCGCCGTCGTTGGCCACTCCAGTGGGGAGATCGCGGCGGCGTATGCGGCGGGCGCGCTGACCCTCCGCGCAGCCATGGCGGTGGCGTATTACCGTGGGCAAGTGGCCAAGCAGCAGCTGCGGCAGGGCGGGATGGCGGCGCTCGGGTTGGGCCGGCATGATGCCTCCGTGTACCTGGAGCCGGGGGTGGTCATCGCGTGCGAGAACAGCCCGAAGAGCGTCACCCTGTCCGGTGACGTCGAAAACCTTGATGCCGTTATCGATCGCGTCAAGGCCGACAGGCCGGACGTCTTCGTGCGTAGATTGAAAGTCGAGATGGCGTACCACTCCCACCATATGCAGGAAGTTGGCGACCTGTACGAAGGGCTGCTGGAGGGCGTGGTAAGCCCTTCGACCCCATCTGTGCCACTCTTCTCCAGCGTCAGCGCGAAACCAGTCACTGAGGGCGCGGTTCTGGGGCCGTCGTACTGGAGAGCCAACCTCGAGTCGCCTGTACTGTTTCATTCGGCTGCACACGCCATGGTAAGGGTAGGCCCCGAGGACGGGCTGTTCATTGAGATTGGCCCGCACTCGGCGCTGGCCGGACCGCTGCGTGAGATATTCAAGGAGTCCGGTGTTGACGCCTCCCGCGCATATGTAGCCACGCTCGTCAGGAAGGAGAACGGGACTAAGGCGTTACTCAGCGCCCTCGGGCGGCTGTATCAGGAGGCCGTGGCAGTCGATGTGTCCGCACTGACGCCGGGTGCAACAGTGCTGACAGACCTACCGACCTACTCTTGGAAGCATGGCGTCAGTTACTGGAGCGAGAGCCGCATCTCACGCGAATGGCGCCTCCGCAGGTTCCCGCCGCACGAGCTTTTGGGATGCCGCGTTCTCGAGACAACCGACCTGGAACCGGCGTGGCGTAACGTGTTGCGTCTGGACGATGCTCCGTGGCTGCGTGACCACAAGATCAGGGATGATGTCGTGTTCCCCGCGGCGGCATATATGGCCATGGCTGGCGAGGCGGTGCGCCAGCTGTCGGGCCGGCCATCGACCGACTTCGCGCTCAGGCAGGTCGATATCAAGACTGCTCTTGTGCTGCGTGAGTCCGAGCCCGCAGAGATCATGATGCACATGCGGCCCGTTCGACTGACATCTGACCTGGACTCGGACTGGTTCGCCTTCTCGGTCTCGTCCTTCAACGGCGAGGTCTGGGTGAAGCACTGCACCGGCCAGGTCAAGGCTGGGGCTGGCGTGGCTGTTGACAAGCAGCAAGTCGGACAGTATGCCCGACTCGCCTCATCTGCTGCCTGCTACCGCGCCATGAAGAGCGCGGGATTGAACTATGGTCCCGAGTTCCAGGGGCTGGCAGACATCTCGGCCCAGCCAGGCCGGAGCACAGCCGCGGCAAGCATTGTCGACCACAACCGGTCGGCAGAGACTAATTACCAGCTACACCCGACCACAATTGACTTTTGTCTGCAGCTGTTCATGGTTGCTGCGGCTGAAGGTCTTCCCCGTCGGCTCTCAAGGGTGTGCATGCCGACGTTCATCGACGAGATGTATGTCTCTCAGGGGCCTCCTCAATTGCGTGTGGAAGCCTCTGCAACTGCCACCAGCACCAGCGCTATCCAAGGGTTTGCAACCGGCGTGGCAAATGGCCATGTGGTGCTCAGACTGAGCGGGGTGAAGCTCACGGTGCTGGAGGAAGATGAAACCAGTGCCAAAGCGGACTCAATCGCGGCGGCCCAGCTCCACTGGAAGCCTGACGTCCACTTTGCTGCCCCTAGTGATTACATCACTCCACGGAAAAACCTCCGGGAAGCAATGCTCAAAGTGGAGCGGCTGTCATTGCTCTGCACAATCGAAGCGCTACACCGCGTGGACGGCATTCCTACCCTGGATCACCTGGCGACGTTCCGCGAATGGATGGCCGCACAGAGAGACAGGGCAATAGGCGGCACGTATGATCACGTCGAGGACTGCTCGAAGCTGGTCACGCTCAGCCGTGAAGAGCTGAGGGCCGAGATCGAGGCCGAGCAAGCCGAAGTACAGAACACGGCCGCTGCCGCAGTAGGAGACGTCATCGTCCGGGCGACCGAGTGGTCTGAGGCAATATTCTCTGGCAAGATCGAGGCCATTGAAGTCCTGATCCAGGACGGAGGTCTGGAGAACATCTATAGATTCATACAGGCGCTCTGCGACTGCACCCGCTACTTTGAGCTGCTGGGCCACAGCAATCCCACGATGAAGATTCTCGAGATCGGAGCGGGCACGGGCGGGACGACGGCCGAAGTCCTGCGTGGTCTTACTGGCGATGGAGGAGAGCGCATGTATGCCCGTTATGACTACACGGACATCTCGACAGGCTTCTTCACCGCAGCTCAGGAGCGGTTCAAGGACTACGACAACATCGAGTTCAGGACCCTCGATGTGAGCGCCGATCCTCTGTCCCAGGGCTTCGAGGCCGAGACATACGACTTGATCCTCGCCTCTAACGTAAGCTATACAGCAGTGTTTGCCCCGTGTTTGCAGCAAAAAGGCTGACGGTAAAGTAGGTCCTCCATGCAACCCCGAGCATCAAGGAGACGCTTAGCAATGTGCGTAAGTTGCTAAAGCCAGGCGGCCAGCTCTTCCTTCAGGAACTCAGCCCAGGTATGTGACAGCACTGACACGTCCAATTGACTAACCGCGCTAATGCAATTGTGCTCAGTGTGGAAGATGCTGAACTTCATCATGGTAAGTCCCCCCCTCCCCCTTTCTCCTTTCTTTCCCCCTCTTTTGTCCAATCCAAACCCACCAGCCCTACTCACCGCAACTTGATACAGGGCTTCCTCCCCGGCTGGTGGCTCGGTGCTGCAGACGGCCGGCCCGAGGAACCGTACATTCCCGCCACACGCTGGGACGCCGAGCTGCGCTCTACCGGCTTCTCCGGTACCGACGCTGTCGTATACGACGACGAGCATCCCTACCAGATTAACGCCAACATCATAGCGACCGCAGTAACCGGCCCACCGCCGGCACACACGCGGGGCAACAACGTCGCCCTGCTCAGCAGCTGCCCTGAGAGGTCCCCCTCCCAGGCGGCGAAGGCTCTGCATGCCGCGCTCACGCAACAGGGCTTCAGCGTCTCGTTCATCTCCCTGGCCGACCCGCCTGTCGCGGACGCAGACGTCATCTCGCTGCTGGATGTTGAGGAGGCGGGCCCATTCTTCCACGACCTCTCTGCGAACGCGCTCCAGCAGTTTCAGGACTGGGTCGGCAGGCTCACGCCGGCCCGCGCGGTGCTCTGGGTCACCGGCCACGCACAGGTTGCCTGCAGAGACCCGCGATACGCGCAGGCCGTCGGCGTCGCGCGCACCATCCGGCCGGAGCTGTCGCTCGATTTCGCCACGCTCGAGGTGGACCCCGGCGCGGCGCTCGACGTCGAGAAGGTGGCTGAAGTGTTTGTGCATCTAAGAGTGAGGGAGAAGAGGGAGGAGCTGGATCCCGATTGGGAGTTCGTGCTGCTGGACGGTGAAGTGCTGGTGCCGCGGTACCGCTGGGTCGACGTACGCAGGGAGCTCTGCAACAAGGCTGGGGGCGAGGGCCCGCGGCGCCTGGAGATCGGCCGGGTGGGCCAGCTGCAGACGTTGCGCTGGACCGAGGGGACACGCGCGCCATTGGGTGACTTGGAAGTTGAGGTGGAGCCAAGGGCCGTCGGACTGAATTTCAAGGACGTCCTGGTTGCTATGGGCGTGGTTGAGGGCATCAAACCTGGCCTCGGCATCGAGTGTGCCGGCGTGGTGCGCAGCGTTGGATCTAAGGTGCGGGGACTCGCCGTGGGTGATCGTGTTGTTGCGTTTGATCACGCTTGCTTCTCTACAAGCTTCGTCATCAATGCGGACCTTGTGGCCAAGATGCCCGACGGCCTGAGCTTTGAAGACGCTGCCTCGATGCCGTGCGTGTTTACTACTGCTATACATGCCCTGATTAACGTCGGCGGTTTAAGCAAGGACCAGGTGAGTCATCAGCCCTATCCGATTCAAGCGTAGCGCTGACATGAAGTAATAAAGACTGTTCTCATCCACTCCGCATGCGGTGGTGTTGGAATTGCCGCAATCCAGCTCTGTAAGATGATGGGAGCGGAGGTAAAAGACTCCCCCATCCCCCATCGAATGACTGGAAATTGACAAGCGTCTAGATCTTCGCGACAGTTGGCAATCAGGACAAGGTCAAATATCTGATTGATACGTTCGGCATCCCCGAAAGCCACATCTTCAACTCTCGAGACACCTCATTTTACCCCGACCTCATGGCCGCTACGAACGGCCGCGGCGTGGACTTGGTGCTCAACTCCCTCTCGGGAGAGCTCCTGCACTTGTCCTGGAAATGCGTTGCCGAATTCGGCAAGATGCTCGAGATTGGCAAGCGTGATCTCGTCGGACACGGTGCTCTGGGTATGAGCCTATTCGATGCCAACAGACAGTTCTGCGGAATCGACATGTCTCGCATGGCCGTGCAAAGGCCCGAGGCCTATAAGAGGTGAGCGACCCCTTTCTCCAAAATTCTTCAACTGTGGTCTAAGACGATTGCAGAGTCCTTGCGCAGTGCATGCAGTACTGCCAGACCGGAAGCATCAGCCCCATCACACCGATCAAGACATTCCCAGTAGGCCAAGTTGTCGAAGCCTTCCGGGAGATGCAGAAGGGGCAGCACATCGGCAAGATTGTCATCTCAATGCCTGAGGAGCCGGCCGAGCTCGAGGTCACGCCGACGGTGCAAAAGCTGGTACTTCGGGCTGATGCGTCATATCTTTTGTCCGGAGGCCTCGGCGGCTTGGGACGTGCCATCTCGAACTGGATGGTGGAGCAAGGAGCCCGCCATCTCGTTTACTTGTCCCGGTCTGGCGGCGAGTCTGAGAGTACTCAGGCGTTCATCCGTGAGCTTGAGGCGCAAGGCTGCTCTGTCCAGGCGTTCAGGGGCGATGTTGCTAATCCCGATGACGTGGCAGCCGCGGTACGTCAGGCAGCGATGCCAATCGCAGGCGTTTTGCACATGTCAATGGTGCTAAAGGTTAGTTGTTCAAGCTCTCAAAATGCTGTATTCTTGAGACTGAAAATTGTTGCAGGACTGCGGCCTCTTGGACTTCACTCACGACGACTGGCGCACTGCTGTGTTGCCCAAGGTTGAAGGCGCGTGGAACATCCATAGAGCGCTAGGTGATGCAAAATTGGACTTCTTCATCCTCTTCAGCTCTCTCTCTTACGTCGTCGGCCAGATCGGCCAGGCCAACTACGCCGCCGCCAACGCCTTCCTGGCCGCCTTTGCGCAATACCGACACTCGCTCGGCGCGCCCGCATCTGTAGTGGACATTGGAATCATGGAGGATGTCGGCTACGTCTGCGAGAATCCCGCAATTCTCGAGCAGTTCAGGGCTCTGAGCTACCACACTCTCAAGGAAAGAGATCTCCTCGACTCGCTAGCACTTCTCATGAGCCGGCAAACGTCCTCACCACCTTCATCCGCTGGCTATGTTAACTCAGCCGAGTTGGTCATCGGCCTCCGCAGCACGAAGCCACTCTCCGACGAGAACAACCGTGCCATCTGGAAGCGCGACGTGCGTATGGCGCTCGCCCACCTCGAAGACAACAAATCGAAGGCCGCTCTCACCAATGGTAAAAAGGCCAGCAGTGACGACCTTGGTGCCTTCGTCACGACTGTGGCGGCTGACCCCTCGGTACTTGACGTGCCTGCTAATCAAGAGTTCCTGACGCGAAGCATCGGCACCCGCCTCTACAGCTTCATGTTCCAGCCTGAGGAGGATCTCGACTTCAACATAACGCTCAAGGCTCTGGGAATTGACTCATTAGTTGCCATAGAGATTCGCAACTGGTGGCGCCAGGCTCTGGGCTTCGACATTAGTGTCCTGGAGATCATGGGGGCCGGCAGCATCTCGATGCTGGGCAAGCTGGCTGCGGACGGCCTGAGAGCGCATAACGCAACCCACGGTTCCTGAGGACGGCAAAAATTTTCGTTATCTCGAGATTATGGCTTTGGCGTGGCATATTGTCTAAGTTCTACAGTTTTTTTTTTTCTTTCTTTTCCTTTTGCTGTTGCTTTCCATGCCAGCACCGAGCAGTGGGAACGTAGGTATTACATCACAGGCGTACATGTTCATGAGAAGGGAAGCAAAAATGAAATTTCGTTCTTCTATTAAAAACCTTACGAACAGGCTTATTAGTCCCATTACAATGTATATCTATCGTTGCTACTTGCGGCGACCTTAGGTTGGCATCCATCAAAAGCTTACACGCACCGTTCGTCACGTCATGATGCTATTATTGGATGCTGGGCCCGCACGACATAGTGGCGGTTTATTGAATTCCATCGGGCGCTAGTAATGCATCGGGGCTGGAGCTGGGACAAGGATGCACCTAAATGTCTAAGGCTGCAAAGACTCGGAGACGCACTGATGGCAGCCAGAATCCATGCAACGTGCCTGATTGATGCGCGGCCCTTAGCGATCTTGATGGAGTAAGGCACGTGGGAGGAGTGGGGTAGATTCGACCGCGCTGTAGTGTCTGGGTAACGTAAGACAGGGTAAAGGAGTGACTGCGCGCTCGCCAGGGTGCGTTGCTAGCGCTGGATACTTATAAAGCATCAGTCAACCGAATCTCCACAAAACAGCAACCACAGCCATGAACGACAAGAATCCTGCGCAGGTTCAGTTCGCGCCGCGCTTCCAGCAGAAGCCGTCAACGCCGCTCGTGCTAATTCACGATGGCGGGGGCACTACTTTCAGTTACTTTACGCTAGGTAGCCTGCGTCGGAGCGTCTGGGCTATCCATAACCCAAACTTCTTCACTGCTGAGCAATGGAAGGGCGGCATGGATGAGATGGCCAGGCATTATATTGGCCTCATGTACGATGCTGGGATTAGTGGGACAATCATCTTGGGAGGTATGCAAACACACTCATCGCTCCCACCCAAGCTGTGCCTGATTATCTCCTCCCAGGCTGGTCGCTCGGGGGCTTCCTGTCGCTCGCCATAGCCCGCGCGCTCGCTGCGGACGAGAACGCCAGGATCTTTGTGTCGGGACTCCTCATCATCGATTCGCCCTATCACACACCATGGTCCAAAGTGTCCTGCCCGACAGCCGCACCCGACCTTCCAGGGCTCCCTGACCTTGTCATCAAGTCTCTCGATAACTGCGAAGGGCTGCTGACCGACTGGGAGCTGCCCACGTGGGATGAGCCCGCGTTCGAGGGCAAGAAGGTGCGCTTCAACGTCGCTAACACAAGCTTTACGGTCCCGCCTGGCAACGTTCTGTACAAACCGCTCGACGCCAATTGGCGCAACATAGAAGTTCCCAGGTTCGAGCACACGGGCGAGCCGTCCGATCAGCGCGCTATGATACCGCCGGCCGTCATGCTGCGCTGTGTCGGGCGCGTTCCGGCCAAGGCCAACTCGCCGCACACATGCCGGGTCGATATTCCCCGGGACGACATCATGCTGGGCTGGGGAGGCAAGTATCCAGACTTCATTAAGGCCGTTCTTGATGTGGATTCGCACCACTACAATATCTTCGATCTTTCAAGAGTAAGCATCTTCCGACTCGCCAACTTTTACTCTAATTCATTCTAATCACCAAACTTAGGTAAAGACAGTTACCGCTCAGATAAACGACGCGCTTGGAATACTCGAGAGTGTCAAGCCGTCACTCATTTGACCATGTTTCTGTAGCTCGTCACGGCGTTCTGGAAGCTTGTTTGTGAGTTCTCACAACATTGTACGTCATTACCCCATAGAATTAGGTTGCATATCGGAATCGGAATCAGGATTTTCATACCAAAACTACAATTTCTTCGGCACTCTTCCGGTAGTTCGTTGCTCGTGACATGGCTTAGCGGCTTACTGTCCGCCAAGCGTCTTACGTCAGACGATATGGAGACCGCCTGCTTGGCTGGCTACCGCCTCGTGGACTTCTCATGCTTCAATGATCATGCTCTCGGGCGCGAAGAACCGCGTCGGCAATTTCTTACGACTCGAGGGCCATGACGTCTGAGTCAATGGTCCAACATGATCAAAACCGCGCCCACCGCCGAGGCACCCGACGCTCTAGCCGAGTCTGGCGCCGCAGGCATCCCCGTTCTTGAATTTCTTCTAGATGCATCGCGAACAACGTTCTTGTGCGCACTACCGTCATGACACATCATTGTTAGTAGTTGGGTTTGGGACGTTCAGTAGCATCAGCATACCCTACCTGAAGCAGGCGCAACTGGGTCCAAGTAGACCAGATCTGGAAATGCGTGCTGATCAGCGCAAGCGTTACACGGATTGAAGCATTATCCGGCAGCCGCATGCTGAAGACCAAGCGATCCAATCATACTGCTACCAATGCTGTGGTCGCCGGAATACACCGATTGAATATGCAGTGATACAATGCTAGCTCTAAGATGAAGACTATCGTTTTCCTATTCTGTCAAAGCTCTAGCTTGGGCTTTCCCTTGATTGTGATTCTGCGAGGCTGTTTGCACTTCGAGTAGGGCATTTGCCGTCATTTCTAGTGTAATGATGCGAGATCTGTTGTCGCGTGATTCCGAGACGCGAAGCTGTGACATCGCGGATGTTGAAGCATGGAGAATAAATAGCCTATCAAAGAGCGACAGGTACCCGAGTTGTCAGGAGAGGCCAGAGCACGGGCTCTGGGAGGCGTTCAAGAGAGCAGACGCTAGTACAAGGATAGTCCATATTCCCAAGCGAACTGTCTGCAAGGTACCACTGGTCAAACCTGGGTTCCGGAACTGCCCACTGATCCACCTAGTCATGTTGTGTCTTATTGGCTTGCAATTGGGCTTGGGCTAAATGACGGATGCAGGCTTACTCATGTCGTATGCCCACAACAGTCTCATCGGATGGACGCCCGAAGAGCATCTCGCAGAACTGTGGAAGGCAAAATATTGTTTCTTTACTTCCTTTTCACGTACTACCTCACTCATCTATAGACACGTACTCAACACGTCTACGTCAAGAAAAATGATGCAAGCGTAGTTGTAAGTCAAGGCCTCCGGTCGCAATAGCAAATGTGTGGACACTGTGGCATCACACAAGCTCTGCGAAAGGGCGGCTTCGGAGTTCCTTGTGTATCTAGGAAGATTAGACGTAACATCATTCTGATCAGGGGGTTCCTAAGTCCTCTGCTCATTGTGGTGTTACATGGAAAGCAGTCTTGTTGGTGTCCCTCTCCAGCATCCTGTAGTGTGATCAGAAGGTCGCACCCTACCTCAGCACCATTGTTACCAGAGTAACTGAGTACAAACCTGGTATTTGGATCCGAGGTAAAATCAACTACATGGCACCTCTCTGATAAGACAACTTTAATGGTAGATTAATTGGAATATTCTTTGCATCTTCGATGTCGCTCGCTTGAGCTTGTACAGGAAGGAGAACAAACCTTAACCGAAACTCTGCGATGAAAGTCTGTAGTAGAGCCAATATAGCTTTAGCCTCTTATCTTAAAGGTGTCGTCCCGGAAACCCAATCTAAATCCTTAAGTAAATACTAGAAAGAGTGCGTAAACACCATTATGGAGTCGGCTGTCTGTGGACGTGCATCTCAGAGCGCCTCGCTTGCGACTCTGAAACCAGAAGATCCAGCCTCTGCGCACGTACAGATCCGGGACGGGACAGTAAGACTTGGTGGCCGTATTGCCAGATCGCAAGACCTCCGGAGATTAAACCAGCATCGCCAAACACGAACGGAAGCGGCTGATACCGTAGAGGTGGAATTAATTTTAGATCAGAGCGGGCCAGCCGCACAATATAACTTGTACTGGAAGTATCAGTTCTGCAGATATGATGAGTAGTCTGCGTGGATTGGAAGTACCTTGTGGAGGCATACAACGCTACGAGTAACGAATCGAAACTCAAAGCCGCAGATCCTCGAGCACACGACCAAAATGTATTTTACTCCGCCATCGTATATTCCGCAACTACCATTTCAGCCTCCGGAAACAGTGCCGATTCACGAGTTCCTCTTCAGAAATGGAGAAAAGTACGGACGCCATCCGGTCGCAGCTTCTAAGCCGCCTTTCACCTGCGGTATCACCGGGAAGTCGTATTCGGTAGAGGAGGTGGCAGAGCGGATTGAGCTCCTCGCACGAGCGCTCGCAGCTGAGCTTGGTTGGCAAGTTAACGCCGGCAAGCCAATGGACAAGATGATCGGGGTTTTTACCCTCAACTCGGTACAGTCCCTCAACCTTACCAGCATGATGGTGGTAATACTAATAAAGGCTGCTTTCCAGATCGACGCGCCCACCGTGTCATGGGCAGTACACCGTCTATCGGGCGTGTCTTGCCCGATCAGCCCCGCCTACTCGCCAGCTGAGCTGACTCACCAGTTGAAAGTTGCAGAGTGCAAGGCACTTTTCACATGTCTACCTCTTCTGGACGTTGCGCTCGAAGGAGCCACGGCAGCAGGCATTCCAAAAAGCAGGGTATACCTGATTGATGTCCCACTGAAGAGCGAAAAGGGAAAGGAGCCGTTGCCACGGCTCAAGCAAGTGGATGAGCTCATCTCTGAGGGAGCAAGCATGGCCCCGTTGGAAGCGCTCCGATGGACAAAAGGACAGGGCGCCCGCCAACCCGCATTTCTCTGTTCCTCGAGCGGCTCATCCGGACTGCCGGTAGGTTTAACAAAGCCCGTACTGTTGAGCTCTATCGCTTACGTGTTGGTGCGGCAGAAAAACGTAATGCTTTCGCACAGAAATATCATCGCGGCCATGATGCAAAGAGCGACGTATGAAAGCACGTACAGAGGAACCGATCCGGAGATGAGTCTTTGTGGCCTTCCGCAAAGCCACGCCTACGCTTTGATCGTGATAACACACGCAAGTCTCTACAGAGGCGACGGTGTAGTAGTACTTCAGGGATTCGACCTCCAGGAGACTCTGCAAACGATTCAGGATTTCAGGCTCGAGCGTTTATGGATGGTAAGTGGAAATAAACAACATGGATGCCATGGTCGTCTAACATTCTTTCCGAAAGGTTCCCTCTATGATTGTTGCCATGACAAAGGCCTCCGCAATCGTTAGGAAATACGACTTGAGCAGCGTCAAAATTACCGCATTCGGCGCATCTCCATTGTCGCCAGAAGTCATCGAGGTGTACTCAAGCCTGGTGCCTGGCTGCAAAATCATTCAGGGATATGGCCTCACCGAGGCAGGCGCCGTCATCACGTTCGGCAATGCAAGCGATGTGGTGCATGGTTCCTGCGGCAGCTTATACCCGGGCTACGAAGCACGTCTGATTGACGAGGACGGCCACGACATCGAGAAACACGGGCAGCCGGGCGAGCTGCTGGTCCGTTCTCCGTCGATTATGCTGGGCTATTTTAACAACGATGCCGCAAACAAGGAGACGTTGACCGAGGACGGCTGGCTGCGAACCGGAGATCTGGGTGAATTCAGGATAACACCCAACGGCCACGATCACTTCTTCATGGTCGAGCGCGTGAAGGAGCTCATCAAAGTCAGGGTAAGCATTAGTTTCCACCAGCCGGTCAGCAGTAAAATGCGGTTTCTAATGTGTATTTGCAGGGTCTTCAAGTTGCACCAGCAGAGATCGAGAACTTTCTGATGCAACATCCGGCCGTAGCCGACGTCTCCGTAATCCCGGTGCCTGATGAATCCTCCGACGAGCTTCCCAAGGCATTCATCGTCAAGGCACCAGCTTACAAGACCGCAGATGAGGAATCACTAAAGAATGAACTCCACGGCTTAGTTGACAGGACCTTTGCTGCGCACAAGCGTCTTGCCGCTGGAATTGAATTTGTCGATTCACTACCCAAGACTGCAAGCGGCAAGACACAAAGAAAGGTCCTGAAGGAGCGAGTAAAGGCTCTTTTAGAAGCGAAGAAAAGGGCTGTTGAGATCGCTCGGAAAAAGGCGCCGGTGGTGATCCAGGTTTTTGAGTTCGATTCAGATCAATCGGACGATGACTGCTCTGATGGCGGCTCTGATGATACTTTTGAGTAGATGTATAAAGTCATGAGGCTATAAAATTGTATATTATACGTAATTACGGCAGACTTCCAATGCACATCACGCCCAAAAATAAAATAAAAAAAGAATCTTCACGAACATGTGGCCACTGTGGATTTACCTTTTATGACTTCCTTTTCCAAAGAGCCTTGCCTGTCTTCAATGTTGGGATCGTAGATAGCCTAGCAACGCTTCGTGGTCTTGAAGCAGAAGCAGACATTCGAGTATATGGTGAAGTCCGAGCTCGGGCGGCTGCTGGACCTCGCGACAGCCTCGGTCAGTTCATATACTAACGATTTTCACTCATTCCACAACATTCTCGTCCGAACGTAATCCCACTAACATAAACATAGGTCTACAATGCATATGAATCCGGCCGACCGACTCATCTTATAATCGGCCACCCAGCACAACCGACTGCATCCTGGTTATCCATATGCAGAACGAGTCTACCCATTCAATATTCCGACCTCGCCTCAGCCTCCCTCGCGCTTTCGAGCATGACAAGACCCTCATTCAACTGCGCCGTCACCTGCCTCACCCGCAGGAGCTCTCAGCACGTGTACACAACAACCCAACACAGCCGGGACATATCCACCGCCGTGAAGTGACCACCGAATCCCCAAGCCCCCGCCATCTACTCGACAGCGAACGTGGTCGTCTCCCCGATCATGCAGGCGTCGAACACGCCCACGGTCGCGATGCCGCACGTCTCGAGCGCGCGCTCGAGCAGGCGCACCGGCTCGCGCACGTCCTCGTCGCCCATGATCCAGGTGCCCCAGTGCATGGCGAGGGCGCGGCGGCAGCGGGTGTCCTTGAAGATCTCGACGGCGTCGCGGGGGTTGGAGTGCACCGAGGCCATGAGGGCGCGCGGCTCGTACGCGCCGATCGGCAGCAGCCCGAGCGTGAAGGGCCCGCGCAGCTCGCCGATCTGCCTGAAGCCGGGGCACACGGGCAGCTGCGCGTCGTGCGGGGCCGCCCAGTCGTCGTTGTCGTCGTCGTCGTCGTCCGCCGGCACCCCCGTCACGTCGCGGTACCCCGTGTCGCCCGCGAAGTAGACGGAGGCGCGCGCCCCGGCGCGTCTCTCGTCGTCGTCGTCGTCGTCGTCGTCGTCGCCGTCGTCCTCGCCCTCCTCTCTGCCTTCCTCTTCGTGGCCGCTGTCCGGCCACGTTGGGGTCGACGACAGGTCCGTCACGGCCCAGGACGCCCAGAGGCTCTTGTCGGTGCCGAGCGGCCCGCGGCCGGTGGTGTGCTGCGCGGGGAGGCAGCTGACGCGCGCCGTCATGGCCCTCTTGCCGTGCCCGACGGCCTGCGGCTCCAGCGTGATGTCGACCTCCTCCCACCAGTCCAGCTCGGTGACGTTGGGGATGCCGCTCGAGCGGAACCAGTCGGCGTCACCGAGAGGGACGAAGAAGTGCGCTTGCGGATGGCGCTTGTGGATTTCCGTGACGGTGGGATGGCTCAGCTGTGGCGCGGAGGTTTTCGCGCAGCTCGTCAGCACGCCTGACGAAGCCAGCGATTCGGAGAAAGCGCGTCTGGTCTGATCCTGGGGAAGGGGTAGTATGGAAGGGGGGGGGGTGTTGTGACGTACATGGTCATAGTGGTTGTGCGAGATGACGACGATGTCGATGATGGGAATCTCGTGGACTTCGCACGGCAGTTTGGTGAAGCGTTTGGGACCGAACCAGCTGACGGGCGAGCAGCGGTCCGTCAGGACGGGATCGAACAGGACGCGCAGGCCGCACGGAAGCTCCACGAGATAGCAGGCATGGCCTAACCAGGTGGCCCGGAGGGATGTGCCATCGGTTCCGTAGCGGGCTGTTGAAAATGTAGGTTTCAGGACTTGTATCTGACATGCTCTGAGCAAGTATGCGAGGGCGCGGTGGTGTCTAGACTCACGTTTGCCTCTGCAACAGACGGGCTTGAAGGACAGCATGTCAGCTGGAGAATGCGCCGGCGCTGTTTCTGCAGAGCAACTCACTGTGTCCACGAGCTGAGCCATTTCCGGCTAGAGCAGGCACGCCGGGTATTAGCCTCGAATTGCCTCCCGGACAGATGAGCGCACTGACTTTTTCAAATGGGCCTTGACCGCTTCTGGGTTCATTGGCTGCCAGCTGGGCCACGGGTTGACGAAGCCGGTCTTGCCATTCTTGAGGTGATGCTTCTTCTCCGCCGAGTCGGGCGGGGCCGTGCTGTTCTCGACAAGCCTGACCGCTACAGTGAAATCTGTACAAGACATAATGGATTGGATACGGCGATCGACGGCATAAGTGGGTGGCGACGACAACTATAAATAAAAAAAAAAATACAAAAAGGGAAGACTCTCGTGCACGTCTCGTAAGCCGCCGGAGCAGGGCCACGGCCGGGACCATATAACGGCTTGAACTACGGCGGCATAGTAAGCGAGGCCTCGCGAACTTATCCCTGGCGTTTTCAATAGGAGTTATTTTCCTTGAAAGATATAATGTTTAAAATGGAACAGGATACCTTGCCGGCACCATTTGATCACGAGAGTCTCCTTAGCTATGATGTTACTCACCGCCGGACCTGTCCAGCATCCGTGGGGCATGCGACGCCCGGGGAGTGCGAGCGCTTCAATGTTGCATTTGCATCAACAGGCACGAGTTGAGAATGCACCGCGCGGACTCGATGACGCAGGGTGTGAAGGGAGTGAAGTTGTTTGGCGAAGCGACGAGCTGACCGGTCGAGGGCGCTTCGGATATGCGGCACCTGGAGCTCGGGGCTCGTGAGCTGGGCAGTACGCGTGGATACGGTACGACTGTGATAGCTACATGCTGGGGGAGCAAGTCGAGAATGATTTTCGGAGTCATGATGGCGTCGCGCTGGGCCACAGGGCGGGCGCGGAATGCCCAAGAAAGAGAGAGAGAGAGAGAGAGAGAGAGAAGAGGGCCGGTGTTTCAGCCCAGACCTGGGAACGGCGTTGGGTCCAGCAAGCAGCGGCCCGGCTGGCGGAGGGAGCAATCTTTCCATGACATGCGGGCGACGTCGCGCATAGTTTACCCATGTTGGACAGGTCTTAGCTGCGGCGCCCGTGACTCGGAGGCGGACATCAAGGTCGCAGGTCGTTATGACTCAGCAGGCGCTGGCCGCCGAGCCACTGAGCTGCGAGCAGCCGCGCCACCAACGCGAACAAGGCCGGCGCGGCGCCCCTCCCGCCATAGTTGCGGCATCTATGGTGGCGGCGGCTGTTGAGCACTCACGCCACCGGCACCTCGCAGTCCAGGGGTCAGCAAGCAGGCCGTCGACTGGCGTTCACGGGCCGCGATGCTGGGCGCGGTGTGCACCATGCGGCAGCCACACGGCCGGATGGGCGAGCGAGGCGTCGTCGGGGCACGGGGCCCCGCAGCAAGGCGTGCAGCAGCGCCACCAACAGGCCGGCGCACTCGCTGATCAAAAAGCTTGTCAGTGAGGCTTGCCGGTACGATGGCTTGCCCGCAGTAGCGGCCGCCGCCTCTGCCTCGGCCGGATCTCAACCGCTGCCGCGCCCGATTCAGGGTGCTGCGTTAATCGCGCCGCCAACTCGGCGCGGGGGGCCTGTCACCCTATCCGTTTTGGCTCGGGCGCTCGGGCGCTCGTGGCCGCGAGCAGCTCGTCGGCTACAGCGTCGTCAGATTGCGAGAGTACCCGAGAGTGACCGAGAGTAACGGACAGCAACGGGGTTGAAACGGGTCTGGCCGTATGCCACATACCGCACCCTAGCACCGCCAGTACAAGCAGTAGTTGGGGGTTCTGATGATACCTCACACAAAGAAACAAGCCCTTCAGACTGCAATGCCGTTTGCATCGTCAGTTAAAGCGGTCGTCCGGGCGTAGAAGCTACCGGCCTTTACTCAACATCTACATCCGGACGACTGCTTCAGCTGCCTATTGAACATTACACGGCATTTACGTCCGGACGGCTGCTTCAACCACCCACACAATTTTTTCTTTTTTCTATTCTCTCTTTTTTTTTGGCGGTTTGAAGGGACAATGTCTTCTACAACCTACCATTCGCCTGGCTAATATCCAAGGGGGGTATCGTGAATTCTGCCACTGTAAGAGCCGAGCTGGAGGCTCCCTTGGCTACAGTCGCTGCCAACACGCTGTGCTGTTGGCTCCGGTTCTCCCGTATCCTCGCGCCGTATTCAAGCACTGACGTGGACAGTCAGCCCGCGCGCACTTGGGGGACGGCGGTGAATGACTACTACATGCGCATTGTAGCTTCAGTCAGAAGAGCCGTTGGCCAATTAGCCCAGCCCAGCCCAGCCCAGCCCAGACTACGCAGGCCCAATACGACCATCGCCTTTATTTTTTTTTTTTCGCGCGCACGGCCACTTGCACCCATACTTATTGCTGATGCGGCTTGCTGTCTGTCGTTGAGCGCTTACTCTTACTCGCACAAAAAGGCCCTCTCGTCGCAATCCTGACTCGCTTTCGTACTCGCCTTCACCTTCCCACCTCAGACGCTGCCGCCATGCGCCCCGCAACCTCCGCTGTCCGCAGCCTCGCCCGCCTCCGCCCCGGCCCCGGCCTCGTGGCATCTCCCGCCCGCCGGTCAGCAGTCGCGCAATTCCGTCCCACCGCCTCCGCCGCTTTCTCAACATGGCCTCCTCTGCGCTCGGGCCAGCGCCCCGACCCGAAATCCGATAGCAAGCCATCTGCCAACCCAGATTATCCGCCATTCAGCTTCGAGGCCCTCGGCGTGAGCAAGAACATGAAGATGTTCATCATCGCCCTTCTTTCCGTCTTCGGCACCATCGAAACCTGGTTCTGGTGCAAGGCCATCTGGCGCTGGTGGAAAGGCGACAGCAAAGACGAGGTAGCAGAGTAGATGGATCCAACAGGAAAAATGGCGGGCCATATCTAAACCCCGCGCGGGCATCAATGGCTCTCAGAATATCGCTCTCAACCTTGAAAATCGACACCGCCTCCAGTCTTTCCGCTTTACCAACCGCGTAAACATGATTGAACCCGAACATTGCCGTGAATACCAGCGCCTTCGCCCGCATGCATGAATGTGTTCCCCACAAATTGATTAACAAACAAACGAAAAAAAAAAAAAAAATAAGAAGGAAACAAGATCGAAAGAATCATTTCCCGCAATTCAGCCCCTCCAGGCAGCCTGATAGCACCATGCTGAGTTGCGAATTAGAGATGCGTCCCGTGCAGCACAATACGAGGATGATGGCCATCACCGCATTGGGCCGATCGCGCTGTCGTACCGCCGTGTTCTCTGCCGCCATTGCCGTCATCAACGCTCCAAGATTGGGCATCTAGAGCGAGTCTCCTATTAGCGTTCACATCTGAAAGACCGTCCGGAAATGGCCGAGCTCAAATTCACACGATAAGCTCACATCAAAAGAAACAGGCCACGTGGGGGAGGGGGGGGCGGGGGGGAAAGGATAAGGACCAACTCCGGCGAAGGCAACCAAAAAAGAAAGGTAAAAGAAAAAAAAAGGAAAAAAAAAAGAATTAAGGATCTCACTCACTTCGTTCTGGAACAGGCGCTTGATGGCAGCCTGGTCCTGCGGGAAACCGCCGCCACCCTGCTGCTGCTGCAGCGAATCGAGCACCCTAGCGAACCCGCCGCACTCGGCCACCAACATGCTCTCGGCGCTCTGCAGGATCTCCTCGTAGAAGCCGCGGCGCTCCCACGCGCTCCACGCGCCCGCCGCCTGGAACACCTCGGCCAGCACCTTGGGCAGCCGCCGGTTGCGGCTGAGCCGCTGCTCCGCCGCCAGCAGCGACGACTCGTCGAACGAGCCCGTGTAGTACGCCGCCGCCAGCGCGTCGAACCCGTCGAACCCGGCCGCCTCCGCGCACTCCAGCACGTACTCGATGCGCTCGTCCAGCGCCGCGTCCTTGGACGGCGGCCGGCACAGGCCCGCCGCCTCCGCGTCCGACGGCGCCGCCGCCGCCGTCGAGGATGCGGGCGCCGCCGTTGCCATGCCTGCCGGCTGCGATGTCGGCGCCGTCGACGTCGACATGTCCATGGGAACGGGCGCGTCGTGGACCGGGCCGGCCGCCATGTCCTCCGCCGGCTTCCACACGTCGTGCGAGCCGAGGGTCGATACTGCCTGCGCCGTCAGTCTGGGAGGAGCTTCTCTCTGGGGCCATGCCTTGTTGAAGATGGTCGGCCTACGTGACAAATCGTCCTTGTCGTTGAAGAAGTCGCTGAAGTTGGATTCTTCGGGTGGGGTGAGTTTGTTGATCAATTGCATCTGGAACCGCAGACATTCTTGCATGAATTCCGGCGACATGCTCGAGTCTTGGTCGGCCATGTCGGACAGGGCCCGCGGAGGTCGGCCGTGGGAGGGCGGAGGCGACGTCTGCTGGAAGAGGGTGTTGTTGAAAAGTTGCGCGGGAGGCAAGAAAAGCCCGTCGTGGTCGTTTGCTTCAATCGGCGGTGCGTTGAAATTCTGTTGGGCTTGGGGAACGGTGTTGTCGGGAGGGTTTGGAGACGGCGAAGTGGTAGACCTTGTGGTTGGCAGCACCTGAATGCTTCTTGGAGACGCGCCACCGGTTTCTACGCTCGCGTTCTTGCCGTCGGCGCTGTCGGTCCTTTGCAGAGATGCTGATCGTTCTTCGTGGTAGTCGACTCTTGCCTGCAGCTCCCCAAGGCGAGCTTTGATGCGTTGGCCTTAACGACAGTCAGAGGCTGATCAATCTGTCGTGCATGGGACAGGCTTACGATATGTCCTTTGCGCCACCCGATTCTGTATCCTCTTCTTCTCCTTGCGATCTTTGACCCTGGTCCAATCATCCTCTGGCGGCATTATCAGGCCGTTGGTGTTCGGCAGAGAGTAGGTTGGTACAGAAGTAGATGCAGGCGCTGACCTTGGCATGGTGGAAGTCGTTGGGCGTTCAGTCAGCACTGTACTTCTAATGCACATATATGCGGCTCTTGGATCTTATGAGAGCCTCGAGGCAGGCAGGCCCATCAGGGCCTGGGGAGGTGACATTACTCGGGAACACGGGCCGGGGCGATTCCCGCGGTTCTGGAACTGCTACTTTCGAGTACCAACAGCCGCACTGTGTACGCCCTGAGCCCTGCCACGGGGCCACAGCCTCGTCTTGCGATGAACAGCGCTCGGCCGTATAAGGACTCCAGCTTCGCTCCCCATTCCGCCAGCTTCCGGAGCGCGCTTGGGTCAAACCAGTAATTTTGGTGCGTGGTGGGCATGTCGCGATGGTTCTGTATGTTCTTTTTGTATCACTTCTCCGGGCGGCTGCTGTGCCTGTTCCCGAGCTCGTTTGGGTCTCCGATTGAACGTTGGGTAGCGTTATAGTGGTATGCGCCAAGGTTGATCGGTTCCCATCCGCAATACCTGGCATGTTCCTTACTTCTGAAACACGGGCACGTGCCACCATCATGCCTTTTTTTTTTTTTTCGTACTGGAGCCGGCCATGATGCAGGCACCATTCAACATGCGGTGACCCCGACCATCCCGTCTTGTCGACCCAGATTCGGTCGGCATCGGCTCTTACATGAGACAAGACTAGGGCATCCCCGCACGCAGATCTCGGCCCAATCGTCGGAGGCTCCAAGCAGAGTAAGGCCGTTTAATAAGAAGACAGGAGTTTTTAGAATGAGGGACCCACCCTAATCGCCAACGGCAAAATCTAGGGCGGCCGGTCACTGGGAATCTACGAAGTCCGCCATCTCGCGCATGTTTTTGAACCGCCAAGAGATATCCACCTGCCCTTCGAGGTCCTCCAAGTCGCCCGCCATGGCGCTGGGAATCTCCTCCCCGCGCTCGATCCAGGCCCCTGCCAATCCCACCTGCTTGGCCGGCGCGAGGTCGTGCAAAAGGCTGTAGGCCGTGTGAATGATGCCGTCCCGCCCCACCCCCAAGTCTTTGCCACACCGCTCTATGAGATAGCGAAAGTTGCGCAGATCGGGCTTGTACGAGCCGATGTCCTCCGCCACGTATACCGCATCGAACGTGATTCCGGCCAGCGGCCCGGCCAGCGTCTTTCGGAACGATTCCCAGTCCACGTTGGACAGGATGACGAGCTTAAAGTGCTTCTGGAGCCGCCGCAGCGCCTCGATCGTGTCGGGAAAGGCAGGCCACTCCCCCACGCTGGCTCCAAATTTTGCCTTTTCCTCCGCCGAAGGCTCGCCGAGACCAAGCGTTGCTGCAAAGTCGCCATACGCAGTGCCGAGCACGGTGCTGTATCCCGCCGTTGGCTGAGCGGCTTGCACGCGGTCCTCGTGTTTGATGAAGCTGCGGAGAGTTCCGGGCTGATCGTTGTATAATTCGTGCGATGGGGGAAGTTGGCTTGTCAGCGGAGCTAAGCCTTTGTAGATCGCGCTTTCCCAGTCGACGAGGGTGCCATAGCAGTCGAACGTGAGGCACGAGTAGGATTTGATAGGTCGCGCGGGCATTTTGCGAGTTGGTACGAATCAAGGCAAGAGAAGGCGGAGGTGAGCTGTTTCATCATGCGAATATCATGACAGTAGAGGCTTATATGGAAGGCGCATGCTGGAATTAATTCACAATACCCCCTTGTTTTTGCCTTCTTAGTAAGACGCATAGTAAGACACATGGGGCGTTTAGTTTTGCAACGGCCCACTATGAATCAATGAAAAAGAGGACTCACAGTGACAGCTCCAATAAGCCATGAACAGATGTTATAGTAAGAAAAAAAAGTTAACAATGTCTTGTTCACCACTTCGGCTCGTCTTGTTGCAGCGACGCTGGTTGGGCCCACAACCCAGCTATAGCATTGGGAGACGCCCGTATTCATTTTCGGTCACAATCATATAATCTACGCAAGGACAGCGTTGTCTCTGACGGCCTGCGCGAGTCATCAGAAGTGGTTCTGAAAGGGCACCAGTGCAGCTGGCCGGGCTAACGGAGAATTATATCATTACTGCGTAGTCAGTGCAGGGCCGTGCCGGCATGCCTTGTACCTTCGGACCCGCTCGTCTAGTGTTCTTCAGAAATCCAACCAGGGGCCACTGCGATTCTCTTTTGCCTGTTGTCTACACTTGCACCACACAATGGCTCCATCAATTGAAATGCCCAGAGTGGCACCACAAACACCCGCCAAAGCAATTTACACTGAAGACGTGAAATTTCCACCAGGCTCTCAATTGCAGAGCATGAGTCACGGGCCGAATCCGTTAGTAGGTGCGTGGTAGCTATGCTGTCCCATGTAAAGTAGTGTCAAAGTTGTGCTGACAGCTCCGTGTGGGCCCCAAAAACAGGCATCCCGAGCTTTAACACTCATCAGGAGCATCGACAGCACATTCTCGTGCACTTGGCAGCTATATTCCGGAACTGGGCACGATGTGGCTTCACCGAAGGTATATCGGGCCACATAAGCGTGCGTGATCCGGAGCACCCAGATTGCATCTGGATGAACCCGATCGGGAAACATTTCTCGTTACTGAACGCCAGCGACATGCTATGTCTGGAGGTTGATACCGGAAGGATTGTTGGCGGCAACAAGGTACATAATATTCGAGACTTCCGCAGCGGCACAACGTGCTGACACCAAGACGCTGTGACCCCAGACACGTCCCGCCAACGCGCCTGGTTTCTACATCCACTCGGAAATTCACAAAGCGCATCCTGACGTGCACGCCATCTGTCACGCGCACACGATCGCGGGACGCGCGTGGAGCGTGTTCGGCAAGCCGCTGGACATGATTACCCAGGACGTGTGCGACTTCTACGGCGCGCTGGCCGTCGACGACGAGTACGGCGGCATCGTGACGGCGGAGGAAGAGGGCCGCCGCATCGCGCACCAGCTCGGACCCAAGTCCAAGGGCGCTATCCTGCTGAACCATGGCCTTTTGACTGTCGGCCACACCGTTGACGAGGCGTCGTTCTTATTCGGCCTGCTGGACCGCAGCTGCGCCATTCAGCTGCAGGTCGAGGCCGCGTGCAATGGTAATCCCAACCTGAAGAAGAGAATCATCCCGCATGAGCAGGCAGCATTGAACTACAGCCTCGCTGGAGAGAAACACTGGCTTTATGAGGAGGCACAGCCGGATATTCAGATGGAGATTGAGCTTGCGGGTGATATTATCAGCAGAGGCGTCGAGGATATGACCATTGATCGGTCCTGATAACATATAAAACAAGAATCACCTTCTCACTCAGAACTAAGAGCGAGTTTAAACATCTGGTTTATGGTACCGGCAGTAAACATTGCATTTCAGCCGATTTTTTCGATGGTCATTGACTATGATGAGCATGATTCCAAGAGCTAGACCCGGTCCACTATGTAAGAATCAATAGTACATGACAGTTCCAGACTGATCATTTTTGCTACAACTACTACAAATATATACCAAGCATCTCCTTCATTACGTCTCTCATCTCCGCGGCTTGTTTCTCTTCTTCCTCCTGTAGCTCCCGCTCAAGCCAACCACCGTAACCGAGATATTGCTTCAGCATGTTAATGTAAAACGTAACGTCCAGCACAACAAGAGCCTTCTTTAACATCAAATCCTGCCACAATGTTTCCTGCCTCTCATCACGGAGCGACTTGGCCGCCCACAGGCCGATCAGCTTGGTCCTGTCCACGGGTGATCCCAAGAAACGGTTGTTTCCCTGAACAAGACCCAAGCTTCTCTCGACCAGAATGAATTCTTGAAACCAGCTTCCATTCTCACCAAGCAGTCTCTCAGCCTCCTTCATCCAGCGCTCCTTGATCTCAGTAGTCGTCTCTTTCTTTCTAGGCTCGCCGCTGGGTTTGTACGGGCTCATCAGGGAGACGTTAACCATGGGCTCGCCGCTCGAGAGACCCCATGAACGGGCAATATTGTCAAGTGTTGCCTCATCTCGCATCAGTAAAGCCTTCCAGAAGCGGGCATACCTGCGGCGTGAATCGTCGGTCAGCGTCGCGTAGAGGCCGTGATCGATCAAAACGACTTGGGGCTTGCCAGACGGCAGCCGGCGCACGAAGATGTTGCCAGGGCTAGGGTCGCAGTGTACGAAGCCCCACTGGAACATCTGCGCCGAAAAAAGGTCTATGACAGTTGTCATGACGTCGGCCAGTCTCAGGCCCAGCCCGCCTTCGTCGGGGCTGCGGACCAGCCGCTCCTTGGTCGGCCAGTCTCAGGCCCAGCCCGCCTTCGTCGGGGCTGCGGACCAGCCGCTCCTTGTCCCAAAGCTTGGTCCCATCCACCCACTCGGTTGTCAGGACGCGCTTGGAGCTCAGTTCGGGGTAGACTTTAGGGATGTAGACTCGATCTCTGAGCTGAGGCTCTGCGTCGACAAGTGTGGCCAGTTTCTGCGCATTGCGCGCCTCGTGTTCGAAATCTGTCTCCTGCATGACAGATTCGGAGACGAGCTCTCCCAGATGTCCAATGGGGAGACCGGTAGCCCACGCCATATAGTCTGTCAGCTGCCTGTAACACTTATCAGCAAATGCATGTTTAGTCCAGGAGAAAGATGGCCGTACTTCAGCGTCCACAAATCCCATGAGACCTGCCTCGCAATCTTCCGCCTCTGAACCTTGACTGCGACTTCTCTCCCGTCTTTCAGACGCGCCCAGTGAACCTGCGCCATGGAGGCACTCGCTCTTGCCTGACGGTCCACCACACCCAGTTCGCCTGTGGTCTCGTCCTCTAAAGCGACGCCGAAGACCTCCTCAAAAGAAGCTCCAAAGTCTTCCTTCACGACCTTCTCAACGTCCCGCCATTTTCCCGGTGGCACTTGGTCAAACGTCTCGGCGAAGAGCAGCTGATACTCCTCTGGAAGCAGAGCACCCTGCATGGCCACAGCCTGGCCCACTTTCACATACAGACCGCCGTTATGCTGCAGCATATCGCTGACGCGCCGTGCATTGCGGCGGTGCAGCTCTTCCAGCGGGACCTGCGCGAGCATCGCGTCTGGTCCGGCGTGCAACTTGTAGTCGAGTGAAACCCGCGTGAGTGTGACGTACGCCCGAATTGAACGCTCACCCGACCCCGCGAGCACGAATTTATCGAACATGTAGTCACAGAGCACGACCTCAAGCCCGAGGATCAAGATCTTCCAATACCACGCGATCTTCAGCTCGGGCTTTTTCTTGTGTCCGGCGGGAAGCGGGTCAGGCTTATTTGGTGTCGTGCTTCCTTTCTTCGCATATAACCTACGACGGATGATTTTGGAGTGAAGCGGCGCACTGGAGAGAAGAGAATGGCGGGAATAAAAAGGCTGCGAGCGATAGCGAAGTGCTGGGGCTGCTGCGAAGCAGCGGAAAGAACATGAAGAAGCCATGAGAAACTGCAAATCAGGAGAGGAACGAGAGCTGTATTGGAGACGGGGCAGGAGGAAGAGCAGAAAAATTAAGAGGCAGACGTCACTGGGCTTGAAAGGGGCAGGTGGGCGGTCTGCGGAACTCCGGGATATGATATGACAGAGCGCTCGCGTTGGATAGTAAGCTCCGGCAACCAATCAGAACCTCCGCACGCCGCAAGCACCCGGCGACTACTCTGCTGCGGATGATCCAGAGCCAACTGCATACTCAATCCTAAGCGCAAACACTAAATATTTCGATGTTCCTATCATGAGTTGTGATTAAACCTCTAATACCCCACATATTCAAGAAGAGTTCCCCATCGCCTTGGAGGCCAATGGCCCCTTTGTTTTTCGCATTGATGTGGAACACATCCCCTTACTTGCGCAAAGAACCCAAGATGCCTTAACGTCTCGTGACTTTGACTAAATCACGACTCTGTATTTATCCTGTGGGGGGAATGGTTGTAGAGCTCTCTGAATACCGAGTCTCTCGACAGCAGGGCTCGAGGGTGCTCGAACTCCACTAGATCTCCACTGTCAAGGACAGCAACCTTATCAAAGTCCAGAATTGAATCGAGCTTGTGGGCAATAGAAATGACAGTCCGATCTTGAAACCACGTCCGCACAACGTCGTCAATGATCGCACTGGTCTCATCATCCAGACTGAGGATGCATGTGTTAGCAATGAGCACTGTACCAGAGAAAGTGTTGTTCTTCACCTGCTGGTTGCTTCGTCGAGCACAACCACCTTGCTCTTCCGCAGCATCGCCCTTGCACACATGAGCAACTGCGATTGACCCTGTGAGAAGAACTTGTCGTCGACGACCGCATCGAGACCCCCTCTTTGTTCGATCTTCTCCCAAAGTTGCACTTTCTGCAGCGCCGCGATGACTTCATCATCGGAGAGGGACTCAGACGGGTCTGCATTGAACCGCACCGAGCTATCAAAGATATATGGCTCCTGCGGTACCGAGACAAGCCTGGATCGCACGAACTCATGTGGCAACGTCGAGATGTCAACGCCGTCAATGGTAATGGAGCCACCGTCCTGATTTATCATGCGGAAGAGGCAAAGCGTCAACGAGCTCTTTCCACTGAAAGAGCGTGTTAGAAATAGAACGAAAAAAAAAAAGAAAAAGTGGGACAGCAGAATGACGCACCTGCCTGTTCTTCCACAAATGCCAATCTTTTGGCCAGGCTGGATGGACATGGAAATCGACTTCAACACTGGACCCGAAGACCTGAGAAATTAAGTTAGTTGCCGACTCAAAAATCTGTTTGGCTTGGGAAACCTTACGCATATGAGGCTGAAACGTTTCGGAACTCAATGGCGCCCGCTGTCGGCCAGTCTCTGTCAAGAGTTTCCGGCACGTGTCCTTCGGAATCATCCTCTGGCGCGACTTCGGACACAAAATTCTTAATACGCGCCACGGCTCCCAGAGAAACCTCCAATGATACCCAAGAGGTGATTGTGGCCTTCATTGTGGCGCTGAACGCCAATATATTGCTAAGAGCAATACCCATGTAGCCAGGTCCGATCTGCTCTCGAATAGTCGTGGTGATGACAACCAGGATCAGAGCCATCAGTGCAATGATCATGTCAACAGCGAAGGTTAGCCAGCGTTGGAGACAATACAGAAGGTAGCTTGGACGCTGCGAATCGTCAAGAATGCTGAAGTTGGTCTTTTCAGATTCTTCTTCCCAATGGAAGGCTCGAATGGTTGGTAGCCCATTGAGTGTCTCGATCAGTTGTGAATATAGGGGTGCCTTATACTCAATATCCAGGAGGCGCATCTGTCTCGATGTGCGGAGGTAAAAATGTTGAATGGCATAAAAGAGCAGCACGAGGAATGGTAAGACAATAGCCATGTACTTGGATGACACGGCGATCAAAATGCACTGCGCAACGCCGAAAGACAAGGCTGGAGGAAATTTCCGTTAGCTTTTACACACATCTGTGACCGGCGGCTTCTTAACTCACCTGTCGTAACTCCCAGAGCTGCAGACGGCAGTTCCATATCAATCAGAGCCAGATCCTGGCTGAATCTATTGACTGTCACACCGCTATCCACCGTTGCGTGAAGAGACATGGGAGCGCTTCCGAGGTTAGCTGCATTTCTTCTTGTCCTACAGAATATATCTTACCGGGAGACGGTGTCAATGAGCATGCCATGGAAAAACACGGCAGACCTGTTGATCACAACAATGAAAAGTGCCCTAAGGACAGCCGTCAGAGACAACACCACGCAGCAAAGGACGGGTAAATAGTTCTCACCATGTGCCCACAAAGACGGCCGCAACAGCGCCAACACCAAGCGCAGCGTATACGCCAAGCCACTTGCCCAGGTCAGCATTAGGCTCCCGAGCATTCGCTTCGGCCCACCATTTAAGCCATATATCTGGGACAACCATGTCAGCGTGGTCCTACGAGCCAATTTCTCCGGATAGAGTATCTCACTCGGGAAGGAATCGCAAAATGCGAATACAGCCATGGAAATAAAGAATATGACGAGAGTGACATTCCCGGCAGATTTCATGTAGAATTTGTAAACTGCTGAATCGCCCATCTGACGAGCCGACTTCAGGTTCTCCTCTGTAGAGGCGAGAACTTGGTCAAGAGTTCCAGGTCCGGAATCTGGAGCGCGGGTAGTTACAGCCTTGCGTTCGGTGGCTTGCTGCTTTTCGGAAAAGCCAAAGACATGACTCAGCTTCGCCGAAGTTCCAGCCTCTACTATTTGACCCTTCTCGTTGAGAAGGACAATGTAGTCGGCGTAGGGCACACGACGAACTGTATAGGATAAGTATGGGAAAGACGTTAAGTGTAGGGGTGCCACAGACCATCAGATGATGCAACAACAACGGTTGTTCTCGAACGCCGGAGCATGCCATCCTCCCCCAACAGGCTGTCGAAGACTAAATCCTCGGTGGCGGCATCAAGTCCGCTGAAAACGTCGTCGAATATCATAAACTCCTTTCGCGCATACACCGCCCTCGCAATTGACTTCATATGCATCAGCGGTAATTCGAATATCTATGGGAGATAGTCCACTTACCAAGCGTTGCTTTTGACCACCGCTCATTGAGATTCCCTTGGTTCCCACGGTAGTCTCATCTCCTTTCGGCCAGCTCAACATATCATGTTCCAGCGCGCAGGCCTTAATAACCTTCTCGTACCAAGATTCGTCGAAATCGGCGTGGCCGACAATCACATCACGGACAGTCTTATTGGGGAGCCAGGGTGTCTGCTCAGAGTAGGCAACCCCGGAATAATTGGTGCGTATGGTTCCCTGAAAGGACGAGAGCTCACCAAGAAGTGACTTCAGGAGCGTGGATTTGCCGCACCCAACCGGGCCGAGGATCAGAGTGAAGGTCCTACGCCGAATGTTCCAATCGGCGATATCGATGACTGGCTCGGAATCTTCGTTCCAGGCAAAGCTTCCTTGGACTGAAGCGATGATGTCTTCGCCAAGCGTGCATGTGCTGTCTTTTCGTAGCTCGTCCAGCTCGTGCTCGTCTCCGCGGGAGCAGCTGTCTAGGATGGGTGCTTCGGATGTAGAACGTTCGCTCTTCTGGCTGGGCAGAGCGCAGTTCTCTCCGAGGTTTCCAGCCAGCCTCTTGTCGTCTCGTTCTTTAGCATTGAGATAGTCCTGAATGCGTTGGAAAGACGCCATAGCACCAGCGATCGTTGGGAGAGCAATGATAATATTAGCGAGGGGCTTGTTCAGCAGCACAAGAAGTGAGAGCGAGGTAAATGCTTTTGAAATGGTCAGTGTGCTGCTACCCCCCGCTGCTATCCCTGCGAAGGTGAAGAAAGTCAGGATCGGGCCCCAGATGGGTGTGCAGATCGCTAATGGTCGGTTAGCGTTGAAATACTACATCCGATGTTGAGAGACCTACAGAAAAGCACAGATACACCTAGCAGCAACCGGAATCGTCGGGAAATTTCCATTTCGCGAGTTCTTAAGTTGCGGATAATAGAGAAAGCCACGTCGTTGAGACCGGATATTTTGAGCCATTTCATGTTGCCGAGCGTCTTCGACGTTGCCGCCACACGTTCCTGGGATGCCTGGATCCAGGCAGCTTGGCGGGCCCCGGTCGGAATTGCAAGAAAAATTGTGCCAATCATGACAGCTGTAGAATTGACATTAGAATTTGTACGTGAGCGTGAGAGGTCCAGGATGGAAAGACAAACCAATGGCGAAGGCAACTGGCATTGCGCACGCTGCCCCGAGCTGTCTGTAGATCAGGTATACCGCAATACCAATTTCAACCAAGCCGCCCCAGGTTTCGTGAAGCTGAACAATGCCCTGGACTATCGTATCGATGTCGGTACTGATGAGCGTCAAGGCATCCGCAGAGTTCACGGCAGATGAATCCAAATGCAGCGTCTTATTGTAGATGCATGGTACGATGGCTCCTCTCATCATTGAGGCAGCGCGATAGATACGCCACTCATACTGGCCGGTGGAGATCTGGGCCTTATTAGCAAATCGTCTTGCAGCGGCTGGGTTGAGAAAGATTTACAGCAATGCCTGTGTACACGATGATATAAGCACCTATCAATCCGTATCCTATGTTATCATATCGCTGAATTTCTGGTGTGCTGGCGAGTGCAATTGCCTGTGTAATCAGGAACGGTTGGGCATACGTGAAACCGATGAAGCATAACTTAGGAATCACGGCAGACATGACAGGTCCTGAGCATGCTCCTAACCAGGTATTGAAGAGAGCACCAGGTACCGTCTTATCGGGAACTACGCGAGGTATTAATACAAGCCTGCAAAGAAGGAGATGGGAGCTCTCGCGGGGACCAACCTTTTTGCCATGCCTCCTCAAAGATCTTGTACAGCCGTTCGGACTTCAGTTTCTTGTCCATAGGGTAAAGGTCATGCAATCCCAGTATGTTTCGGTAACCATATATAAATAGTGATGTCAACCAGAAAAAGACGCTTCGGTTAAAGGTGCCGCTGGTAGCATCTCTGGATCGGTCTTTGTGCGCCGGAAGCAGGATATGCCTCTTTTCAATTGACTCCAGTACTAGCATGATGACTCTGACGATCATAGTGCAAGTAAACAGCGCAGGGATAGTGCGGTACGGTCCTAACATATACAAAGTCCGCGCTCGCGCCGTGTCTAGTAGGATCGACAGGAAGAGATACACGTTGAGGATGAACGATGGCCGGATTGACCTTGCATGCTCGAGCCATGATAGCAAGCAGAAGCCCAAGGAGACAACAAAGGTGAGGACTACTGCTGGGACAGAGGCACGGCTGTGTGTGATTGTCGATGAAGATGTGGTTGTCCATAACCCGACGATAGCAGCATTGAGGCAAACCAGAATGACGGCGGCAGACTTTCCAGGCAGTCAGTAACAGTGAAGAGATATGACAGGGAACAACGCACGAGCTTGACAAGTGGCAGCGGGGTGCTCAGAATCTTGACGTTGGATTTGACCAGATGCAGTGTGCGACTCGGCAGGAGTAAGAGGAACAGACATGACAGTGGAATCGAAAGTATGCTCTCTTCAAACAACAAGGTGAAATCGAAGCCACCACGGCACCTGCTTCCCGCCCAGGGACCAAAAGAATCATCTACCGAAATAGGGCATGATTGGCCAGGTTGCGACATAGCGGGCAGGCTGTAGGCACGCCAGACGCGATGCGGAGAGTGGTGGTAGAGGCCCACTACGGACACTTCGAGGGCAAGGCGGAAGAGGGCCGGGATAGGGAAAGGAAAAAAAAAATGACGCAAGGAAGTTGGAAGGTCACAGGGCCAACGAGAATGGAGTCGTGATTGGGGGAGGCATTGGTTGCGGTGTGGCCAAATCGGCTGGCATGGAGTCGGCGCAGCTTCCGACTCGTTCCGCTGCCTGGCTTACTGTCCGCACAGCCCGTCCCGTTCTCCAACCTGCATGTCCTCCGCAGCGCAATATGGTTACTCTTTTTTCAGTCAACTACGCTTGGCCTGCTTCTGACGATGCAGACTTCATTGCAGATGCCCTGCCATTTTGAGTGGCCAGTTGGGATGTTTTATCTACACGCTCTCAACACAGTGCACTGCGAGCGTAATTATCTTCATTAACTAGCATTGCGTAAGGCGTCAAAAACTTGAAGTGGCTACAACACAGTTGTTATAGAGGCAGCGATGTGGTCGTAATAGACCCTAAATAGGTGGCTCTACTTCCAGAAACCCTTACATGTTTGCTCTGTTGTATTACTCAGTCTTTCCCAGTGAGTTGTACAACAGGCATGGCTCGTAAACACTGAGAGATCCGCTACATCTCGATATAAATCAGTACCAGCCATATGGTCCAGTAGCTGCTACCCTGCACCCTTGCCCCTACGGCCATACCTTCTTTTCCCCCCGCCCTAGGGACATATCCGAGATGTCCGCTCTTGCGCCAATCAGAAGAGCACGATGGGCTAATGCAACAAGCATGCGCTTTTTGCAGCCTTCCGGGGTTCGTTGCTATCATGAATCGGCAAAGAAGAAGGCCGCCCCGGTTGCCATGCCCAAGACGGCCGGAGAGTCTCTTAATCACCTCCCTCCCCAGAAGTGGCTGACCCCAAAGCCTCAGCTGAACATCCACGACAAGGCGTACGAACCCTCTTACTACGATGCTGTGTCCAAAATTATGAAAATAAGGGAGAAGTACGTCGAAGACCGTGGCGTGTTTGTCCAGGGGAAGGACATAATCCCACTTCTAAAAGCGCTTGGCGCCACGGATGAGGACTTCAACCTGCTTCAGACTGTTAGCGACAATCTTGTCGGTGACCCAACGCTGCCTTATCGCAAGACGAGGAACGGCAGGTTCTGCATCGACTTCGATTCGAACACTGTGCGGCGCTTGGAGTTCCAGCCGTTTGCTCTTTCCCTTGAGGAAGACTTCAAGCGGCACGACTCGGGCAAGGTCCGGATCTTCGAAGAAGTCCAGGACGAACTTCAGCTCAACACGGCTTTCCAGGCCCTGCTTGTCTTCAAGATCATGGTATTCCACGGCATGGAGACCAAGCACCGGCCTAAGCTCGACTACGAGACTAATAAGTGGGTTTGCACCCTCTTCAGCGTCCGGACAACTACAACACCCGACATACTCGGCGAGCCAGCCCTCGAGGGGGTGCACAGCGACGGCGTCGACCACACAATGACCACCTACCTCGGCAGCACCAACATGGCACCGAACAGCGCGGTGACATACATGCACGACATGGCGGAGCAGACAGGAATTCGCTTCCATGAGACGCGGGGCGAATACATCATGGGTCGGGTCCAGCACCGCACATTCTTGGACACGCTCATCGTTGCCGACCACGAGCGGAAGCACAGTCTCTCGCCCGTTTACGCCATCGACAGCACCAAGGAAGCCACCCGCGACATGCTCGTCTTTTTCACCCGCAAGCCCGTGACCAAGGGGCACATCTCCGAGCCTTTTGACTCCCTCCAACCACACAAAGAGATGCCCATGGAAATCCCGATCTTTGCTCCGGGCAAGCAGTAATGCATGTTCTGGCTGCTTTGGAAAATCTGAGATCTTCAGGGTCATGGAGATGTGAGGAGGTATGGAGGCATTCAGTAAGCCAGAAAAGCCAGGCGGAGAGCTTAGGCAAAAATCGATGACTTCGTGTTTTGAGACAAATAATACATAAAATGAAGACAGAAGTTGCTTTTCAAACTCTCTACTAGTTCAATAGTTCAGATTATGTCGCGACGTAAGTGAATGTGATACTGAAGATCACTGATGTCTTGGGGCGTTGTATAGCTCCTGGATCCTGGTGGAGCAGATGAGGCACCATGAGTAAGCTTAAGCTGGTATGCACTTCACATCTTTACATCGCGCTTAGCACACTTTCTCGAAAGCTATCACGAGACTTGGGCGCAGTGCGCCACAGGGGAAGGCACATGCCTATATGAAGAGTTCTTCTGCTCTTGAAATGAGAACGAGAGCGTCAAGCTTACTGACAAATTTCTTATCACAATATAATGTCGATTCGGACTCTTGAGAGAGTTCCCTTGGAATCTTCGAGTTTATCCGGATGTTGACTGGCTTCAGTGAATGGAGGTTCTCTGTACTTACTGGCCGTCATCTAGACTATATCTCAGTATGCTATAAGTGTCACTACCTACCGTAACTTTAGTTAAAAAGCTCAATATTGCCACCCTGGATTAGGATCTTTATGAGCTACTTCAATTTCATGAAACCTTCCATGGGGAAAACATGATACAGGTAAGTCTATCATCTATTGAAAACGGACGCTCAGTTGCAGTCGTTTTGATATAAGGACAGGTATATCTAGAGGAGTTAGTGATGAATCTGCTATACAGGCAAGCTTCTTTGACATCATGGTAAATAATGAGGTAAACAAAGAGCTGGTGAGGTGGATGGACGATTGAAGGGAGGTGACAATGACTCAGCACCGATGCGAGGGAGCCGGAGCAGGCCCGCGTCCCAGCAAGAGCCGCGAATGCCGTAAGCCCTAAGAGGAATTTACTAAGCCCCCCAACCAGATCAGGTATAGCACTGCACTTACCGAGCAACTTGTGGTAAATGAGTGGACTTAGCGCTGAAGGCACAGGGCGCACAGATCGTATGAGCACGATGCTGGTACAACTTCTTCCGGGCGTGCCTACATATTCTCAATCTGACGGCGGAGTTATCAAGCCCACATCCACGTCAGTGTATTAAAATATATAGTTAGTGGAGCACAGGACAGACTTTGTGCCTTTTGCACCGTTGGGTCCAAGGAATATCTTGCTAGCACACCTGAATCCGTCTGAACGTGTGTTTTCGGTGCACCGCATAGATTTCAACTATACAGGCCATGATGTCGCCTGAGGACGAGCAGGAGCTCGCACATACTCTTCTTATAGAATTGATCGCGTAGGTAGATTTCTGAATCAGCTCGCCATAATGCGCTGACTAGAATCCAGACACCAATTTTGTTACCCAGTGAGATGGTACGTCCTACAGATCAAACACCATTGAACGCCCTTGTGAACTAACTAAGAGGTGATAAACAGGATCGAGACACAGGATTGCTTTTTCGCAGAAAAGGGTGTGGAAAGGCTTGTCGAGATTGGACCGACTCCCACCTTGACGAATATGGGAAAGCACACCATTGCGTCTAAGTACCGAGAACACGATGACGCCAACGCAATTTCGAGACATTGTTTCTCCACTAAGCTGCACAACAGCGAAATCTACTACCAGGCTGAGTTCGTAGAAGAGCAGGCAGTTGCAGAACAATCAATATCAGCAGCAACGACAGAGGTAGTCCCGTCAAACACTCCAACAATGCCCAGTCGAGTAGTTTCAGAGCCATCGCCTCCACAACAAGCCTCACCAATTGTGGAGGTTACTGAAGCTGTGGCAGAATCTCCAGTTGAGGCAGCAGATATTCTACGGAGCCTCATAACCGTGAGGCTACGGAAACAGGATGGCACGCTCCCCCCTCTTACGTCAAATATTAAAGACCTTTGCGGTGGTAAGTTAAAGCCTGGAACACGTACGCATTTCTTGACAGCTAAGCAAAGGCAGGTCGGTCGGCACTCCAAAACGAGATCATCGGCGACCTGGGAAAAGAGTTTGGATCTCTGCCTGAGAATTCGGAAGACACGCCTCTTGAAGACCTCAGCAACCAGCTGCAACTTTCCTTTAACGGTCAGCTCGGCAGCGTCTCTCGTTCGCTTATCGGCCGAATGGTGGCCACCAAACTTCCTGGAAGCTTCAGCATGACAACGGTCAAGGATTATCTTGAGAAGCGATGGCGCCTCCCACCCGGGCGGCAGGATGGAGTGCTCCTAATTGCACTCACAGGACAACCGCCCACCAGAATAGCGGCAGATAAGGACGGCGAAGTGTTTCTGGATAAATCGGTGGCCAAGTATGCCAGTATAGCTGGGATCTCATTGTCTTCCTCTGTAGCAGTGAATGCCCAGGTTGGACAGACAAAAGCAACGTACATCGACGAGGAGACATTTAAATCACTACGGAAGAGCCAGGATACTCTTTCACAAGCATTACTTAAAGCAGGCGCAGAGAATCTGGAAATCGATCTCAGCAACGACGTTCGCCGCATTAACCAATTAGAGAAGGCAATCACCGGCTATCAAAGTGAGCTTGAATTTATGAGCCTCGAGCACGGCGAGTCGTACATGGCTGGAATACAGCCTCAGTTCAAGCCGGTTCAGCTGAGGAGATTCGACTCGTACTGGAGTTGGGTGAAGCAGGACTTCCTCGACATGGCTCATGCGGTCATGCGCGGCGCAATCGCGCCCGAGGATATCAGCAAGAATGGGCAGATGATCACCAATAGAGCCACTGAGGATCTTCTGCAAGTAATGTCCTGGTTCACCAGAGTTGCCACGGCCCGAGGAATCAGCGAACCCATTGTCCAGCGCCTGGAAGAAATGCAGAAGGATTGCCATTTGTCACTGAATGCTCCTCCAAAAGTGTTGATTCCCCACTGGACCAGTCCAGAAACTGTTATCAGCGCAGAAGGCTCGCCCAGCTACTCAGAAGTTCCCCGAGACAGCACTTTCGACGTCAACGCCTACATCGCTGAAATGCTCGCCCCGGCATTCAGCCACAGAGTCTCACGGGACACCAATGCAGAATCCACGAAAATCACGAACGTTCAAAAGGCAAGCTCACCGCAGAACGCCTGGAGACATAATATTTCTGCGGATGTCGTGGAGGATCTGCCCACTCATCCTTACATCCACATCCAGAGGAGAGGAAGATATTCAGCATGGGAGTACAGCAGTGAAGACACGAGCAAGTACCTCGAGTCTCTGCGGCAAGGGCTAACATTCCAATCTCCCGCACCGGCGCACGTACTCCTAACCGGCGCGGGTCGGAACTCGATCGCCCTCGACGTCCTCAAAGGCCTGCTGAACGGCGGCGCGCGCGTGCTGGTGACGACAAGCTCCTTCTCTTCGGACCTCGCGCGCTTCTACCAGCGCATCTATCACGAGCACGGCTCGCGCGGCTCGCAGCTACTAGTAGTCCCGTTCAACCAAGGCAGCCGGCAAGACGTCGAAGAGCTGGTCAACCACATCTACAACGCGACGGACGACGGGGGGCTCGGCTGGGACCTGGACTACATCCTCCCGTTCGCGGCCGTCGCCGAGAACGGGCGCGACATCGACGGGCTGGACGGGCGCTCGGAGCTCGCGCACCGGATCATGCTGACGGGCACGCTGCGGCTGCTGGGCGCGGTGAAGCGGCACAAGGCGCGGCGCGGCGTCACGACGCGGCCGGCGCACGTGGTGCTGCCGCTGTCGCCCAACCACGGCGCGTTCGGGCGCGACGGGCTGTACGCGGAGAGCAAGCTGGCGCTCGAGGCGCTGCTGGACAAGTGGCGCAGCGAGGGCTGGGCCGACTGCCTGTCCATCTGCGGCGCGTCCATCGGGTGGACGCGCGGGACCGGCCTGATGCGCGACAACGACCTGGTCGCCGCCGGCATCGAGCGCCGCGGCGTGCGCACCTTCTCGCGGCAGGAGATGGCGTTCAGCTTGCTCGGTTTGCTGGCGCCCGCGGTGCGGGACGCGTGCCAGGAAGGGCCGCTGCGCGCGAATCTGGACGGCGGGCTGGGTGGCGTGAGGGACTTGACAGCTCTGATCGACCGGGTGCGGAGGGACCTGAACGAGACCTGTGAGGAGCGCCGGGCCATTTTCCACGATGCGGCGAGGGATGATGCGATTGCAGGGAGAGAAGCCATAACGACTAGCATTGGCGTCGTCGAGCCGCGCGGGGACTTTGGCTTTAGGGGCCCGACACTGCCGGACTATGAGGGCGAGATCAAGCCGCTGAGCAGGGAGCTGAAGGGCATGGTGGACCTCGACAAGGTGGTGGTGGTGGCCGGCTATTCAGAGCTGGGCCCACTGGGCAACGCGCGCACCAGGTGGGAGATGGAGACCGAGGGCGGCCTCTCAGTAGCGGGCTGCGTTGAGATGGCGTGGATCATGGGCCTTATCAAGCACCACAACGGGCCGCTGCAGGGGAAGCCGTACTGCGGCTGGGTCGATGTTGCCACCAACTCGCCGCTAGCGGAGCGGGAGGTCAAGCAGAAGCACGAAGCGTACATCCGGGAGCACAGCGGCATCCGGATGGCCGAGCAAAAGGACAACGGGGTCAGCCATGTGCTGCACGAGGTCGTCGTCCAGCAAGATCTCGAGCCGTTCGAAGCGCCCCGCGAGACGGCCGAGGACTTCAAGCGAGAGCATGGAGAGAAGGTGGATATCATGGCGGTGCCTGGCTCCACAGAGTTTCAGGTACGGTTCCGGCGAGGCGCAGTGCTGCGCATCCCCAAGGCCGTGAAGACGGGGCGCAAGGTGGAGGGCCAGCTACCCACGGGGTGGAATCCGCGCACATACGGCATCTCTGAGGATATCATCTCGCAGACGGATCCCGTCACGCTGTACCTACTCGCGTGCACCGCCGAGGCCTTCCTCTGCGCCGGCGTTACCGACCCTTATGAGTTCTACCAGCACATCCACGTCTCGGAGGTTGGCAACTGCATCGGCACCGCCATCGGGCCAGTCCGGTCGGCAAAGGCCATGCTCAGCGGCCGCAGCGTCGACGAGAGCGTGCAGGACGACATCCTGCAGGAGACGTTCCACAACACGCCCGCCGCGTGGATAAACTTGCTCTTCCTGTCGGCGTCGGGCCCGATCAAGACGCCTGTGGGCGCCTGTGCCACCAGCCTCGAGTCGTTGGAGAGCGCGTACGAGACCATCGTGAGCGGCAGGGCCCGCATGTGCCTAGCAGGCGGCTACGACGACATGCATGGCGATGTAGCGGCTGAGTTCCGCAACATGAAGGCCACCGTTGACGCCGAGGCCGAGCTGCTCAAGGGACGCGGCCCGGGCGAGATGTCACGCCCAACGGCATCGTCACGGGCCGGCTTCGTCGAGGCGGCGGGCGCGGGCGTGCAGGTGGTGACGAGCGCGCGGCTGGCGCTGGACATGGGGCTGCCCATCTACGGAGTGGTGGCGCTGGTCGAGCTGGCGGCTGATAAGGTTGGGAGGTCGGTGCCCGCCCCAGGCATCGGGCTGCTGACGGCCGCGCGCGAGGCCCCGGCTGCGCACACCTACACCCACACGCCGCCGATGCTGAGCCTGCCCTACCGCCGCCGGCGGCTCGAGTTGCGGCAAGCGCAGATCGACGAGTGGCAGCGCTCCGAGCTGGAATACCTGCACCAGGAGATGGCCTCGCTGCGCAAGCTCTACCACATCCCGGATGTGCCCGACTACCTGCGCACCCGCGTGCGCGAGGTATCGCAGGAGGCCGACCAGCAGCGCAGGGAGGCGCTGGCGACGTACGGCAACTTTTTCTGGAAGGGCGACGCTCGCATCTCGCCCATCCGCGGCGCCCTGGCCGTGTGGGGGCTCACCGTCGACGATGTGACCGTGGCCTCGTTCCACGGCACCTCGACCCGGAAGAATGACTCCAACGAGAGCCGCATCCTGCACGAGCAGCTGCGCCTGCTGGGCCGCACGCCGGGCAACCCCGTGCTTGCCGTCTGCCAGAAGCATTTGACCGGCCACTCCAAGGGTGCCGCCGGCGCGTGGATGATCAACGGCTGCCTGCAGATGCTGGACTCGGGCTTTGTGCCCGGCAACGCCAACGCCGACAACGTCGACGCCGACCTGGAGCAGTACGGCCACATCGCCTTTCTAGACAGAGGCGTGCAGACGGCCGGCGTCAAAGCCTTCTCCGTCACGTCCTTTGGCTTCGGCCAGAAGGCTGGCCAGTGTATCGGCGTCCATCCGAAGTACCTCTTTGCCACGGTGGAGAGGGAGGAGTTTGAGACGTACCGAGCGAAGACGGAGCGGCGCATGAGGCACGCGTACAAAATCTTTTCCAGGTCATTGGTCAACAACGACATGTTCAAGGCGAAGGACAAGCCGCCGTATTCCGCCCAGGACGAGGTGGCGGTGCTGACCAACCCGACTGTGCGGGCTTCGCTCGACGCTGACGGAGAATATGCAGTTACCTTGGACGAGGCTGTTCATTTTTAAACTTATGGAGATGTAGACTCATGTTTTATCTGGAGATTTCAGGCGTCCGGGAGTGGTTGAGAATTGCTGGAGTCCAGGCTTCGCTATCCCATTTTTTCACATTGCACAATTGGGCATCCCCAATTTTGAGTCTGAAATCTACTGGCTCGAATGGAAAGAACCATATGAGCCGTATGCGAATCATCAAGTTGTCTAAACCTTTGCTATCCTCTGATAAATATTTCTGATAATAAATAGATTAACTTGACAATGCTCGAAGCGTACATGTATATACATTTGTAGATAGGGATCAAAAACATTCAGTATATTCCGCGAATTCCAATTCTAACAAGCACAAAATTGTAAAGTAAATCGCTAGCGAAGAACATCGATTGCGATTCGTGCCCAACAAGCAATTATTAGGCTGCTTCATGACCAGATGATTTTCCAGAAGATTGGCACGGTCTGATTCTTGTAGACGAAGCTTCGGCTGATGTTTCCCGTCGGCCAGTTTCCTTTCACTCTTTGCTCACTGCCCTTGTGCCTTTCCCTATGTTGTGAGGCGAGGTTCGAAAGGAATTCTCTTAGTAAATTCGCATGCGTGGCAAAAGGAATCGAAATAGCGGTTGAGAAGTGATGGCCGCAACTCTTAATATGTTTCATGGCTTGCAGCAAAAACAAGCCGCTGGTTTACATGCTTCCCAAGGTGCTAGAAAGCAAGTTGAACTGAATTCTGTAGAAGCGTCACGTGCAGGCGGAGAACAAACGGCGGAGTGGTCGGGTGTCTCCCCTGATCTGGGAGCTCGGATGATCAAGTGCCGGATAAATGTGTACGTAATCACAAGGAAAGCTCTTCAAGCGATTGAACCGGCACTGATTCAGGCGAGTAAGTCTTCTGAGCTGGATAACGAAACGTAAACGAAATTCGTACTACTCTGCCAAGGCATTGTCCTTTCTTATGCAGCGAGATGCCACGTGCGTTATTGAAACCCAGTCCCCCTCGCCCATATCTTTCTACACGCGCGTGTGCATTATCACATACAATTCACTACAACGTCCAACCTTCATCCTCGAGGATGATGGAAGCTCATGCGTAATTGTTGTTCGTTGGTACTGGCCATTATCTGCACCTCACATAAGATTGGCTGACATAATAATGCCAACCTTTGGCGTCGCTGATGATGAGGCATGACACCTCCAAGTTCGTATCACAAAACCACTGCAGTGCGAGCCCACCTGACTCTCCTGTGATCCTTGCTTGCAATACCGAGCGTCTTTGGGAGAACGTTGCTTGAGCCAAATGTGAGCTAACGTAAAAAGCGGGCCATGACAACATTCCTATGAAGGAGGAACCGCTGCAACTCTTATTCACGGCCCCTTCGGGGTTTACACTCTGATCCGCCGGTGAGACATGTTGGTCATGTGCGTGCGGGAGTGGAACAACCTTAGGCAATCGCAATAACTTTATCGGCAATACTTCAATGTGCATGTATTTACCTACTCTTGCAAATGATCACAGAGTTGCTGGCTCATGTTGGCCTGCCAGGTTGATTTAATAATCGAGATGTTATAGACTTGTAAATCTGGCCTTCCTGTGCACGGTCCAGGTGTTAAACAAGCTCCAATTAAAAAGGTTCCAAGAGACACGCGCATTTGGAACGAACAATGGAAAATGAAACTGCTCCCGCCCGTATATTTTGAACACTCTCTAGTTGTCTCGATGCATGTCCGAGGGTCTGAGCAAGATTAAGCTGCCCAAACGGACCGAGCGGGCCAATCCGCATGATGGGCGATCATCTGTTTGAGTCGTAGTGGCGTGGGGAGTCTAGTCGGAAGCATTTTAGCACAGGGGTTCAGCTGAGTAAAACAGCATAAACAAGTAGCGGTCAGCTTGAGTTAGTTTTGGCTGTTAGTGGCCAACCCGACTTGGACGCATTGGAAAGCTTCGCCACGCACCCTAGACCGGAAGGCTATAGGATCTACCATCAATGTAGCATATTCACTGCCACAGCCAGCACTGATATCTCCAGCCGCAGAACTCGCTTGCTACAGGATAGATATATGCCGAGTATCTGTTCCTGCAGTCAACACTATCTCTTCCTCTACGCCCGAATTTCCTCGCTGAAGTCTTCAAGCGCCCCGAAAGACACACAAAGCAACAACAAGATGCCATCTGGATCCGGCCAGAGAACCACGCAGCTGAACGGGTCTCACATGCCAACACAAAAGGCAGGAACGGAGATTGGAGAACACACGCCATTAGATGACCGATTAGACCATGTCCTGGAGTGCGCCAGAACTGTTGGATTTGACAGCCTGGACTCCCTTGTGGCACAATACTATACCGCCGACTTTTGCTCGAATATGTCTCTATCCAATCATCAGCGCATGAGCCGGAAACGCCACTTGCCAGGGATTGTCGCGGGGCTACGGAGCAGTGCGAGCAGCTGGTCATCTTGGGAAAAGGAAGGCTTCCAACATGAAATCCTCCGGACTGCTGAGAATTTACTGGTGGAAGAGCTGAGGGACTCGAGCCGTAACGGTGATTTGCAAGAGCGTTTGCGCAGCACAGTCATGGAATATTCAAGTCCACGAGGTGGATGTAGCGGAGAAAGCTCGGATCTTCAGGCTTCATCAGTGCCACCAGTCTACAACACAATCAAGGACGATGTTGGTGAAGTCAACCTCCCGCTGTTTACAAAAGCTAACGAGACCGACAGCTGCCCAACCTATGGGCATTCCTGACAACTCTAATACAAAGCAACGAGGCGCTGAACATGCACGAGCACTCGCGGATCGTCTTGGCCTCAGTGATGCTTCTTCACGTCGCGGGGCGGATTCCGCAGGCGGAGTTGATCAACGGGCTCCGGTCTTGTCTGGACATGAACAAGATGCACGAATGGGGAGATACCTCAGGATAGCGGCCAAGCTCCCGCTTTCACTTGGCCCCGTCAACATTCTCTTCAAGTGTAAATAGCTTCCACATGCGACACAGCCATCTGATCTGCGGCCCAGTCCGAAGCTGTAAATTGCTCGTAATGTTACTTGACTTTGGGCATGACTCGCCGTAAAGGTAGAACGAGGTGTCGCGTTGCGGCGGACGTGATTGGCGTCCTGTACGAGAGTCGGGCCGCCGGGCCTGGCTTAGTGTCCGGATGACAGACAGTAATCCGCGCCGCGGGCTCCCGGTGGGCCCTCGCCCCGTCCCGCGCGCTGGCACACTGATACAGGGGGTAGCGAAATTTATGTTACCCCGTATTGGCCAAACAGCACATTCAGCATAGTGGATTGTAGATTGTAGAAGAGTCCACCCATCCAACCATAATATGATGTGCGAAGGCAATTGAAGCAGCCACCCGGGCGTAGATGTAGTTTAATATGTATAGGTAGCCAAAGCAGTCGTCTGGATGCAGATGCCGTAGAAGGTTAGAAAATTCTGCGTCTGGACGACTGCTTCAAGTATTTATATGCATTGTGTTGCGGTCTGAAGAGCGGATTTTCCTGTCACCTGCTGTGCCAGGTATCACTAAAATCGTGCCCCCTTGTGCTGACAGAAGCTTAGCCACCGGAACTCTCGGGCAGTGCGAGCCCAGGGCCTTGCGCTGGGTTGGTGCGCAGCACCACGACTGGCCTTGAGTGATATAGCGGGCGTCCGTTTGCGGGAGCTCGGGCAGCTCGAAGACACCCTCATTGCCCAGACTCTTCTCAAGAAAGAAAAAGAAAAAAGAAAAATGCATCTCATCCTGACAGGTGCGACGGGGCTTATTGGCTCCGTCGTGCTCGCTATTATGCTCGATGACCCCGCCGTCACCAAGATTTCCATCGTCAGCCGCAAGCCGGTGCCGCAGGCCGACGGACACGCGAAGGCGGAGGTCATCATCCAGGAGGATGTGGCCAAATACGATTCGGCGACGCTGGCGAAGCTGAAGGGCGCACATGGCTGCGTCTGGGCCCTCGGGCCTCCGTTGATGTCGGTAACAAGAGAGTGAGTTGCATTGCAGCGCCGCCGGCAAACACCACGGGGCCAGGGAAATGCTGATGGCACGGCAGCGAGTACGAGTACGCACACATCGAGTTGCCCGCAATTGCTGCAAAGACATACTCCACGTTGAGCGACAATTTCAACTTCGTCTACGTCTCCCGTATGTTGCACTCGCTCTATCTCTCCCGCCCGCGCCAAGTTGAGGTTGTCAGGCTGACAGTTGCGACCCAGACGATGGCATCGACGAGCCAGGTAGCCGCCGGATGGCTGCGTACGACGTCAAGTTCCGGGCGGAGGAGAAGCTGCTGAAGCTGAGCGAGGAGACGCCGTCGCTCAGCTTCTACTCGGTGCGGCCGGCGTTGATCGACTACTCGTACCACACGGCCGTCCACCCGTACATCAAGTACCCGCTGCCGCTGCCCAAGAAGATTTCCAACTGGATCTTGATCCCCGTCTTCAGGTTCTTCGGGTCGGTGAATGTGACGCGCTCCGAGGATCTCGGGACCGTCTTGACCGAGCTGGCGTACGGCGACGGCGCCGATCTTACGGTCGAGGGCGTAACGCACGGAGGCCGCTATATTGGCGTGGTTGGGATGGCTAACTATGTGAAAGATAGGAGGGCGAAGGGAGAAGGGGTGGGAGCATAGTGATGATCTAGTTACTTGCTTTGTTTCTTGTCATTTTTTTTGGAGCTGTGACGGCTTTCGATGTTCTCCTTCTTTATTTGTACTGTACTAGTATCATAGAGTGATTCCCCGGTTTCCAAGCAGGCAAGAAGAGAGCACGCGGCAACGACTTCCTATGTTTGCACTGCGCTAAACGTGGACTAGCGCGCCCCGCCGCGAGGTGCCCTGGTCCCCGATTCTGCTCTCGCGACGCCAGAATCCCGCGCTTCCAGAACCTGAACGCACACAGCTGGCTGCATCGGTATCAGCGATCGCCTCTACCTTCCCAATCAAACGCAGCAAGTCATCATGCTCGCCACATGCTGCGAGGACCGGACCGCTGGGTGCACGCCCACGTGTCGGAGCGAGTCATCCGTACCTGCAGCCGCCGTCTCCGTCCTCTCGGCAGCGTTGTCGCTCCCTGGGCTGCCTCCACGCTCTGAATCGCACGAGTGCTCCAAGCCTCCTCGATGAAGCAGCTTGAAGCTCGCCTCTGAGCTTGCACACTGACCACCGCTGGCTCGCAGCTCTTACTCAGACCAGCCCGAACCCCAAGTAGACACCGACTGCATTACGTGGAGCCCGCTCCCATTGGCTCGCCTGCCCACCTGCGCACTGCGGAACCCCCGGCTTCTCTTCGCCCTCTGTCCGCAGCCGCAACCGCTGGTGGTCCTTACGTGAATGTGCACAAGGCTGGACCGACATCTTACTACGGTCCAGCTCCATCGCGGCTGCCATGAGCCAATTCGCCTGCCGCGCACCGGTAGTTCCACGGACTACCTCAGCGGCTCCGCGCTCGAGCCTGCGCTTGTCGCGCAATTGGTTAGCATGCTCTCGCATTGTTTGTACACGGTATTATTGAGTTGATGTGTCCCTTTCGATCTTGCCATGTCGTCTCGCACCCGTTGACCCTCACCAAGCTGCTGCACCGTGCCGGAACCTCCAGACTAACTGTCCCAACTGTCTCTCTTTTTCCCTTTTCTCCTTCACCCACCTGTATCGCTAACCGTACAACTGTAATCCCCTCATTTCGCAATGGCACACCCTATGCTTTTTCGGATGGAGCAGCAGCTTCTGGCGGATCCCGCCGTTGGTCAGGCCAAGGTCCTAAACCTGGCCTCGAGCGCCGCGGAGCCACAATCCGCTGTTGTGCTTTCCCTGCGGAGCTCTCCCGACGGCCCTGCTGCGGACCCCTCAACTGTGAAGGAAATCCGCAGAAATTTGATCAAGAGCTTGGGAAACGACGGCGGCAAGGGAACGGTCCCGAAAAGATGGGTCCTTATGGACGACCTGCCCGTAACGAGCGCGGGCCTTGTGGACGGCGAAGCTCTGCGTCTGCGGCTGAATGACATGCAGGCAGAAGCCCAGGAAAACGCACTTGCATCGCCGATGGAGAGGAAGCTGCGCCAAGTTGTTGCCGATGTGTTGCGGCTGCCGCTGGCCGAAGTCCGGCTTTCCACCTCCTTCATCCGGCTTGGAGGAGACTCCATCACCGCCATCGAAGTCATGGCACGGTGCCTGGCTGATGGCTTCACTATCAACGTTCCCGAAATCATGACCTGCGAGACCCTTGCCAAACTGGCTTCCTTGGTGGCCCCTGCAGCCGACTCTGTTGGATCCACCCAGTCTTCGATTGACGCCTCGGATGCATTCGCGCTGAAGCCCGAGACGTTGGCGTACTGGAACGCGCCTATTGATTGGTATGAAGACGAAGTTGGAGCATCGAGCGGATTCGAGATTTCAGAACCGGATGCCCATTTGCTTCTTGGCGGCCTTGAGACTACGCTGAAGATGACTCCGGCCGAAATCTGCCTTGCCGCCATCATGTACTCGTTTCGGACCATATTCACCGATCGCGAAGTGCCTCCCGTCATTGCCATCGGGCCGGACCCGCAAGCACCCGCCCAACCGTTGAAAGTTCCCGTCGAAGTGACACTTTTGCGGGAGGATGACTTCAAGCAGGCCCTGCGCCGCACAAAAGACGCTGTTCGCGGAGCCGCCGCCTCTTTGGGAGGATCCCCAGTAGCCAGCCCCTCCTTTGTCGAGCTCGTCGTTGACTACGTCGACGAGCGCCGGCCGGGCACGCCCCCCATTCCACTTGGCAATGGCCAGGTCAACGGCAAGGCCAACGGACACGGCCACATGTCCGGTAGAAAGAGATCACGCGAATCAAAGGCACTTTTTGAAATAACCGTCAGGGTTGACATGCGCAACCATGTAACGCTCGAGTTTGATCACCCGCGGAATCTCCAGCGCCGCGAGGACGTTATGAACTGGGTGGATCGCTGTCAGGAGCTGCTTCAGGGCGGTCTTTCCTCTCTGGTATCCTCAGCTCCAATCTACTCCCTCACAGACTTCGCACTCCTCTCGCTCGACACATACTACGAACTGGACGACTTCACCGGGAATAAGCTGGCAGCGCTGGAAGGCGCGGCAATCGAAACCGCCTACCCGTGCTCTGCAGTCCAGGAAGGCATCCTGCTCGCTCGGATCCGGTTTCCCGAGAGCTACCGCATCGAGCGCGTGTTCGAGGTAGAAAGCTACGGACCCGCCAAGGTGGACTTGGAGAAGCTCGAGGACGCTTGGCGGACCGTTGTCAGCCGCCATGCAGCTCTGCGGACCGTCTTTGTTACGAGCTCGCGCGAGGGCGCCATGTTCGATCAGGTCGTGCTCCGAAGCATCGAGCCGGAGATTGCGCGGATAGGCCCCTTCAGAAATGGCACGGCAGCCACCCCGGTCCTGAACGCGTTGGAACCTGCTGAGTTCGTGGATGCTCAGCCCGCCCACCGCTTGACTGCTTGTAGGACGGCCGACGGTCGCGTGTTTTGCAAGTTGGAGATCAGCCACGCCGTGGTAGACGGCATGTCTGCGGGCGTCATCTTCAGGGACCTCAGACTCGCGTACAGCGGGCTGCTTCCGCCGGGACCCGCCCCTCTGTTCAGCGACTACATCTCCTATCTCCAACGGCATGCGAAGAAACCTGCGCTGCAGTACTGGGCCGACCATCTCCAGGGTGTCAGCCCATGCCACTTCCCGTCCATAGTGGACCATGTCTCAAAACCGGTGGAGCTCAAATCCGTTTCTATCGCCATTGGTTCGATGAAGAACCTCCAAGGCTTTTGCAAGGCGCAGGGCGTTACGTTTGCGACCCTCATGCAAGCGGTCTGGGGAACTGTACTCCGCGCCTACACCCAGTCCGACGACGTCTGTTTTGGTTTCCTCTCATCAGGCCGTGACGCGCCACTCGCTAATCTGCAATCCATGGTCGGCTGCCTGATCCACATGCTGGTCTGCCGCATAGACTTTGGCGGCTATGCGAGCTTCAGCAGCTTGCTCCAAGATCTGCAAAACACGCTTGGCCGCAGTTTTGTGAACCAGCACAGCTCCCTTGCCGAGATCCAGAATGCCCTGGGCCTGGACGGGCTACCGCTCTTCAACACGCTCATGTCTATTGACTACACGGCCATTGGCGAGACGGACGGCGATTCCGCCATAAGCTTCAAGCAGATGGTCAACTACGCCTCCACCGAGGTAAATTGCTAGGCCCGCGTGCAAATCCGTTCTATGCTGACTGTTTTTCCTGTAGTACGATATTACCCTCACTATCGACTCCACGGCCAAAGGGCTGGCCTTCCAGCTGGCATATCAAACTTCTGTCATGTCTGAGGCGCAGGCCGACAGCCTGGCGAGTTCCTTCACTAAGGTCCTGGATTTCATTACGAGCAGCCCCGACGCTACGCCATCAGCTGCTGTGACCGTCGGCGACAGGGATCTGGCCCAGCTGGCAGCCGAGTGCCATGTTCCCCGGCGGGAGCAGTCATGCGTGCACTGGCTTATCGAAGAGCAGATTGAGGCGCGCCCAGACGCGCCTGCCATTGCATCGTGGGACGGCGATCTCACGTACGCGCAGCTCGGGGCCCACGCATCGCGGCTGGCGCAGCGGTTGCAGCGCCTCGGCGTCGGCCCTGAAGTGATGGTGCCCATCTGTTTTCCCAAGTCCACTTGGGCCGTGGTTGCCATGATTGCGGTCCTGCAGGCGGGCGGAGCATTTGTGCCGCTGGACCCCGGCGCGCCCAAGGCGCGGCTGCAGAGCGTTCTTGAGGACACGGAAGCTACGCTCGTCCTCGCGGCTCCCTCTACAGCCGAGAAGCTCCAAGACTTGGCTGTCACCGTCCTCTGCGTCGACGAGGACATCCTCGCCGCGCTGCCAGTCCCAACGGAGCCCGTGACATCGTCGGTACAGCCTCACAACGCTAGCTTCGTTATCTTTACGTCCGGTAGCACGGGCAAGCCCAAGGGTATGGTCATGGAGCACGGCGGTACGGCCACGGTGGCGGGGGCATACCCCAAGGAGCTCTCAATCGGCCCTGGCACGCGGGTGCTGCAGTTCTCGGCGTACACGTTCGACATGGGCGTGCTTGACCCGTTGACGGCGCTGGCGCGCGGCGGCACACTGTGCATACCGTCGGACGCGCAGCGCGTCAACGACCTCGCAGGCGCCATCAACACCCTCGGCGCCACCTGGGCCTTCCTGACGCCCACCGTTGCCGACATGCTGGACCCGCGCAGCGTGCCGGGCCTCAAGCTGCTCGCGCTGGGCGGCGAGGCCATTGCCCCGCGCACCGCCGACCGCTGGAAGGACTCGGTGGCGCTGCATGGCCTATATGGCCCCGCCGAGGCCTCCGTCTGCGCCTGGAACCCGGCGCTGGGTAAGTCCGGCAAGAAGACCACTAACCTGGGGAAACCCCTCTGCAGTGCTTTTTGGATCGTCGACCCTGCTGACTTTAGGCGCCTCGTACCGCTGGGATGCGTCGGCGAGCTGTTGATCGAAGGGCCCATGCTCGCGCGCGGCTACCTCAACGTCGACGCCAAGGCCGCCGCGAACTGGCTGGAGGACGTGGACTGGCTCCCCGGAGGAGGCAAGAGGAGGGTGTACCGCACAGGGGACTTGGTAAGGCAGAATGGGGACGGTACTTACGATTTCGTAGGTCGCAGGGACACGCAGGTGAAGCTGCACGGCCAGCGCGTCGAGCTCTCCGAAATCGAATCCCGGGCTCACGAGGCGCTCCCGGACACGGCGGCCTCGCTGGTCGAGGTGCTCAAGGCAGATGATGGCCAGGCTGACGCCCTCACCCTTTTCCTCTGGTTCACTGGTGGACCGCACTTCCAGCCCGGCCCGGCCCGCTTCGCCGAGGCCCTGTCGCCGGACCTGCGCGCTCTGATATCGGATCTGGACGCGTCGCTGGCGAAGGTTCTGCCGTCTTACATGGTGCCATCTCTTTACCTCGTCGTACAAGGCAGCCCCGAGCAGACGACGTCCGGCAAGGTGAATCGCCGCGCCCTCGTGCAGATGGGCGCGTCCCTATCCGCCGAGCAGCGTCTCAGCTTCTCGCTCGATACAGCTAAGAGCGAAGAGGTGCCGGCAACGCCCATGGAGAAGTTGCTGCAAAGGCTCTGGGCCGAGGTGCTGCGGATCGACGCGAGGCTGATCGGCCGCAGCAACAGTTTCTTCCGCCTGGGCGGCGACTCCATTGCTGCTATGAAGCTCGTCACGGCGGCTATGCAGAAGGGCATGCGCTTGGACGTAGCCACCATTTTCAGGGCCCCTACTCTGGCGGAAATGGCTGCCCGCGCGGTTGTGGATGACCCAGAGCAGCTACAAGTCCTGGAGGCCTTCTCTTTGCTGCCGGACGACGTTGACGTCGACAGCCTGCGGAGAGAGGTTTCTGAACTGTGCGGCGTTGATGCGCAAAATATTTCTGATGTGTACCCGTGCACTCCGCTGCAGGTCGGTTTGATGGCTCTTTCGTACAAGCAGCCCAAGTCATACACTGGCCGCATCGCGTACCTCCTGCCTGCCACTGTGGACCTGGAAAGATTCAAGTCTGCTTGGGCCACGGTGCTCCGCACTCACGCCATGTTGCGGACCCGGCTGGTCGACACCAAGGCTGCCGGCATTGTGCAGGTTGTTCTTGATGGCGAGGAAATAGAGTGGAAGTCCACGACAGACGTTGACGCCTACATGCAGCAAGATGCCGAGATCCCCATGGCCATCGGTGGCCGCCTGTCGCGGTACGCCATCGCCGAAGAGAGCGACGGCCGGCGGTTCTTCGTCTGGACTGCCCATCACGTCCTCTACGATGGCCAGTGTCTTCCATTGATCCTGCAGCAGGTTGAGGAAGCCTACCGCGGCCACGAGCTGGAAATGCCCGCCGCTTTCGCCGAGTTCATCCGATACACCCAGAGCCAGGCAACGCCGGAAGCAGAGGACTTCTGGCGCAGCCAGCTGGCCGAGTCCAGCAGAACTAATTTTCCAGCGCCGCCCCTTGCGGACAAACCTCGCGTGGATGGCGAGGTCATTCATAACATCGAAGTGGCTACGCAAGCACACCCCGGAATCACGCTCTCCACGCTTCTCCGCGCTGCATGGGGAATTGTACTGGCCAAGCACGCCAACACCGACGATCTCATCTACGGAATTACAGTCAGCGGCCGCAGCGCAAACGTGCGCTCCGTCGACCAGATGGTCGGCCCCACTATCGCCACCGTCCCGCTGCGCGTCCGCCTGGACCCGCAGCAAAGCATTCCGGAGTTCCTGAGCAGCCTGCAGAGCCAGGGCACCGACATGATTCCTTACGAGCAGTTCGGTCTCCAGAACATAGCCCGGCTGGGCGCCGGCGCGGAGAACGTGTCCTCGATCCAGAGCCTCCTCGTGGTGCAGCCGGTGGGACAAGACGCCGAGCCTCCGCTTGGAATGAACATGGAAAAAGTCCACGGCGCCGGATTCCACACCTACCCGCTCATCATCGAGTGCCGCTTCGCCGGCAACGCCGTTGAGACGCACGCGCTGCACGATGCCAACGTCGTGCCCGCTCCGCTGATGCAGGCAATCTGCGCTCAGTTCCAGCGCGTCATGGAGCAGCTCACCAGCGGGGCTGTCCAGAGGCTGGCTGACATCGATATGTTGACCGAGGACGACATGCTCCGCATCCAGGAGTGGAACAGCAAGATGCCCGAGGTGGTGACGGCCTGCGCCCACGACCTCATTCTCCAGCGCGCAACCGTGCACCCTGACGACATGGCCATCGTCGCGTGGAATGGTGACTTCACCTATCAGGAAATGGACCGTGCAGTCACGAAGCTGGCTATCCACCTCGTTGAGCTTGGAGTGGGCCCTGAGACTTTTGTGCCATGCTGTTTTGAAAAGTCGGCTTGGTACGTGATTGCGCAGCTGGCCGTTATGATGGCTGGCGGTGCGTTCGTGCCACTGGAGCCGTCGCACCCAACGAACCGCCTGCTCGACATCATCGAACAGCTGGACGCCAGGGTCATGATTACAACCCCCTCAACTGCGGCAAAATTTGCCCCTGGGACTGTGGCCAGTGTGGTAGAGCTGTCAGAAGCATACGTCTCATCGCTACCGGAGCCTGCCGGGCCGTTGGTCGGAAGAGCGGAGCCAAACAACGCTGCGTACTGTTTGTTCACTTCAGGCAGTACGGGTAAACCAAAGGGTGTTGTGATCGACCACGAGACGCTGTGCTCCAGCGCCGCTGGCCACGGCAAAGCCCTGGGCGTGTCGAAAGAGACGCGGGCGCTGCAGTTTTCCACGCACGTCTTCGACGCCAGCATCGTCGAAATCCTCACCACGCTCATGGCCGGCGGCTGCGTTTGCGTGCCCTCGGAGGAGGCTAGGATGAACAATATCACGGCAGCTATCAACGAAATGCAGGCCAACTGGGCCCTGTTCACGCCGTCATTCTCGCGCCTGGTGCGTGCTGAGGACGCTGCGTCTCTGAAGACACTGGTGCTCGGCGGAGAGGCAGTCAAGCCGGAGAACATCGCGCAGTGGCTAGGTAAGGTCCGGCTCATCAACTCGTACGGTCCTACCGAATGCACCGTCACCACCGTCGCACGCGAGATCACTTCCCCGGACGCGCCTCCCGCCACCATCGGTCGGCCGGTCAGCTGCAAGTGCTGGATCGTCGACCCGACGGACGAATCACGACTCAGCCCGGTGGGCTGCGTGGGCGAGCTGTTTGCTCAAGGCCCGCTGCTCGCCCGCGGCTACTTGCACGATGCCCAGAAGACGGCCGCCGCCTTCATCGAAAACCCGCCTTTCCTCACCGACCGTGTCGATGTCTCTGGTCTGCGCAAGCGCGTGTACCGCACAGGCGACCTTGTGCGCTATCTGCCTGACGGGAGCATCGAGTATATGGGCCGCAAGGAGAATTCGCAGGTCAAGCTCAACGGGCAGCGCATGGAGCTTGGCGAGATCGAGCATCACGTGCAGGAGAAAATGCAAGGCGCCAAGCAGGTTGTCGTGGACATCGTGAAGCCGGTCCAGGGCGCCCAACGGGCCCAGCTCGCCGCCTTCCTCTACTTTGGTGGTGATGATTCCAGCAAGAGCGCAGATGGGGATGATGCGTCGTGGCTGATGCCGATGGACGCGGAGCTGGAAACGGCAATCGCAGACCTCATGAGCACGCTCGCAATCGCCTTGCCGCAGTATATGATTCCGAGCCTCTACATCCCGCTGCGCCGGCTCCCCCTCGCCGTCTCGGGCAAGAGCGACCGTAAGAAGCTGGTCGAGATTGCAGAGAACATGTCTCCTGCAGAGGTGGCCAGCTACTCCTTAGCCGGCTCGGAAAAGCGCATGCCGACCACGGAGATGGAGCTCGAGCTCCGCGACCTCTGGGCTGCAGTGCTTGACATCGATGCCGAGTCCATCGGCGCCGAGGACAGCTTCTTGCGGCTGGGCGGCGACTCTATCGCGGCAATGCGTCTCGTGTCTGCCGCGCGCCAGCGAGGCCTCACCCTGACCGTCGCGAGGATCTTTAAGGACCCCCGCCTCTCTCAACTCGCTCTCGCAACCATCCGCGAGGATCAGAACGTGCAGGTGCTAGAACCGTTTTCGCTGCTCCCTAGCGACCTCTCTCGCGATCAGCTCTCCGAGGCAGTGCGTGCCCAGTGCGGCGTCGAATTTTCCAAGGTCCAAGACGCGTACCCATGCACAGCGCTACAAGAAGGCCTTATGGCCATCTCGATCAAGCAGGCCGGAGCCTACATTGCCAGAAACGTGCTTAAGGTACCCGCCTCCATTGACATCAACCGGCTGCGTAAGGCGTTCCAGACGGTCGTCCTTGCCCGCGAGATTCTCCGCACGCGCCTAGTCCAGTTCACCCACCGCGCGTCCGTGCAGGTCGTGCTCGAGGACGACTTCCACTGGGACACCGTGGGCAAGCTGCAGCCATACCTGGATCAGGACCCGCGCGCGCTCATGACATACGGCGCGCCACTGATCCGCTTCGCCGTCGCCAACGACGAGAGACATGGAAGGTGCCTCGTGCTGACGTTGCACCACGCCCTGTACGATGGCTTCTGCCTACCGCTCATCATGCAAGACGTGCAAAAAGCCTACAACGGGCAGGCCCTCGCCAAAGTTCTCCCCTTTTCCATCTTCGTCAAGTACCTCGACGAGGCCAACGGCGACGGCTCTGACGCGTACTGGACCGCTCAGACGGCGGGCGCAAAGCTCACACCATTCCCCCGCCTCCCGAGTAAGCAAACGCCCAAACGCGCAGATGCCGCGTTGCACCTGCGCGTCCCCTGCAGGCGCGCTGCCGGCTCCGACATCACTATGCCAACTATCCTGCGTGCCGCGTGGGCCGTCGTGCTAGCACGGTACACGGACTCGGAGGACGTCATCTTTGGCTCAACGCTGTCCGGTAGGAATGCGCCGCTGGGCGGCATTGATGCCATGATCGGTCCGGTAATTGCAACAGTGCCGGTCCGCGTGCGCGTCGAGCCTACGCAGTCGAAGTTAGAGTACCTGGAGGAGGTGCAGCAGCAGGCAGCCGACATGATTGCGTACGAGCAGAAGGGTCTGCAGAACATTGCCCAGCTGAGCGCCGACGCGAGGGAGGCTACGAATTTCCGCACCCTCATGGTAATCCAGAAGGGGGTTGCGCGGGCGGATCTGCTGGGCATGGAGAACGCCACGGAGGCCATGAACGACGGTTTCTACTCGTACCCCTTCATCCTCGAGTGTACGCCTTTCGACGACGTGATTGACGTCGACGCGCGTTTCGACGCCAACATCATCTCTCCAGAGCAAGTCGAGACGGCTCTGCACCAATTTGGCCTCGTCGTCAAGCAGCTGGTCAGCTCCGCCGACTGCCCCCTTGCCGACGTCGATATGTGCAGCCCACACGACCTCGAGCGCATCTACGCTCTCAACACCACTCTTCCGCAGGCTACTCCCGACCTGGTGCACAATATGATTGCCCAGCGCGTCAGGAGCCACCCTGACGCCGAGGCCGTGTGCGCGTGGGACGGCTCTTTCACCTACGCCGAGCTCGACAAGCTGTCTGACGCCCTCGCTGCGCATCTTAAGTCCCTCGGCATCGGCCCTGAATCTCTAGTGCCGTTCTGTATGGATAAATCCAAATGGGTGCTCGTAGCGATGCTCGGCATTATGAAGGCTGGTGGCGCGTTCGTCCCGTTGGATCCCGGTCACCCCTTTGCGCGGCGCCAGACCATTTGTAAACTCACGGGTGCTGAAGTCCTGATTGTTGCGCCCTCGACACGCGACATCAGCGAGGGCTTGGTCGAGACGGTCGTCGAGCTGACGCAAGACTCTGTCGCCTCGATGCCTGCAGCCTCCGCTGTTCTATCTGACGTCAATCCCGAAAACACCGTCTACGTTCTCTTCACGTCTGGCTCGACAGGCGTGCCCAAGGGCGTTGTCATGGAGCACCGCGCCGTGACGACCGCCGCACCGCTGTTCGGCTCGTCGATGAACCTGAACCAGGACTCGCGTGTGCTGCAATTCAGCAGCTACGTCATGGATATCAGCGTCATGGAGACCATAGTTGCCCTTTCGCAGGGCGCCTGTGTCTGCGTGCCTAGCGAGCACGACCGTATGAACGACCTCGCCGGCGCCGTCAACGCTATGCGCGCAAACTGGACGCTACTTACGCCCTCGGTCGGCCGCCTGCTGACGCCCGACTTGGTGCCATGCATGCGGACCATGACGTTCGGCGGCGAGCCCGTGGGCAAGGACAACGTCGAGACGTGGTTTGGACGGACCAACTTAATTCTGGTGTACGGGCCCTGCGAGACCACCATCGTCTGCTCCACCTACACCGTCCAGGACGTCGCCGACTCCCCAACCATCATCGGCTCCACCGTCGGTTCGCTCTTCTGGGTCGCCGATCCCGCCAACCACAACAAGCTCGTGCCCTTTGGCTGCGTGGGCGAGCTGCTAGTCCAGGGGCCTCTTATGGCTCGACATTACCTCGGGGATCCCGAGAGGACGGCCGCGTCCTTCATCGACGCGCCGCGCTGGCTGCCCGAGCAGCCTGCCGGCTTTGGGCGCAGGGTGTACAAGACGGGCGATCTGGTGAGGGCGCGGCCGGACGGCACGTTCGAGTGCCTGGGCCGCAAGGACACCCAGGTCAAGCTGCGCGGCCTGCGCATCGAGCTGGGCGAGGTCGAGCACCAGATCCGGAGCAGCCTGCCGGACGCGCAGCTCGCCGTCGCGGACGTGGTGTCCATGAGCGACGACCCGCAGGACAACCTACTCGCCGCGTTCGTGGCGCTCGCCGAGGACAGCGGGCTGCTCGACGGCATCGAGGTCGACGACGAGACTGCACCGCTGCCCATGACCAAGCCCATCTCGGCCGCGCTGACGCACCTCGTTGGCGCGCTGGCGGAGGCGCTGCCGCGGTACATGGTGCCGACGCTGTTCGTCCCGTTCAAGCGCATCCCGATCGTTGGCAGCGGCAAGACGGACCGTAAGCTGCTGCGCGAGTACGTCCGCGGGTTGACGAAGGAGCAGTTCGCCGCCCACTCGCTGGCCTCGTCGGAGAAACGCGCGCCCGCGACGCCCATGGAGTCCAGGTTGCAGGCGCTGTGGGCCGGTGTTTTGAGGGTGGAGCCGGAAAGCATCGGTGCGGATGACAGTTTCTTGCAGCTTGGTGGCGACTCCATCACCGCCATGCGCCTCATTACCGCCGCGCGTGCTGAGGGCATCGCGCTGAGCGTTAGCACCGTGTTCGATAGCCCGCGCCTGTCACAGATGGCGGCACTGGTTGAAGAATTGGAAGAAGAGGAGGAGGACGCGCCGGATGTGCTCGAGCCGTTCGCCCTGCTCAAGGACTCGGTCTCGATGGACGTGCTGCGCAAGGAGGTTGCAGTCCAGTGCGGCATCGACCCGGACTTGATACAGGACAGTTACCCATGCACACCGCTGCAGGAGGGTCTGGTCGCCCTTACTGAGAAGCAGGCCGGCTCGTACATCATGCAGTTGGTCTTCCAGCTGCCCGCCGGAGTCGATCTCGCGCGCTTCGAGAAGGCCTGGCGCGCCGTTGAGGCTTCCACCGACGTTCTGCGCACCCGCATCATCCGTCTTGCCGACGACAAGGACTTCATCCAGGTTGTCGTGAACGAAGCCGCGGTCTGGACCCACGGCACCGACCTTGCCGCTTACCTCGCAGCCGACAAGAGCGCCCACATGCACCTTGGCAGCCCGCTGGTGCGGTACGCGCTGATCCAAAACGAAGCTGACCAGACAGCGTACTTTATCTGGACGATGCAGCACGCAGTATACGATGGGTGGAGCTTGCGCCTCATGTTGGAGAAGTTCCATAATGCGTATGAAAGCGGTGGAGAAGCAGGAGAAGAAGGAGAAGCAGGCAGGTTCGCAGACTTTATCCGCTACGTGTCAGGCCAGGACGCCGAGGCTATGGCACAGTATTGGCGGACGGAGCTGGATGGTGCCACGGCCACGCTCTTCCCCCGCACACCCCAGCACCGGCACAAGTCGGGCGAGGGCGAGGTCTGGCGCAAGATCTTCCACGTCCAGCCACAGTCGCAGCTGGCCGTCACCAAGGCGTCAGTCGTCCGGGCTGCCTGGGCGCTGGTCGTCGCGCGGTACGCCGACACAAACGACGTCGTCTTTGGTGCCACGGTGTCTGGAAGGAACGCCCCGGTTGCGTCCATGGAGTCAATCATCGGGCCTGCCATCGCGACGATCCCGGTGCGGGTTCGTCTGGACGGCCAGAAGACGGTGGCCGCTTTCATGGCCGACGTGCAGCAGCAAGCCAACGCCGCGATTCCATACGAACAGCTAGGCTTGCAGAATATTGCCAAGGTCAGCGAGGACGCTCGCGGTGCCTGTGACTTTCAGAGTCTAATGGCGGTGCACCCGCCGCGGCTGACGGCCCAGGACCGCGACGCAACAATCCTTGACTTCCAGCCACGAGCCGAGCTGTCCACCTCGGACAGCAGCGGCTTCTTCAACTACCCGCTGGTGTTCCAGTGCCATCTGGGCGAGAGTGATGAGCTTGATGTCAGCATCGCTTTCGACACGGGGCTGTTCAGCGAGCAAGAGGCCGAGGCGCTGGGCTTCCAATTCGAGCGCGTGGTCCAGCAGCTCGTGGGCCCGCAGACAGACAGCCTGACAGTCGCCGAGGTGGATGTGTGCAGCGCCCGCGATGTGCGCCAGATGACGGAATGGAACGCCCGCGACTTGCCTGAGATTGTCGACGAGTGCGTCCACACGCTGATCGAGCGCCAGGCCGCCATCCGCCCGCAAGCCCCCGCCATCTCGGCATGGGACGGCCAGTTTACATACGCTGAGCTCGACGATGCTGCCAATCGCCTGGCGCACCACCTGCTGGCGGCGCACCAGATTGTCCCGGATACGCTGGTGCCCATTCTCTTTGAGAAGTCGGCCTGGGTGATTGTGTCGATGCTGGCCATCAACAAGGCTGGCGGAGCGTGGGTGCCGCTGGACCCCTCGCACCCGGAGGGCAGACACCGCGCCATCGTCGCCCAGACGGGTGCGCAGGTGGTACTGTCATCGCCAGCAAACGCGGCGCGCGCTGCCCTGCTCGCGCCGCACGTCGTCGAGGTGTCGCCAGCACTGGATGCAGGCCTGAAGGAGAAGTTGGGCGCCGTCGGCCGCCCTGAGACAGCCGTGACGCCCGCGCACGCTGTGTACGTCCTGTTCACCTCTGGCACCACGGGCGTGCCCAAGGGGATGGTGATGGAACACGGCGGTGTCAGCACCAGTCAAACCGCCATCTGCAAGCGCATACGCATCGGCCCCTCTGTGCGGTTCCTGCAGTTTGCGTCCTACGTCTTCGACATGTGTATCGGCGAGATTCTGCTGCCGCTGCTGTCGGGCGCGTGCATCTGCGTGCCGTCCGATGACGTGCGGACCGACGATATCGTCTCCTTTATCCGAGAACAGCGCATCAACTGGGCTTTCCTGACGCCATCGTACGCGCGTCTCCTGCATCCGGACCATGTGCCCTCGCTCGAGCTGCTCTTCCTTGCCGGCGAGGCCGTCGGTCTCGATCATCTGCGCACGTGGGTGGGCCGCGTCCGGCTGCTGAACGGCTGGGGCCCTTCGGAGACTTGCGTGGTGAGCACGCTGAAGGAGTGGACGGCGCAGGAAGCCAACCCGTCGCCGCTCGACATCGGCTCGGCCATCGGCTGCCGCTTGTGGATCGTCGACCCTGACCATCCCGCCCGCCTTGCGCCCGTGGGCTGCGTCGGCGAAGCCGTGATCCAAGGACCGACCATCACACGCGGCTATCTCGGCGGCCCGGCCCGCACCGCTGCCGCCGTCGTTACCGACCTCCCCGCCTGGGCTCTGGCCGACGACGACGACGACGACAACAACGACAACACCAGCAATGACAGCACTGGCCTCGACACGACATCCCCCCGCCGCTATGGCCGCTTCTTCAAGTCGGGAGATCTCGCCTATTACAAACCTGATGGGAGCGTCGAATTCGTCAGCCGCAAGGACACGCAGGTCAAGATCCGCGGCTTCCGCGTCGAGCTCAGCGAAGTCGAGCACCACGTGCGCAAGAGCTTCCCCGGCGGCATCGAGCAGGTCGCCGTGGACATCTTCAAGCGTCCCGGCGGCTCACCCGCCCTCGCCGCGTACCTCTGCTTCTCAGATGCCACACGCACCATCGCAGCGCGTGGTGGCGAGGACGCGGATGAGATGCTGCGCGAGATGCTGCTGCCCATGACGCCCGACCTCCAGGAGCGCGTGCAGGCTCTTATCGGCGACCTGGCCGTCTCCCTGCCGTCCTACATGGTGCCGACCATCTTCGTGCCGCTGGCCTTCATGCCCTTCGTCACCGCGCTGAAGCTCGACCGCATCAGCCTCGCGGCCGTGGCCAGCGCCGTCTCCGATGAGCAGCTGGCCGCGTACGCGCTGCAGGACACGCGCAAGCGCGCTCCCGCGACGCCGATGGAGATAGAGCTGCAAGGCATCTGGAGCAAGGTGCTGGGCCTGCCGCTCGAGGGCATCGGGCGAGATGACAGCTTCTTGCGGCTGGGCGGCGATTCGATCGCCGCCATCAGGCTCGTCACGCTTGCGCGGGAGGCTGGCATCTCGCTCACGGTGCGCGACATCTTCGACGAGCCCCGGCTTTCCGGCATGGCTGTCGCCGCCGCCGCCGCAGCTGGAGAAGGCGGCGAAGAAGTGGCGCAGGCGGCGGAGCCGTTCGGTTTGCTGCCCGCTGCCGTCCGTGAGACGCTCGCCAGGCGCGTCGAGGAGGAGTGCGGCGTTGCGGCCGATGCCGTGCAAGATGCCTTCCCGTGCACCGCGCTGCAGGAAGGCTTCATGGCGCTGGCCGAGAAGCAGCCCGGCTCGTACACGGCGCGCAACGTCTTCAAGCTGCCGCCGGCGGTCGACGTCGAGCGGTTCAAGCGCGCATGGGAGCAGACGGTCAAGAGATGCGAGCTCCTCCGCGCCAGGCTGATCCTGTGCGACGGCGTTGCCGTGCAGGTGATTCTCGACGAGCCCGTCGTGTGGGAGGAGCTGCGAGGGGAGGGCGGAGAAGATGGAAGGAGCGATGTGGCGGCCTTCGTCGCCGAGATGGAGAAGACGGCGCTGATGAAGTACAACTCCAAGCTGTCACGCTATGCCATTGTGACGGATGGCGAAGGGACGACTTACTTCATTTGGATGGCCCACCACTCCATTTACGATGGCTGGTGCCTGCCGCAAATATTTGCCATGTTGGAGAAGGCGTACGCGGGCGACGAGGCGAGCATCGATGCTCCCAGCTCGTTCCGCGGCTATATCGAGTATGTCCAGTCGTCCGACCCAGAGGACTCGGCCGCCTTCTTTAGAGAGGAGCTCCAGGGCGCCACGGCGGTCGATTTCCCGCGCGCTGCTCACGGGCGCGCGGCAAAGAGGAACGAGGTTCACCACGACGTCTTCAAGCTCGACATGCCCGTCGTCGGCCGTGCAGATGCAGACGTCACTGCGACAACGGTGCTGCGCGCGGCGTGGGCGCTGGTCCTGGCGCGCTGGACCGAGACGCAGGACGTTGTCTTTGGCACCACCGTGTCCGGCCGCAATGCGCCGGTGCCTGGGATTGACAAGATGCTGGGGCCGACGCTTGCTACGCTGCCTATCCGCATCAACACTGCTGCCAGCTCTAATCGGACGATAGCAGAGCTGCTGGACGCGACACAGCGCCAGGCCAACGCGCTGATCCCGCACGAGCACTACGGCGTGCAAAACATCTCGGCCGTGGCACGCGACGCCTGCGAATTCAGAAACCTTCTCGTCGTGCAGCCGGACCACCGCTACGCCAACGGGCTCGGCGTCGAGGTCGTCGACAACCTCGTGTCAGCCCACCAGGGCTACCACGTCTACCCTCTCGTGCTCGAGTGCCTGCTACACGCCGACGACATCACCCTACGCGCCACCTTCGACCCGCAGGCCCTCTCCCGCACCCATGCCGAGGCTTTGTGCCACCACCTGGCCACCGTCGCCGGCCAGCTGGCCCGCTGCCCGCCGCAGACTCCTGTGGCCGAGGTGCGGCTGTTCGGCGCGCACGACGAGGCGCTCACCCGCGCCTGGAACCCGAGCCCTGCCCCGCTGCTGACGCACGCTACGCTGCACGGCGAGATCGCTGCCGCGGCGGCCGCGAGCCCCGATGCCGAGGCCGTCTGCGCGAGCGGCATCAGCTTCACGCACGAGGAGCTGGACCGCAAGGCGGCTCGGCTGGCGCGCCGTCTCAGGAGGTTTGGTGTGGGCAGGGGCGATTTGGTGCCGCTGTGCTTCGAGAGCTCCGTGTGGTACGTTGTTGCCGTCCTGGGGGTGCTGAAGGCTGGCGCCGCTTTCGTGCCGCTCGATCCGAAGCACCCCAGGGATCGACGGGAGGCTGTTGTTGAACAGCTCGGCGCTAAAATCCTGCTTGGTAGTCGCCTGGGCGTGGAGAAGTCGGGAGGGATGGCGGAGGTATTGGTTGAGGTCTCTCTGGAGGCAGAAGAGGTGTTGGAAAGGGGGGAGAAGGAGGAGAGCAAAGAGGAGGATGATCACTGTGAGCACACGGTCACTGCTGAGGACGTTGCGTACGTTATTTTCACGTCTGGCAGCACGGGCAAGCCCAAGGGTGTGGTGTTGCAGCACGGATCCGTGTGCACCGCGAGCCGCAACCACTGGGAGCCGTTTGGCGCGCAGAAGCGCGTGTTGCAGTTTGCCGCGCACGTCTTTGACGCGTCTATCTTCGAGATCTTCACGACACTGATGCACGGCGGGTGCGTCTGCGTTCCGTCCGAAGAACAGCGCATGGATCCGGCGGCGCTAAGCTCGTTCATCAACGAGGCACGCGTCGGCTCGGCTTTCATGACGCCCGTTATGGCCCAGCTGCTTGATCCGGCCAGCATCCCCACCATGAAGACCATCATCATCGGCGGCGATGCGCTCACGCCCGCCGCCGTCGGGCCGTGGATCTCGGCCGGCAGGCAGGTCATCGACGGGTACGGCCCCACCGAAACGTGCGTCTTCATGACCAGCTACACGCTCAGCTCGCCCGACGATGTCACTCTGATTGGTAAACCTCGCGGCTATCGCGCCTGGGTTGTTGAACCCGACGACAGCAGCGTGTTGGCACCTGTTGGCTGCGTCGGCGAGTTGGTAGCCCAGGGCCCCTGTCTGGCGGCCGGCTACCTGCACGATGAGGCCAAAACCCAGGCCTCATTCATCGCCGCCCCCGTCTGGGCCTGTGATGATCCCGCCGCTGGCACGCGCATGTACAAGACTGGTGACCTTGTGCGGTACGGAAATGACGGCAATCTCGAATTCCTTGGGCGCAAAGACACACAGGTCAAGATTAACGGTCAGCGCGTCGAACTTGGGGATATCGAGCAGCACCTACGCGCCAGCGGCCTAAAGCACGTCGTCGTTGGCATCATCCGCCGAAGTGGTGATAAGGACGCTCTCGCGGCCTTTTTCTCCACTGCGGATGACGCCCACGCCGTCGATAACGCTGCTGGGGCCTTCCGACCGCTCGAGAGTGAGGATAAGCAGCGCCTGGCCAGCCTTGTTGCCCGCCTCGAGGGCGCGCTGCCCGCGTACATGATCCCGTCGCTGTTCTTTCCGCTGATTTTCCTGCCCCTGACAACGTCTGGAAAGGCCGACCGCAAGAGCATGCTCCAGTATGCCACGAACCTGCCGCGCGATCAGCTTCGCCAACACGCTCTCGATAGCGGCGCCAAGCGGGCCACCGAGACGCCCATCCAAAGGCAGCTCCACGCGCTTTGGGCACAAGTCCTGCGGCTTGACGCTGAGACGATTGGCCTCGATGATAGCTTCTTCCGCCTCGGTGGAGATTCGATTGCCGCAATGAGGCTCGTCGGCGCCGCCCAGGATCAAGGGCTGCGGCTGACCGTCGCCGCCATCTTTGAGAACCCGCGTCTGGAAAGCATGGCCGAGGCGGCGGCATCAATGACACACGAGGGCGAAAATGATTCCCGACCACCGCCATTCAGCATGTTGCCGTCTATGGATCCTGAGGAGATTAAGAAGCAGGTGGCCGAGCGGTGCGGCGTTGAGCCCAGTTTGGTGCGTGACGCCTACCCGGCGACGGCGCTGCAAGAGGGCGTTATGAGTTTGTCTCTCAAGCAACACGGCACTTATATCGCCCGCAATGTGTTCCGCCTACCGCCTCACATCGACGTTGACAAACTCAAGGCGGCATGGGAGAAGACGCACCAGGCGCACGATATCCTATCCACGCGCATCGTCATGCTACCCGGCATGACGGTGCAGGCCGTCATCGACGACAATATCGTGTGGCAGGACGGCAACGACCTCGACCGCTACCTGGATCAGTGCAAGGACGCTTTCATGGACTACAGCATGCCCCTTGCGCGGTATGCCATCATCGACGAAGGAGGAGAAAATAGATACATGGTCTGGACGCTGCACCACGCTATCTATGACGGTTGGAGCGCCAGCTTGGTTCTTGAGATTGTACAGGCAGCCTACTTGGGCGCTGAGGAGCCCGCCGCAGTGCCTTTCTCATGCTTCATGCGGTACGTTGCTGAGTCAGACGCCGACGCATCGGCGGAGTTTTGGCGACAGCACACGGCGGGCGCGGAGCAAGCGTCGTTCCCCCGGCGATCGCCAGCAGACGGTGGAGCCAAGAAGGAAGAGGACTGGAACCGCATCCGCCAGACACTGCCCCTGCCACATGGCGCGACGGCCGCCCACGACGTCACCGTCAATACGCTGCTCCGCGCCGCCTGGGCCCTGACTCTCGCCCGCCACGCCGACGCAGACGACGTCGTGTTCGGTGTCACGGTATCCGGCAGGAACGCTCCCCTCAACAATGTCGAGCGTGTAATGGGCCCGACCTTCGCCACGGTCCCGCTGCATCTACGTATCGACTTAGGGCAGGACCTTGACGACTTCATCCAGGGCATCCAGCAGCAATCTATTGACGCCATCCCGCACGAACAGCTCGGCCTGCAGCGTATTCGCGAGTTGGGGCCTGATGCTCGCAACGCGTGCTCGTTCCAGACCTTGCTGGTGGTCCAGGCCGCCAGCGAGCGGAACCGGGCGCAGAACTCGATGGGCCTGGAGGTGGTAAATGTGCCCGCAACGGACGAGGGATTCCGCTCCTACCCCATTGCCATGGAATGCTTCCTGCACGACGACAAAATAGTCGTAGACTCTCACTACGACGCCAACATAGTGGCCACACCCCTCATGCAAAAGGTCGCCACGCACTTCAGGCACGCTTTCGAGCACCTGCTGGCACCCAGGGAACCCACCAAGGGCTGGCCGCTACGCTCCGTGGAGATGGCGGGCCCCGAGGACGAGGAGCTGATTGAGCGGCTCAATGGCGCCAGGCTGCCCGCACAGGTGGACGACTGCTTGCACAAGATTATCGAACGCCAGGCTGTCGCCCACCCTGATGCCGAGGCGCTATGCGCCTGGGACCTCCAGCTCACCTACGCCCAGCTCGATAAGGCAGCCGCAGACCTCGCGTGTCACATCGTCAACCTGAGCGCCGGCTCCCCTGGAACATTCATTCCAGTTTGCTTCGAAAAGTCTGGGTGGGCTATCGTTTCGATGATCGCAGTGATGAAGGCCAGTGCAGGATTCGTGCCGCTTGACCCAACCCATCCTATTGAGCGTCGCGTGGAGATTATCGAAGAGGTTGGCGCAAAGGTCATTCTGGCTTCTTCTGATGCAGCTCCTGCTCTTATGGGACTGGTTAAAGATGCGAAGGTGGTTGTTGTCTCGCCTTCCTTCGTGGAGTCGCTCGCCGCAGAGCCTCCTGCGCAGGTGAAAGGAGCCAAACCCGTTCTGCCAACCGACGTCGCCTACGCCTACTTCACCTCCGGCAGCACCGGCAAGCCTAAGGGAGTGGTCATGGAACATAAGTCCATCTGTTCCGGCCTGGCAGCGCAAGCCCCGGCGGTTCGCATCACTTCCTCCACCCGCGCCCTCAACTTCTCAGCCTTCGTTTTCGACGCCTGCTTGCTCGAGATCTTTGGCACCCTTACCCAAGGTGGGTGCTTGGTGGTGCCGTCGGACAGCATCCGCATGAACGGGCTGGCGCAATTCATGAACGACACCAAGACCAACTTTGCCATCTTCACGCCCACTTTCGCCACGACGATGAGGCCCGAGGAGGTGCCCGACTTGCGAGTGCTGGTGCTCGGCGGTGAGGCGGTGCGCAAGGAGAATCTCGACACCTGGCTGCCCGCGGTCGAAGTCATCAATGCATATGGCCCGACCGAGTCCTGCATCGCCGTCGTCTTCCACAGCTTCACCGCACCTGACCAGGCCACCATTATCGGGCGCGCCGAGGGCGCCGTTGCGTGGATTGCCGACGCCGACGACTACAACCGGCTCGCGCCCGTCGGCTGTGCGGGTGAGCTCCTGATCCAGGGCCCGTCGCTCGCACGCGAGTACCTCAATGACAAGGCAAAGACGGCCGGTGCGTTCGTCGAGCCGGCCTGGCTGAAGGACCGCTCCAAGCTGTCGCCCCGTGTGTACAGGACGGGTGATTTGGTCAGGTACACGGCAGAAGGCACGATTGAATATATGGGCCGCCGAGATGCTCAGATCAAATTGCGTGGCCAGCGCCTCGAGCCCGGCGAGATTGAGTACCAGATCAAGAGGAACCTGGGCGGCGATGGTGTACAGGTGTCGGTCAATCTGCTCAAGGGCGCGACTGCTGCGAGCGCCGCTAATTTGGCAGCCTTCATCTGCTTCGACCCCGCGGCTGCAACTACCGGCGGGGATGACGACTTGCTTCTGCCCATGGATGAAGCCACCACCGAGAAGGTCCAGGAGCTCGGCCGTAACCTCGCCAAGATGCTGCCAGAGTACATGGTACCGACCATATTCTTTCCCGTGCGCCAGATGCCCATGGCCACGTCGGGCAAGACGGACGCGCGCCGCCTCAAGAATGCAGCCCTGGCCCTGACGCACGAGCAGCTCAAGCAGTACCTGCTGTCCACTGTCGGCGAGGGTGCCAAGCGCCCTCCGCAGACTGAAATGGAGATCAAACTTCAGCGACTGTGGGCCACGACCATCGGCATCCCCGTGGAGGAAATCGGGCTTGACGACAGCTTCCTCCAGGTCGGCGGCGACTCGGTGTCAGCCATCCGACTGGTCACCAATGCCCGCGCCGAGGACATACATACGCTAACTGTTGCTACCATTTTCTCGAGCCCGCGGCTTGAGGACATGGCACGCGAATGCGAGGCGTTGCAGGCGTCCGAAAAGGAGGAGGAAGAGGCCGCCGTTGCCGCGGCTGCGGAGAGGAAGAGGCCGTTTGGCCTCCTTCCCGACGACATCTCCCCGCAGCGCGTCCAAGAAGCTGTTGCCGAGCAGTGTAACATAGCGTCACCATTCTCGGTCGAGGATGCTTACCCGTCCACTGCGCTACAAGAAGGCATGATTACCCTTACAGAAAAGGAAGCAGGGACATACGTTGCTCAGAACGTCTTTCGCCTCGACGCTGCGGCTGACGTTGGCCGCTTCAAGAGCGCATGGGAATCGGTGGTTGCAGCCGTCAAGATCCTACGTACCCGGCTGCTATCTATTAATGAGCGGTGTGTCCAAGTCGTAGTCAATGAGGACATCACATGGCACACGGCAGACTCTCTCGAGGAGTATCTCGCCCATGAGAAGACCCTGTCCATGCACTATGGCAGCCCCCTCTCCCGTTACGGTCTAGTCACCGAAGGCGATGAGATCTTCTTCGTCTGGTCCATCCACCACGCCGTATACGACGGGTGGAGCATGTCTTTGATCAGGGATACGCTTATGCGCGCGTACTACCACGGCACGCCTCCGTCCGATGGCTCTGCTTCCTACGCTGATTTCGTTGCATACACATTGAGCATCCCGCGCGAGGAGACGGAGGAGTACTGGCTGTCGGAGCTCGCCGGGTGCAAGAAGACCAATTTCCCGCGCCTGACCAGCCTGACTAAGAAGCCACACACCGACGAGGCCATCCGCCGCTCCATCAAATTCCCGGCGAAGCAGCTGGGTAGGGGTATCACCAAGGCTTCACTCATGAGGGCCGCCTGGGCGGTCGTTGTGGCGCGCAATGCCGGCGTGGACGATGTAGTCTTTGGCGCTACGGTCTCCGGACGGAACGCACCAGTCCCAGACATCGAAGGCATCATCGGGCCGGCTATCGCCACGATGCCCGTCCGCGTGCGTCTCGGGGATGGCTCGACGCCGGTGTCGAGCTTCCTCGAGCTTCCTAAGGACGTGCAGGCCCAGTCCAACCAGCTCATTCCCTATGAGCAATTCGGCCTGCAGAACATCGCCAAACTCAGCAGCGATGCGCGCGAGGCGTGCGACTTCCAGACGCTACTAGCCATACACCCTCCGCAGACAGCGGCACCGTCGGCGGCATCTGACGGGGCAGAGCCGTTCCTACACCAGCTGAACCAAGACGACAGCGCCGAGAAGACATTCTTCACGTACGCCCTGGTGTTCCAGTGCCACCTATCCGATGGAGACGACATGCAGGTGACGGCCACGTACGACTCGTCCATCCTGCAGAGCACGCAGATCGACAGGCTAGTCTCTCAGTTCAGCCACGTAGTCAACCAACTGACCGAGGGGCCCTCGCGTCCAATTGCCAATCTGGACCTCGTCAGCCCGCACGAGCTGGAGCAGCTACGGGTCTGGAATAGCGAGGATGAGCCGGAAATCATTGAATCCTGCATCCACCTTCTTGTGCAGCGGCAGGCGACCCTGCGGCCCGAGGCGCCGGCGATCCGTGCCTGGGACCGCGTCTTCACATACGGTGCACTCGACGCCGCCGCAAACCGCCTAGCGCACCATTTGCTCAGTAACTTTGATATCCAGGTAGACCAGCTCGTCCCCGTGTGCTTTGAAAAGTCGGCCTGGTTTTTCGTGGCCATCCTGGCCATCTGCAAGGCTGGCGGCGCCTGGGTTCCGCTGGACCCCTCGCATCCCGAAAGCCGCCAGCGCCAGGTGGTGCAGCAAACACGTGCCAGGCTCGCGCTCGCATCGCCTGCGAACTTTGACCGATGCAGCAGCCTGGTAGAGACGGTCGTCCAAGTGTCCGCAGCCCTTGATGAGCAGCTGGCAGCCGCCAATCCAGACACCAGCTCCCACCCGCCGGCCTGCGACGTCTCCCCACGCAGCGCTGCTTACGTTCTCTTCACGTCGGGCAGCACCGGCGCGCCGAAGGGCATTGTCATGGAGCACGCCTCCGTGTGCACGAGCCAGACGGCCATTAGCAAGAGGCTCGGCCTTACACCCGACGTGCGGATCCTCCAGTTCGCCTCCTACGTTTTCGATTTCTGCATCGGCGAGATCGTAGCGTCTTTGATCTCAGGCGCCTGTGTGTGCGTCCCCTCGGAGCACATGCGTATCAACGGGCTCAAGGAGTTCGTCCGTGATATGGACATCAACTGGCTCTTCCTCACACCAGCCTTCACGCGCACCCTGAAGCCTGAAGACGTGCCCGGGGTCGAGCTTCTCCTCTTGGGTGGAGAGGCGGTCGGGCAGGACATCCTCGACACCTGGTTCGGGAAGGTCCGCCTCATCAACGGCTGGGGCCCTACCGAAACCTGCGTCGTGAGCACTCTGCACGAGTGGGCGTCGCCAACCGAGTCACCGCTCACCATCGGCCGCCCGGTTGGCGGAAAGGTCTGGATCGTTGAGCCCGACAATCCCCAGCGCTTGGTCCCTGCTGGATGTGTTGGCGAGGTCGTCATCCAGGGCCCTACGATGCTGCGCGAATACCTGTCCGATCCGGAGCGCACGGCAGCGGCAACAGTGACTGCGCTGCCCGAGTGGGCGCCGAAGCGCTCCTCGCGGGGCTGGGATAGGTTCTACAAATCTGGTGACTTGTGCTTTCACAATGCCGATGGAACTATCGAGTTCGTGAGCCGCAAAGATACCCAAGTCAAGATTCGCGGGCTGCGCGTAGAACTAGGCGATGTCGAGCACCACGTTCGCGCCACGCTCGAGGGCGTCCAGCAGGTCGTTGTGGACGTGTTCGAGACTAGTGCTGGCTCGACACTCATCGCCTTCGTCTGCCTGTCAACCGACACCCGTCCCCAAGAAGACGTCAGCGACGCCGACATGTTCTTGCCGCTGACGGGCGACCTGGAGAGCAAGGTTACGGCGGCCGTCGGCCAGCTGAATGTCATCCTGCCGCGCTACATGATCCCGACCATCTTCGTTCCGACCCGATACATGCCCTTAGTCACATCGTCGAAACTTGACCGCAACAGGCTACGCAACTTAGCCGCCTCACTGCCTGCCCAGGCCCTCGCCATGTATTCGCTCGCGCAGACCAAGAAGCGCGAGCCCGCTTCTGACATGGAAAGACGCTTGCAAGCTATCTGGGCGGACATTCTACATGTCTCCCCTGACACGATTGGGCGGGATGACAGCTTCTTGCAACTCGGCGGCGACTCGATTGCAGCCATTCAACTAGTGACTCTGGCACGTGACCACGGCATTTCCCTGGCTGTTTCCAACATCTTCGACGACCCGCGTCTGATGGCCGTCGCCCAGGCAGCGGGCCTGGTTGATCAAGAAGAGGAAGTGGCACAGGCCCTGGAGCCATGGAGTCTGCTCGCACATATGGATATCGAGGCTATTCAGAGCCATATCCGGGATCAATGCAATCTTTCGAATGATCAAGTCATTCAGGATGCGTACCCGTGCACCAAGCTCCAGGAAGGCATGATGGCCCTCGCGGTTAAGCAACCGGGCTCGCACATCGCCAATTACGTGTATGAGATACCGAGCCACGTTGACGTGGCCCGCTTCCAGCGAGCTTGGGAGGAGACAGTCCGTCTCTGTGACAACCTCCGCACGCGAATCGTGCTCTTCAGTGGCGCCTCTATCCAAGCCGTGCTACAGGACGACGTCTTCTGGCAACCGGTCAGTGGGCAGACTATCCACGAGTACATGGAAATGGAGCAAAAGGCCGAGATGCAGTATGGCTCGCCGCTGTGTCGATATGCCCTCGTGCAGGACCCCCGCGACGGCGCCAACTACTTTGTGTGGACGATGCACCACGCGGTTTATGATGGGTGGAGCCTGCGTCTAATGCTCGAGCGGCTCCAGCGCATCTACGAGGAAACTGAGGTACCAGCCGTCGTCCCGTACGGGGGCTTCATCAACTACACGACGCACCTCGATATCGACGCCGCCAGCACCTACTGGAAGGACCAGCTGCGCGCCGCCAAGCGTGCGGCGTTCCCTCGCACACGGAAGAACAATCAAACCAGCACTAGCGCTTCAGTCAGCCGCGACATCACCTTCCCGCGTACCATCGGCTCCTCCGTGACCAAAGCCACGATCCTGAGGGCTGCCTGGTCGCTCGTGCTGGCCCGCTACAGCGACAGCGACGATGTGTGCTTCGGTGCCAGCATCTCCGGACGGCAGGCCGCCGTCCCAGGCGTCGAGAACATGGCCGGCCCCGTCATCGCCACTGTTCCTGTGCGCGTGCGTCTGGACCACCACACGCCCGTGTCCAAATTCTTGGAAGATATCCAAGCGCAGGCGTCGGACATGGTGCCATATGAGCAGCTTGGTCTGCAGAACATCGCCAAGCTCGGGCCGGACGCCAAGGAGGCCTGCGACTTCTCGAGTCTGCTGGTGATCCAGCCGGCGCAGGTCTTGGAACTTGATAGCGCTGGAGAGGGAAGCATACTCATTCCGAGCACAGACGCAGCCTTTGCGCCTGAGACAGCAAACTACTTCACCTACCCTCTCGTGGTGCAGGGCCACATCTCCGAGGAGCGCGTCGGCCTGCACCTCGTGTACGACCCCGCGGTGCTGTCTGAGGGGCAGCTCGAAGCGCTGGCGCACCAGTTTGAGCACGTGGTCCGACAGCTGCTCCTCGCCTCACCCAAAGGGAATGCCAACAACGAGAAGACGATCGCCGATATCAGCCTCGCGGGCCCCTTCGACCTACAGCGCGCCGCGTCCTTCAATGGCCCCGTCCCGCCCGTCCAGCACACAACCTTCCACGCCCTCGTCGACAAGCAAGCGAGCGAGCGGCCGCACGCCCCTGCCATCCACGCATGGGACGGCGACTTCACTTACGCGCAGCTGGCCGCGGCGTCAGACAGGCTGGCGCGCCACCTGCTCGCCACCACCGATATCGGACCCGACTGTCTCGTTCCCATCTGCTTCGAAAAGAGCGCCTGGACGTACGTCGCCATGCTCGCCGTCAACAAGGCCGGCGGCGCTTGGGTTCCGCTGGACCCGGGCCACCCAGACGCCAGGCGGCGGGAAATCGTAGAGCAGACGGGGACTCGCTTCATGTTGGCGGGCGAAGCTGTTGCAGCCAAGTGCGGCGGCCTCGGTGCCGAAAAAGTCATCACCGTGGGCAAGGCGCTGGACGCGGAGCTGTCGTCCAAGCAGCAGGCCGAATCGACAACGGGCCCGCTGCCCTCCACGGCCGGTCCGCAGCACGCCGTGTACGTGCTCTTCACGTCAGGCAGCACGGGCAAGCCCAAGGGCATCGTCATGGAGCACCGCAACGCGTGCACCGGGCAGCTCGAGATGGCGCGCTGGCTGGGCCTCTCGGCCGGCGTGCGCATGCTGCAGTTCGCCTCGCACGTGTTCGACATGTCGATCGGCGAGATCGTGGGCCCGCTCATCTCGGGCGCCTGCCTGTGCGTGCCGTCGGAGCGCGACCGCATGAACGACGTGCCCGGCTTCATTCGGCGGGCCGGCGTCAACTGGGTGTTCTTCACGCCGTCGTTCGTGCGCCTGCTGAGCCCGGCGGACATCCCCGGCGTGACGACGGTGCTGGTCGCGGGCGAGGCGGTCGGCTACGACAACCTGGAGAAGTGGGTCGGCAAGGTGCGGCTGGTGAACGGGTGGGGCCCGTCCGAGACGTGCGTCTGCAGCTCGCTGCACGAGTGGACGCAGGTCGAGGGCAGCTCGCCGCTCACGGTCGGCAGGCCGTTGGCATGCAACTTGTGGGTGGTGGAGCCCGGCGACCACAAGCGCCTCGCGCCCGTGGGGTGCGTGGGCGAGATCTACGTCCAGGGCCCCACGATTTCGAGGGAGTATTTCGGGGACGAGGAGAAGACGAGGGCGACGTACATCGACGATATCCCGGAGTGGGCCCCGAGGTTGGGGGCCGGCGAGGATGCGCACAGCAGCCGCTTCTACAAGACCGGAGACCTGGGCTACTGGAATCCGGACGGCACGCTTGAGTTCGTCGGCCGCATCGACACGCAGGTCAAGATCAGGGGGTTCCGCATCGAGCTGGGCGAGATCGAGCACAATATCAGGAAGAGTCTGGCCGGCGTGGAGCAGGTGGGCGTCGATGTTGTCAAGATGGAAGGTGGTAGCAACCCGACCCTGGTTGCCTACCTCTGCTTCTCCGAGGAGAACCGCACCGCCGCCGACGACGTCTCGGACATCTTTGCCCCAGCAGACGAGCCGCTGAAGGCGGCGCTTGTCTCTCTCGTTGATGACCTCAAAGCGGCTTTGCCTCCGTATATGGTTCCGACCCTCTTCCTGCCGCTCCAGTACATGCCGTTCATCACCTCGACCAAGCTTGACAGGAACAGGCTAGCCGGGCTCGTCGCTGGCATGTCCCGTGATGAGCTGGCCGCGTTTTCGCTAGACGATCAAGAGAAGGTCGCGCCGACCACGGCCACTGAGCTGCGGCTGCGCGATCTCTGGGCCCAGGTGCTCAAGTTGGCCCCCGAATCGATCGGCAGGAACGACAGCTTCCTCCAAATCGGAGGCGACTCCATCACCGCCATCCAGCTGGTGACCGTGGCCCGCGAGCAGGGTCTCGGCCTCAGCGTGGCCCAAATATTTGCAGACCCACGGCTCGGCCGCATGGCAGCCGTAGCGCAGAGCGAGCTGACGGCCGAATCAACCTTTGAAACGGAGCCCTTTGCCCTTCTTCCGGCTGGCACGCGCGATGCCGTGGTGTCCGAAGCAGCCAAGCAATGCCGTGTCGACGCAGACAGAATCCTCGATGCTTTCCCCTGCACGCCGCTCCAAGAAGGCCTCATCGCGCTGGCGGAGAAGCAACCCGGATCGTACATGGCACGCTTCGTTATGCAGCTTCCCCGCGGACTGGACATGGCGCGCTTCAAGGCCGCCCTAGCGACTACCACGTCCGTCTGCGCAAACTTGCGCACGCGCATCGTTCTTTCCTCCGGCCAAGGACCCCGACAAGTTGTCCTCGACGAGGATGTCGCTTGGCGAGAGCAATCCGAAGAGTCGCTGGGCAAGTTCCTCAAGAAGCCGGCCCTCACCATGGGGTACGGCACACCGCTCTCGCTCTTCACGCTGGTCCGCGACCAGATCTGCACCTACTTCGTGTGGGACATTCACCACTCCATGTACGACGGCTGGGCCCTCTCGCGCATGGTCGAAGTCCTCCAGCGCGCGTACTACCAGGAAGATCTGCCCGAACCCGTCCCTTACGCCAACTATGTCAACTACACCCTGGCCTCGGGCGAAGACGAGGCTCGCGCCTTTTGGACGGCCCAGCTCGATGGCGCGCACAACACCGCCAAGTTTCCCAAGACTCCCGCCGACCTACCAGACGTCCGCTCCGACCGTACGAAGAGCCACTGGATGGCGGTCCCGGAGGCCCGCAACGCCAGCGACGTCACCACGCCGACTCTGTTAAGGGCGGCCTACGCATTCGTCCTCGCCAAGTATCTTGAGAGCGACGACGTCGTATTCGGCAGCACCGTCTCCGGCCGCAACGCCCCGGTGCCCGGCATCGACAGAATCCTGGGCCTGACCATCGGCACGCTCCCTGTGCGCATACGCATCGACCGCAAGCAGACGGCGGTGCAGTACCTGGCTGCCGTGCAGCGCCAGTCTAACGACATGATACCTTTCGAACACACCGGCCTGCAGGTCATCTCACGCTTCGGCGAGGGGTGCCGTGCAGCCTGCGACTTCCAGAACCTGCTCATCATCCAGCCCGGCTTCTCCAACGACTTTTCGCGCGACATGGGGCTCAAGCTGGTCGATATGACGGCCGAGAACGACAACTACCACGTCTATCCGCTCGTCTTCCAGTGCTCGCTGGAAGACAAGGACCAGATTCGCCTACACGCCACTTACGATTCGCGCGTGCTGTCGGAGGCGCAGATACAGACCATGATGAACCAGTTCGAGCATGTCGTCGGGCAGCTAGCCGCCGGCGGCAACGAGCTACGCCTGGCTGACATAAGCCTGTGCGGCCCGCGTGATATTGAGCAAATCTGGGACTGGAATACGCAGGAGCTGCCCGAGACCACCAGCGCCTGCGCGCACGATCTCATCGCGCTGCATGCGGCCTGTGACCCTAAGCGGGAGGCCATCTGCTCGTGGGAAGGCAGCATCACGTACGCCGACCTGGACCAGCTGTCGTCACAGCTAGCCAACCACCTTTTCCAGCTCGGCGTGCGGCCCGAGACGCCCGTGCCCATCTGCTTCGAGAAGTCCATGTGGACCATCGTGGCCATGCTGGGAATCATGAAGGCGGGTGGAGCTTTCATCCCGCTCGACCCCTCGCACCCGACAGCCCGCAGGCAGGAGATTTTCAAGGAGACGAAGGCACAATTCATGATCGTCTCGCCTTCTGCCGCTGCGGGCTGCGCCGGCATGGCGGAGCACGTGCTTCCACTGTCGGCATCGCTCATGGCCTGGTTCCCCAAAACGGCAAACCACGGCATGAAGCAGCGCTCCAAGCCCGCACCTTCCAACGCCGCTTACACCATCTTCACTTCCGGCAGCACTGGCAAACCAAAGGGTGTCACGGTCGAACACGCGGCTCTCTGTTCAAGTATTATGGGCCATGGTCGGGCTTACGGCCTCAATCCTTCATCCCGCGTGCTCCAGTTCTCCAACTACGTCTTCGACGTCAGCCTGGGCGAAATATTTTCGACACTAGTCTTCGGAGGCTGCGTCTGCGTGCCCTCAGACGACGCGCGTCTGCGCAACATCGCAGGCTTCATCAACGAGGCCCGTGTCAACACGGCCATGCTGACCCCATCGTTCGCCCGCACCTTCGCCCCGGACGAGGTGCCCACACTCCAAACACTTATTCTCGGCGGCGAGCCGCTGGCCAAGGACAACCTACTCACCTGGACCGACCGTGTGCGCCTCATCAACGGCTACGGCCCCGCGGAGGCCACCATCTACTGCTCCACCTACGTCTTCGACAGCGCTGACGAATCTCCGACAATTATTGGCCGCGGTGCCAACGCCACGTGCTGGATCGTCGAGCCCGACGACCACCATGCTCTCACCCCTATCGGCTGCGTCGGCGAACTTCTGGTCCAAGGGCCTGCGCTTGCCCGCGGCTACATGAACGATGCTGACCGCACACGCGCCTCCTTCATCGACGATGTAGAATGGCTGCCGTTGCGCGCCGCCGGCCAGAAGCCCCGCTTCTACAAGACTGGCGACTTAGTGCGGTACCGCGTCGCCGATGGAGCCATCGAGTATGTCGGCCGCAAGGACACGCAGGTCAAGCTACACGGTCAGCGCATCGAGCTTGGCGAGATCGAGTTCAGCGTCAAGAATGTCGCCGAGGTCGATGTCGCACAGGTGGTCGTCGATCTGATCAAGTCTCAGGGCGGCGAAGCGCTGATCGCGTTCGTCAGCTTCGAGACCATAGCACAGCAAGAGAAGGATGGTAGGGACAAGAGGGCCAGCATGCACGCGAAGAGGTCGAGCGTGAGCAGCATCGCCAGCATCAGGAGCACCAAGAGCAACAAGCGGGCCAGCATCCGCAGTGTCGCTGATATCAGCCCGCTCCTCCCGATGAACGACGAATTGCGGAGCAAACTCGCGGATCTGGCAAATGGCGTCGCAGCGACATTGCCGGCACACATGACGCCGCAGTACTTCGTCCCCATGCGGCGCATTCCCGAGACTAGCTCCGGCAAACTGGACCGCAAGACATTGCGCGAGATGGCGGCCAACATGGCCGCTGATGAGCTTTCTGCCTACGGCGTCGGCGGCGGTAGCACTCGATCGGCCTTCCGCGCCCCGGTCACCAAGCTGCAGACGGCAGTACGGAAGCTGTGGGCGCAGGTGTTGAATATGCCTGAGGAAAAGATCGGCATCGACGACAACTTCTACCACCTCGGCGGTGACTCGATCCGCATCATCACGCTGGGCAAGCTCATCCGCAAGGAGTTCGATGTCACCCTCGGACTCGCGCAGCTCAGCAGCAAGAACACGACCGTCAGCGGCCTCGCTGAGTTCGTCCGTCGCGCCCGCTCCGGCTCTGCCCTCCAAGAACAAGAAGAGCCCAAGGTAGACCTCTTAAAGGAGCTCAGCGCCCTATCAGTCTCGCCACTGCCGAGGGAGCTGCTCGTACACCCGACGAGCACCCTGCCAGTAGGGGGTGCTGCGGTCCTGTTGACCGGAGCGACCGGCTTCCTGGGCACGCACATCCTCGAGAAGCTGCTGCACGACGACCGCATCGCGCACGTCATCGCACTGGTCCGAGCAGCGAGCCCACGCCACGGCCTCGAGCGCGTGCGCAAGACCGCCCACATCGCGGGTTGGTGGAGCGTCGGCGACGCGGCCAAGTTGACCATTTGGGTCGGCGACCTGTCCCATCCCAAGCTCGGGCTGAGCGACAAACAGTGGGAGGTGCTGCGGACAGGCGTGGACGCAATCGTGCACAACGGCGCCGTGGTTAACTGGAACGCCGACTTCGACAAACTGAAGGCCGCCAACGTCGGCGCAACGAGGGACCTGCTAGACGCGGCGGCGTCATCGCCCGCCCATCCCAAGTTCGTGTACGTCGGTGGGGGGGTCAAGGGAGTTGACACGCTGGGAGACGTCCCTGCCGCCGCGAAGATGCTGAGCACGCACGGGACGGGGTACGTCCAGACGAAGTTCCTGTCCGAGGCACTGATCCACAGCGTCGCGAAGGAGCTGGACTCGCACCAGCAGCGGCAGCAACAGCACAACCGTCCTCAAACCCCCCGCTCCCCATGGTCCCCACTCTCGTCTCTGCACTCGTCGCCGGGCTCGCCACGGCACCCGCCACAGAACAACAACAACCACCACCACAGCCGCAACGAGCTCCCCATCCAGCGCCAGAACCGCATCTCGACCGTCAAGCCAGGCCTGGTCATCGGCGCCGCCGACACGGGCGTCAGCAACCTCGACGACTTCGTCTGGCGCGTCGCCGCGGCGGCCGCGCGCCTGCGCTGCTTCCCGTCGGAGCCGCGCACGCACTGGCTCTACGCCGCCGACGCGCACAGCGTCGCCCACGCCGTCGTCGCGCAGCTCTTCCTGCCGGCGGCCGCCCCTTTCGTCGACGTCGCCACCGGCCTGACCGTCCCGGCCTTCTGGGAAACGGTCATGGCCGCGCTGGGCGCCGACGGCGAGGCGGCCGGCGTCGGCCGGTGGCAGGAGGTCCCGTGGAGCGAGTGGCTGCTGCGCGCGCAGGAGGACATGGACGAGGTCGGCGAGCGCCATCCCCTGTACCCCGTGCAGCACTTCTTGGGCCGCCTCGGCTCCGCCGAGACGCCGCGCGACTGGGTCGAGGGCTGCGACGAGGAGGAGGCGTTGAAGCGCGCGGTGCGCAGGAATGTGGAGTACCTCGTTGAGGTCGGGTTCGTGGAGGGGACGACGGCGGTGGCGGTAGGACAGCAGCCGAGGGCCGCGAGGGAGAGGAGCGCGAGCGTTATTCGGAGGTCTGAGACGGCGAGGTTTTGAGAGAGGAGGGGATGGTTTGACGGGGTAGGTGGTTCTTTAGATTGAGATTTTTTCTTCTTTGGGTAGGGTGATTTTGGGAGTTTGGCGCGTGGGGCTTGAATCTGTGGTCAACCTTTTTTTTTTGTCTGGCTCGCTTGAGCTGGGTTTGAGTTGTTTGGCTGATTTGTTTGTTCACCTTTTGTGATATCTGTTCTGCCTACTGTACTATCTCGTGTAGACCCGTAGAGTTTATTTTGTTATGGACCGGTTAGATACGCGTTGTAGAATAGAAGATAATTGTTATAGAACGCAGTTGACGCTTCTATCCAGTTGTCATGATTTAGCTACCTAAGGAAATTTTGTCCTTGTTGGTGAGCGCATGGCATGGCTGTTCTCGAAAATTCCAGACTCTACGATGGCTCTTTTTCTCTACGACATAAATCCCACAGACTTCCCTTCTAAACGGACCATGCGGAGTGTATCTACAAATAGGACATGCCACGCTGACTCTTTTCCACTTCCCCATCTTGGCTGTTCATCTGCCGATGGTTTTCAATTTCAACAGCGGCCACCTTCGCCGATGCAGGAACATATGTAGGGCTACAAAGAAAAATATGGCATCGAACGCTTCTCGCTGGAAAGCGACTGTGGAATGTCGTGATTCGGAGAGAGAATAGGGGTTAATGTTAATCACGACAGTAGCAATAGTAGTCCATAAGCAGAATTAAGCCTCATGTTCAAACCTTAATGGTTGCGGGTAGGATCAGGCGGCAAGTGCCGCTGGGTGGATAATTGTGCTTGTCATACATTTGAAGGGCCTCTGGGCCAAGTATCAACTTTAGCTCGGAGGAGCGGCAAGCGGGAAAATTCCACGCGTTGCACTTACTAATACAATTGACAGCCTGTCGAACCCATCACCGCAATGCCCGCCACGTGCAAGGAACTCGCAATCTCTGTGAATCGTTCCCAGACATGGAAATCAATTACGGATCTGACTGATCTGTCTTATCAGGATTCTCGAGAAGGTCTCCTGACATTGTCCTGACGCGACGGATACCAGGCTTACTATCCTCGCGATTTCCCCATTTTGTGGCTTGCGATTCAATCCCACCGGAGCCATCTACTTACTGTCAGCGACGATGCGTATCTGATAACCTCTGAGGCAGATAACGTTGCCGATGCACCTTTTTCGTTAACAAGGTGTACTCGTTGACTTCTTAAAGTTTCCGTTGCAAACGCTTGTTCGGGCCCTCGCATTTGGCACGTCTGCTTTCTACTGGACTTGTGGAGACTACTGAATATACCATGGCCATCGAAATCCGGACCCTGGACTTTGCCAAGTTCCACAATGGGACCGACGCCGAGCGGAAAGAATTCGCCCGGGGCCTTTTTGACGGCTGGTCCAAGGAGGGCTTCGTGAAGATTATCAATCACGGTTTTACGAAAGAAGACTTTGATCAGCTCTTCGAATGGGTACGGAAATTCCTCGAGCCCCTCTTAACGTCAACACCTGACTTTCGTAGAACCGCAAATTTTTCTCTCTTCCAGAGGAAGAGAAGAACAAGGTCGCCAACCCGCCCACTCCAAACCCGCAGCGTGGCTGGACCAGAGTGAACGGCGAGAAGACAGGGACATTGAATCAGAATGGTGTCACCAACCTGCGGAAAGTCGAGCACGGAGAGTTAGAAGACGCAAGGGTATGTGCATTCGCTCACGGAATACTTTTGCGGATATCGAAGCTAATATCAACTGCCTAGGAACATCTCGATGTAGGACCTCCAATGGACGAGGAGTACCCTAACCGGTGGCCATCGGAAGAAGTTATCCCTGGCTTCCGGGCTTGGATAGAGACCTACTTCCAAAAAGGCCGGGAAATCTCGCTAGAGCTGATGGAAGCTCTCGAGATCGCGACGAACTGTCCCAAGGGCTACCTCGTGGGAAAGTTCCAGAAGGACGCGAGCGAGCTCCGCATGAACCACTATCCCTCCGTCCCCGTCTCCAAGCTCGAGGCTGGCAACACCCGCCGTATCTGGCCGCACACGGACTTTGGTGTCGTCACGCTGCTCATTCAGGACAACCACGGCGGGCTTGAAATCCACGACAAGAGCAAGCCCGGAACCGTCTTCGTCCCCGTGAAGAAGACCTCGGACACCGAGTTCATCATCAACATCGGCGACACGCTCGAGAGGCTGACCAATGGCGTACTGAAGGCGACCCTCCACCAAGTCACGTCGCCGCCACACTTGAAAGATCGCCATGACGAGGTTCTCCCGTCCAGACGCTCTATCGCCTTCTTCCTCAAGGCTGATCGCAACGCGTCCGTGGGGGCGATGGACCATTTTGTCAGCGAAAAGCGGCCTGCGGCGTATGATAATATAACGGCGCTTGAGTTCCAGAACCGTAGAACCAACGTTTTGTACTAGGTACTGATAGGGTACCTGCGTCGCTTTCTCCATGTGTGAATGTTTTCTGAGCTGCCTTTAGTAGTATTTTATTTTTTTTTTAAGAAAAGAATTCTTATTATCGGAGAATCTCTGTATGATTTCTCGAGGCTGAAGCAATTCCACCAATTTTCTTGAGACCCATGTTGCACCGGCCGAGTAAATGTATTGCGTGCGAACAAGGCTGCATAAAAGCCACGACAGAGTCGTTAACCTTCGGTAGAATTGCTGTGAAATATCTGCTTGAGATTTTCTCACCATCTGGGTCTTCCATATTTTCGTGATTCGATGATGTACAATCTTCATGAACTGCAGTATATCAAGAAATTAATGGCTCTATGAAGAGGCAATGGAGGAGAGCGAGAGGAATCTGGAGCAATTAGATCTACGGGAGAAATGGTCTAAGGCTAATCTTGGTAGACTTAAACAGGTAAAAATTAAGAGTCAGATTGGCTCTGAAATGGTTTCTGTAACAGAGTGTTTCTGATCCGATAGATGTATATAGTGCGCAGGCTGTTTACTTTGGTCTGGCTTACATTACTCGCGCATGCCCTTGTCCGCACGGAGAGTAACATCGGATAGTAAGCCACCTCGTATTACTACGCATCTGCTACACACGATTCTCGTTCGATGATTTGCTCTATTGTTGGAGTTCTTTTTATCTATGTGAACCATCCATCTATCCAGCCCAGAAAAAAGTGACCAGCAGGTTGAAGCTTCTGAGGCATGAGTCCGGAAGTCTTGCTATCCCTGCCAGAGGCCGGCATGGCCTGGGCAAAATTCGTTGCCATTTCATTTCTCGGCTCTGCCCTTGCTTATGTATGCAACTCTTCTACAATCTAGATATGATTGTATTGACGATTTAATATAGGTTTTGATAATTTCAATCTATCGGCTTGTGTTTCACCCATTTGCACGCTATCCTGGGCCTTTCCTGGCAAAGGTGACAAATTTCTACGCCGCCTACCATGCCTGGACCGGAGACATCCATGTAGACATGTGGAAATGCCATGAACATTATGATAAGTTTCCCTAGCTCTGCAATCGTAAACGCAACTACTGACAACGCTAAACGCCCAGTTGTCCGATATGCGCCAGATCGTATCATGATCAACAGTGTGACGGCTCTCAAAAGTATATCAATATTACCCTCTAAGTGAGCAAGTACTGATATCTCTTAGCCGTCTATGGCCATGGAGCTCCGATGAAAAAAGCAGTCACGTACGACGCACTAATTCACAAAGCACCGAACACTCTTACATTGAAAGACAAGAAAGAACACGGCCGGAGAAGAAGAATCCTCGCCCAAGGCCTCTCAGATGCCTCCCTTAGACGGTTCGAGCCAAAGCTCGTCGAGCTTATCAAGACAATGTGCAACCAGATCGGACCGACGAAAGAAGATGGTCAATGGTCCTCTATTCGCAATATGGCAGATTGGTGTAGGACATCTCACCATCATTCTTTATAAGTCGAGTCTGACATCAGGGTGATAGGCAACTATCTGACGTTCGATATTATGGCCTCGCTGATCTTTGGGTTGAACTACAACGCGTTGACTGATGAGACGTTCCGGCACGTGGTTAATGATATCCACGAGTCAAATGTCCGTGTGAGCGTGTTAATGCAGGCCTTGGAACTCCGGTTTGCTCGACTTGACCGAAGGCTTTTCCCAAGGTCCATCCTAGCGCGAAACTCGTTTCTCAAGTTTGTCGGCACACTACTTCGGGATAGAAAAAAGAAGCCCACAGACACGGACGATCTGTTCTCCTTGCTTGCCAATATGAAAGATCCGGAGACACAGTCAACATTGAGCGCAAATCAGATTGCGGCCGAAAGCACGACGCTAGTCGTTGCTGGTGAGTGATTTATCCCCTGAGCTCACTGTAGGACATGGTCCAATCCGGCGGTGCTCCCTTCTGTCGTTGCATGGCGCTGATATTGACTGTGGGGTAGGCACGGACACCTCATCCACCGCAATGGCATCAACATTCTTCTACCTCAGCAATAACCCAGACGCACTGGCCAAAGCCTACAAGGAAGTCCGCTCGAAATTCGCTAGCGGTGACGACGTTCGCCCAGGCAGCTTGCTCACTTCGTGCCGCTACCTCCGTGCATGCATCGACGAGGCAATGCGGCTGTCCCCGCCCGTGGGTAGCGTGCTGTGGCGCGAGGTCCAAGGAAGCGGCATCGAGGTAGATGGCCTCTTCATTCCGGAGGGCTACAATGTGGGCACTGCCATCTACACCCTACATCACGACCCTCATCTCTACCCGCGCCCGTTCGAGTACATCCCCGACCGCTGGCTGAGCGACATGGCTCCGGGCGCGCAGGCCGCGCTGAACCCCTTCTCCATCGGGCCTCGGAGCTGCGTTGGTAAGGGCCTGGCGCTGTACGAGATCCAGCTTGTTGTCGCTACCGTACTTGCGACGTTCGATCTAGAGAGAGTTGGGCCGGAAGAGAAAGAGTTCGAGCTGAGGGAGCACGTTACCTCTAGCAAGAACGGGCCATTTTTGCGGTTTTCGCATAGGAAAGATTGACGCAAAAAGTTTGATACCGAGTAAACCAGGCAGACCGTCACAGCTTGGTTTCGATTCTTCATGTTTTAATTGGTGGACATCTTCTCTTCTACCCAGGGGTAAAATTGACCTTCATAGCCATGTCAAATCATCTCCAGTCCAAAACTTCCTGGCCCCCGTCCTCGGCCTTCTTGATCTTCTCCGCTCTAATCTCCACCCCCCTCTTCAACCTGTCCACTTCCACGACTGCGCGTTTGTGCGTGCCCCTTCCCGTCTCTCCCGCCGCATCCTGAGCCACAACGTCAAAGACGAACAGCTTGCCCTCGACGCCCCTGAACGTCGCCTTGGCTGTGACGGTGGCACCTAGCGGCGTGGGTGCACTATGCGTGACCTCGATGTGCGCGCCGACGGAGACCTGGTTAGGCGCGAGGAACGGCTGTAGGACCTTGGCCGCCGCAAGCTCCAAGAGCGCGATCATGCGCGGCGTCGAGAGAACGGCGGGGAGCTCGACGCTGCCCGAGTCGGCGTTCTCGGCAACAGCTGTGGATGCGAGGTCTGCCGAGGAGACGACCAGGATCGCCGTGCCGATGGTGCCGAGATCCGGTTGGTTTGCGCTCATGTTGAGATACCGTCTTGGCTTCGGCGAGGTAGGATATGGAGAGACCAGATGATGTATTACGGCGCAGCCGAAGAAGCAGCGTATGAAGCACTAAATTAAGATAAATGTCGAGCCTACTAAGGGGGAAAGTCAAGCCGCCCCATCCTTGACTTTGATAATAACTTAGTAGTTATATTCTATCATTGTACTCATGCCGATATTACTAAGTTTCATAGTTATAATGTTGTACTAAGAAGTCATTGCTTATATATTATATAACTATTTAGATAATTAATTATGAATAGCTACATATACCACATGTTTTGCTTCTATCATTCAGTAGTACTAACTCCGGCAAAGGTTTATCTAATAGTTCACTGGCAAACAAATCCGTTCTACTCTTTAGTACTTAAGGTGGTGAAGGAGGTTCCTAAGTAACTACTGCATGTATAGAAAGGGGTGATGTGAGTTGCTGCTCTGCTGCGCTGCAATCTGTTACCAGATTCGGATACGATCGTAAGCTCAAATCAATCGGACAATCACACAACGCGGCGATGTCTTAATTCAAATATTTTGGAACATGCCTCCCACTAAGGAGAAATATCACAATATGTAATCCGTAAATGACCGAGTAAACGGGGAATATCCGTTTTTCACGTAGCAAACTTTAGCGTATCACGAATAACTTCCAAAAGTCTCCTTACTGCCTTAGTTCTCAATGGCAGTAGTATCTACACCAATAGTAATATACCCAACCATTCCGTTCTCAACATTCTCGCCATCCATTGCCACGACACTGACCACCGGATTGTATCCTCCCTCCGTATCCTGGTCAAACACGGAGTCATCGGTATTGGTGGTGCGATTGATTTGAGTATGGCTGGCATAGGGCTCAAGAGCCATGATCTGTTGCTCCAGCTCTTCCTCGAAGTAAAGTTGACCCGTCGAGACTATGTTGCCGGAGGAGACCGTGCCGTTGGAATGCAAAGTCCAGTCAGTGTAGACTGCGGCGCAAGGAAAGATTAGCCATATACTACTTTTATCCATGATCATGATGTCACAGACCTTGGACATGAATGTGAATGGCGCGCTCTACGTAGAAACCGGGAAATATAGTCTTCATCTCCATCATCCCTTGATCGTTCGTCGGCCACATTCCGCGCAACCAGGTTGTAGCATCAGTGTGCAAGTCCGTCTCGCCAATGGTGAAGTTGGTGATATTCAGCTGCTCAAGGAGGATTGGGAACCCGGTGTTGGGCCGGTGAAGCTCGAGTAGCTGCCGGTGGCGTTGCAGTGCCAGAATGAAATCAAAGCGTTGGGCAGCGGTTCGCAAGTAGCCATGTCGATAACGCCAATATCCAGCCACAGTGGAACGCGAACCTGATTTTCAGTCATATCTTGGCGAAGTGTTTGGGATCTAAAGGAGTCAGCGAGAACACGGGCGATTGACAGCCTTCGCTTTCCTCACCTCGGCCAAACGTAAGGGCCCTCAGTGACCTCTGGGGTCAGGACGCAGGTGTCATTTTGGATGACGTCGTAATACGGAGCCTCAGTCGTGATCTGATAAGTAGTGTTTCCGGAGCGTGCCTCGACATCGCGCTTGGCCTTCGAGCGTTTGCTATATCTCCTCTCGTTCAGACCAGTGGCTGCAGCGCTTGCACAGCGCTTCGAAAGGTTGGAGCGGCGGGCTAGTTCAGCCTTCGGAATTACGTGGCCACCGGGATGGGCAGTAACTTGAGCTGCGATGAAAAGTGCAGCGGATGTGATTGCGAAGATTTTCATGGCTGAAGGATCAAAGAAAGAAGCTCTGGGCAAAGAATCGACAAGCTATTCTAGCGTAGTGTTATATGTTTAAGATTTCCAAACGACTATGTGCCGTTCCCCTTTCACCTTGAATTCCCCGTAATAAATACGTACGGCAAGCCGTGACGACGATGTTCCTGTGTTGTGTTCTTAGCCGCGCAGTCATCCTCGGTCGAGTAGCCGTTGCGAGCCCACAAACAATCATATCCGTGCACTAGTGATGTCGCAAAAGCAAAACCGGGGCTGTGATTGGTTCGCATTACCTGCCGTACTGCAGAAAGTCATAGCTTTGACCGAGCCATATAGCAAGTGATCGACGTAAACGAAGGCGTCCATTCGTCCAAACGCCGATCCATCTGTGACGCGTATAAAGCTTACGCACCTTTCACAGGTCCAATGAGACAACGCGCATTTAGATTCAATTTAAGGAAGACAACTCATACGTAAGGACTGAGTAGCTTATATATTTTCAAATATACTTTTTCTTCATAGAACCTACTCATTGCGTGTTCTACTTGACCGACGTATATGGCCGGGGGTCCTTGAAAGGCTTCATTGGTGATGACAGAAGTGCTCTATACAAAGACAGAAGAACTGCACGCTGGCGCAAAGTAGCCCGTGGTGTCGGTGGTCGATGCTCCGCTTGGGGGAGTGATGACGAAGTGAGACTGACCGACTCCGCCGCCATTCGCCCAGAGCCAAGTCATAGGGAGAGCATCGCCAGCGTTCATCGTGATGGAAGTACTCCCTCCATAGTAGCCAGCGCCTGTCCTAGTGGCTTCGTATGCTGTGGTGCCGTCTGACCAGGTGTAAGCAGCATCTCCAGTCCAAAGATAGCCATAGTTGTCAATGTAGCTGGCTGATGTCGAGATGGTGTACGTGCCCGTGGCCTGCGCGACGAAGAAACCTTGCATGAGAACGGCGGCTTGGGATGAGTCAAAATAGTGACCGTCGAGTGTAAGATATGTTGAGCCGGACGGCCAATTCGGCGTCGAGAAGTCCACGTTCTGAAGAGAGCCGCTAAAGTCGACAGAGGCTGTCTTGAAGTATGAAGGGGTAAAACCGCTGTCATCCGAGTCTGCATCATAATCGTGTGTGTATTTGCGGAACGTGAGGCCACTTGCAGAAACTGTCGTTGCCGTGGCATATACTGTTGCGGTGGTGGTGGTCGTAGTAGTCGTGTAATCTGTAACGGTGTTCGTTGAAATCTCTGTGGTCGTGACGGTGCTTTTGAAGTTAGTAGTCTCCTCCAATGTATATACGCACTGACATCCGTCGCTTACCTCGTCAAAGTTGGGATCAGAGTCTGGGTCGTGGTATCGGTCACAGTCCCGGGCACCAGAGTGACTGTGTGGGTGGTGGTAGTTGACGGGGTAGGAATACTCAAGCAGGAGCAGGCGCTGGAGATGGCGGAAGCCGCCCAGCTCGACGGCAAGCAGGTTGGCTTCTGCACGGCGCCTCGCTTCTGATTTCCCCCGGCTGCAGTAGCCGTGTACGCAGTGTTCAAGCAAGAGAGAGTGACAGTAGATGTGGTGAGAGTCACTGTCGTCGTGTCCGTCTGTCGGGAGTTTAGTCACTACTTTCACCGTTCGATTTGGAAGTGCTCACCTCAGTGACGGTCTCGGGAACATGAAGATCGGTGGTCTGTACATTGACAGTCAATTACATTGTTAAATTATAGAAGATGGTAGGTATGTCATACCGTGGTTTCTGTGGCTATCGAGGTGGTAGTATACGGATCTCCGGTGACGGTCGCGGTGGTCGTTACGTGGACGCTTGTAGGAGTGACTGTAGAAGTCGTGGAACTTCGCCATTGTAAGCAAACGCAGCCTGCTGATTTCAGAAGGCTATGGCGTACAAGGTCTTGGTGCTGATCGAGAGATAACTACTGCAGTAGCTAGTAGCCGTTGTTTGCGCCTTCAGAGCAGTAATGACATCGTTGTGAAGTACGCAGAAAACGCTCTTAGCGACGGATGTCAAGTCCTTCTTAGCCGGGGGCAATGCCGAGACTGCGAGTGGGAGGAGAAATAGAGGAGAGGTACGCATTCTTTTCACTGTTATCAGAAGGTTCTCAGCGTTTGGAGTGTGTTTGGCGCTGTAGAAAGGAAGTATCTGGCTTTGAAAAGTATTTGTATTATCATCCCATTTCTTAGAAGATCGGTCTCTCAACAGTCTCGAAGCGCCACCATATGCGCCATATGAAGTGTTCAGGATGAAAATTGCTAGAGCACTGGTGCTAGATCAGCCGTCGAGCAAGTGTGGCGGCGCCTCGAGCCCTGTAAGACGTGGCAAAGTAGTCTCGAACGGCCTTCACAGATCGAGCTCGCGGACGGAAATACATAAAAGGTCATCTTGGCGGAGACTCCGGCTGGGCATTGACTCTGCCTTTCAGCTCGGAGGATTATAGTGAGATGATGATCGGGCGTGGCGGCCGGGCGCCGCTGCTGGGGCGCAGCTGAGATGGCCATATTCAGCTAGTTTTCCCCGAAATCTAACGCTTCCAGCTGAGACAACTCCAAACCCGGCAATCGAACTCTTTGGAATTATTTCCTTAGCCTTTTTGGGTCGATGTCGGCCGCACAATTTTTTTTTCCTCGGCAAGGCCTTGTTATCAAGAAGCTTTATAAATTATTCCAACATGTCGCATTGCTCTATGCCCTGGGCGATTTCCAGCTGCACTATTCACACAATCTGCACGGCTGTTGTTTCCCTCTTCTGTTGAGCCATCACGTGCTCCCCCGCGTTCTTACTGGCACAACTTTCTTTAAATCGAGGCCACGTCTTCTTATGGGCTTCTGCTGGAATCACCTCTCTCTCCTTTTACGCCACTCAGGCGATCATTGCCTAAGCAGAGAGGAGACGCAGATCCGAAGCCATACCCCAGCCAGTTAGGAGGACGCGCGTTCTGCTATTTGAATTTAGCGCCAAATCGACGAGTGACCTATTCAATTTGCGGACGTCAACACCTACACCGCCATATTTGGCCTTTTCGACTATTTGGCTCCCGCAAATATAGTGGATTATCATCCTTCGTAGCTGATTACCGCATTCCCGGCAAACGCAAATGATAGCGCAAACATGACCGCAAGCTTGACTTCCCCGACGATACGCTTCCTAAATTTCACCCTCCCATTAAAGTTCCTCCAGCCCTTCCTGCGAAATCGCCGTTAAGAAGGGTCAGAGCAGTGAAACACGCGGTGTGAGGGCTCTCGCTTCACCGCATATATCGATGTTGGGGATTTTGGGAATATCTAAGGACTAAGTACTTGCTATAAAGAGTCTGATGGCGTAGTAATTGTTGACTAATTCAACTACGTTTGTCCTTTAATTTACTGCACAGGAACCACAGTTATCCAAAGAGGGCGTTTCTCCCACAGGGTATAACTCTTCTGATTTATCCAATCATTACTCTGCGGACACAGGTTGATGTCAAAGACTAGAAGAACTTTCGCCATGAGTATCCGCATCTCGTAGTACGCAACAATTAGAACTCTGCATGAAGAGGTAGAAGTCGCAACTTACTTCTTGCCAATACGATTCCGCGGCCCAAGCGAAAAGGGCTGCAAGGCCTCCTTCTTGTCATCATGGTAGCTGGTTTCTAGCAATTTACGCTCAGGAATGAAAGATTCCGGGTCTTTTGAATTAAGTGGGGAGCGGTACGCGGTAGATTGAGCTACCGATACTCGAGTCTGCAGCTAACAGTCTGGTATCCACATCGACAGCTCGAATGAAAGACTCACTTTTCCCGGAATCCACTCTCCGCAAATAAAGTTGCCACCATCACAAACCTCTCTCGGTGGTCCTATTGGCAATGGTGGGTATAGCCTCAATCCCTCCTCCAAACATGCATTCAAGTATGGCAGCCTTGCCAACGCCTCGGCCCTCATGTCTTCCCCACTTCCGAATCTGCTCCTCACCTCTTCACACAGCTTCCTCATTTTTTCCTCATTCCTACACAGCATCCAAGTTAAGCCACTCAGCAATGTCGCCGTAGTCTCGGTCCCCACCACCATAAACACGCCCGCATTGATGTACATGTCCCTCTTCTCCAGACCTCCGTTCTACTTCTCCGCCGTACCGAGGACCAGGTTCCAGATATCTGGGTCTTCACTACCCACCTCCAGCCGACGATCAACCATATCCGCGCTGTGCACGAGGTGCACACGCTCCAACTCGATGAGGCTGGGCGGGGTGAGGTGCTTCGCCAGCCAGCCGAGGATCGGGTATTCGAGCATCATGCGCGACATATCGATGGCCCTGTTCCACGCGAATACGGCCTTCACCCATGGCGTGAACCCACTCGCCTCGAGCATGCCGAGTGGCTCGAGTCGCCAAGCGTTAGCTTGCCCATGATGTCAAAAGTGGCGCACGTCCAGAGCTTGCACATGTCGATTGGTCGAGGACTGTCGTCCTTGCCGCTCGAAGAGGAGGAGAATTACGAATCCCGCATGATTGCGGTGATCAACATATCTGCGTTCCCAACAACCATGGGTTCCTGCCTACGCAGCGCACGGTCTGAGAAGGCGGGAGCGAAGATGCGCCACACGCGTGCGTGGCGCTCGTCGTCGTGGATAGCGATTAGACCGTAATTTTCCTCAATGTAGTGCATGCGATCCTTAGGATTGGGCTTGCCAGCAGCCGTGCTGGAGCCGGCACCGTGGATGTCGCGTCATACCTGCGGATCGATGAAACTGAGCTTGTTGGGGCCGATGCGCATGGCGGGAAAAGTGGGATGCCGTGCGTGAACACTCCGGATCCATGGAAGCAGGTCGCCCGTGATAGAAACGGCCCAGTAGGAGAGGCTGGTCGCGGCTGCGTAGGCAGGTCCTGGGTATTTGGCGAGTGGATAAAGTAGGTGTTGTAAAAAACAGAGGTGACGATGCGCAAGACGATCTGCGGTCGATTTGTCAAGCTAGTAAGAAAAACTATCGATTTTTTTTGAAAAATGTTGGCGAAGAGGCGACTTACGAATCCCACTGTAACCGAGAAGAGAACCCAGGTGATATCCTTTGGCGACACGGATCCCGGGAGCGAGTACTGTGTCTCGCTTCCCATTTTGCCACGTCAATTTTATGCTCAGATGTGAGGTGCTGGAGGTGGCGGTTGAAAATCTCGATTGATCTTTGATGGCCTTTCGCACATTATATAGTCGTGGCGGAACCAAGTCTCCAAGAAATCTGCTACTGCATGTATACTATGATTTTGAAATATGGGCGGGCCAATGCTACATTTTCGGCTCAACTAATGCCAATTTGAATATATTCTGGAGGTTAATTCCTAAACATACCGAACCCTTTTGGGGGCCAAAATAAACAAGACATTATTAGATCATTCGAGCAGCTGGACAAGGAGCACCGATTCGAAGCGCAACTCGAACTGGTCAAGTAAGCATTATAAAACCCCGCGTCTTCACATGTTCCAAAACTCACGAAGCATTGATCGGAATGACGAAGGTAGTCAGCAGTCTCATTTCTTCAACACATCCAATCCAACAATATTTTACCCCGCTTTCGAGAGTGCGATGTTGCCATCACTCAGGCTCGCATCGCGCGAGCCAAGCCATCGAGCTCAGACATGAGTCATAGCTCACGAAGCAAAAGTAACGTTCACCAAAAGTTACTGTCGGGAGCCCCTCTTCACTCTTTGTTTGTAACTTTTCTTGATGCATAACGCGATCTTACTTCCTGTGTCGTATATCATCAACCTCCGCCTACAGCTGGGATCGATTACAACGATAACTGTAGCTTCACATAGTTAGATTACGATATCTTCCATGGGCGTACGGCGGATCTTGGAGCTTTTGATGCCAATGTAGCGGCGTTCGAAGGAGGAGGCGGTGTCTTGTAGATATGAAAAGAGGTATCCGACTTGCGCAAGCTTGTCAGTGCTTTCGCTGATGAGTTTTTTCCGGGCAGGCAAGTCCCTGGGAAGGTAGGATTTTCTAGTATAGTGATATTACGGTACGTGAACGTAGAGAGCTACGCCCATATTGCCACTATGTCTAGCTTTAGTGTGGAATCATCATAAAGTGGCTTCTGAGGAGTTTTGCACGATAACTGGCAGCCGTTGTACAGTTTACTCAAGTCAGATATGCGTTCTGGGTGTCGGCGATGAATCTTACATTTGCAAAAGTGTTCGCCCATGTGTCAGAACAGATACACCGCCAGATAAGCCGGACTAAGGTCTTGTTATGGAGTGATGATTCTCAAGTCTGGGTGGAGTATCTAAGAGGTTCGAGACCGCGCAATGGTCAGTTGTATCGGAATCCCTGAATATCCGAATGCAGTGCAGCAAGTCGCCTCTTTGAGAGGATCAAGATGCAGATAATCTTCAGAATTCATGATTTAAAGATCCTTCAGATAAGTTAACACCAGATCTTCAAGATATGCTCAGCCCCAGCCTTACCTCGACTGTTCGCGGACAATGAACTTCTTACAATGTATGTCCTACTCTTCCAAGAGTCTCAGCCTCTTTGCCACATGCGCATATGTACTACCAGGGACTCAATCGAAAATCAAATCTCGAGGTCATATCAGGTGCCGGATTCTATTAGAGAGGACTGGAGTGGGGCACTATTAACACATATTAAGCCCATCTGGCTTCCTTGGCATTCCCAAAGGTCAGGCGGACGCATATACGAATCCGCAGTGCAAACTTGGACTCTACTGGACGTTCTGAAATATCAATAGTACATGTCAATACGTATCCGAAGTGTAGGGGACCGGCAAGCCGGGATGTGTGGAATGGGAACGTTTGGCGTCCACCGGCACGGTCGCGGCCCCCAGCAATGTTTAGTACTTATTCGCAAGCTCCGAGGACATAATTTTCTGTCCTGAGAACTTGTAGAAGCCTGAGGTTCGCTGTCTCGCCCCGCTGAGCTTCTGACGATCCAGCTCTTGAAAATGCTTGATCTAATTTCTTATAATTCTATCTTTATTTAGCTTCTAAGCGACACTAGTACCTCCTGAATTAATATAATAGCGGCGCTTCCTACCATTGTTGCGGAGACAATTGTGTTGGCTCGGTTTGTCCGTGATAGAGGTATGGCGGTGTAACAGCAAGACTGAATAAACAGTGCACTCAGTCACTAATAGTGCCGGGTCTACGCTACGAATAGCCACTAGCGCTAGCTTTAGGATGAATATTAGGGCTAATTTACTACTTTCTATACTCGGCGAAGTCTTTGCGCTTGGCAGTCGTCGCGGATCAATTATCCATAGCCTATACTTAGCGGCGTTACCCGTTCTCGGCTAACCGCTGAACCTTAATGCCTACCGCGGAAGCCAGACCGTACGCTAGAATAGTGCTATCGGTACATACCAGAGTGCAATAGTCTGTTTCCATCGAAAGAGTATTTAATCATTCCTCTATTAATACAGAGATCTCCCCGAGCTACACAAGTTAAAATTCAGCTCCAAAATCGTTCAGATCTTCGTGGGATCTCAAGTCTTTCTCTTTGATTCTGTTTTTTTTTTTAAAAAAAAAACAAATTTGCATTTCCATCTCACGAAATGGCCCTCATCTGCATCGTTGACCTTTACGCCAAGGATTCTGCAGATGCCATCGTCAGCCTGCAGCGCACGCTCATCGAGGCCGCTGCAGTATACATTAAAGAGGAAGGAACACTTGAATTTCTACCAATCCAAGACACGATAGACAAGAGAATATTCAAGATCTTTGAGAAATTTGAGTCGGAAGATGTAAGTGGGAGTTCAGTTACCGCAAATGACCTGACGTCGAGCTAAACAGTGAAAGGCCTTACAAGCCCACCGAAGAAGTCCGTACCGTATTAAATTCTTGGCAGCTCTCGAGAATCTCTTGGAAAAACCATCCCAGTTGAGAAAATTTGAAGAGTTGGTCTAGGAAGAGAGAACACTTACAGCAGGCATGTCCGCCAGCTCTATGTATTTCCCTTCAAAGATGGCGGAGCTTCTAAGAACATGTCTAGAAGTTCTAGATAATTGAGGCTGAAATCTTATTCGTTCCACAGGACTCTTGAACATGTGATATTGGTATTGTAGCACGTTGAGCTGTATAGTTCGGTATTAAGAGCCCCTTAGCCACAAGTTGTCGGTTAGGTTCACCTCCATTGATGAGGCATTGCGCGTCTCCGTCAAGGTTCCCCATAAATGAGCTCTCTCCCCAAAATACATCTTGTACCTTGGTATTGCGGAAAACATCCTCTCAAACTTCTCGAGACACATTTTATATGTTTTGTTTCTCTTTCGGATGGTTGAACTTTCCTCTTGCTGAGGTTGCGACCTCTCGACGGAGTGAAAAGCCATGGCAGACAATATAATCATCTCTCTTCAATTAGAGGTCAGCACCTTCATCAACACGTAATTAGAAAAAACACATACCCATAGATTGGAAATTGATTAACTTGAAAAAATTCCAAAATATCTCCTGCGAGCTCATTGATTTTGTCTGCAGCGTAGAACGCCAGCTGAGTCGAAAAATCTCGCCGCTCAGGCGACTCTTCAGCAGCATCCACACTAGGGCGATGCAAACATAATATCATCCAATGATATACTAAGGAGATTAGTAAGCTGAAGCGTGTGCAATTTGAACTGCAGTTGTATTGCATTGACAAGGGAAGGTTCGCATGCCATCTGTGCAGTGTAAGATGGACCTGAACTTTGTTACTCTGACGAGACAATACCGCGGGTGAAAACTTGCAGCGTATCACTTCGGTGGCTGGTATACTGTTAGAAGAGACATGTTGACACATGATTAAGGATTTCGAAGCGCGAGCATACCAATTTTTGCCCACTCAACCAACGAGATGACAAAGTTGGCCGTTTGAGGCGTCTCTCCATCCACAAAGTCTTCCAGAGTCGGCTCTTCCACGTCACAGTCTCGTTCGTCAATCATCATCGGCTTGCCCATTCCGCACGCTAGCTGACGGTCACGTATCTGCTTACGAGTTAGCGAAAGTCAAAACACAGGGTCGGAATGAAACAAAAGTACAACAAGAATCCACCAAATCTTTTTCCACAACCGCCGCTGCTCTGGTTTCATTGCCAGACCTTTCGTGCTTCTGTGCATACCGACGGTCTGTGCCAAGTTTACAGCTGCGCCAGCCCACCAGAAACAGTCCCTGTAGCCCAATGTCGGGGCAAAATGGAATTGGAGCATGAACATTGCCTGGACAAGGGAGATTTGGGTGAAGTCGTCATCACTGTCGCACAAGTCTCGTGCTTTGTAATATAGCACGCCAACAGCCTGTTTCTTGCAACCCATTCCTGCTCTGTTAAGAACATTTTCCTCTGCGTGGACGGCTCCAATAAAAAGGATAGATTGCTTAAGCACAGATGGAGTTGTTCCAGAACTCCAGGCTTCGAGGAGTTCCTTCTTGTTTACAATTGGATAAAGGGGCAGGAAGTTCTGACAAAACGAGTCCATCAGGTCGTCCTCGAGGCCGGCCGTTAGAGGTGTTTCATCGTCGCTGGATGCAAGAGACGTAATGGTACGGCTAAGAGCCCGCAACTTTGTTTCGTCAATCTTGCGATGATAACGTTTGTGGTCCAGCTTTGCATCGGACAGCCAGGCAAAAAGTGACGGCTCCCCCGTGTGCACCATCCGACCACCAGTGGTGCCCATATTTCGATGCATGTCTGCAGTTTGCGTTGATGCAAAGGTGTGGCGTGTAGGCCTTGGAGACTCTGTCTCTGATAATGTTGAATATTCTGATGGCATGGTATCATGCTCGAGTGGCCGGGGGTTTTCGGGCCGTGTAGGAATGGGAGATGGTTTGGCTTGTTCTCGGCGGACGCCATTATCATCTCGCCTTCCAAATCGGCCACGACGACCTCTGTCGACGGAACCATCAGATATTAGGTCAATGTTGAGTGTAGGTCTTAGACGCACCGAGTTCGTTTTGAGTCTATGAAGGCACATTCTGCGGCACGGCTGCGACAGTTTGAACAGGGCAAGCCCCGCACAGCTGCATCACACCGAACTCTTCGGTCGTGGCAAGCTCTGCATGCGATCGAGGAACGCTTTCGTTTCGTTCCTACGCCTTTGTTGACGCCGGATAACCCCAAGATAGGCCTCTCGTCACCTCCACGTGGTGCATTGAAGATGAGCGGCCCCAGCTCTGTATACGATGAGTTCGAATTCTCCCCACACGTGGCATCGTTTTCAGCCGCAGAATCGTTCTGCAGAGTTGCCAATGTAGAAAGGAAAAGAGCGTCATCTGCAAGACCTTCGAGGGGGTTTGTGAGCTCCGCTACCGTTGTTTGAGATGGGTGCGAGAAACCGCTCCGCAGGGGACTGAAGACAAAGTCTGTGGGTTCCATATGTTCTGATTTCTAAAGGATCGCAGAGGAAAAAGGACAGGAACATGCGCGAAAAGAGACAGGCCGCAGGACACTAGTTCAAGAGGGTAGGCATAATACTTCTATCATCAAGGGAAATCTACACGGCCAGGAGTCTCCTTAGTGGAGTTGGACCCCGCAATTCTCTGTTCGCGCTCGGCGTTCACAGACGGCGAGACGGACCCACTAGACCCAGAGAGGGAATGGTGAAGCGTTACTAGTGCAACAAAGCTGCGGGATGCGAACAGGGGCTCTCCCATCAATTCAGTTCTGCCGAAAGCGCCGAGCAGCGCGGGGAAGATCCTTTTTCTGCTGTTCTCAGCATATCTTGCTAACACCAAAACACACTTTGCCGCCTGAAGTTGCATTTGCGTTCTTTACATTGCCCGGCCTGGCCATAACTATTTTCCAGATGACGTTATTCAGTACACACCTAACATATACGGTACTCCTTTCGGCTTCCCATGTCAAGCGAACGGATTCTTGGGGTTTCCAAGTCTCTTATTTCATATAATTTGCTTTTAACTTGGACTAGTTACAGTATAAAGTCAGGCCCTGTTGATATCAACGGCTGGTGTGTGCGCCGTTACATGTCTCAGACTACTACATTCAGCGGCCCTATCTCCTTCAGGGGAACCACAGGAACACGAACAAAGTTATGCAAATTACCGCCAACATGCAGCGCATTCATAGCTCCATCATGATACTCCTGAATCCAAGACCTGAGCGGGGTTGCCTGGAAACCTGGGTTTTCTGGCTGTGCCTCGGTAGGTAGAACGTCAATTCTGAGCCGCCATCCCGTTCGGATCCGTGCGGTCGCAGGACAAATCTCGACGTTGACTTCCACCACCTCTCCGCTTTGCAAAGGAGCATAGTCCTCCTCCTTATGAGTATGCCACGGTCGCCAGGGCAAGCTCTTCTTCGCATCGGTCTTGCGATGACTTGCTCGTAGAAGCCCGGAAGCGAAAGGTTCCTGGTTCGGCCCCACGCAGAATTTCACTATTTTGCCATTCTCGTCAAGTGCCCATAGCGAAACCACGACGTCGGCGCCGTATGACGTAGACGATATATTGAGAGTGGCGGTGAAATGGCCTGCCAACTCAACGTCGGCTTCGAACGGTTTCGAGATAAAGCTGAGGCCCGCCTTTGCCGAGTTTTGCTCAATATCGGCCGAATACGGTAATGTCTTGACGTCCGCGCCCATTCCCGGTTCTTCTCGGCTAAGCGTGCCATCCGCGAGCAAATGCCAATCCAAATACTCTGTCCCTGGAATTTCCCAGTCCGCCTCCGTTCTCCAATACCAATTACCGTGGCCAACCCTCTGTTTGAACTCATGGATTGACCCTCGGAGGGTTGAGAAAGAGAGAGAAACTATTTACACGAACCGACACACTGCGCTAAGCCTCTTTTATACAATATTCCATATTAGTCTATTTACCGAACGCTTTCGACTTCAAACACCCTCATCTGCATGCCAACAGGCTCCAAGTCTTCTTTGTGCTCCATTACCTTCAAATGCCGGTCAGCAAATAACAAAAGCTTGTGTACAGACTCATGGTTTGGCCAGCTGTAATAGTCCGTATCGACAATTTCCATGACTTTGTCTCTAGTGGCCACTCGCCGCCACGCTTCATAGGGAGAGCGAGAATGGAAGATTAGCATCTGTGCTGCGCCAAGAAAGACCGGAATTTCGATTTCCTCTAGGTTGACGTCGTGGCTTTTCCAAAAGTCATCATAAAAGGGATGGCGTGAAATGGTCTCAACAAGATCTATCTCATCGGTCCATCTCGGAGATGCCGCGCGGATACCTTCAGTCCAGAAAGTGAAAAACTTGATCGTCGGAATTCCACCAATGTATGTCAGGTCGTGGTAAAGATTTGTTTCCGCTAATTGAAGCACAATTCAGCACGGTCCACGGCTGAAATCGAGAAACTTACATCCAAAAGGTATGAAGGCCTTGAGTCCTTGTGGTTTGCGGACCGCAACCTGCCACTGGCAATTGGCACCGTATGAGTTCCCGGACAAGGCCACATTCCCTGTGCACCAAGATTGCTTCGCAATCCATTCTACAGCATCGCAGAGATCCTCTATCTCCTGCTCCGAAACAAGCACACCCCGTCTTCCGAGTGTCTGTCCTACTCCTCGGGGATCAATCTTTATCATTGCGTACCCCCGAGGCACCCAGAAGAATGTGTTGAAGGTCGAGATTGTTTCGTAATTCCTTTGCTTGGTCCAGTTCCCGAAATATCCACCCGTATTCGGAATCGGAATGTATGAGTTGTCTGACGTGGTAAAAAAGGTCTCCTCCGCCTTTTCAAAGGCTGCGATTTCGTCTAAATCGTCAAGTCTCGGTCCTGAGTATACCACTCTTTTGCCATAAACTGTACTGCTCATGAGAGCCGGAAAACTGCTACCTTCAAAAGGCAAATATATGTCACTGAGCAAGTAACTACCGTCCCGAATCGGAATTCGAATATCTCGTAAGACTTTGAAACCTGACATTGCTCGGCGAAGATGATTCCTCACGTGAAGAACACTTTTGATGGATATTCCGAGCTCTGCGCCCAACTCTTGCAGAACCGCGTCTAGGTCTTCCGGGTTTTCGGCGTCGAGATTGATTTGCGCAGAGAACTTCGAAACGATGTCCGGTACCTATCATATGTGACTTTGAGTAAAGATTTCGCAATCAATTCGTCGGCCATGCGCACAGATTGTGTAACACTTACATGTCCATCAATTTGAATGGGTTTCTCGAACCCCAGGCCGGGGGTAAGACTGAACAGTATTCTTGCGATGTTCACAAGCCTTGAATTCTCCAGAGAAGGAAGATCAACAAGGTCCAAAACTGTCAAAAGCGGTTTTCCTTTCGTGGTACCAAGCTCCAGTGAGCCAATGGAGAACCGAATATCTTTCCCCTGGTTATACACGAAGCCACCATCCGGAGCTGTATATCCAGTAAGCTCTCCAAACGTATAGGAAAGTCCAACTGTGTCAACAAATTTGCCAATAAGAGATTGCGCCATTGTGCGTAGCAAGGGTGATCGAATGTTGCACTGAGCGCTCAGACGAAAAAAGTGTACCGGAGATCTCAATAACTTTTCGCGTTGTAAAATATGGGGTTTAAACATAGGATTGCTGAGGCATACCCGTGCGTCTGTCTGTTTGCAGTAAAAACCCCTTCTGACCGAGTTCAGGAAAGCTCGGTTGAGAGAGCTCGGCTCAGAATTTTCGGCTAAGCGTTCTCGGTTGAGATTCCAGTTAAGCACGTCTGCCATTGTCTGAAAAGGAGTTTTAGCCTACGGTGGCACGTAATAAGATGCACGCACCTTCTATTCGACTCCTTGACGGCCCCTGAAAGGTCCCTAAATCTCGCATGACTATCTCGGAGACTCTTCGTGGAACCGAGGTAGTCTTTCATTCATGGCAGACCAACGTCATCAGTATCGGGTTACGCTGTTTGAAGACGAACATACGTGTAGCAGTAGATAATGCAAATAAAATGTTCGAATGTGGTATCGCGTCTATTAGCCACTGTGTAGATAGCTTGCGTTTCATCAAAGCCCTCTAAGGGATAACCATTGAGTCCAAACACACACAAACGATCTCGGCAGACCTAGACACTCAAGTTCGACGTGCGAATATAGCAGGGTAATCATTAGCAAGTAGGGAAGAACTTATTCATTACGGGCTGACGCGAGGGTGATCCGAAGTTTAAGAGCGGATAAGTGATTATGAGTTAAAATGAGTGGGGTCAGGGCGGCCGTGAAGTAAATATAGCATTTTCGAAGTGAGCTGAATCAGAAGTAGCATTTCCCTAGTATCGTGAGAGGCGCTATTATGCAGAAAGATTTTGATGGACAGACATCCAAGCACTATCTTTAACACCGGATAGTTTCACGTAGTAAAAACTACCAAAATAGTAGTAAATAGATTAAGCCGCATATTTGTTGTTATTCTAGATCAGCATTGATAAACAAGACTAAAGGAAATAGAAAAAAAATAATGAGGAACTTCTATTCAAGGTTTTTGCCCAACAAACGCTGGAGAGCATCTTTCAGAACTTTTTCATGCCCTGAGCGAACATTGCTAGCTCTCCAGGCAATGAACCCATCGGGCCTGATCAGCAGAGCCTCGCCACGGCCCAGCGCAGCCTTCTCCCGCAACTTTCCAGGGGAGTCACAGCAAGGCTGCGAACGCTCGTGCAACGAGTAGGTATCGATATGGAAGCTGAGCGCGTTCGCAGCAGCGACCCACGGCGAATCTTCCTCGGTCGCAATCAACACAAAATTTTGTTTGATCAAGTCTAGACTCGAAATAGTGGAACCGTCATCGGTCGACAACCATACGTGAGGGAATCTGGAACCGGCAGTCCCGGTGGGTGAATGAGGATCCTCGTAGTCCGTGCTGTGAGAGTCGCCTTCGGTCGGAACAATAGCGCCATCATTGTACCGATGTCCGAATTCAACGGTGTAGTATGGCTCTTCGGCATCGCGCGGTATCTTTCCTTGGACCCGGTTCGCGAGCCGGCGAGTTGCTTGATCGACGACAAAGGCATCGACTGGCTTTCGCTCTGCTTCATAGCTCTCCAACAGGGATGGAGAGGCTCTTCCAGAAAGAACATAGGCCAGTTTCCAAGCTATATTGTGTGCGTCCTGTCATGGTCAGATCAGTGGCTAGGTAAAATCCGAGTTCACTTACCCCGCATCCAGTATTGCCCCCCAGCCCCCCGGTCGGTGGCATAATATGTGCGGCGTCGCCAGCAAGGATAACTCGGCCATGTCTGGAAGTAAACCTATCAGCCGTACAGGAGGCCAGTGTCCAGTGCGCAAAAGACTGTAACTCCAAGCTGCCATCATCTTCGATTCCCGCGCACTCGTACAACAGGCTTCTGGCCCCATCCTCGGTAAGAGACCCTGGAGGAAAGTCGGTCTTGCCGTCGACTTTATGAATCCAGAGGAGCCCTCCTTTTCCTCGGTCTTCCTGTCGGAAGGCACCCTGGATACGGGGCGTCTGGATATATATGATTCCATGTCTGGCCTGCTCACCCAAAAGTTTTTGGAGGTCGGCTTTGAATCTGATGCTCAAACCGTTGCCAAGGACGCCACGGCCCTTCATTTCAATGCCCTCTTTCTTACGCGTGGCACTCCGATTGCCATCGGTAGCGACGAAGTATTGCGTCTTGTACTTTTTAAAATCGCCAGTAGTGAGGTCTTTTACAACGACAGTAACCCCATCCTCTTGCTCGTCGTAGTGGACAATCTCTTTGCCGAGTGCTAGGTTGAGATTTGACATATGTGCATACTCGTGCAGGATGGGCTCCAGCATAGGCTGAGTGATCCAGAGCCAACTCGTCGGGGTTACATCGGAATCTCGCTCCGGGTCATGCTCCTGGACGCGCTGGATAACCTTGCCGTTGACGAGTTTGTCCAGCACGAGGAATCCCGCATCAATGTCGTATGTGCGGACGCTCTCCTGGTAGCATCGCTCTTCAAGGCCCATCTGTCGAAGGATCTCGATGGTCCTGAAATTCAAGCCCGCAGCTCGAGGGTGCTCCAAAATCGCAGTGTGTCGATCAAAGGAGAGCGACTTGATCCTACGTTATGATAAGCGAGTCAGAACCTGTTACACAACAAGGCCTTTAGAATCTCTCACCCATGATATCCCAGTAGGAGACCTGTCATCAATCCGACCAAGCTTGATCCCATGATAATCACTGGCCATTCTTCTTTCTCGAGTGGAATGGATGAATGGTCCAAGCCGTCAAAAGCAAAATCTCTGCCCGTTGCTTCGTTCAGGGTTATTCTATCGTCAACTTGGCGCAAGCCGCTTGCGGTTGTCGAGATTTGAGTCATATTTGATGTCTTATTGGTGCGATTAAAGATGAAAGGATGGTACAAGAAACTTTGCTATGGTAGGTGGAAACGAGCAAACTCCCGATAAGAATAAGCTTGATATACAATGCTGGCACTCCTCAATAAAATCACAAGCACCAGAATGACTGCATTTGCTCTACCGATAAACACTTCTTTCGGCTGTCAACCGGGTACGGACACGACCCAGATCAAACCGACTATAGGCAATGGTCTTTACCGAGATAGCCGAAAGCTATGTTGACTTGTGATCGACTTTGGCCCGTTAACAACCGAGAATAAGATCTGAATAGCCGAGACCTGGCGATCATTTAGGCTATTATTTGTTTTGAGTAGCCTGTAGAGCCGTAAGCATAATCTACAAGGTCTCACGATATAGGAGACATCTTAGGCTGTCTTACTGCTAAAAACGCGTTCCTCCATTTGATTTGACTGTGTGGCTACGTATGTGTGAGCCATATAATGAAAGGCCACATTATTCACAGCGAGCGATATTTGCTTGCTGAGAAATGCATGGCTACTAATCATTTTTCGATTGTTTTCAACGGGAGTTGGTGGTAATGACAGTCCTAGAAAGACATCACAACAGTGTTGCGTAGTACATTTGCTGCAATTGTCAGAAGGAAATGAGATAGCGTATCGTAAGATAATTTCACCGTTAAGCATGCTAGTTCTCACATGTAGCCCAAATCTTAATAACGGCCCTTTATCACTCGTCTTGGGACCCTTCATCTTGTCATCTTGAGCGCTTCCCTTCTTTAACTTGAAGGTGTGATACTGTGCATGATATATCCTCGAAAAAAAAAAAATGGCAGACGCTATGCAAGACGTAATTTCACAAGGGCATAACATCTGGATATGGACCTATTCTATTGACATCCATGTCAGGAACTTTTGACAGCCCTTGCCTCTTGCGGTCAACGTTCGCTGTATGCTTAAACGCTCCTCCACCAGTCCGGTCACTCTCATCCCAGTACAAGTTCCGCAACCACCCGTGTACCCGCGGAAAAGAATCTTGAATGTATCTCACATCTGACGGACAACCTGAGAAGAGTCTAGAACACGCAGGACTCCACCGGATCATTGTCGATACAAACGGATATCAGCCTCCGTCACGGGAGGCCCGAAGAGGTAGGGTTGGTGCTTTGGGTCCTGGAGGTGCTTCTCAATACGACTCAAGCCCTCGTGGATCTTCGGGATATTGGCCTCGTAGATTTTCTATTTGCGGGCGAAGCCCACTCGGTAGGTGCCGTTGTTGATCAGTTCGTATACCCATTCGTTCATCTGCTCAAGTTCATTTTCAAACAGGCAGTCAGTAGCTAGCTTCACCCTTGTTGTCTTCGCGTAAGTGCTCTGGCATGAATGAATAAAGAGCGGAATAGAGTATTCGAATGATGTCGCTACTTTCGTTTTTGACAATTTTTTTCTAACCGGTCAGCGGTCTCTTGCGCTCATATGACGGCAAAGCTTCGTAGATTCATACCAGTTTGCTTGTTAAACAGGACTGGGACAGACGCGATACACTTGGTCAAGGCCTCTGAATTCAAGCATTTGTAGAAATCCCTTAGATACTTCTCCCCGGTAATTGAGTCTTCGAGGGACCAGATTGCCCGGTAAAAGTCCAGCCATTCTGCGGGACTTTCGAATGGAAGAGATGAAAGTGATTATGGACAGTTTCAGGACGGTGTTGTGGGAGCATTGGAAGATGAGGTGAAACAATTGGGGACGGAGAACAGGCGGAAAAATTGGTCGTTGAAGGAAATGAGAGAAATACCAATGTAGAATTCAACTTCCAGCTGGCGAAATGATCGAGCCGTATAAGTACGTTTTGTAAGTTTTCAGAAACCTGTTCGGACAGCATCTACAATCGTTGGTCTGCGCTAACCTTAGCTTTCCGTAAATTCAAGTGCGAGGTCGAACTCGAAAGCGTTGGAATGGGAAACAAAGGGACGAATAGGCCATAGGATAAGTTGTCTGGGTATATGTATAAGTAATATTTTTAAACTCTGACATCCGGACGACTGCTGCAACTGCCTACACTACTTTGGGGGCCGAATCGTACCCATCTCCCGACCCTGGTTGCACAAGGTGACCTATCTAATCGGACAGTCAGCCTCAACCTGTTTACCCCACCAAGCGAGCCACTTGATCCTCATCCCCTCTCCATCTATGCAGTTTTAGCCCACGACAGGCGCAGATGTAAATGCGATTTGGAGTCCTTTCTTCTCGAACATGAAGTTGATGTGCTTCTTCATGGGTGGCATTCTCAGCTTCACCAGTCAGCTCGTGCGAAGCGCAGACGTCCTGCTCCACCAACCTACTGGACCTTACTTCGTCACCCAAATGCAACATGTCTTCTACAGTTCCCCGGCAGATGATTTACCAGCATACAACGGCACGGATGATGCAAGTACTCTGCTGGTTTCCATCTTCGCTCCCACGCGATCCGCACCGAATCACAGTGTCCCGTACATGGACACCATCAACGCTGAAATCTGGGGCAGCGCACTCGGCATCGTGCCCGCAATCCTCTCCTCCCTTGTCATAGATATTCATCAAAACGGACCTCCCCTCTCCGACCTCGACTTCTCCACCGGCACATCTCCCTTTCCATCCATCCTCTTCCTACCCGGCGCTGGCATGCCCTGCTTTGCATATACGGCCTACCTGTCTGAGCTCGCATCTCACGGCTACTCTGTCTTCGCCCTTGACCACCCTGGCGAGCCTCCATACCTCCAATTACCGGACCGCAGCAGCGGCGTGCGCAGCGCCTTCCCACCTCTCTACAACTGGACATTCGACGACCTGCAGCGCATCTACACCACCCGCATCCGCGACGCCGCGGCGCTGATGCGTCCAGCCAGCCTATCGGCTCTCGTGCGCCGCTCCGGCGCGCCGCTCAACGTGTCGGCCTTCGGAGTCGTGGGGCACAGCATCGGTGGCGCCGCCGCGGCCGGCATCATGGCGCAAGACCCTTCGCTGCCGCTTCTCGCAGGCGCGAACCTGGATGGGTGGTACTTCTTCAACATCGGAGACCTCCTCGGAAATGGCAGCAGCGACGCTGGAGTTGCTGCTGCTGCTGCTGCCAGCGCGTATCCGGATCTCGCGCCCCGGCCGTTCCTCGAACTCGCGAAGGAGCGTCCTTCGGAGCCCGACGGTACCTGGGCGAACTTCAGCGCTGCGCAGAGCGGGTGGCTGCGCGACGTCGGCGTGCGCGGTGCCGGCCATTTCGATTTCAGCGACTTGCCGCTCTGGTTTGATCGCCTGGGTCAGCGTGGCGGTGCGCCCCGCGGGGGCATCCTTGGCGGCATCAAGGGGCGCCGGATCGCCTGGATTGTAACCTCATTTCTGGAGAGGTTCTTTGGATCCTTGAACTCTAAGGGGTTGGCCTGGGTTGATGAGCTCGTTGAAGATGTGCCTGAGGCATACGTCCGCGAAAGTCGTGGTGTGACTGTGGAGCGGAAGAGTGAGCTGTGACGGTGAAGCGTGAAGCTGCGGACAGCGTGCCAACATAGTTTCCAAGAGGGTGTCCCGACGGTGCGAACTTCTCCTGTTCCAGTCGCTAGTATGCTCAGAACCAGAGCACTTGCAGTTGCAGGCTCCAAGTCGACCGGGGATTTACACTTGTAGAACACTCGCAACCTTCGGATGGGCTCGGATACCTCGGTTGTCGGCCGTGCCGATAAGAAGGCTTATCTAACTTTTCCGCGCTCATTTTTCCGGCTCTCTTCCCTTTTCCGTTCAATTAACCTATCGCCACACCCTCATTTTCATCTCTTTCACTGCGTCGTCTCATACCAAGACTTTTTAATTTTGCCGTTCGGGTGCGCACAGATCGCATTCCCCACACTTGCACTCCGTATTTCTGCTCAGCAAGCGGTCAGCCTGGCGAAGAGCGGGGAAACTGGGAACTGGGGAAGTGGGGCGCCTTGGCTTTGCAGAGGAAATTTCCCGTCCAGAATCTGACCTTCCTTCGGTATTGGCATTCTCGCGTACGGCCTTCCTCCGGAGTCAACTAGGATGCGGGGAAGATCGCGACCCGAGATGGAGGGAAGAGCAGTGCAAGGACACAGGGATGACGGGAGCTATAAAACCAAATAGGCCTGCAATTACGTGACGATTAGCTGGCCGTTCAGATACGATCATCGCCAACATGGTTTCCTTAGGGCTGTTGTCCGTCCTCACCGTTGCCAGCTGCTTGTCCGGGACGTTGGGAGCGACCGTGTCCGAAACCTTTCTGCAGAGTCTCAGATCTGCCCGCCCACTCACCGCCCAGGATTCACCAGCCCGGAATCGAACATGCATTGTCGGAAGCCATAACGATTGGACAACAGACGACTCGGCGTATATCACTGCAGCGTTCGATGACTGCAATGATGGCGGGCACGTCATCTTCCCTGTCAGCCAGTCATACGTCATCGACGAGCGATTGGATTTGACGGACCTCTCAAACGTAGATATCGACATCCAGGGCACAATCAAATTTACGGATGACCTGGAACATTGGCTTAACAGCACTTTTGATCTCGGCTTCCAGAATGCCACAGGTTTCTTCAAGCTGGGTGGGACTGATGTGAACGTGTACGGCGGAGGCACTATCGACGGCCAAGGCCAAGCCTGGTGGGACAATTACGTCAAGAATAAACGGGACCCTCGGCCGGTTCTTTTCGCTGTGGTGGGCATGCATGGAGGAACCATCTCGGATATCAGCCTACACAACTCGCCGTTCTGGCATAATTTCGTCGGCAATTCGACGAACGTCGTCTACACCAACATCTCCATCTACAGCGTCAGCAACAACGAGAATTTCGAGAAGAATACCGATGGTAGGATATTTTCCGACGTCTGCTCGCTTATACATCGCTGACCACCACGCCAGGCTGGGACATCTACCGCTCCGACCACATCACAATTCAGAACTCGTCCGTGACGAACGGCGATGGTACTGCCCACCGTCACGCCGAGAAGTCTATTTCTCTCAAACAGAGCTGACATGCTTCTCTCCAGACTGCGTCAGCTTCAAGCCTAATAGCACCAACGTCCTCGTGCAAAACATGGTCTGTAACGGCACCCATGGCATCTCGGTCGGCAGTCTCGGGCAGTATCCGGACCGGGTGGACTACGTAGAAGACATTTATGTCTTCAACGCCGCCATGTACAACTCCTCTGAAGGCGCCCGCATCAAGGTCTGGCCCAACGCCTTCAGCGAGAAGAGCGCGAACCTGGTTGGCGGTGGTGGGAGAGGCTTGGTCAGGAACGTGACATACGACACCATGTGGCTCGACAACGTGGATTACGGACTGACCATCACGCAATGCTACGGCCAGGACGACGAGGAGGAATGCTTCAAGCATCCGGTAAGCTTTGACCACTGTTCCCCATTTCGTAGAGCATTTTTCGAAGCACGAGACTAACGCCTTTGCAGTCCAAGCTGAATATCACGGACGTCACGTTCAGTAACGTTCGTGGCCGGACGAACAGGGTCTTTGCGCCTATTGTGGCCCACCTGGTCTGCTCGAGCCCGGATACGTGCTCGAACATCGTTGCAGAAGACATCGATATTCGGACGATCAATGGTTCTAACCTTGTGACGTGCCGCAACATGGATGAGGATCTTTTAGACGTTAATTGCGTTGATTGGAGCAAGGGATACAATCCAGCATGAGGACAGAAAAAAAAAAAAAAAAGCAAGCGGCAGGAATTAGAGTTAGTCTTCTGCGCACGTAATATCCTTTGCGACACCCGATCAAGGGTGCTTTTCTAGCTTTAGGTCGACTTACTGCAAGCCATTCTTGTCTATTGTGTGATATGCTCTTATCGACAGCAGTCTTGCTGGCTGTAGCTCAGGTGAAATGAGAGGCATTTCCACGGAAGATCTCATGGAACGAGGAGTTGCATTTTGTAGATCAAAAAGGCTTCAAAGACAAATTTAAGGCGCACAGATTCCATGAACTGGTGGCCTGGTTTATAAGCATGAGGTTGGACAAGGGGTACCTGATACAAGCTCGCCTGCGGACGGAGATCTCGGGGCGTTTCGGTTTCTCATTTTTTCGTAATAATCAGAAGAAAAAAAATTCGAGAGATGAGAGTCGAAAAGATATCGAGCCGACTCAATGTTTATGATGTGCTCCTTAGGACCAACGAGACGGAGAGAAGAGACAATAATGTGGCTGATTCGTCATACATTCTGTTGCGGAGACCGGTATGTATGTGGGAAAACCATTGGGCTAAGGGGTGGTCGATGCTTGAAGTTTAAGCTTGCCCTCGACAAGAATCGCACATACCGCGTCCTTCATATATCAGGAACAAGGAGTCGCGGAGATAATGGAGCGGCAGGATTGGCTTCGGACCCACACGTTTACCCCGGGTTGAAACCGACGCTTGGCAAAGGATGAACATCTAAGAGTGAGTGAAGACGTGACACGAAAAGGAATTGCGGAGGAAGAGTGCAGCATTCGAATCAATCCAATGGACTATAATTAGGAGTCGTACCGAGCTGGAACATGACGTTGAAGAAGAAAGACAAAAAACAAGGAGCGGTAGAATACGAACGTTCGGGAGCGCTGCCCAAGGGTGCTTTTCATGCATGGATTGTGAGACAAGTGCTCGAGCAATATTTTGTTTGTTGCACATCGTACCGGGTACCTCGGACGCACCGGGCTCATCTCCATATATCAGTCAAGGTATGTGCAACCTGTGGTGGACGAGGTTGTAGGATCGGCATTAAGAGTTCCAAAGCTGGGAAATTAACAGAGAGTTACTAAACCCCGACGGCTCCCCAACAAGCTTTCCATCAACACTGGCCACGTCATATTCCACCCTGTGGTTCTGAAGAGAGAGTTCCGCAACCCATGGCCGCGTGACCGGAGAACAGAAGCTCTGTCGAGTACGCGTAAGTCAGGGGTGTCCTGCTCAAATCATCCAAGTGTCTGAGTCCGCAATTAATGACTAAATTCTTGAAAGAGTCAGGCTGCACACCCTCGAAGACTAAGGCCGGCACTTGGCGCGAGGATCCTCCAGATTTCCTGCTCATCTGCTCGCGGAGCCGCAAAGATATCCACCTTCCTCCCTCGCTTATTTTCCCAAGACTCTTCCCCGCGCTACCCCGCCCTTGGATGGTCAGATTGGAAGGGCGGGTGACTCGTGCGGAGCCTCGCTTGGTGTCAACAGAGTAGTTTAAGTAGCTGAACTTTGTCTCCTGGATTCCGTGCGACTATATCCTTCTGCTGTCTCCCGCCGATCTCACCCGAGCAATTCATCCATTACGCTCGTTTGCTATCAGGCTCATCCGGATTGTGCACCGTCTTTTAAGGAGATATCAACATCCTCTTTACCGCGGATGTTGCTTTGTGTTTCTTATAATATACCAATAATCCAAATACTCTAACTTTTTTTTTTTCTTTTGGCTGAGATGGCGATCACACGTTCAAGCTTGCGTAAATATCTCCTACGCAACAGCGCAGCGCTCTTGAATCGGCTTGTCCTTCTCACAGTTGTCATGGCGCGCGTCTCCGGCGTGCAACTCTCACCCTCATGCAGCGTCCCTGAAGAAGCTAGCGCAGTCTTGGGCCAGTCGTACGTGAGCTTCGCCATCGAAGGACGAGATTTCATTGACTACACCGGTTGGTTCCCACTGCTTCAAACAGCCCGCCAGCTAGCAAAACTTTTTGACGCGCGAAAGGAAACGACACCGTCCGCAACGAGTTCTCCGCCAACATGTTCTCCGTATTCTCCCAGAAAACCGGCGCACCGATCTACCTGCGGGTGGGCGGGACGACGCAGTAAGGCCAATGCGCATCGAAACTTCCCAGCTGGCGCAGGACACGAAACTGATTCGCTCGATCGTTTTTCTTGCAGGGATCACTTCCGCTACGACCCCGACCAAACGGAGCCAGTTCGCTTCGAGAACCCGGATCTCCCTACCTTCCTGAACCTTTTCGCCAACATCACCGTGGGCCGCTCCTGGACGGAAGGGTTCCGGCAGTTCAAGGATGCTGCCGTCGTGTGGGATCTCCAAGTGTTTCTGGCGCGCAAGAATCTCAGCAACGCCGTCCGATTCGCCAAGGACTGCGTCGCGGCCATCGGCATCGAGAAATTGAACACGCTGGAGATTGGGAACGAACCCGATCTTTACAGCAGCAGCGGGTTTTTCCCGAATCAGACTGACCGGCCATCGTCATATCAACCGCCGGACTACGTGGCCGAGTTTACCGAGTTTGCGGATGCACTCGAGGGCAACTTGACTCTCGGCGCGGGTCCGAATTTCCAGGCGCTTGGGTACTCGAATTTTGTTGTGGATCCGTGGAACGAGTGCGATGATCGAGTCCGCAATGCTGGAACGGTTTGCTGACAGAAACCAGGCAAAATGCTTTCGAAGCAGGGCTTTCTCCAGACATTGTAAAATCCATCTCTGAACATTAGTAAGAACAGGACAGGCTATAAGCCTCCAGGCATTTGCTAATTTCGAGTAGCTATCAATCGAGGGATGGCCGAGACCTTGGGTGTAGGTTTAAATTTTGATCAGGTTATTTCAGTAAGAGCTGACATGGCGTGCAGCAACACTGATGAACAAATCCGCCATTCGCAACTTCACGGACAACCGCTTTAAGGACCGCATCGCGTATATGAAGAGCAGCTATCCCGACATACCTTTTCTCATCGCGGAGGTTGGCAGCGCGCTCGGCAACGGCACAGGCATCCGAGACTTTGATCTCACAGCAAGTTTGGGGACTGCGCTCTGGACGGTTGACTGGCTGCTGTACACTGCGACCCTGGTAAGCAGCTCTCGGATTTGAAAGGGGAACGAAACGAAGTATTGGCCTTTTTCATGGTCCACTGACCCGTTCCCGACAGGGCGTGACTAGGGTGAACATGCAACTTGGTTCCCGGTTTCCATTCTCACCATGGCTGGGCTCGACGACATTCATCAATAATCAGACGCTACCGCCGCAGACGCTCGGCAGCTTCTACGGCAACGTGTTCGTAGCGGATTTCATCGGGCGTGCGGGCGGCCTTCGCGTCCTCGAGTTGCCGGTCGACGATGAAAGCATCACTGCATACGCGGGTTACAACTCCAACAAGCTGACGAAAGTCGCTATCGTCAATCTGGAGCTGTGGCGAGAGAGTGACGGCGACGAGAGGCCGAGCAAGACAGTGACGCTCGAGGGTCTCGAGAGGTGGGTGAAGGCGGTAAGGGTGGAGAAGTTGACAGGACCCGATGGCGGCGCGCAAGCGGAGGATATTACTTGGGCGGGGACACAGTGGACGGCGGAGAGTAAAGGGTTGCCTGTGAAGGTCGTTGACGATGCGTTTCTTGTCGAGGTCGAGACAGGGTCTGTGGACGTGACGATCCAGGCTTCTGAAGCGCTGTTGGTGTCGCTCATTCCGGATAATTATTTAGACAGAGAGAAGAAGTCTGGAGCAGCTACGGCACAGACGTCGTGATTGAGCGCTGCGAGCTATGTTAGAAGGCGGGGTCCTTAATGTCACTGGAGGTTCCATTGTTGCGTCAACGATGATTGATATCGTCGCTATTTCTTCGGCGTTTTCAAGGGGCCGCGTAGTATGATAGTCCGAGAGACAACGATGCTGCGATGTACGTCATTCCAGGTTAGTGAGATGGTGTTGCATTGCTGAAAAGATTCCGGTTGCAACAATTGGGCTGTGGCGTAACTACTAGGCTAGGCACAGCCCTCGGCCAAACTCCGATTGGGCCGCTCTAAGAATTGGCTGAAGGGTCGCATTCGTTGCCAGCGTCGCGCCGGAACAACTGCGGCGTGAAGTTACGGTGCCGTCTGTTTCTTCCGCAATCTCCCTCTCCGATCGTTCAAGCAGGCGCATGAAGGGATCCTGTCGTTCGCGGTCGAATGCGTGAGGACCGTGATGCAAGCCCGTTGGTGTTTCACTAACATAGGGCCCCCGCAGTCTCACCGACTAGCAACGAGAAGGGGAGGGCCCATATTTATTTATTGTTGTTCTACTGCGTCGTCGGCCGGTTTGTATCTTACGTAAAGTGAAACGGCGATCGAGTGGAGCGGGCGGCTGGCTCTCTCCGCACCACCAAAGCGGTTCGCATGGGTGCTGTGGAAGCGGGAGAGATTATTCTGCTGAGAGTCGTGGTGTGATACGGTGGTTAGGCAGGCTGGGTTCTGCAAGACCGATACTCTTTCCGGACTGCATCTCCGGGCTCACGCCAGTCGGGGCGGTATAGCTTGAAGGGTTGGGCGCATTTGGGGGACAGCTGCCGTCTCTTGTCAAGAGCATGCAGAACACAGGCGGGACTTGCCCCCGTGTTCGTGGCCTGGTTATGCAATCGAATCGGGAGAGACACGAGCGGGCGAGGCGGCAGCCAATCAGAACTCCCGCACGCCGAAACTACCTGGCGGGCTCTTTCCCTCTGGCTTTTGTGCATGCGGGCCATGCGCGCCATGCCACCAGCGGCGTCGACCACCCAGCCCCAACTTGCCGGACACGCGGCCGCAGCCAGCTGAAACTCTACGACCGGAAGGCAGCCGCAGTCGGTAAGCTCCTCCTTGGCAATGAGCGCCCGCGGGGAATCCTTCCGGAGATGGTGCGCCGGACTGGTCGGCTGGGCGCGGCGGAGGTGTTCTGGAAGGCCTGCCAGCCTGCCCAGCGCCGGCAGACCCTGTGCCGCCTCTTGGGACGGATGAACCAGCGGCAGATCGGGACCAACATCTGGAATTCTGCATGGGGCTTCAGGCACCCGGCATGTGGCAGCTGTCTGATCTCCTGCGCAGAAGTCAATTGCCGCACTTCGCCACGTGGCTGTCATCTGGCAGCACCGCACCACCGTCCGCTAGACACATACCAGGGACCAGTTATAATCATTAAGTAGCCCAGTCCGCGGCGCCACTTCGCTTAATCCGTATCAATGTGCTCCTCCTCCTCTCCGTCCGCCTCCGCCGCCGCTGTCGCCGCCGTCGAGTTGCTGCTGGGATGCGGAATTCTCCCTGTGAAGCGGCCTCTGACGGCAGATGGTGCAGTGCGGCAATTGGTCGCGTGCGTGGCAGGACGGACAGTGCCGGGGCGCGCATGGAAAAGGGCCAGAAGGAAAAGGGAATTTCGACTGCAGATGGCTTCGCCGGGGGGCGCGCGAGGCCGGCTGCTATGGGACGCCTGAATCGCGCTAGCCCCAACCGCGCGTAGCGGGCGCTGGTGGTCGTGGGGGGCTCCCGAGGCACCACCATGGGGTGTTTGGTGCTTCAAACAGCGTCCGCAGCCTTGCCGCGAGCCCGCCAGAGGCTCGCCCTGTGGCTCTCCTGGCCCGCCGCTGGACGCAGTGGAGGACGGCCCCAGTTAACTGGAGACGGGCCGAAGCCCAGCGACGACGAAAGCATCGCCGTGCGTGGGGAGGGCTGACGTCACATCCGTCAACATCGGATTGAAAACCTTTTTGACATGGCCGGCCGCCGTAATTTCACGCCTTGGCCCCGCTAGCGCCGCGGCGCAGCCCTGCCATAAGGACCGCCGCTCCGCTGCCTCGACTCGCGCCGGCGAAGCTGCAGTTCAGTCCTACTCCTCCATCCCTCGCTCTCTCGGGCCCGCCGCAGACAAAGCAACCCTCTCCGCCTGGGTTGTGTTCCAGTCTCTCTCTCTCTCCCCCCCCCTCTCTCTCTCGCCCCGTCGCCGTCTGTCCAGGTCCCCTCGCTCCGCCATGGCTCCCCTCCGCGACCTCTCCTCCGGCGACGCCTACGCCGATGGCCTCCAGCGCAAAGTCAGTCTCACGGGCAAGGGTGCAGACCGGTCGTCGTTGGCCGAGGAGCAGGTTGGGTCGGCCGATGCCGTGCTCGAGGCCATGGGCTACGCGCCTGAATTGTCCCGCAACCGCTCGACCATGCAGGTGGCCTTCATGTCCTTCGTCATGGCTGCGATTCCCTACGGTCTGGCCACCACCTTCTACTACCCGCTCGTCGGCGGCGGACCGAGCAACATCCTCTGGGGCTGGGTTGCCGTGTCTCTGATTATTCTCTGCGTCGCTGCGTCGCTGGGCGAGATCACCAGTGTCTACCCCACTGCTGGAGGTGCGGACTGCCCTTATCTCCCGCCTCACTGTGCGCGCGCCAACTGACGACCAATGCCAGGCGTTTACTATCAGACCTTCATGCTCGCCCCGGCAAGTTATCGCCGGGCGGCCAGCTGGGTCTGCGGCTGGCTGTACGTGGTCGGCAACATCACCATCACCCTGGCCGTCAACTTCGGCAGCACGCTCTTCCTGGTCGCCTGCATCAACGTCTTTGAAAGTGAGCCCGGCGTCGGCATCTGGGATGCCTCAACCTGGCAGATCTTCCTGACCTTTGTTGCCATCACTTTCCTGTGCAATGCCGTGTCCGCTCTGGGCAACCGCTGGCTGCCGCTCCTCGACGTGCGTCCCTCACTTCAGCCCCACTTCCCCCTGGTTCCTCCAATGCTGACTGACCGCAGACTGCGGCTATCTACTGGACCTTTGCCGGCGTCTTGGCCATCATCATCACTTGCCTGGCGATAGCCAAGGGTGGACGCCGCAGTGCTGACTGGGTCTTCACCGAGTTCGTGCCCAGCTCGGGCTGGCCGGCTGGCTGGTCGTTCTGCGTCGGCCTGCTGCAGGCGGCGTATGCGACTTCGTCGACTGGCATGATCATCTCGTAAGAATCTTCTACCGTGCTTTGCGCACTCTCCCCTCCCTCCGCTTCAGTACTGCAGTAATAATACGAAATGACGTCTAGGATGTGTGAGGAGGTGCAAAACCCCTCGATACAGGTGCCCAAGGCCATGGTTGGCACCATTGTCATCAACACCTTCGCGGGCCTGCTGTTCCTGGTCCCGCTTCTCTTCGTGATGCCCGACCTGACCGAGCTGATCAACCTTGCGTCGGGCCAACCAGTGCCCACCATCATCAAAGAGGCTGTCGGCAACAGCGGCGGTGCCTTTGCGCTCTTGATCCCGCTGCTCGTGCTGGCCCTGATCTGCGGTATTGGTTGCACCACGGCCACCTCGCGTTGCACCTGGGCATTCGCGCGCGACGGCGCCATCCCCGGCGCAAAGTGGTGGAAGCAGGTCAACCACAAGTTGGACGTGCCGCTCAACGCTATGATGCTCAGCATGGCGGTGCAAATCATCCTTGGCGTCATCTACTTCGGCTCGACTGCCGCGTTCAACGCCTTCTCCGGCGTTGGCGTCATCTGCCTCACCGCCTCGTATGCGGTGCCCATCGCCGTGAGCCTGGCTGGTGGCCGCACCCACATCGTTGACGGCAGATTCTACCTGGGCAAGCTCGGGCTCTTCTGCAATATTGTCGCCATCTGTACGTGCCTCGATGCCGTCTTTCCCTCTTGTGCTGACATGTGCCACAGGCTGGTCTCTGCTCGCCATTCCTCTGTTCTGCATGCCGACCACCATTCCCGTTGCTGCCGAAACGATGAACTATGCGTCCGTTGTGTTCTTCGCATTCGTCATGCTGTCGATTGGATGGTACATCGTCTGGGGCCACCGCAACTACCAGGGCCCTCCCACCGTGGATTAAATGTGCAGATGCGACGCCCCAATGCAGCAACGAATACGAACGACACGTCCGAATGCAACACCTACCCATGCCGTCCAAGTGCGCCCACATTCCGACAGTCCAAATGCAACATCCGTCGACGTCCGAATGCAGCAACGACCGATTGTGACAACCCGCCAAACGCGCCAAGTCATGTATTGCATAGGTGACGTAGAGCGATCTAAACGACAGCAAAAATAGATAGACAGATACCCCTGTACATATAAAAGTATATGAAAATACACGTTTCCAGCAACTCTCACCACCGTTCAGTAAGCATATTCGATTGCCGCCATCGCGCATTATCCATCGGAAGCGAGCCGTGGGCTCTGCATTTCGACCCTGAATTTATCAGACGAGATCCGACCGACGTTTCTCGGTCGTAGAATTCCGGCAGTGATTTTCAACGTAATCCTTCGGAAGGGCTCGGGTTGAAATTTTGCAAAACACCGCAAGGCCCGCTCTTTTTTCTTTTTTTTTTAAGAAAAAAAAAACCACGATCTGAGCGGACAGAGGAGTAGCCGGCTTCCGGCTGCTTGGGCCTGTCGCATCGACGTCAGAACAAGGCTGCGCCTTCTCGTGGTGGAGACAACCTGATTTTGGTAGGCTTTCGACTATGAGCTCGCGGGGTGGCTTGCGCCAGGACGAAGGTCGCAATTATGCTTATGAGATAAGCTTGCTCGATGGTCCCCGAAAGGTATGACTAGAGCATGAAGGTTATTTTAAGTGCTTACTCCCGACAGCCTCAGGTTAAGCAAGTAATGGTAGGGCGCTGTTGTTAGATCTGCAGGCGCTGGCTTCCCACGTGCGCATTCAGCCCATCCTTTCTGACTTCGGGCGGTCTCCGAGGCACACAACGGTCGCTTCAAACTTATCCGTACTGCAGCATGTTGATGCAGGAACATACGTACGCAGCTTTGAGCCGCACCGCCAGTACGAGTAGCAGGTAGGACGGTACGAGCGGAGCACACCCCGTGAGGCACGGTATCAGAGCAGCCACAACGAAAGTGGGGGAATAAGGCGGAGAGAATTGCCGAGAAGAGTTAATCAGGAGGGAAGCGAAGACTCAGGGGGCTATCTTTGTGTTCGCCTGAGCGGTCCAAGGGTCAGGTGGGTCCCGCGGCGGGTTAGCATCCAGCAGGCATGCCGCTCTCCCGACCGTGTGTCCACGCTCGAAGAGGCAGGTTGGTAACTCAACTCTCGTGTGTCCTTTAGCATCACCGCCATCCAAATGCACGCAATGACCGGGGATTATATTGGCTGGCCATGCGCTCCATATTGCGCTAACCTCGCTGGTTAGCTCTCGGAGACTTATCGACGCTATATATACGCATGAGCTTTCGGCCCATTCGCCCGATTCTTATCGCTTCACCACTCTGGGACATGCGCCAAGCTGGAGCTTCGCCAGGCCCAAGGCTTTTTACTCAATTTCCACCATGGTTCCTGAGCCGCGATACGAAAGCCGGAGGCCTCGAACAGGCAGTTGAGAGATGTTTCTCGGTACTTCTGCGTCAAAAGCCTGGCGACCGTAGCACCCGTTCGTTTACTCGTGTATGCGTCCACGACATTGCGTGCGCTACCCTCTAAAACACGGCATCATGGTCACCATCCGGCCGCCCGTATAAGTCTGGGGGGCCGGCCGCTGTTGAGCTACTGTGCGGCGGACGAGCACCATGCTTCTGCGTTACCTCCTCCAGGCGCTTCCCATTGTGGGAAGCGCATCTGCCCTTTCTCGCCGCCAGGATGATCAAACTTCGACAAACAGCTCTGCTCCTGTGCCCAAGCGCTTCATCATCGAGTATGAAGGCGTGCGTGATAATGTCCCTGCGCTTGCATTGGCTCGGACTAACGACAGCAGGCCGCAAATCTGAGGGCAGCACCGGAACCGGGAATCAAAGTCGTGCAGACATTCGACAGCGACATCTTTTCCGGCGTCAGCGTTGAGGCAGAGGGCTACAGCATCGATGATCTTGTCAAGCTGGCCGGCGTTGCCAAGGTGTGGCCCATGAAGACCATCCGCCTTTCACCGCCGCAGGACCTGCAGACCTTCAGCGACGCCGCCGCCGCCGCGAATTACACCGTGCACAACTCCACCGGCGTGGATAAGCTCCATGCGGCTGGCGTATATGGTCAGGGCGCCGTAGTCGCAGTCGTCGACACAGGCATCGCATACAATCACCCAGCGGTCAGTCCCCCAGCCAATCTTCCCGACCATCGACTTACTGGGCCAATAGCTTGGCGGTGGAATTGGAGAGGGGTTTAAGGTCACCGGAGGATACGACTTTGTAGGAGACGGGAGTAAGTTCTGGGCACCTTAGCCACATGGAGAAGGACGCGGAGAATGCTGATGTCATCAAAGCCTGGCCGCTTGAAGACAAAGCGCCCGATGATGATCCGAACGATAACATGGGTCACGGAACTCATGTGTCGGGTATCATTGGTGGAGAGACGGACTAGTCAGTGCTCTCCAAAGCCCTATTCGGGATTGCTCGCTAATCGGTACAGCTGGGTTGGCGTCGCGCCAAGGGCCACGCTCCGTGCGTACAAGGTGTTCTCGACAATTGTAAGGAGCATCGAGCTAGGATGCAGACATGACCGAGGACTGAAATTGTTTTCCTCCAGGACTCCACGGACGAAGATACTCTAATACAGTCTTTCCTTGCAGCCTACGCTGACGACGTAAGTGTTGATGCAAACCTCACGCTAATCTTCTTTTCCTGTAAGCCTCCGAGTGCTCATATGCTGATGGCCGCGCAGGTCGATATTATAACCGCCAGCATCGGTGGCCCCAGCGGATTCGAGAACGGCGCATGGGCTGAAGTTGCATCTCGTATCGTCAACAAGGGTGTCGTGGTGACTATTGCAGCTGGAAATTCAGGAGCTGCAGGTCCCTTCTTCCCGAGCAGCGGGTCATCTGGCCGAGACGTTCTTGCTGTGGCTTCGGTCGATGCAGAATCATTCCCAGCACAGCCATTCTCGGCTACCTTCACTACAAACAGCTCGTCCAACACAACCACGCTCGGATACATTCCGTCTACCTTTAATTTCCCTGCAACCATCACAGATTGGCCAATTGTCCCTCTGAACTTCAACACCTCAGATCCCGCTGATGCGTGCGAGCCTCTGCCAGCCGATACGCGCAACCTCTCTCAGGTCATCCCACTCGTCCGCAGAGGAACCTGCACCTTCGCCACCAAGCAAGCCAACCTCCAGGAATTCGGCGCTCAATACATCCTCATCTATAACAACGAGAGCCCTCTCGTCAGCCCCAGCACGACAGAAGAGGGAAGCCTTATTGCACTCATCGCTGCCGATGCCGGTGTCGCCATCATCAACACCGTTAAGGCTGGCGGGCAGGTGCTCGGCGATTTCTCCGCGGATCCCACTGTTGTTGGTCTTTACAACTCGGCTGGCGGGAGGCCCAGCACATTTACGTCCTGGGGCGGTCTGTACGACCTATCTCTGAAGCCCGACATCGCTGCCCCTGGCGGAAATATCTTCTCGACTTACTTGGACAACGGGTTCGCGGTACAGAGCGGCACCTCCATGGCTACGCCATATGTTGCCGGTGTCGCGGCGCTCTACATCGGTGCGTTCGGCGGAAAGAAGGTCCATGGCCCGGAATTCGCAAAGGCACTGCACCAGCAGATCGTAGCCAGTGGTGGAGCCCTGCCCTGGTCTGACGGTACCACGAGAGATTACGGCTTCGCTGCGCCTGTTCCGCAGGTCGGTAACGGCCTGCTCAACGCATTCAAGGTGCTGAATTACTCAACCACGCTCGAGTACGAGAAGTTCGAGCTCAACGACACGGCGCACTTCAAGGACGTGAACAGCGTCCAAATCACCAACAACGGGGATGTCCCTCTTACTTACAACTTCAGCGTTCAGGACGCAGCCGGCTTTGAGGCTCTCGAGGAGTTTGATCCGGAGGTCTATTTCTCGCCCAGGTTGAAGCGGTTTACCGAGTTGACTCCTATCAAAGCCGTGCCCAGCGTTCAGCTCCCGGCCGGCGAGTTCACCGTAGCGCCCGGTGAGACCAAGCAAGCTACCTTCACCTTCTCCTTGCCCGAGGGCCTCAATGCAACAGCGCTTCCGGTGTACAGCGGGAAAGTCTTCATCACGGCAAGCAACGGCGAGCAGCTTTCCGTTCCCTACTTAGGACTCGCGGCGGACTTGAAGGAGGAGTTGACACCCATCTTCGAGGACACGTATCCATTCTCCACGTCCGGCGTCACCAACGAGAACATCAGAACCAAGTCATAGTAAGTTTATTTGGCCATAAGTAAGGAGCCGTTGAATCTAATTGAAGTAGCTACACTTTCAACCTCAGCCTCACCGCGCAAGACTTCCCCAAAGTCTACGTCAAGCTCAAGTGGGGCACGGAGCAGATCCGCTGGGATGTAAGTACTCCACGTTTCCCACCTCCTACGCCCGACCAACCAACCACCCACCGACAACTAACGCCCACTGCCCCCAGATCTATGAACCCGGCTTCACCGAAGACCAATGGCAGTACCCGCCCGTCGCGGGCGAGAACGGGTACATCGGCCCGGCCACCGGCTGGGCGGGCGCGGACTCGTACAGCTACTTCGACCCGTCCGTCCACAACGCCAGCGACACGTACTCCTTCCCCATCTACGAGATCTTCCGCAACGCGCAGTCGCAGAACAGCTTCCACACGTACTGGTGGTTCGGCGGCCTCGGCAACGGCTCGCAGATCGCACCGGGCAACTACTCGATCCGGTTCGCGGCGCTCGTGCCGTTCGGCGACCCCGTGGAATCTGCCAGCTGGGACGTTTGGCAGGCGCCTGAGATTACGGTGCTGTGAGCGGGGGGTTTTGTGTATTCTGGAAGTAATTCTCTTGTGCCCTTGGATGAGGAAGTAATTGTGAAATCGAGTTCGAGGTACTGTTGCCTACATTGTTCCACGTCTTTCATTCCTGCTTTTTGGAGAGGCGGACCTTCATGTTGAAATTTGTTGTCAATTTCTGAGTAATCGTCAAGGTGGGAGCTTTCTCATCTGTGGACATGGCATCATCTTAAGCTGATCGTAAGAACGTGCCTGAGCGGCCGTTGTAGCGATTGCTTCCTGCCGACTGCCGAAGATTCTCGAACTCCCTCAGATTCCGTCCGAGCTCATACTTCTCTGACAACGCTGGGCTCCACAACCAGCGAATGGCACCCGAGTGGGTTTAGCGCAATGCCTACCTCTTCGGTGGCGACCCGAACCGGATTACCGTCATGTGCGGGTCTACCGGCGCCGGTTCCGTAATCACGCGGATCACAGCCTTCAATAGCTCTCTTCAACCACCTTTCCAGCGAGCTATTCCGCAATCCCCAGCCTTGTTCTCCCTAGCAACTGTTCAGCAGCAATCTGAAATATATTTTATCTTCTTGCACGCTGCCAACGCAAGCAGCCCCACCTCGCTTCGAGCACTCCTTTCCGAGACACTAATTCACGCCAATGCCGTCCAAGTCGGCTGCTCTTCATACAGCACATTCACTTAGGGACCAGTCGTAGATGGTTCATTGCTCCCGCAAGACCCCAAAAGTGCGCTCGGCAACCGAACTTAGCCTCTCGAAATCTCCTATGGTCCTTGTTGCGCACAACATCAACGAGGCGCACGTTTTACGGAGCTCACAATCAACAATACGGGCTATGTCTCCCTTTTGCATGATGCGTTTGCCGCTGCTATTGCAGAAACGGTGAATTACATCGCAAATACGCTCTAACCAACCCCCCACCCTCTCCTCTCCCCCGAGAGGGGTAACGCCGTACACCGACCAGATCGCCCGCACGGTACTAGCGCTCACTGAGGAAATCTTCTCATACGACACTTACGGCCTCACGATGGCATTAGACCAATTTTACAGCTATGTTTTCGCAATGCCACCAGCGCTGAATGGATCCAATTCGCCGTATGTATTTGACAGTGCTGCGACATCGACTGTAAATAACACAGTTGGATTGACGGTGCAGGACTCCATTGTAAGGTCTGTAGCAAATGCTGTGCCTGAGACCTTGGTCGAGGGATCGCCGGTGACGGAGAGGTATGGCAAGAATAGGAATGCTGTGCTGTTCGAGGAAGGGCCCATCAAGGCGGGCTTGCATCCGGCCGTGACTGGAGGCAGACGTGGGGGGTGCCTGTAGGGTTTATGCCGATTCATTAATCATCCGCTAGAGCGAGCAAACGGTATCTGTTCATATGTCCTCACTCCAGCACAGTCTAGGGTATTGTCATAACATGCGGAACGGTGATGACAAGGCCCAGGTGGATCACCACTGAATCAAGTTTATGTCCTTGGAGACGGCGGTAATGATACTAGTAGCAAGAAAGGCTTACAGCTGACCATAGGCAATGCGTTGACAGAACTAAAAGGTTGATTGAGACGTATTGAGCGCAACAACGAGGACTAAAGTTTAGATAAAGCAGAGCGGATAATGCAGCTATGCCTCCTTAACAACGCTAAAGCTGAGCTTTTTAACCCCACCGAAGCCCTGTTGACAAGAGGCTGGATTTTGTCGCCAGTGTGCGGTTAGTTTCTAAGAGATACAATCGGATTTCGCCTATCGTTTTAGTGGTTATGCTGTGGGTTTCCGCTGCTTTCCGTGCCTGAGTCGAGGATGAGCCAAAGCGGCTTTAGACTTTGCGTCTTCATAAACAATACTATCCGAGTGCATAGAGTGCTAGTTAACGAATGCTGTGATCTTCCAGCGCTTGAAATACGATAGTGTCCTGACGTATTTAGAAGCACACAAGCAATGTTCGTACTAAGAAGCAGTGCTACCGGTTAGTTCGCTGGGTAGTAGTCATTCTGTGCTGTGACGAACCGTCACCAACACAAGTAGTTGCCTTATCCGAAAGAAGTTCGCTCGCTGAAGGTGAAGCCACCAATCTCGTATTTGCCATCGGAACGTATTTTTCCACGCCTCTCCGATTCTCCTTACGGCTGTTGCTCCACAGCTCCGGTTATTGCTGGCCGCTTTGAACCTGGCAACATACTTCTTCTGCAAACTAAGTGCTACCAAAAAAAAAAAAAAAGGAGGGGAAAAGAAATAGTTCGTCTTTACCGCTCATACAAAGGCAAACTCGCAGGCTGGTCTACATGTTTCCATTGTTCAAAAAAAATTGTTGCCAGTGGCGCTGGCTAGGATGAATGGAACCCAAAGCCGCAGGACATCGAGGAGTATGCGATCGTGGTACCCCAGTTGTATGCCGAGCAATAACGAGAGGCCAAGCTTCGTAAAGAAGCCTGACTGAACCGCAGTGGGAACAATCTCTGAATCGAATGTTGCTGAATTCTGATGTTGGAGCTCAATTGTGTAGGGCGACGATTGGTCTTACGCAGGGCGACTTCGGTACTCTGAACGCACTCACTACACGGCCGAGTGGCACCACCACAACCCCCAAATACCGGCGGGTCCTTCTCTGAGTTCTGAAGTGTGGTGATAGTCGCACTGTGACCAGAGTCAGCATCCTCGTCCCTCACGCCATAGTTCAAGCACTCATGCCTACCGGAAAATTCATCATTATCTTCATAAGCGCGACCATGGTATAAAAGCTCAATTCGAAGACATTTCAAAGTTTGTTTTTCTCCATTATCGCGTTCCTTCATCAGCTTTACTCTCGCTACAGAAGTCGCTCTTGGCAATCATCTATCTTTTCTTCATTCAGAATGGTCAAAGTTTCTACCCTCGTTGCTGGAGCCGGCTTTGGCGTTGCCTTTGCCGCCGCTGCTCCTGCCGAACTTGCTAAACGTGATGACTGCACCTTCACGGACGCTGCTTCTGCCATTAGTGGCAAGGCTAAGTGCGCCACCATTACCCTCAACAGTATTGCCGTCCCTGCTGGTACCACTCTGGATCTTACTGGCCTTCAAGCTGGCACCAGCGTGATCTTCCAGGGCAACACCACCTTTGGCCACAAGCAATGGGAGGGCCCGCTCATTTCCGTCTCTGGTACCAATACTCAGGTGTCCGGCTCTCCCGGCCATACCATCGATGGTAACGGTAGTGCGTGGTGGGACGGCGAGGGCAGCAACAGCAAGACCAACAAAAAGCCTAAGTTCTTCTACGCCCACAACCTGAAGGGTTCATCCTCGATCAAGGGACTCCACGTCAAGAACACGCCCGTTCAAGGCTTCTCAATCGATGGATCGTCCGGCCTCATCCTGGATTCCATCACTAGTATCGACAACTCCGCTGGAGCCTCCCTCGGCCACAACACTGACGGCTTCGACATTGGTGACTCCTCGAACATCACCATCTCCAACTCTAACCTTACCAACCAAGACGATTGTCTTGCCGTCAATTCCGGCACCAATATCAAGTTCTTTGATAACACTTGCATCGGTGGCCATGGTATCTCCATTGGTTCTGTCGGCGGCCGTAGCAATAATGTCGTGAATGGCGTCACTGTCCAAAATTGTATTGTTCAAGACTCCGATAACGGCGTCCGTATCAAAAGCGTGTCTGGCGCGAACGGGTCCGTCACTGGTATGTTTAACCTCCGCTCACAAAACGCAATGCTAACGTCCCAGCAGCTGTCACCTACGACGGAGTGGTTCTCAGTAATATCGCCAAGTTCGGGCTGGTTATTGAGCAGGACTACGAGAATGGGAAGCCCACTGGGACACCCACGGCAGGCGTCCCGATCACTAACCTTTCCTTGCACAATATTACGGGTACTGTGAAGTCCTCTGGAACCAACAAGTATATCCTCTGTGCTGCTGGTGCTTGCAGCTCTTGGACGGCCAGTCTCATTGATATTCATGGCGGTAAGACCAGTACGGCATGCCAGGGAATACCTAGTGACTCAGGCATTACGTGCTGAGCCGCTTAGAACTATCAAAGTATTCGGATGGGTGTGCTAAGCACTGTAAAGCTCTCGTAGTTAGTATCCATAACGGGATATACAAAAGAATTTATCTGTCTATTCTTTAAACACGATTCATAATATCCATTTAAATGCTTTACACTAAACAGTACCCAAAGGGCAGATTGTATGAACATACACGAACAGTGTGGTACAGAAGATTTATTCTTAGTCTTCTACAGGTGTAGATCCGGCCAGGCAACACTACAGTATAATTCGACTAACGTACCATTAGCCACAAATTCGCTACTATCATCAACCCCAATAGATACATACTTCCAAATAGTCAGCAATATCAACCAACTTGGTCATATACTCTCATCTAAATCCTACGATTGTGCTACTTGATGAGACCGCCGCAGCTTTGTGCGGCATATTCGAGCAGGCTATTCAGAGCGCTCTCTACTGTGCAGCCAGTTCACTGCTTCAGATCAGTCGGGGTGATTGAATTTCTGGTGCTTGTATATCTGGTTGGCCAATAATTCTCTATATTGTCTTTCTATGTAGCATGCGACTCATAAACTGTAAACAACATGACGGTCGGAATCCTAATTACGACCACTCACTGGATCTTAATAGATGTAAGTGATCCAGAGACTGATAATTATAAGTTTCGATCCAGTTACTGTAATTTGCCTCAATTTCCGCTAATATGAATCCTATCCGTTTACTCCGCTGATACTGCAGGAAGTTGCAGGAAATTTTTATCATCAATGAGCTGACTTCATCACCTAAGTGGGACTGACGTTTCGATTATCTAGTGCCCTGTTTAGATCTAGATTCATGGCGAATCTATCCAATGTCAGTGGGTGAAGTCGGGTGAACCCCACCATAGAGGAACATGCTCGGAGGAAGGATGACAATCAAGATCGGATATCATCTTGTCGTGACGAGGGTCTCACCAAGACATGCGCGGCCAAGCCATTCACGCACGCGAAAGCCTTTACCTGATTTATCCCGGGAACAATCCTTCTGATGGTGCAATGCGAGATGTCGGCAACGTTCGCCTGACCGCCAATCACAACGCCGGGCCGGCCACGATTATCACAAACACCATCGACCCGCATATTGCGTGATAGCCGCATCGCGCGGCAACGTCAAAAAATGCCGATGCTTTTGTGGGATAAGCTCTCTGCCAGGGAGCCTCAAAAACGGCGGCCTTCCTGTAGCGTCGCGGCAAAGGCTTGGATCCAAGAGTCATGTCGGCCTCAGGAAAGGACGTTGCCACCACGGCGGTGGCCTCGGTGCCCTCGTCGCCCATAGACCATGGGTACCAGGAAGAGAAGAAGCCCCTCAAGAGACGCATTCGGGAGCTTTTGTGGGATAGCTTCGACCGCAGTCCGCAGGAACGCCGCTTCATCGCCAAGATCGACTTCTTCATCCTCACATGGGCAGGCTTTTCGTACTTCTCGAAGAACTTGAATTCAAACAATCTTTGTAAGTATCTTTTCAATGATCAACCGTATTAAAGAGAAAGCAGAGTGTACTAACAATTGATAAGCTAATGCGTACGTGTCGGGAATGAAAGAAGAGCTAAATGTGGTGGGCAATCAGTACCAGACATTTACCACTATGTGGACAATGTAAGCAAGAGTGGTATCGCGGCGGGGATCTTGCTGACAACTGGACAGCGGCTATGTCATCTCTCAGATACCATCCCAGATCATCTGCACCAGAGGTAATCCGCATGACTGTTAAAATGTACTTGGGACTGACCTGGCACAGTCCGCCTCTCCCTGTGGTGCCCCAGCTGGGAGCTGTTCTGGGTCATTGTCACATTTGCCAGCTCTGCCGTCAAGACTCCGTACCAACTCTACGCCTGTCGTTTCCTCGTACGTGCCCTTTCCGTTAGGCTCAAACATGACTGACCAGTGGCAGGTCGGACTCGCAGAGGGCACGTTCTATCCAGCTGTGCACACGGTTCTTGGGGGCTGGTATACGAAGCAAGGTAGAGTCATCCATGTAAATTCGGATTCCAGCGTTGACGACCAAACCAGAACTAGCGAAGAGAGCGTGTATCTTCTTTGCCTCGGCGTTTGTTGGATCAATGTTCAGCGGGTACCTCGTGAGTAGGCATTCGACCGAGAGTGGGCAGGATTGACAAACAGCAGCAAGCCGCGCTCTATACCGGTATGAATGGTGTCCATGGTCTGGCAGGATGGCGGTGGCTGTTCATCTTTGATGGAGTTATTACCTTGCCTATGGCTGTCTGGGGTAGGTGATTTCCTGATGGGGCTTCTTTGTCCGTCCACGCTCACAGATACAGGCTACTATGCGCTCCCAGACTTGCCCAGCAACACGCGGGTGCACTGGCTGAAAGCTGAAGAGAAAGAGCTTGCCCTTGAGCGGATGCGAAGAGCGGGGAAGCACCTCGAGGAGCCCTTTACTATTCAGGGTTTGAAGAGGATCCTCAAGAAGTGGCACTTCTGGATCTACACGGCCTACTACACGTGAGTGCGCAGCCAGGAAGCGCCGACCGTGTACTTACAAGAAAAACCTCAGTTTCTTCATCTGCAGCGAAAACATTGGGAGTTACATGAACCTGTGGCTCAAGAGCCTAGACCGGTGAGTTTACCGAGCATTCTGACAGGGCCCGCTCTGATCGTTCGCAGCTATTCGGTGTCGCAGATCAACACGTACCCCACCGTCATCAATGCGATCACAATTGTGACGACGCTCTGCTACGGATGGGTCTCCGACGGTCTGCAACTCCGTGCGCCGATCGTCTACTTTTCGCTGACGGTGTGCTTCTTCGCGGCAATGAACCTCGCTGTTTGGGATGGCGTGCCGTTCAGTCTAAAGTGGGCTTCTTTCTACCTTACAGGGTAAGTAAAGCGCAGTAGATGGGTTTGACAAAAGTTGGCTGACTGCGTGCAGGTTTGCGCAAGGCTCGGGGCCCGTATTTCTGGTGAGTCAACTTCCCTGGGGGTTGGTGTAGCCGAGGCACTTACAAGTCATGCGGAGACAATGGTGAACGAACAATGCGCCGGAGACAGCCTCGAGCGCAAATTCATCCTGGGGACGACTAATTCGGTGGCGTGAGTAATGTCGTGTGTGAGTGTGTGAGAAGAAGCATTGTTGCTGAGATGCGCAGGTATGCATTCAATGCGTGGATCCCGCTGATCACGTACAACACAAATTACGCTCCACGATTCTTGGTGGGAAATTCGGTTACCGTCGGCCTGATTGTCTGTGCTGCCATCACGTTGACCGTGGCGGTCCAACTGCAACAAAGAGATGCGTGAGGATCATTGATCGTCAATTCCGAAAACCGGCCTGCTGACTCGTAGGACAGGAAAACAAACGAAAAAGCGCAGACACAGCTGGAGGCATGAGAGAAGGGAACAGTCAAGGGGCAAGCCACTACAAGAAGCCATGAGTACCTTAAGCACAATTCTTGCTACTAAAGGCATGAGAGCACCATGTTGGAGAATAGAGAAGCATAGAGCAATAGAGGGGATGCGTGCGGACGGGATACCCTATTTTAATCCTGGAGATTTGCACAGGATGGGCAGAGACCCTCCAAGCATGATCCATATGGCTGGCACCAGCGAAAGCTTACAATAGAGCTGACACAAGCCAGCGCAGAGTCCTCATGTTGATCCCCCTTTCTAGTTGTGCGGTCAGTGTGGCCAGCACATGCAGAGGCCGTGGGAAATATAGTTCGAGCTTGTAGCCAACTCAGCAGCGCCCTTGCGGTGACTCGTGCTGCTGTTCGCGCTGCAAATTTTTCATCTGGCTTCCATAGCTGCTCCTGCAAAAAGCAGACAGGTGTCATGATGAGACGCGACGGGATGAGGTGGACGTACTGTAAAGAGCACAGGCACGGCGACCGAGAATCGCTACCGCAACGAGCAAAAGCCGTGCTCCCGAGACGAACCATTATTGCAGATCTGCTGGGGCTACTATAGACATCAAACCAATTGACGGATGGCTCGGCGGCGGTCAATATCAGCAGAGCCTCGAGTCGTGGTTTGATGAGAAAAGGTCCGACAGAGCCTACATCGGACCGCCCGTTGACAAGCTGCATTCAACGTCGTGGGAATGTCCTCCAGCGTGGCTGACGAGAGCGCAGATTGGATGATGCTGGTCGATCGGGCTGGACAGCGAAGCGCAATGGCACTGGCAGATCCGTGGCACGCGGGGAAGCAGGCGGGCGGGGGGACGGGCGTTCGAGCCAGGAGCTCGAAGGTCAGAATGGTTGCGGGCGCGTCGAGTCTTGCGAGGGAGACGCGTTCAAGCCGCGGCAAGGGGGCGAACATACAACCCCGCAACACTGAAGCCACGTGATGAGCTGCCGCGCCAGAATTCGCAGGCCGTTCCTGTCACGGGTCAGACAGCATGATGGCATTGGAGTTCTGAAATAACACACGCGGAAGTGGAGGAAAGCGCGCAGTGCCCCTGAAGTGTTGGTCTGGAGGCCACGAGCAGGTGCTCGCTCGGAGGGGGGTGTGTTCAGCACGCCATCTCGTGACCGAGCCCCAAGCGGATGGATAGATTTGTGGGGGCCGGGGCGCTGGCGGAGCTGGGCGGCGCTTGGTCGGGCCAAGAAATCCTGGATCGGACGCAGCTGCAACTGTCCTTCCATCCTCCAACCGGCTCCATCACGCGTGCCCTCAACCATGAACCCGTCGCAATCGCAGCAGTCGGTAGCGAAAAAGGCATGCGACAAGTGTAGGCTGCGCAAGATCAAGGTGACCGAGACACTCGCCACGCCCGCAACCCCCCGCCGGAATCACTAACGTAAGTGGCCTGTGGTAGTGCGACCTGACCCAGCCCTGCGCCAGCTGCACTGCCCGCAACTTTGAATGCACATATGCAACCCCGCACCGCAAGAGAGGCCCAGCAGGAAGGTAGATACGCTGAGGCAACGCGACGAACGTGGTAGCAGAGCAACCCCCCGCAGGCTGACCCAGATCCGCAGACGGCTAGCCGAAATCCGACAGCAGCAGGGTTGGCGGAGCGCCGAGCAGCTGCAGACGCCCACCACCACCATCTCGCCAGGCCGACCCGTCGTCCAGGACGGCCACCAGCTCGCCGATGGTGACGGCATCGACCAGCAGCAAGCCGCCAGCATGAGCGCCTCCTGGGACATGCTGGGCGGGCTCCCCATGCCCGGCCAGCCCGCCGCCGATGCTTGGCCCACCAGCGAGGACGAGTATCTCATGTCCTCTTCCGCAGGCCAGCCCGCCCAAACGCCCACCAACGCCTTTGATGACTCCATGTTCTCCCTGTTGCCCAGGCAGCCGCCGTCATCCGGCAGCATGCCGCGCCCTCCCAGCCTCCCGCCCACCACCGCCACCACCACCACCAGCAGCATCTGGCCCATGGGCATCACCGACGAGAACCTCATCAGATGGATTGACGTCTACTTTGAGCGCCTCTATCCCACCCTGCCCATCCTGAAGCGGTCGTCCATCTTTGCCCGTCTGCTGGCCCAGGAGCACCGCACCAACCCAGACTTCGGCGCCATGCTGTTGGCGCTGAGCGCTTTCTCCCTCATCCAGCCCGTTCGCATCAGCGAGTGGTCTTCAGCCTCGTCGCGGGAGAGCATGGTTAACTTTATGCTTGCCGAGTCAGTCAAGATGCGCGCGTCGGTCGAGTTCGGCGAAAACCCGTCCCTCGATGCCGTGCTGACGAGCGTGTTCCTGTTCGCCTGTTTGTTCCAGCGGAACCAGCATAATGCGGCCTGGTTCCGGCTGAGGGAGGCGGTCGAGCTCGGGTCCGTGTTCGGCCTGGGCCGCGCCGAGTGCTACACCAACTGCGAGGCGGACCAGAAGCAGCAGCGGCTCAGAATCTACTATCTTCTATCTGTTACCGAGAGGTGCGGGGAAACCGGGAACCGACGTGTGTCTGCTCTGCCAGCTAACGAGATGCAGGGCCTACGCGCTAGAAAAGAAGCATCCCATCACTTTCCTCGGGCATCCGAGCATGGAGACGCGGTCGTTGCTCGAGTCCGTCTCGGCGGCTTCGGACAACGATAGCTTGGGTATCGTCATCCACGATGAGGCCGAGTCCAGTGGCATGCTAGGTCTGCTTAGGCTTATGACGTTGTTCGATCCAATTGACGAGAACTTTGTTCGATGTTGGAATAACCAATGCGACAAGTCGGGCGGCAGATGCCGCTTCCTCGACGAATCAACGGCCATTTCCATCTATCAAAACCTTACCCGACACAGCATGCAGAACGGCGGCGGGCTACCTTCTCCCGAGCCGCTGTTCGCCAACTCTCCGCCGACCTGGTTCATGAGTGCCACGCTCAAGGACACGCAAGTGGCCGATCTTATGGTGAACGAGCAGTGGCTGCAGAACCGCTTTTGGCACCTCTGCCTCTCGCATAGGATCATCTCCCCGCAGGCAGACCACCCTGCGCTGCGGGTATATCAGGCAGTGAACATCGCTGAAAACACGCTACGGGTCTGCCAGGGACTGTCTCTGTCGGCGATAGAAGTCCATGGCGTTGGCACGGTATGTTCGTGAGAAGTGAAGCGAGGACACGAGCTGACGCGGGGCCAGATTGAGAAGCTGTACTGCATCATCGAGAGCGCGGTGGCGGCTAAGCGGTACGGCGAAACCATGTGCTACGGAGCATCCGCGGCTGAGCGCATGTCCTTGTCGCCGCATGCGTTCAACAGCACGAGTGCACCAGTGCCTCCGTCGGATCCGCTCATCCACGGCTTTCTGGACTTCTTCAAGAAGATCCGCGCGGGCCAACACCCGTTCCTTGGCAAGCTGGCGACACTTGTGGGGCACGAGCTGGCAGTTGACGGCATTTGAGGCGCTTGGCACGATGATGTGCATGGATTTGCTTGGGCCTTGCCGCTGAAACGGCGGAGCTGATGTCACGCCAACCCGGGGCTGAGCCAACTCGGGGCCCCAGGCTTCAAGAAAAACGTGCGGGCGTGTGGGGTCGGCTGACATGGCTTGACATGTCGCGCGAGATCCGGAGATGATGGACACGGGGAATGCAGACGTGGAGGAGGATGGGGGCGAAACGTCGGGGATTCCTTGGTGGAGGTTTCTCCGGCGCATTTCCCCGTTCGGCCACTTCGCCCTTGGCCTCGGCCCCTGCGCATCGTGAACCTCAGTTTGGCCACTCAGGTACGCAGGTACTCGAGGCGCGCTGCTGGCCCTGCTGTGAGCAGCGCGTCTGCGCGCGTCTGGCTAAAATACCTACGTCACGCCTTCAACAAACACTCTGCCACACCCTCGCTCGCCCTCGAACCTCTCCTCCTGCTGTCTCTCTGCCCCAGCGCGCGTGTCTCAGCCGCAGCCGCCGTCCCCGCTTTCGCTACCGCCCGCTCAACATGTCTGGCGCCGTCCTTATCGAGCGCGCTACCGATTACCTCCCGCACGAGTCCAAGAACGAGCCTCAAGTCACAATCATCCCCGAGCAGGATGACTTCTCGAGATGGAGGCCTTCGTACCACATTATCGCGCCTATTGGCTGGATGAACGACCCATGCGCTCCCGGCTACGATCCCGTTCGCCGCCAGTATCATATTGGATTCCAGTGGAATCCGAACGGCGCTGAATGGGGCGATATCGTCTGGGGCAATTCAACTTCCTCGGACTTGGTGAACTGGAAGGTTGCGCCCAAACCCACCGTTAGCCGCGATACCGCCTACGACCACGCCGGTGTTTTTACCGGCTGCTTCCGTCCCACGGCCCCCGATGGTGCTCAAGACGGTACTTTGACGTATATCTACACGGCCGTCAGCAAGCTCCCTATTCACTACACGCTTCCCTACAACATCGGCAGCGAGAAGCTCGCAATTGCAATTTCAAAAGACGGCGGCAAGACTTGGTCAAAGCCATCGGCAAACCCAATTCTGGACGGCCCTCCGAAGCATGTCCCGGTAACTGGCTGGAGGGACCCTTACGTTGCGCCCTGGACGACGATGAGCAAGGCTCTGGGCGGCAAGTACGCGGAAGGCAAGCTTTTCGCAACAATTTCCGGCGGCATCATCGACAAAACCCCCACCGTCTTTCTCTACGCCGTGGATGAGTCAGACTTGACCAAATGGGAATATCTGGGTCCGCTGATTGACGTCGGACTCAACAAAAGCCCATCTCACTGGTCTGGTGATCTTGGTGTGAACTGGGAGGTCACCAACTTCATGACGCTGGAGGATGGCGAGGGTACTTCCCAGGAGTTCCTAATTCTTGGCGCCGAAGGCTGCAAGTCCATCTACCGCCAGGAGGGCAGCAAGCGTACGCCTCGCGGCCAACTGTGGGTCGCCGGAGAGATCAAGTCTCAGGAGAACAGGACAACTGCCGACTCTCTGGTGGATTACTCGTATGGCGGAGTTTTCGACCACGGACTTTTCTACGCCGCCAACGGATTCTGGGACCCCGAGGCGCAGCAGCAGACGGTCATCGGCTGGATCACCGACGAAGATCTCCCCGTCGATCTCCAGATCAAGCAGCAGTGGAGTGGTTGTCTCTCGCTGCCAAGAGTTGCCAGTCTCTTGACCCTCCGCCACGTCCACAAGGCCCGCAGGTCTGACCTCAAGGCCATTACGTCAATTCAGGCCGAGCCCGATGCTCATGGCACTTCCACCGTCCGCACGCTCAGAATCTCTCCCGACCGGAGACTCCAGCAATTACGCCGCTCCGCGAAGCAGACCACCTTACCCGTGGCCTCGCTCGGACCCCTGGACGGCGGAATTCAGATCCCTCTGAAGACGTCCAGGTGGGAGGTGCACGCCGAGTTCTCCGTTGCACAGACCTGCAAGCGCGTTGGGCTTGCCATCTACCACTCCGAAGGTTCGTCATCCCACCGCGTGGCCCCATCCGCCTCCTTCACGACGGAGAAAGCTAACTCTCGTACAGATCTGAAGTCCCACACCAAGCTCTACTGGAGCCCAGTGGAGGAGGATTTCGCCGTGGAGCGTCCCGACCTCGTTACCGCGGATTCTTCCGTGAAGCTGCAGACGGAGCATGCTCCGCATACGCTGTTCACGATGCGGGACGTGGCCACGGGACAGGAGTCGGAGGAGAAGCTGCAGGTGCATGCTTTCTACGACGGTAGCGTGCTTGAGATCTTCGTCAACGAGCGTACCGCCGTGACGACAAGGATCTACACTCCCGACGCCCGGAGCGTTGGGCTCTCCGTCTTCGCAGAATCGGAGGCAGGTGTGCAAGAATCGGCAGCGGTGGTCACCGAGTGCTCGGTCTGGGATGGACTGGCGTGTGCTTAGATGCTTATTTTTGAAACTGTGGGGTGAAAACGAAACCACTGGCATGGGTTCAAGTCTTAGAATGGGCTGGTCTGGGTAAATAGACGGCTATGATGACGTCCAGCGCATGGACAAACGGCGCAAATAGTAATGCATGCTTTTTGACTTCCTTCAAACCCAATGCATCGCGACGCACTGATGGCGCCCTGCTGGAGGCCTCTTGATAATTTTGGCCATGCGTTCGTATCCAGGGGGCGGCGCCTTCAAACGAGTGGTGGTCACGCTCGCGTCAGCCCAGCCGAGCGCCACAGAAGCGGTTAAGGCTGATGCGCTTCCAGAAGGCCTTACCTGGAGGCCTTCTCTGCAGCAGCAATTTCGCCGTGCCTGGCTTCCACGGGGTAAATGTTATTCGGGCACCCCTCCGAAATTTCTCCTTCAGGACTGACGCACCCCAGATTCCCCGGGCACCTGGAGGCTGCCGCAAGCCTACAACCTTCGACGAGCCAAACCCCAGCCCCGGTCTGGGCCTTGGCGCCCGACTCGCTGGTCGTCCCAAGCGGTCCCAAGCGGTCCCAGCTGCACTCCGCGTGGAGATTCGCGTGCCCCGGGTCATCGACCTCGCGCTTGCATTGCATATATAACCTTATAGAGCCTCCCCCAGAATCTGCTGCTCCACTGCGTCATCCTCACCCGGCCCCAATCCTTCGAGGGCGAGCAATTCCCCAACCGTCCTCTCCCGCCCGACACCGCAGCCCGCCCGCAGAGTAGTGCATTGCGCTGCCCACCCCGTCCCGCCGAAATGTCCAAGGAAATCGATCAGAGCGTCATGGCGACGGAGAAGGCCAAGTCCGACTCGGATGGCGAGGTGGTGTACCACGAGCACGTCGACGTCAAGCAGGAGGGCAAGGCGGTCAACCCCTTTCTGATCGCCACCTGCACCACCTTCGCCGCCGCATCCTTCCTGTTCGGCTTCGACGACAAAGTCATCTCGCCCATCATCGCCCTCGAGCCCTTTGTAAGTTCTCACGTGCCAATTTTCCCCAATAGGCAATTCTGACTCTCCGTTTTTTTTTTTTCCACGCTGCGCAGGTCGGCAAGTATCAGGGCCGCAACCCGACGACCAACGAGTTCGTCTTCACCGCGCGCAACCAGAACCTGCTGCTCGCCGTGCCGCTGGTCGGCTCCATCCTTGGCGCGCTCGCGGCCTACCCGCTCAACAACAAGTTCGGGCGCAAATGGCCGCTCGTGGGCGCGTACTTCATCTCGATCGGCGGCTGCTTCCTGCAGCTGTTCGCGCCGAACCTAGCCGCCTTCATCATCGGCCGCTTCTGGAACGCCTTCGTCATGGGCATCGCCAACTCGACCGCGCCGCTCTACCTGGGTGAGACCGTGCCCGTGGCCATCCGCGGCACCGTCGTCGCCTCTATCAACGTCATGAACCTGCTTGCTGGCGTCGTCGCTACGCTGGTCGTCTATGCTACTCACACGCGCACGGACAAGCTGTCGTACATGGTGCCGCTCGCCGTGCAGTGCTGCCTGCCCGTGATCCTGATCCCGCTGACGGCGATCCTGCCGGAAAGCCCGCAGTGGTTGATCGGCAAGGGGCGGATGGACGAGGCGTACGCCTCGCTGCGCAAGCTGCGCGGCTTCAGCGACGCCGAGGTCCGCGACGAGCTGCGCGTCATGCAGCTTTGCGAAGAAAACGAGCGCAACCAGGCCATGGAAGTTTCTGTCTGGAGCATTTTCGATCGGAAGAACATCAAGCGTACGATTACTGCCGGCTCTTTCTTCTCCTTCAACCAGTGCTCCGGCGTCTTCCTGTCCACCACCTACGCCACCGTCTTCCTCGTCGAGATCGGCGTCGCCTCGCCCTTTGCTCTCACCATCATCGCTTCGTGCTGCACGCTGGCCGGTACGATTGTTGCGCCGCTGCTGATTGACCGTCTGGGCCGCCGCCCGCTTGCGTTGTTCGGAATGTTCATGCTCCTGTTCTGCGACGTCGCCGCCGGCGGCCTCGCCTTCGACGCCGGAGACCGCCAGAAAGCCCTGGGCATCGCAGCTCTGTCTTTCATTTTTAATTTCTTCTGGGCGTATGCGCAACCCTTGGATCCCTGGTGGTGAGATTCTTGCTGACAAGTCTGCACAGTTCGTCCTTCTATTCCCTCTCCAACGTCATGCCCTCCGAAATCGCCACCATCAAGCTACGCTCCTACACCATGTCGTACACGATCGCCTGGGCGCAAACGACCGCCGTGATCACCACCGTCGCCGTTCCTCAATTGACCGCCGCCGATGGTGCCGGGTTGGGCGCCAAGACGTACCTGATCTTCGCCGGGTGCATGGTCGGCATCATCCTGTTCGTCTTCTTCCTCATGCCCGAGACCAAGGGCCGCACATTCGCCGAGATCGACGAGATTTACGATGCTGGCGTCCCCATGTGGCGGTGGAAGGACTATCAGACTACGACCGAGGCGAAGGCGGCGAAGGATCTACCTACGAAGATCGTGGAAAGGGAGTTGTAAAATTCTGGCACGGTTATGAAGTTTTAATGTTGTATACCAATTGTAAAAATGGGCGGGATCGGTGTGGGATGTTTCATACATTAGCGAAATACCAAAAAGAGGAATAGACATATGTCGATACCAACGATGAATGGTGGCTGGACCTTCGCATTAGTGTATTTGGACGTCAGCTATGATTGTATCCATATTGCATTAGCATCATAAGCATCTCATTGATTAAGACGCTTAGATGATAAGGTTTGTCTCTTCACTTCATCGTATCAAAAGTTCATAAGAACAAGCAAAAATTTCTTTTCATGAGCCTCAACTATTTTCACCTTGGATACTTCCAGCGAAGCACTTAGCTTCCTCAACACATCCACATTCAGACCATGGCCAATACATGTTGCATTGCCCCCGCAGCACGGTTTCACTTTCATTTCTCAAATCGTTGTTACTACGTACTCCCAGCTTTCCTCGGCCATTCCGTGTCGTCTGGCCTTCGCTGAGAGATCACCGGAAACATTTGAAATGATTGATATGGTATGGGTCATGTTATTTCGAACAGCGCATGCTTTTGTTGCATCCCCGTGGCTTTTCTGACTGTCGTGGTTGATGTGATGCGATCGTCGATGTTTTCGCTCCTTCGTTCGTATCAGCAATGTGTTGGTAAAGCAGTCCGCATTTTTCACTATCGAAGCCCGTGAGAAGGGATTCAGCAAAATAAGATCTGGCTCTTATATTAATGTTCATGGCATGCCAACAGACAGGGATTCACTTCCCTCGGTAGCAATGAACTGACAACACGGACGCGTCACTCGGGCGTCACTTCGTTCGTCGTGATCGTCTTCAAACAATATACCCATGTAATGCATCTGGCCAGGCATGAGTGCAGATTCTCAATGTAGATTCTGATCCACAGTTGATCCGGTTGCTGGCTCCTCGTAATAGTAATCTCTTTTCTCAATTTTTGAGAAATCTGGCAAATGTGGAAACACGCTTTTACAACTCCTTCAAAATCCTGTAATGAATGTTAGCTCTCCCATTTAGCAGAATTAGAGGCAGACGACGTACTTCCCAAGAGTTGACAAAGTCTTTGTGCACTGGAGTAACGCGGCCAATCGAGTTCTCCAAGATCCAAGGTTGCTGGCTCATATATCGCTCATTTTTAAGCGATAATGAAGCTTGAAGTTGGGCGATAGCTTCGAATATGAGGTAGTTGATGTTCATGGATTTGTCAAGCATGCTCGCGACATTCGTGAGGAAACAGACCAACGCGCTTGATGTCCGCAGAAAGAAATGCTTGTACTCGTCCCGCATACTTGTAGCAACCTGCACGCTTACGGCCTTCGCATGGGAATCATTGCTTTGCTTCAATTTATTGAACCGAGTTTCTAGGGCGCTCCCCTGCGTTCTTGTATCTTTGCTAATCCATCCCATCAGCATGAGGGGTCCGAAAGAAGCTGCTTGGACATCTTACACTTGAGCTATGTATAGGCTGATCATGATCGAGTGGCCATGGGAGCTCATCTCAGACCTTTATTGCGCCGTGGCCTCGCGCTCGGACATATGCCACCTGACTTTGAGAAAGGAATCTTTCACGGAATTCGAGGATTGTTCTCGAATACATGCTTCTGATACTTTTGAATGGTCCCCAGAAATGGTTCGATGACTTGTCGACGTTGCATTGCAGCTTTAAGGCATTGTTGGAAATCGCTCTGCTGTAGTGACGTAATAACGCCAGATAGTTATTCAACTACACACAGTGTCTCCTCAAGGGAGTTGAGCTCTTTGACGACGTTCCTGTGTTATGCTGAAGATCCTTTGATTTCATTCACAGCTCGAGCAAGGCTGCGGACGATCCCACATACTGCCATTACGTCGCCAACCGAGCTGAACGTGATTGAGGACATTAGAAGCTTATCACAGGAATGACATTTCGTTAAAAAAAAAAAAAAAGAGAGGCATTATTTCAATATCAGCAGGAACAAACCAAATAAAAATTAATGAGGTGCCCAACTGAGGAATGGCAGAAGCCTAAAGATATAGTGCAGCCTAAAGCTGCATTTAGTGATGACTGGATTAGCTGCTCGGCTTTCAATTATCCATCAAATGATAAAAGTGGTGCTACTTTATTGGCTGTGCATTACAAATAAGCCCAGTGATTTGTTCCTCTCTATCGAATGATGTCACGTTGCTTTTACTCCAATCGCGGATTACCATATATTTTGAGCGGTAAATGGCCGGAAAATCAATTACATACTTCTGGGTATTTCTACAAATCCAATTGGGTTAACGTTGGAGAGCCCATACTTTTAGCGCGTAATTAGTAGAGGGCTCTTTCGTTGGACACTTTGAGCTTGTTTATTTCCGTACTATGCTATAGACGACTCATATGCACCGTTCTTTAGGTACATCTTCACTGCTGGCTAATATTTAAAACACCTTTTAAGGGTGAAAAGTGTTAAAATGACAGTTTATTTCTGTATTGAGAATACTCTGATAGCTACTACTTCGGCATTAGCAATGTCTCTTTTCCAACCTTGCTCGCATACTATAAGAGCAGCCCAAAGACATCTACGTGTATGTTACGGGGCTTCCACTGGAGTTTTAATCAAGCCACTGTGTATTCATCACCAGTGTACCTCGCCAACTCACGTTATCTTGCTTTTCCAGAATTGCCCATTTTTCTATATGATTCCGAAGGTCAATTGCCAATCAGAGCCATTGAATATGTAGTCTACTGAGAAGCTTAAAAGTTGACAGATTTCACTTCTTGCAGATCCTTGCGTCATGTGTCCGAATCGCGGACGCAACATCCGTGTGTTGCTGCATGCGTCCACTTCCGTATAAATTGTCGAGTCTATTGTGGGTCTTGATTCCACATGCGGTAGCAACCGCCGAGCTTTTTCAGCTGAAGTTGCACAGCACAAAAGCAAATTAAGATGACTATCACGGCCCCCAAAAAAAAGCAAAAGACGAGGTGGATGATTCTCTCTTGGTCTGCTCCACGATGCATTGTGCTCTGAGGTTACGTTTTACCCTCGTGGATGCAAAGCCGTATACGAGACCCCTGCCGCTTCGATCTACGATGATTGGTTTATCTTTCGGTGAGATGCGAGTTTCTGTCCGCACCCAAGTCATCGGTACCAGATGTGACGGGAAGCGTCGGGTACAAATAAGCCTGTTTTTCCACCCGTGGATCCTGCGCTCACATTACTTTTGCGTGAGATACCATCCCTGCCAAGTAAACAACCATGCTCAAGTGTCGGTTTCGTATTCTTTGCATCATCGCTCTGATCTCTGAGCTGATCCATGGCATTGCAATTGACCCCTATTCTCGTGCCTCGTCAGCTCCCAAAATCTTGTTTGGTCGGCACAAACGCGCCGTCTCGGCTCTGAAGTCAGACGTCAAACGATATGGCACCAAGCAAAATCATGCCCGAGCTTTTGGTGGAACTGACAGCGAGTATGAATTTTATAACAATCTAACTATGTAGATACAAGCAGCTGACTCTAAAAGGACGTTGATAGGTGCTCTGTGGAATGAAAATCAGGATCTCGTGTGGAAGTTTCTCAACAACGAATTCTTGAAATTCCAAGCCGAAGGAAACCCGGAGGACACCATCCCATCGTATCAGTACTACACTATTGTTTGTCACACCGTCCATCATTGACAATTATCTATGGTGATGTGCACGGGCGCTAATCGAAAATAGCAAGATTACTATTACCTGGTTGACTACGTCCAATACAAAGCGCTGCGGATGACGACATTCTCGGAGACCTTCCCAACGCAGTTATTGTCCGTGCTCGAACAAGAGACAGAGTCGATCCAAGGCGACATCGACTACGCATGGTCTACCCGCAACGAAACCCTCGTGACCGCCCTATCCGTCCCTGCCGAGGTGATTGACAGCGGGAAGAGAGGCGTGGCACAGCTCGCATACTCAGACTGGCTGCAAAAAAACCTTGACCTCGGATGGTTCACTCTCCACGTTATGTCCATTCCGTGCCTTTATGTAGGCCTTCGGACTCCTTCATTCCAGTTTTGGCAATTCTGACTCGTACTACCTAGGGCTGGGTAAAACTTGCCGAACACTGGGACAAGTCAAATGCAACCAGGAAAGGTACGCGATCCGACTAGAGGAGATACCGAGCAATCTGCTGAATCATTAAGATACCGTTTTTTATAAAACTTGGATTGAGCCAAACCTTGACCCAATCTATGGTAACGAATTGATGGGTTAGTTTGGCTTTCATATTAGACGTAGAGCTCCAGAGAGATCATTACTAATGGGTCCGAAGATTTCCTTGAGGCCAACAAGGACGCCTACTACTCAGCTAATAACAATCAGACTTGGACATCGGTGTTCCGCCAGGCTCTCCAGTTCGAGATCGACTTGTTCGATAGCGCGCTGGGATCATCCTTGGAGGATCTAGCGTAGGCCAGCGGTATGAAGAACATTGATGCGCAAGTCCGATAGCCCACCGCACAGGCAGACATTGAAAGCTCGGCAATAGCTTGCGATAGCAGTGGAAGATCATATCGTTATCTCGACAGGGGGTTATACTCTTTTTTGTGTCAGAAATCTCTCTCGATCGGTGGGTCTGATATCTTGGAGCTAAACGCGGCCCGATCGTTAGCCTCATCTTGGCCGGTACTGACTGCCGGAGCGCGCGGAATGAGATACGCGCAGGAAGACTTTCCGTCCTGAAATATCCGCTCCGTTGTATTTCCTAAGTCCTCCGCGTGCTCAATTTAAGATTGCTGTCTCTAGTGAATGTGGCGGCACCATTCCGTCCATGGCGTACGCGACATACGTATGTGGGCATCTCTTCTCTCTACTCGCCCCGCAGATATCCGGTTCCGATCGTCAATCTGTACTACGCGATCGTAGAAGGTACATCGATACGTACCTCTGCACTAACAGAACGCCATTGGAAGAAGACTGTATAAAAGATTGAGTGGTCAGCTTACCAGATGTCCTTACCCTTCAACACCAAAGACTCTATTTTGCATCTGCTCGACCATCATCTCCGATTCTGTGGCCCTTTCTGCCTCTTTCTGTCATATCTTCCGTACTATAATCATGCCTGACCTCGAATCCGCCATTCCCCCTCACCTCTGCACTGAACGCACCCAACCCACATCCCTTCCGTCGCCGAACTACACTCCACCCACCGCAGCCTACGTCGCGCGCTTCCCCACTACGACCACCGACCTCGTCATCGCCACCATCTGCGCGCAGTCCCGCACACCTCACCAACCCCTTGACCCCACAACCGTCCTCGCTCCGCTACTCGCTTTCCTCAAAAACAGCGGCGGCAGCACCACCGCCAACGACACCTCCTGCACCCCACAAGCCTACGACCCCATCGCCTTCACCGACGCCGCCTCGCACCACACCGCCGGCATCATCGCCTACTGGCCCTCCGCACCGGCCTACCACGCCTGGTGCGCCTCCAGCGGCTTCGACGCGTGGTGGACCGCGCTCGACGCCGCGCGCTCGGCCGTCGGCTGGTTCCGCGAGGTGTTCTTCCCGCGCATCGAGCGGTACGAGACGGTGTTCTCGGACGGGCGCGGGCCGCCGGGCGAGGGCGCGGGCAGGCTGGCGGGCGTGGCCATGAGCGGGCCGGTCCGGGAGCACGTGTACTGGGGCAGCATGCGCGACCGGATGGCCGCGGCGCAGCGGGACGCGCTGGTCGGGGAGCGCGGGCGGAAGGTGGACGAGGGCGTCGTGGTGGTGGCGGGGATGGGTGAGGAGGCGACGGAGGGGAGGAGGGTGCGGATGCGCGGTCCGAGGAATCTTTGCGTCATCAGGTCCGGCCAGGATTGGTCGGGGACGACGCCGAGGGAGAGGAGGTTGTATCTTGAGACGATGCATCCGGTGTTGGTGAAGGGGATGGAGTTCTTGCGGGATGAGGGGGAGGCGGTGGGGTGTCATTGCTGTCGGTTTGTGGATGTGTTGGATTTGGGGGACGGGCGGGCGACTGCGACGGAGAGGACGTTTGGGTTCGCGTTTTTCGAGGACATGGCGGCGTTGGAGGGGTGGTCGAAGCGGCACAAGACGCATTTAGATATCTTTGGGCGATTTTTGCAGTACGCGAAGGAGCTGGATAACGATATCTCCCTGCGGCTGTTTCACGAGGTGCTGGTGCTGACGCCGGAGCAGCAGTTGCTGGAGTATGTGGGTTGCCATTCGAAGACTGGCCTGATCGGTTTATGAGAGCAGCGGCTTGCGGAAATTCAACGCGTCTGCAGTAGCCAGAATCTTGCTCAGTATGTTGATTCATATTTCCAGTTTCTCAACATATAGTTTGGATGCCGTGATACAGGGAGGTGCTGATCGGCGCCACTTCAGGTTCGTAGTAAGCATATTCAGCCATCGGTGTTGCTTGGTAACGATGGCCGTTGACATCGCGATGATGCTTATTGTTGGAGGTCGCTCAGTACATCCGACTGTTCACGGTACCTCACCTCACCTAACAGCCGTTCCACGCGGCATGGCGGATCACAGCGCCACTTACTTTAACCGTACGGCTGGGATGTGGTGATCAATGTGCTGCAGCAACGTCGACGACCTTCGCAATTGCGACGTCATTCACACATTCAAACAGTCGTGGCCGACCCGGGATCTTACCCGGCACTGCTCCCTCGCACCGTAAAGCAGCACTGCACCACTTCACTCTACAGCACGAGGAAGATCCCCCGAACGATAGAACGTTCTTTGCCGATGCTCGGTCGAGGGATGTGATCATACACGCTATAATGTTCTGTGCCTCGCCTCTGTTTCGTCTCGGTCCCCGCTGACATCTTCTCACAGTCCTCTCTCCTCAACAGCTCGAATACTAGAGCAATTTCAGGAATGGCATTGCCTAACTTGTACGTGCCTGTTTTAATTTAGCTAACGGCCTTGAGACACTCCCTACTTCCTCGGGTAACGAATACCCCTTTCCTCAGTCGCATCATACCAAAATGCATTCATCAATGCCTTTGTATGAAGAGTTCCGATCTCTGTCCAGGTCACGCTTGGTGGTCGGGGATACCACCCTTGAGGACTTATGCGACTTCCCAATGGGCGACTACTGTAAAGGAGGCATCTATCTTGATGTAGTACGAGATATAGAGTAGACTGTGGGTAGCAACTACGGTTATCGAAAGATACTCGGAAAAGGAGTCCAGTATCGTTGTCACTCTTGTTACAAGTACATAACTAACAATGATTGTCAACACCCCCCTCGAGTGATACTGATGGAGCGCAGGGAGGCGGCTCGGGGCTCGCAATGCTCTGACTGCAGAGCTAACGATCCAGGCTCTGACCAAGCTGTCAGTGCGCATTCTGTCAAGTTGGATGAACTTGTCAAAAAGCTTCCACTTGAAGATAACGAAAATAACCAAGATGCTTAGAATCAAAATCCCAAGCCCAAGAGCAAGCCGACATGTTGGCGATGGATTGATATTGAGCCTGACAATGGAGTTTGTGTCTGCCGGTCATGTGCTTACAAGAGAAGGCGAAAGGCTAACATTTCAAATCAACACAAGATCCAGCGGCGCCATGGAGCGTGCCCAGAGTCACGGCATAAGTGCTGCATCCCATTTAGCAACAAAGTCTTATGCCAATGAAAGACAGTAATGCCAGTTTTGTCGTACCTCTAAAGAACACAATCTATGGAGAGGGCGGGAACGGTGATCAATTCCACAACCAAAGTAGATATCTATCCCGTTATTGCGTACGAGTCGGCTGATACTGATTTCCCGACCCCTTTTCTGGTCAAATTAAATAGCTTCAAAGGATATAATTACACCAGAATTCCCAACTTAGAGTTATTTGGCAGAATCTATGTTCGTTCAGGTTCTTTTCTGGTTGCGGAACCAAATCTACAGCCACCGTTTACAACCCATTAACTCTGTCGCCCGAGGGACGTCACACCTTCCAAAAACGAAAGCATCCGAGAGAACTTTCATTAATTGGAGTATGTAGAAGAGTCTATGATCAATCACGAGGATAGCCATACCAAGATATCCCAGTTTATCCGCGAGCGGTCAGCATTACATAATATTGTGCTGGTCGTCTCCGTCGTTCCTGCCATTCAGAGCAAATAACGACTCCAATTCCATCTTCTGTAATTTCGATCGCTCTGTCCTGTCCTTACAAAATGATCTATCTCGCCTCTTCATCACAATCGCCGGCCTTCTCAGACCAACCGTATTCCGTACTGAAGCCCGCACACCCCCTCCCGTAGCCATACCAGCTCAAGACTCCACAAACGCCCTCGACGGGCCATCCACCCACACTACAAGCTCCGCCCCCAATCCTGCTAAGAACAGGCCCTAAAGATTAAAGCTTTCTAGATAATGTGGCTTGTATCTAGTAAGAAAGTTCTATGCACTCTTTACGCTTATAAGTGGGCGTTACTCGCTCACCAACTGGGCCAGGTGTTTTGGCTGAGTAGCAACTCAGTTAGCCCTTCTGGCTTAGTTACTGAGCATATGGACCAGACTAATCGCGGAGAGTCACGTGGCCGTTGGCCTGCCGAAAATGGCACGAAAAGCAGAGAGGAAAAGGCTTGTATTTCCGAACTGCCTCCCGGGAGTGAGAAGGCACTACTTGGCGCACAGACCAGGCCGACGCCGCTGCTCCTCGTGTTTCGTCCACCTTTGCAAGGACTTGTCCCAACTTCCTCAACCTGCGGAGGCTGCGTCGTTACAGATAAACTCTATATAGTGACTAGGATACTACTTCCCAATTTAGCGGGCAGGCTTCGCCCGGACTCCAGTAGAACATGCGGGCTCATATTACTAAGTTAAGTTAAGATCGGCTCATAGCACACCTATCTCATTAGTCCACGTCGATGTGGATAAGCGGCGGATGCGGTCTAGGCAGCAGCGCGCTACGTGTTATCAACCTGCTCAGCCTCACCAGCTGCTAAGACCATGCGGTGAAATTTTGCATAAGAATCTTCCAAAGCCTCGAACACCTTCAATGGACAAGAATTGGGTTTCTTCCGTCGATGAACCTCCATCCAGAGAAGTCGTCTATGGTATCATTCGACAATTGCTTTCTTTTACGGTGATTCATCTTGCTTCACCAAATTGTAGAGCTGCAGACAGATGCCCGTCCAATGTTCCACGGTATCCACCCCTCGAAAGGGTCTATTTCTTCACACCGTCCGCAATACCTCGCTTGCCGCACGCCACGCCGCCACTGACGGCGCTCAACGCCGCGACCAGCGTTGAACAACACGTTTTTGTTGCCTTACCTATGCTCATCCAGCATAGTAAAGATGGTATCAGGCCACAACAACAGTCCCTCTCCGATCTCTCAAGCCGTGAAAGCTGTTAGAGCCATGGTCTGTGGATTATTCCGAAGATTACGATGCTCGAGTTCTAGAGACACGGACACATCGTCAAACGAACATGGACCAGACCGCCAGGCATCCATTCCAGGCGCATTCATCCATGGCCATGCGGACCATGACGAAAGCTATCCCTGCTCCTCCAAAGTTTACGAAATATCACCAACCATCGATAAGGATTGTTATGGCCGTGCCAGAAGAAGAATGATTGAAGCTGAAAGAGCAATTTACGAGCCCTGTATGCAATGCGACGATGCGAAGGAGGATGAAAATCTATGTCGCTATTGCCGACGCCTGCGCGTCCAACATCTCCTCACCTGCGTAATGAGGCTGGATAGATACCGTGGCTCCCACAATAACATTGCAATAAGGTGGCACACAATCAGAGATATCCAGGCACACCCTGAATGCACAATGTGCCGCAATGTGCTTGCATCAGTACGCCTTTGGGCCCATGCGTATGGAAAGGACTGGGAGGAACGCATATTTCACAGCGGAAACGATATGAACAGCTTTCGAGTACGGCTAACCTTCTCAAAAGAGTTCATTGAAACTGGGAACCCCAGGATGGGACAACACCTGCCCGCAATCTCTATTAACTTTATTACACCCACGAACTCGCAACAAAACTTGGACCTTCCTGGATCTTTTGGAATCATTGCAAGAGCATCTGGACCTGAGTTCAATACGACTGCAATGGCTGGTGCTAACATCTCATGGGAAGCGATCCGACGCCATCTGATCGACTGCGACGCCAGGTATAAAAATGGGTTCTCGTCATTTCCCGTCCCTAAATCCGGCGGCCTTCCGCCTGGACTACTTTTTGTAAATGTCAAAGCTTACTGTATTACGGAACCTCCGCCTGAATGTCGATATATCGCTCTTAGCTATGTTTGGGGAGAACGACAATCTGACCAAGTCGAACTTCAGCTTACCCTTAACAACATCGGGGAAATGAAAACTCCCGGATATCTTAGAGGCAAACAAGTCCCAGCCACGATCCGAGATGCGATAACTGCATGCTCCAACTTAGGCGTTCAATACCTATGGGTAGACCGGCTTTGTATCATCCAGGATGGGAAAGCCCACAAGGAATCCCAGATCGATGCTATGGGTTCTATCTATTCGTTGGCCTACATAACAATATGCGCTGTTAGCAGTGAAAATTCGAACACGGGCCTCTTTGGAGTTAAGGATACTCCGCGGGCATTCAAGCAGGAAATTACGACCGTCGCAGGAGTTCCGCAGTTTCTTGTTCTTCCACCCGTGGAGCCGAAGCACGATGTGCCAAGGGGCCAACCTTGGTGGAAGCGAGCCTGGACGTACCAGGAGTATCAGCTATCAAAACGAAGGCTTTATTTCGCTGCCTGGCAAGCCGAAATTAATTGCGAGATTTGTGATGAGACTTTTACAGAAGGTTATTCAAAGGACACAGTCTCTTATACGAAGCTAGAGACTGGAAACCCTTTCCAGGCATATACGAATTGACACGGTTCAACTTAAGGTATTGCACCGACAACTCTGACATTCTTAAAGCCTTCCGTGGTATTTTTGAGAGTATTTACTGGAGCTTTGACCGTTTTCACTATGGCCTTCCCACCGTGGACTTCGATCAAGCTCTTCTTTGGCAGAATATGGGGAAGACGCGTGTTCGAGCCTCTCAAAGTCAATTCGAATTCCCCAGTTGGACCTGGGCTCGAGCGAACAGTAAGATCGTCTTACTAGGGGAGATTTCTGGAGCGCTGACCCAGTGGTACCGTTGGGAGGAAAAGGACGGCTTCTCACCGATCAATGCAAGTCGCTCTCAACAAATCTACAGCTGGAAAAACGGTGACGGGGGAATTCGTAAACTTCCTCTTCCTAGCGAGTATATCGCTGCCGCTTGGTCTCTCGGTTGCATCCAGTCTGACATTCCTCACAATGCTACATCTATGTCGACCTTTCCATCTTTAGAAAGAGAACTTGGGAGGAGGTGGCACCGCTATTCTGACGTCTTGGAAGAAGCTTTCACAAATCAACAACGCAAATTTATGGAAGACCTGAAGCAGATCGAGTGTAATTCGGTTCCGGGTACGACATTAGCGGCTCAAGTAACAACAGCACAGCTGCTAGTAACACATTGTTCAAAAGAACATTCCAGTTGGCGATTCGAGTACTGTCTAGCCAATGAAACAGATGGGAGATACGTGGGGGCTCTCAAGTTGGATGAGGACATTAAAGACCGCATCGAACTTGGGCTATGGAGTTTTATTGCTTTGTCAGTGGCCCCTGTTGATGAAGGAGACTTATTAGAGCTGCTAAATGAAGACACATTGCTCGGAGTTAACCGCATAGTATTGGACGATTTTTTTTTTATAGAAATACTGTAAGTCATTCAAGAATGTAAGATGTTCTTACGAGCAAACATGAAACTAACATATCCCCACTAAACTCAAGCCTCCCACGTGGACGACACACTTCGGGAAGTTTTGCCCAACTTCGTTTCACTAACGCAGAAAGGCGAAGAGCTATGAGCCCGGAAGTTACAGTCTATGATTGCAGGAATCAAGCGCTTCTTCCGCCGCCAGTGGTCAACGTTATGATGGTTGAATGGAAGGATGGCTTTGCACGGCGCCTCGGAATCGGATGGGTGTTACTCACACAGTGGGCAAGAGTGAAGTCCGATTTCAAGACTGTTTTTTTGAGATAGCATCTCTTTACGAGCTCGGAAAAGTTGAGATTCTTGAAGATTTCCTTGAGGTTGTTATCGCTCTCAGTGCATGGTTCTAGCGTGTTGCCGAGCGGGCGAGATTCTATTCCTACTAATACACCGTTCGTACCGATACTCTGTCTTTACCAGCTCCATGACAAAAACATCTTCCACCAGGCCAGCCCTAGTCCGTCCTTTGGCCGACGACCTACGCGCTCTTTCCTGCGTCCATACCAGCTCCAGAGTCCACAATACCTTCCTCCTGCCCACTCATGCCCCCTTAAAGCCCGCCCGCATCCCACCTCCCCCATCACACTTCCTCCTCCCCATCACCTTCCTCCTCAACAACCCAAACCCCCTCCCCACCAACAACAAACCCCCATCCATCCCTCCCCCTCCTCCCTCCCTCTACCCTGATCCCAAACCGGCCCCTCTCCACAACCCCCTGCCGCTGCGCCCTCTCCCCCACCGCCTCGGCCACGCTCATCGCCGGCGCAAACACCGCCACCGCCTCCCTCCCCACCACCAGCCTCACCGCCGCGGCGAAGCCATTCGTAAAAGCGGGCGGCAGCAGCGGCCTTGCTCCCGACGCGGCGTTCGCGTCGCCCGGGCGAAGCGGCAGCGACGCCGTGGTCGCGACGACGACGGCGTCGAAGCGGGCGCTCAGGCGGCGGAGCGCGGATGCCAGGTCGGCGTACGCGGCGGCGGTGGCGGTGGACGATGGTTTGGCTGCAGCTAGAGGGGTCTGCGTGCCGGTGGTGAGGCGGGCGGCGCGGGCGTCGTCCTCGGCGGCGCGGAGGGGCCAGAAGAAGGCGGAGGCGCTGTCGAGGAGGATGGAGTGGAGGGGCCGGTGGGAGGAGGGGTGGGCGGTTGGGGAGGCGAGGTAGGCGGGGAGGGCGTGCAGGGTTGAGAGGAGGGAGGGGTGGGATTGCGGGCGGAGGATGTGGGCGTGGGTGAGGGAGGTGGCGAGGAGGGCGTCGGTGTCGATGGTCCGTGGTGGGCGGCCGTCGGGTGCGGCCGTGGCGGCGGAAGCGCGCTGGATGCAGTGGGTGATGTGGTTGCGGATGACTTGGGCGAGGCGCGCGACAGAGAAGCGGTTGTCGGTGTCGATGATGATTACGGCGCTGTTCTTGCCCGAAAGAGGGATGCGGTCGTAGTAGGTGGGCAGGATGGCGAGGGTGGTGATGAGGTAGAGGAGGTGCGTTTTGCCTTGGCCGGGGCCGATGGATGTGAGCTCGATCAAGGGAAGCTTCGCAGGAGGGCGGCGGCTGGGCAATGGTCCTCCAAGTTCTTGATGATGCGCCTGAGGCGGTGGGGTAGAGTGCTGCTGGGACAGGTACAGTAGACGGTCGAGCGGCGGGATCCCGAACCGCGACGAACTTAGTTCGGGATGCGCAGACGTCCTTACAGAGCGAAGAACCTGGAAGGTGAAGTTAGCGTCTTATATTTCGTTATCAATCAAGATGGTTTTCGGTAGTGTTGCGGGCGACGCGAATATCAAAGCACTTCCGTCCTCACCTCATCCAGACCAGCCTCTTCAACCTCATCCAACAGCCTCCGACCCACAACCTCCGCCCTCATCTCTTCAAGCGCGCCGTCGCGTTAGACCCACTCCTTTCAACGAGAGTCCTCGTCAAACCAGCCCAAATTCCCTCTCACCCGCGTCCGTCGCGCAGGGCATCTCGGAGCAGGAGAAGTCGCTAGGGTGGTGGTTGGTTTTTGCCTCTCTCCCTCTCTCACCCACGTTCCGCACAAACGATGGCACCGCCAGTCGAAGCCTTCCCACCGCAGGAGCTGGAGGTGCGGGTGCAGTACGATGCGCGCGGCAAGTACCGCAAGGGCGGGCCGATCGAGCTGGAGCGGTGCAAGTTGCTGGAGATGGTGCAGTACGCGTGCGAGGTCGAGAACCGCGACGATCCGCGCGGCCGCGTCATGTGCAGGCCGCTGGTGCGCCTGTTCAGAAGGCGAGTCGAAAGAGAAGGACTTGTTCCGTGAACTAGAGAGAGGATGTGTGTATGCTAATTATTTGTTTTCTCTTGGTCAGATGCGCGAACGGGTTGACGGTCGAGACGACGTCGTGGGAGCCGTTGCAGCATCGGCTGTGACGTCTTCATGCGCCACCACGGGGGAAGCAATCGCAGCTAGTCGAGCTTCCTAATGTATTTTGCTCAATTGACGCTGAAACCCCATTGCTCTCACTGAAAAATTCTTCATCTACTGTCCTATCCGAACGAAGTTTTGAGGGACATTCACGTAATGCTGCTGCCTGTTCTCACAGACGTTCGAGGTTGAGTAAGAGACAAAGAATAAAATTTACACCAGCCATACTCATCGCGCTCCTTTGCCTTGCAGAGACTAATACCAATTCGTGTCTCGCGCTTTCGATCATGGTATCTCGGACCTCCTTGATAATGTTGCCGCGGATATTCGGCCGCAACAAGCGTTCAGAAATATTGATGAACATGACCCGCCATGCTCCATTCCCATATAAAGGCCATACCTCAAACGCCGCGCTAAAAATGCTTGTGATCCACTAGCCCGGTCTCTCCTTTTTAACATCGCGTATCAAGACCCATGTGGTCTATTCTTATCTTCCGTCATGACCACGCCGCCGACTGTGCTCCCTTCCGCCAGTATTTTTTGTCGTAGTTGACCAGTAAACCCGTATCCACCACCACATCGCCGCCTTGCTGCCCATCTTCCAAGCCGCCCATAAACACATCCCCGCGCTTCGCCTCATCCTCGCGTATGACCTCCCGCATCGCCTCCTCCCACATCTGCCGGCTCTGCGGCGCCGACCTCCTCTTCCCGCCTCCACCCTCGTCCTTCAACGACGGCGCGCGCTTCCTCGCGGCACCCGCCCCCTTCGCTGCCATCAGCTTCCGCAACGCCTGCTCCGCCAGAATGCCCTCCTGCGTCGCCCTCTCGCGAATCTTCCGCGGGTCGGTCTCGCGCTCGCTGAACACGGGCGTGCTCTGCCACGTGTGCTTGCTGGGGAAGGCGGGGAAATGGGGCGGGATGTAGGCGCGGGCGTTCTTCTCGCCGGCGCCCGACAGCTCGGGGCCCAGCACGGCCTCGAGGCGCGGCGGCGGCTCCTCGGCCGGGGGAGCGTCCGGCACGGGCGGCAGCGCCACGGCGGGCGGGATGGGGAGCTGCAGCTGCGGTTCCAGGTCCGCCGATGTGTAGCCCGTGTGGGCGAGGGCGCGGGCGAAGTCGGTCGGCGTCGGCGTCGTGCGGCGGGCGTGCTCCATCGAGGTGTGCACGTCGGCGAGGAAGTGGAGCATGACTGTGGCGAGGAGGGGAGAGTTAGCACGGAAGGAATCATGCTGGGTGTGTGCCGCAAGGCTCCGATGGTGTAGCGCGTACATTCGTCAACCTGAGCGCGGAATGCCTCCAGAGCGGTGGGCTTTGCGCCCTCGAAGCCGACGGACGTCAGGCCTACTGAGATGGCGCGCAGGATTTGGCTCTGGAAGAAGGCCTCGTCCTGCGGGGAGGAGACGGACGGATCCTCGCGCCATGGCTGCTTATGTCGGATGGCATGGCGCACGATGCGACGGCGCTTGGACGGAGTGTGTTGGAGGGAGGTGGAATGTTCGTCGGGAAGTGGTCGTTTCGTGCCGGCGTGGTTCTGCATGGAGGCGTCGGGGTAGCGCAGACCGGGCATCATTGCGCAGTGAGAGGCGGAGCGATTGAGTCGGTCACGGCCGTTAGAAAATGCAGGCGAGGATGTGGGGAGGGCGGAGAATCGCGCTATGTGACGCGCATGGCGACGGAAGTGGTGGTGGTGAGGCGGCAGCTGTTGGCGGAGCGGCGCGCGCGCAGCGGCTACAGCTTGGGCCACCTCCCTCCCCAATTCTGTCACTCTCTCTCATCGCTCTGTTTCTTCCCGGCCAGGGGATTACAGTTTTTCCGGGGAGCTGCGACCTGCGCCCAAGCATCACCGCATCCCGCGTCACACCACCCCAAACCCATCCCGCAACACCTCCAACACTCGCCCTCCGCACTCTCCACTCCCGCCGCCAAAATGGTCAAGCCCATCACTGGAGTACGTTGAGTTCCATCCCCGCGCCATTGCGCGCCTGCAACCTTGTGCAATCGCTAACCCGCGCCGCGGTGCAGATGCTCCGCAGAGGCCTCGTCCTCGACCTCTCCGTCGCCCTCGGTGCGTAGAAACCTGTCCTGGAAACCGCTTCACAGCCTTTTCAAACCCCCAACAAACCACCTCTGCGAGACCCTGTGCCCCGAGATGTCCGCGAATCGCATCCGCAACCGCCCGTGCCAATTCCCAAAGATGGGCCTACCATTTCTACCAAACCGCGAAACCCCTGCCGTTGTGCATGTATATTCGCTAATACCAGCTTCTCCCAATTGTTAGGCCTCGGTACCGCTACCGGTTACGCTTGGTGGTACGGCTACCACGTCCCCGCCGTCCGTCACCGTGATGCTTTCTACACTAAGCTCGAGGATGAGCGTGCCAAGGCTCTGGGCCAGCAATAGACGGACCTCCATCCAATCCCCTCGCGAGAATCATTGAAGAGCGAATTCGAAGCCATGGGGTGAAATGGGAAGGGATTGAGAGAGGGAAACCATGCTGGGTTGTAGGTCGAAGTTGTAGAATAATGGACCAATCAAGATGATGGAGATCCCGGTAGCGTCAGCTCCATTCCCCCGGTGGTTATAGACGTGTATCATAATATGTCTCTGTATCCTCTGAAGCGGTGACTTAGTTGTGCTCCTGCCGGAACGCTTCTATGCCGCTTGTTTTGTTGGCCATCCCACCATGTCTCCGCCTTCAATCGTCCCGGCTCCCTTCGTCCGAAAATATGGCATTGAGAGATCACATGAGCCACCAATTTGCTGTCACTGTGCAAAAGAAACATCAGCTGCCTTCAAAATGTACTCTTCGTATACTTTTCTCTTTGATTGTGACAAATGGTGTCGGCTATGCATTTCGAGCAGAAAGTGGTGACAAAATTGAGGCTCAATCAAAGACGCCTCCCATGCAGCCGCTTCACAGATGCCATGACCCTTTCGCAACACTCCGATCCTTAACATCTCGCCTCAACCCCATCCCTACTCACAGTCAAATACTTCACGCCCTTATACGGCGTAACGCCCGCCCCCAACCCCCTCGACTTCCTCTGATCCAGATTCAGACTCTCGACCTTGATCCCACTCGCCAACCAGCCCTTGACCTGGAAGCTCAGCGCCGCGCTGCTCGGCATGAGCAGCCTATTCGCCCTCCTCCTCCGCTCCAACCGCGCATCCGCCTCGCCATTCCCATTCCCATTCCCATTCGCTCCCTTCTCCGTGAGCGTACTCGACTGGTACCCTGCGCCCAACGCATCCCCACCACCACTATCATCATAATCGTACCGCCCGGTCCCCAACACCAATGCGCCGTCCCCACCGTCCCCAGCATCCTCGTCCTCATCCCCCGCTGCCCCCACAACCGAACACCTCAGCGTCGCCACCGCGCCCATCCCCGGCGCCAGCAGCGCCGCGACGTCCTTGGCGCCGACGCGCCACTCGAGCGCCGCATCGCCGGGCGCGTACTGCGCCTCGCCGCGGCTGGGCCGCATATCGGCGACGTTCCTGACGGCCGGGGGCAAGGGAACGCGGACCAGCACGTCCGACAGCTGCGGCGCGGCGCTGGTCCCGCCGTGGGCGCCGAACCCGGAGCCCGTCCGGGCGGGGCCGGGTCGCGACGCCGCGCCGGACGCGCCGCCACCGCCCGCGCCCGCGCCCGCGCCCGCGCCCGACGCCCTGAAGCGCGCGGACAGCGAGAGGCGCACCTCGAAGTCGCTGCCGGCGAGGCCCAGGCCCGTCTTGACCTCCACGTTCGCGGGGATGTTGAGGCCCGGGTGGCGGTGGCCTGGCTTGAGGTTGGCCGGCGAGAGCAGGTAGTCCGGGCCGAGCAGGTCGACCTCGTAGCCGGCGAGCACGAAGCGGCCGTCGGGCGGCACGAAGGACAGCTCGCCCGGGCGCTCGCGCCAGCGGGCGAGGCGGACGCACGGGTGGAAGACGGGGAGCTGCAGGAGGTTGGCGACGCCGCCGCCGCCCGGGGCGTCGAGCCGCAGGATGAGGTCCGGGATGCCGCTGACTTTGGATGTGAAGGCGATGCTGCCGTTGGCGAAGGCGGAGATGGGGCGGCCCGACGGGGAGAGCGTGACGGAGAGGGTTTCGACGAGGTCGACGTAGAGCTCGTTCGAGGTGTGGCGCACGTTGGCGCGGCGCCAGGGGACGGGAGAGGTGGTTGGCGAGGTGCCTGGGGGTGTGAGGGTGGGCTTGAGGGAGGGGCGGCCGAAGGATGTGGCGGGGTTGAGAGCAGGTGACGAGCTGTGGGTGGGGTTGTTAGCGGTGGTGGAGTCCTGAGGGTGGTTTGTATGGGAGTTTCACGTACGAAGGGAGACCCATGTTGCCTAACAGGTTCTTGATGGCGCTGGGTGCCTCGACAACGTCGCGCAGAGCGTTGCCTTCGGTGTTGGCGACTATTCCGGCGTCGCACATCTCGCCCAGCAGCTGGGCGACAACATCGTAGTTCGCCTCGATTTTGCTCGCCAGCAGCGGCGAGCCTAGGAAGTCTTCTATCGCATCTGCGACTCTGTGCAGGAATTCGAGGACCAGTAGAGGCTCGGTGTCTACGCTGGAGGGAGCGAGGAAGAGCAGGCGGTCCTGGATAATGGAGTGGACGAGAGTGGGCGGATTCGTGGAGGGGAGGTAGATAAGAGAAGGGCGCGGAGCAGGGTGGGCGAGGTAGAGAGGGAGTAGGGCTTGGGGGGAGGGCGGGCGGGCGCAGTAGACGTGCTCGAGGATCAGGTTGCTGGGCGCGAGAGGTCAGCGCGGCGCGATGTAGGCGGCGGGGCTCTGGAGAGACTTACTTGTGTTCATCGAAGATGTAGAGGGCCTCGACTTGGCTCATGGCGGGCAGCGATACGCGAGTGTGTGCCCCATCCGGCGAGAGAGAGGGAGAGTGGATTGAGGGTAGTGCGTGGGATGGAGAGCAGTTGGACGCGTCTCGTGGGCTACTCGTGCTCCATCAGGACCGATGATGTCGCTGCACCGGGACCCTCGAAATGAAATCCGACATGACTCGCGCACTTCAACTGCGGACTCCATTGTGCACACTCACCCTGCTTCCATCCCTCATTCTTCCAACAACATCCGTCATTGCACTTCCCCCCTATCTCCGGCCAAACTTCCAAACGCCGGTTGTTGCCTTGTCTGCGGCTTACGAACCATGGCCGCTGCCGATCGCGCTGAGGACATGCAGCCAACAACGTGTGGCTCTGAATGTAATTCGACAAGGTCATACCAGCCCCGTCATGTGTCCGCCATGGACGCTCTGAAATTAGGATTGCAGACGGCGAAGATGAGCTTGGCATTGCGGCGAAGTGCACCTTAAGTTTGAATTACTGGCTGAGCAAAGACTGCCACGCGTGCTGATTGGCCGATCTATGGCCCCCAAACCCTGCGACACGCCCTCACGCGGCTATGCACTCGCGGTCAATCCACGCTTGGACTGTTGCTTATTTCGCATGCACACCTTTAAATCATTCTTTTCCGTGAGCATGTCCAAGATGTTTATCGCTACCGCCGTCTTATGTAAAAAAAAAAAAAAAAAGAAATGCCCGCATCAGGTAAGTAGTGCAATCTTGAGCATATTGAAACGGAGCCACCGCTGATATCCTATCAGGTTGAGAACGGCCGCCGGCTCTTCACTCAGAAGACACACCTACCCCAAAAGAGAGCAGATAGGCCATGAAGGACGTCACGGGCGAGTGGATTCCGTCCTCTTTCAGAAAGTCGAGAGCTCTGCCTCTTGCAGCATTCTGTTGGCTCTTCGCAATATGCCTTGAGATTTTGGATATTTTCGTAAGGCGGAACCACGGCCTACCTGCTGGCCATGACCACGTCAACTCTTATCGGGCCGCGAAGTACTTGCCGACAATCGGCGTCGTTGCTTTAGGATTCGCCTGGAAGGCCCTGGTCAGTGATATCAAGAACATTACTCCATGGTCACGAATGAGCGACAGATGGGCAAAGGGTTCTCACTCCATCCTTCTTGATTACATCTCCAAAATCGAAGTCACGTCTCTCGTCCACGCAGGCAAGAATGGCCACTGGCTGGTCTTCCTGGCTCTGACTCTAGGCTTCCTCTGCGGCGCTTCCGTTGCTCTGGCCAACTCCCTCGTCTTCGTTGACTTGCTCGCCCGCACTTCCTCCAACACCACTTTCACGAAAGCTTCTCGGTTTTCTTTCGATAACACTCTTGAACTATCTAATGGAACGCTCCCCATTCCATTTGACCATCTCGGTGCTGGCCCTTACGCTGCCGTTGCCTCCCAACGCCTGCCAAATGGCCGTTTCGCTCCGTGGACAAAAGATGCCTTTGCCTTCGAATCATTTGAAGGTGCGTCAGACCTCCTACCAAGTAATGCTACAATCGAGGCAACCGTCAAAGCCTTTTCAACCGACTTCAATTGCCATCCGTTGGAGCACGCTTGGGAAGATGGTGACTATTACCATCAGTTGGAAGCAGACGCAAGTGGTATCCCGGGCTTAAACTGTTCGCTTCCCATCCTTCAGAACTTCACAACAGAGTCTGACTCTCCTCTACGTACAAATGTTAAAGCTTGGCTTAACGTCACCAAGTGCTCTCCAAACTCGACTGAGGACCTCCTAGTTGGAACAATCGTCTCTTTGCAAGACAGTCATGGTTGCACTGGTCGAGAAAACTGCAACGAGGGAGACGTATTCTACAATATTACGGATGCCCTCGGTGTCATCTGTTCTCCAAAATTCTTCATGCAGGATGCCACAGTCTCGGCGAATGCCTCTACCGGGGAAATATCATCCTACCATCTAAACGATCCAAGATCGCAGATTGACATCAACACCTCTGCTTCCGCACAATGGCTGTATCTTAGCAATCCCCTCGACGCTAAACTCCAAACGATATACGCAGTCACCTATGAACTTCCTACTGGCAGCCCGCCAGTGGCATCAGGATACTGGATAATCAACGCCGTAGAGGCAATCTCTCAAAGCAACATAACCGTTGATCCTTTCTTTACCCTCTTGGTTGATGGCCAGCAAGCTTCCTCGGTCGAGGCGTATCTCCGGAATCGAAATAATCTGCAGCCGGACCTGGAAACTCTTGGCAGCAATGTTCTCGCAGAAGTCGTCAGTGCTTTCGCCAGAAAGAATGTAACAGATCATATGCCCGGCTCAGTCTCGATAGCGGGTCCCCGGTTCTTCGTGCGGCAAGCATCTTTACGACCCCTGCAAGCAATTCTAATTCTCGTGGGCTGCGCATCGGTTATGTACGCAACCATCATCAGACCAAAGAGTGTGCTACAGGAGGACCCTGGCTCCCTCGCAGCCTTAGCTGTCATAATATCCCGTTCCGGCCAGGAAGTCGAGGAAGCTGTGGCTCGTGAATCAACCAAAACGGAGAAACACGCATGTGAATCCCTTGGTCCTATAGCCTGGCAAGTACGCCGTGATGGGCCAGCTGCAGCTCTTGAAGTTCAGGACCTTCATGGTCTCCCTAATGATAAGTCTCCATCACCTACCCGTTCAGAAACGTCAAATTCTCTAGGCTGGCAGCCGATGCCGTTCTACTTAGCCTCCAAAGCTGGCCTCCTTGTCGCATTGGTAGCCATAATGGTGGCTCTTGCGCTGCTTCTGCATATCTCGAGATCGAATGATGGAATCTGCGGGGACACTGCAGTCACATCGAATGTATTCGCTTTTGTCCCTACAGTAATACTTGTTCTCGTTGGATATGCTTGCTCAGGAGTAGACGGTGCGGTAAGGACCATGTCTTCGTACAAAACTTTGTGGAACATGTCCGACCCACGGCAAAAGAAGACCCCCGATAAAGAGCCGCTTCTCCAGAACTTGAGGGATGTTCCCAATGTTTTGGTACTATTCCGGGCAACCAAGGTTTCTAGTTATGGTTTCTCGGTCACAGCATCCTCCATTGCTATTCTTCTCATTCCAGTCATCAAGATTGTCGCCGCTGGCCTATATGGCGTCACCTTATCAACTACCACAGTCCAAATCCAGCCCACGGTAGACACAAGTATTGTAACATACTTGGAGAGCACCTACGGCGTGGGTGACTCGTACCTCAGCGTCCAGAGAGCATCCCAATTCGCTGAATGGTCAAGGACTCCGTCACTCAACGTGCCCAGAAGAGCCGGCATCCTCGACAATATCATCTTCAGCAACCTCACCAGTGCGGGCAACTTCACAGGGACATCAGACGGGTCCACCAGCACAGTTGAGGCCACTGTCCCCGCCATCTCAGTGGATGTCGAGTGCACAGACGTCGACATGGTTGTACAAGCTCAGTATATGGACTCTACGGACTGCTGGTCCTTCAGTCCTGACTGTGACACCCAACAATGCCGCGACCTCATCTTCGCGGACGACGCCAGCGCCTACACCAACATGGAAGGGGATGGCGGCTCCTGCAGCGGCACCAGACCCCCCTTCATCGGCCTCACCGGCTTCGGCCCCTCCGCCTATCGCGTCGTCCTCATCGACTACACCAGCATCAACGGGCCCATCACCAACACAACCCCCTGGGGCAGCACGAAATCCTACTCAAGCTACAATCTCACAACCGGTACCCTCTCCCCCGCCACCCTCAACGTCTCCCTCCCTCGCATCCTCGCAACCTCCTGCAATCTCGCCCTTACGCCCATCACCGCCCTCACCACCTTTACCCACAGCCCTGTCGACAACACCTGGAATCCAACCACCTATGCCCCATCAACCATCACCCCAGACACCAACCCCACCCACGCCCTCAATGCCTCCACCCTCCCCTCCTGGCTCCGTCCCTACGCCTACGCCTCCGCCGGCGCCACCCTCCTCGACCCCACCGACCTCACCCTCGCCGCCCCGGGCCGCCTATACGCCGACTCCCTCTGGCCGACCCGCGGCTCCGCGCTCAACTTCTTCGAGCTGCTCGCGGCCCACGCAACATACCAGCTCGGCAACGTCTCCGCGCTGCTCGAGCAGCCGGCCTTCGGCCACGCCGTGCGCGACATGATGGCCGCGTACGCCACCGAGATGCTCACCGAGCTCCGGCCGACGGCGCGCGCGAACGCGCAGGCGGATGGCGCGGCGGCGCCTCCCGCGCCCGTCGCCGGGACGCTGGCGTTCGCGCAGGCAAGGGTCGTGCAGAGCGTCGGCAGCACGGCCGCGCTGGAGGCGCTGGTGCTGCTCCTCGCGGCGTGCTTCGCCTGGGTCTTCGCCCGCTTTCCGAGCCGGGCCGTGCTGCCGCGGAGTCCGGGCAGCGTGGCGGCGCGGCTGGGGCTGCTGGCTGGGAGCGGGCTGGTGGGGAGGCTGAGGGCGGCGGGCGCGGGGAGGGCGGCGGACGTGAGGGGCGTGGGGACGTGGAGGGAGAGGGCGGGGCTGGGGTGGTGGGGTGAGGGAGGAGGCCGGATGCGGTGGGGGATAGATGTCGGTGAGGGTGTGGTGCAGAGGAGCTGGAACGAGCCACCTGTGGTGGATGCGGGGCCGGTGGAAGTGGAGATGGTGCCGGTGGGTGGAGAGAGGGGTTCTTCGGATTCTTCGGTGCCGGAGATGGATGGCCGGGGGGATGAGGCGGCGTTGATGGGCAGGAACATAGTGAGGACACGGTCGGGTTCTGAATCATCGGGTGTGACTATAATTTCTGAGTAGAGGTGAGGAGTCCATGGGTTTTAGTGTATCCCTTCTCCTTCAACGACGTCTTCCTCCAAAAACAGAAAGAAAGTAGAAGAAGTATATCTAAATGGTGGACTAGACGAAGAAGTTGCTACGAGCACTCGGTATTTCAACAGTGGATAGACGACCAAGAAAACCGTGTCTTCAATTCAACATATATCTCGACTATACAGACATTAATACAAAGCCAGATCTTACTAGGGTCTCATACCCTACATTACACGTTCTACAATTGTGTCGGCCCGGTATCCATTTCCAGATAAGTTTATTGAATGCGCAAAACACCTGATTGGTGCTCACGACAGATGGCACGAAGGGTGCGAGACCCCTCAGCCTTGCCTTCTCGACTTCGAACGCCACCGTTTCGTCGCGATTTTCACAACAAGCTGTATCGATGGACCCACTCAGTATCTCTACTTCGGGATTATTGCCCATGTTGAGGCTACGCACATGGCCATCGATTTCGTCTCCGCTGTCAGAGGTGCTTCCAAGGAAAGGGATAAATGTCTCGCCAAAGTGATGAGTGCACATACCCTCTTGATACAAATTAGAGACCGCCTGGAAGACGCTAAAAGCCGAAGACCGTTGGTCCAGCAATATTGGTTCTCTTGTGGGGGACAGAGGCCCACTGGATCAGTACAAATTAGCTGTGGAAGATCTTGAGTCCAAGCTCGGCTCGGGCGGAACTGGAGGGCTGAAGGGGCTTGGAACCACTCATTCCTGGAGACTTAACAAGAAAGATATCGAGGATATCTTAAAAAGGCTGGAATGACTCAAATCAGTTATTTCTAGAGCCATGGAAAATGACCACTCGTATATTTAACATTTGCATCACAACCACCGTCATGATGGTTAAAGCGCTCTTTGGAGATCAGTCAGAGAGGACATAGGGAAATTGACCCAAGCAGAGAAACGTAACAGATTCCTGACACGGCTCAGTAGTTATTTTACAGACTACAACACATCGCACAATGACCCTCTGCCCCGTAAACAGGAAGGAACCGCTCTGTGGTTTTTGGAATCTTCAACGTTCAAATGCTGGGTCGCGCGCGAACACCGCACCATGTTCTGCCCTGGAATTCCTAGAGCGGGGAGATCAGTAGTGACGGCGATTGTTGTCGATTACTACCTACACGGACTGCGTAGTCCCAAGTCAGGTATCGCAACATATACTTCAACTACAAGATGAAGGATACCCAGGCCGTATCGAAACTCCTTGCTCCGATCATCCACCGGCTGTTGTCACCACTTGGGGTTGTCCCTGAATTTATCCCGTCCCACATTCAGCCTCTGCACAGAGATGATGTACCCTCTGGAACTAAATTCATGAAAAGGTTCTCCAGCGCCTTAAGAATGCTGGTTTGCGTTTTTTATATCGTATATCTTATAATTGATGCTTTGGATTAGTTTATAGTTGATAGGAAAGTCAGGGTAAGCTTCCTCTAATGTCTTTGTAGTATTCAGGAAGAATCATCTCTTTAGATCATGGCGACTTCTCGATATCACCACACTATTATATCACATTAGCAAAATTCCCCGAGCGCCAAGCCACTAAGTTGTCGGCCCCGTATCGACCCTATACCGACCCGCGTTAGAACGTAGGGACTATAACCTTAATTTATAGTCCGGTCCGACCGAAGAGCTTCTAGAGCTTCTAGAGCTTCTAGAGCTTCTAGAGCTTCTAGAGGGTCTATATAGCTAACTTATAGAGCCGACTATTACTAGGCGTATACTAGCTAAACTTAGCTATAGCTTTAATACTATTTATATAGCCTATACTATCTATACTATCTATTACTTATTTTACTACTAGGCGCGATATTCGTACTAGTAGAAGATAGGTTAAGTTTCTAATAGATTTATAAAGAAAATACTTTATTTCTCTACTAAAACGTTTTATAGTCTAGTTAAATAATAATCTATTACTAAATATATTTTATTACGATAATTTAATTAATTCTACGTAGTTATAATATCTTTTAAGGCGAGTCTAAATAACTAATCTAGCGTTTTCTTTTTTATCTAGCTATCTAGTAACTCTCTAGAAGCTATTATTACTTCTTATAATCTACTAGAGACTATAAAGTTATAAGTTTAATTCTAGTATGTATAATAATTCTACTACTTTTAATTTTAGAGCGTTAAGGCTTAGCGTACTAGTATTCTAATCTAGAACCGCTACTACGAATAGAAAGTAGTAATAATAAGATAAGTAAAATAAGCGATTATTCTAATATACGTTTTATATAAGCTAAAAAAATCGGCTAGTACTATAAGTATCTTTTAGTAGATAGAAGAAATACTAGTTATAATATAGAATATATAGTATAGCCGCTTTAGATAATTAGTATTAAACTTTTAGTTAAATAAGCGCTAGAGACTATATAGATTTATACGTAATTTAATATAAGGTTTTCTAGTAGGTTTTCTAAGATAATATTAGAACTCTTTTTAAAAAAAAGAAAAAAGAAACCTAGATAATTATAATAACGAAAAAAAAATATAAAATAGAATAGAGCTTTAGTAAGAAAGATAACTATAGATTAAAAAAATAAAGAGTAACCTATAGTAATCTATAGAAGATTATAGATATCTTAGAGAACTATTCTAATTTTTATAAGCTATAGGTATATCTTTAAGCGCGGCTAAAAGAATAAAAAACGAGTAACTTAATAAATTATACTAGATATTCTTACTAGCCTTATTAAGTCTAATTTATCTTTTATACTTATATATATCTTTTAAAGTCTTAGTCTTCTATATAAGCTAGTACTAAGATATAAATTACTTGTTATTAATATACGTATTAAGTAGATACTTATTTATCTTATTAAATACTATATAGATATACCGCTAAATCCTATTAATATTAAACCCTTTAAGGCTTTCTAATATTAACTTAGATTATATAGAGAAAGAAAAAGGGGGCCTAAACTTAAATATTATAAGACTAGTTATTCTATTTAGTATACTAGAGACTTTAGATCTTAGTATATTAATAAGGGCGTAAGTATATAAATTCTAGCTAGTAGGGTTAATAACTTATAGTACGGCTACAAGCTTACTAAGAATCTAACTACGTAGAATATTTTATATATAACTTAATAGATACTCGTTCTAAATCTAAACGAAACTTCTAAGCTAACTTTTTCTACGCTAGTTATAGTTATAACGTATATATTCTTCTTTATCGTCTAGATTATTAGAAGTAGTATAAATAGATCTCTTAAAATAGAAGATAGTTTAGTATACTATAGTCTAGTATAATTTAATCTAAAAGAAATTAGCTTCTTATACGTACTTTCGCCTATTATTATAATCGTATATTATAGGGTCTTTAGTAGTAGATTCGAGGCGGTATTTATAAATATACGCTATAAGGATATTCGTAATCTTATTATATCTAATAAATCTAAGAATATCTTATACTTTACGCTAGTATTATTTTCGTAGCTCTAATTTACGGTTAAGAACTAAATAAATCTAATAGCGATACTAAGAAAGCTAAAGAAGTTTAGATTTAGAAAGAGTCTAAAAGTACTTATTAAAGTTAGCTAGGCTTACTAGTATAGATATATAAGTCTTACTATTATTACTATTTATTAATATAGCCTACTTCTTTTTAATCTAGCTAATATAATCCTTCTAAACCTTCTAAGCTATATAGCGCCTACTATAGATAGTAATCTAATTAGAAAAATTATTATATTTATTTATTTAAAAATAGTAGACTTTAATTTTAGTCTTATATACTACTTCGTTAGTCTTAGTATTATAGTTATCGATAGGGCTAAAAAGTTTAATTATATTAATATAGTAGCTTATAACGTAGAATTTAGAGATATTAAATATTCCGCTAGTTTAATTGTCTATCTAAGATTAAATATAACGTATAGACTTCTTATAGATATTAATTCGTAATAAAATAAGACTAAGATACTTAAGCGTAATATTATTATACGTCTTATATTAGATAATTATAATAAAGTCTACTACGGCCCTAATAAATTATATAATAGAAGCTTAAGATTTTTTAGAAAGTAGAGGCGCGATAACTAGTATAAGCTAATAAGAAAGAAACTTCTACTTTATTCTAGTTATTATATTATTAGATAGGGAGCTTAGTAGTATTCTATAGAACCGTTTTAAATTCCTATAGTATATAATCTTTATAAGCTAGGCGTCTAGAGTATCTTAGGTTAATTTATTAGTTTTTTTAATACTAAGTAGCTAGCGATACTAAAATAGAAGATATTCTATTATACTTTTTAGTAGTTAATAGAGAAAATCGACGGCTATAGCTTAGTAAATATTAGCGAAGTAATAATCCTATATAAAGTTTTTAATTAGATAAATTTATAAGTCGTTAATTTTATTAATATTATGCTTAAGCTATAGTTAGATTCGCGACGTATTATATACCTTTAAAATTGACCTTAAGAAAAAGCGCTAAAACTAGTATCTATTAAAAGCTCTTAATTTCCTTAGCTAGATTCTTAAATTCTAGCTTTATAGCTATACGCGCTATTACGCTATTATATAGAAAAGAGACCTCGTTAGATTAAATCGTCTTTCTCTATCTTCGTATTCTTACTAAGACTTAAAAACAACTTAGAAACGTACTAAACTTAAGCTACGGCTAGAAGATATCTACGCGTATCTTTATACTAAATTATACTAGGTTTAGAGCGCGTTTACGTATCTAAACCTAAGGTAAAGTAGCGCTTTCTCCTCTTTTTTACTCTATCTCTTTTTCGCGGCCCGTATACGTAGAGTTTTTACTACCTCTATATCTAAGTAAACTAAGAATAAGCGAAAATAAGTAAGAAGCTTAAACGAATAGCCGTTAAAAACGCTTTAGTTACTTCTTAGAAGAAAGTAACTAAGAAAATTCCCCGTTCTCGCTTAGAATTCGTTTATTTACGGCTTAGTTTAGACAAAACTAAAGCCGGTAATTTTTTTCTAGTTTTTTTCTTATTTCTTTTCTAGAAAGAGTATAGAAAAAGGAAAACCCGCTCTAGATTCTCTAGATACTCCGAATCTTCTACTCTCCTCGACTTTTATTCGACTACTAGCTACGTCGATAGTTATTAAATTTTTAAATACTACTTTTTCTAGTAGTATTAAAGATATCGAAATAGAAAATAATAAACTAATACCTCTACTAAGTAGGCTAAAAGACTCTAAACGAGTAATAGTAATAATAGAGTCTACGCCGACTCTAGAAAAGAGACTTTTCTTTTCGTCTACCTCTACGAGTATTAACTTATTCGAATACCGCTCTAAGAAAAGAATCTAGTATATACTAGAATCTAAACTAAAGTCCTCTACGGAATATATTAAAGCCGCGTTTAACTATCTTATTAAGGTAATCGACTTTAAAGACGACTAGTCTAAGGCTAATAATCTTAGCGAACTTCTTACTATCTTCTATAAATATATAATAAAAGGAAAAATTAACTTTACTAAGTTAATTCTCGCTACCGAAGTCCGCGTACTCGAAAACGTATTCTATACGCTTTTAAATAAAACGAGGAACTTTAGAGCTATTTCTATAGCTACTACGGGAAAATCCTAGTCTAGCTAGCTAATTCTAGCTAAAAAACCTACCTTCTACGCTTTAATAGCGGTAGGTTTAGTTTTAAACGATAGTTTTATAACTATATCGTATAAAAAACTAACTAAAAAAATAACTTTAAAGCTTATAAAACTAACGTCTATTAAAGATAGATAAATTACCGTCTTTTATAACGGCTTACGAGACTAATTTAACGGAATCTAGCTTTAATAAAAGCTAAACCTAGTATTTACGAAAGCCGGATTTATAAATAAACTCGTTATCTAAGGAACTTTCCTTTCGTTTAAGAGAAATATCTTAATTATAAGTACTAAAGGCTATACTAGCTAATTTCTCTTAGAAAAAGAGAATATTATTAGGAAAGTCCTTCTTAATTCTAATCTAAAACTAGTTAAAGCCTAGTATAAGATTATTATCTATAGAATTTCTACGCGGGAAATAAAGGATATTTTAATCGACTTCTTTATTAAAAAGAAAATAGAGACCTTTAATATAGGTCTATCTTCTATAGGAAAGCTATACTAGGCTATCTTTAAGAAGAAAAGAGAAAACTAATCTACGGGATTCGTTATCGTCTTATTCTATATGGAAAAGAAATAAAAAAAGGCTATTAATAGCCGCCTTTTTATATATAAAATTAGCTATAAGGTAGAGAAAGTACGGATTATTTCTAAGGGAATCTAATATCGTAACTATCTTAAAAACGGATATAAAACGATAAAGTATACGAGGACTTCTATATACGAAATCTATAAAAAGGAGTATTTTACGAGAGAGTATAAGTATTAATTTATAGGCTATAAAGCCTTTAAAGATATACGATACTAGTACTATTCTAATTTAAACTAACTAACTCCTATTATCTATAGATAAACTAAGGGTATTTTAAGTAAATCTAAATAGAAATACTCTAGCTATAAAGAGCCTTCTAAATAAAGTAATCGAACTTAAAATTAGCCTAATTCTTATATAAGAACTATAGCTAATAAACTCTAAAAATCCTAGAGAAAGGCGGTTAATTAACTATCTAGCGTTCGTTTAAATTCTACCGGATTATTCTCTAATAGAAAGACTGCGTACGTTAGTATATATATTTCGTTATTTAACGGGAATAGATATTAACTATAACTCTACGGTAACTAAATCCCCTAATCTAATAGTTCTAAAAATAATAGAGAAAAATAGCTAATTTAACTTTTTTAATATATATAACTAAAAGAAATAAGAGATAGATAATTCCCTCTATATGCTAGAACGTATTCTAGGCTACTAATAGCTAGAATACCTTAGTATTATAGCTAGAGACTTTAATATTTACTATTCGTAGTAGGATCTAAGGTTCTCTACTTTAAACGGGGCCTCCGTCCTAGTTAATTAGATTAAATCTAATAACCTAGACTTACTAAATACGCTAAAAGAGAATATCTTCTACCGGCTAAATTTAGATAGATCTATAATAATAGATCTAACGCTCTCTAGCTAAGGGCTAATAAATAAAATAACGGACTAGTAAATACTCGAATCTATTAAATCTAACTATTTTCCTATTTTATTTTAAATCTAATTAAATAAACGAATAAACTAAGAGAAATCTAAGTAATTTAGATTTAACTATAATAAAGCTAATTAGGAAAAATTCTCTAAAATCTTTAAAAGAAAAGCCTTAAACTTTATAGAAAAGCTACGCCTATAGCTAGCTATTCTAGAAGAAGAGAATAAAGATCTTAGTCTAGAGATTCTAAAAGACCGTTTAAAAGAAGTCTTTCTATTAGAAAAACTAGGAGAATTTCTAACTAATCTTATATAGTAAGTAGCGGACTAAGCTATTCTAAAGACTACTCCGCTAGCCTAAGCTAAATCCTAGTAGAATTCTATCTTAATAGAGGCTCGAAAGAATCTTAAATAATAAACGCGGCTTATACGACGCTTGTCGGAGCTCGTAAATAAGTAAGACTTTCTAAAAACCCGAAACGAATACTTCTTCTCTATTTAAAAAGCTAAACGGGACTACTAGAATTCGTTTCTAAGTAAAAATACTTCTAAGACTATCTTTAAAGTAATAGCCTATATAAAATACCGCCCGATAGAATAAATCCTATCGATTTAGACTAAAAACGGCCTATTATAAGATAGCTAGAAGAGAAAAAGCTTCGTACTAAAAGAAACTTTATTTCTACCTCCTTCTAACGTATAAATCGAAAATAACTAGATAAACTACTAGCCGGATCTAAGCTAGAAATAGCTAATTCTAGATAAAATAGAGCTTAAACGAATATATTTAAACCTAATAAAAGGAACTATACCCGGGCCTAATTTAATATCTTAATAGATTATAATTTAGGCCTATAAAGTATCTCTTAAAGCCTTTTATTTTATCTATTTAAATCTATTTAAATATAGCTACTATCTAAAGTACTAGAGATAAGTAACGGGGGTAATTTTAAAGAAACCTAATAAGCTAGATTCCGTAAATTCTAAGACTTATAGGGTTATTTCTTTATTAAATTACCTAGGAAAAGTACTCGAATAAGTAATAGCTAAACGCCTTAGCTTTCTAGTAGAAACTATAAATCTAATCTATTCTATCTAAATAAAAGGAAGGCTTAAAAAATCTACTATAGATATCTACTTTATTCTTACGAATTTAGTAGAGGAAAACTAAAAGACTAAGCTTAAAATATCTACGCTCTTTCTAGACGTATACGGCGTATACGACTACGTTACATAAGAATAACTCTTAGAAATTCTAAGAAAGCTAAAGCTACTAACTAATCTACTTACGTAAGTTAGAACTTTCTTAAATTCCTAATAATTACGCCTTAGTTTTGACGGAAATATAGAAGAATTTAGTAACGTAGAAATAGATATACCGTAAGAAAGCTCTATTTTACCGATACTATTTCTAATATATATTTAAGACTAATTTTAAACGAACTCCGCTATTTATTTATTTTACGTCGACGATATCTCTTTAATAGTAAGCTCTAAAAGCTAGAAAAAGAATATTAAGATACTAGAAAGAGAAGCGGAAAGACTCTATAAACTAAACGCGGAAAATACTATATAATTCGATCTTAAAAAAACCGAATTAATATATTTTTCTAAAGAAAAAGCGGTAAGAGATTCTACTCTAAAACTACCTACGGGTTTAGTTATAGAATCTAAGAATCTAGTCTAATATCTAGAAGTTTTCTTAGATCCCCTTTTTAACTTTAAGAAATACGTTAATATTAGAATAAGCTAAGCCCGTTTAAGCCTATTAAGAATAAACCAACTAGCTAATATTAAAAATAGACTAAAATCTAACGCGGTATAATAGTTATACTTAGCCTACGTTACCTTTATTTCCGACTACGACTCCGTTTTATATTAGAATAACTAAGTAAATTTTAAATAAAAAGCTATAATACTCTAGAATCTAGCCTTATAGAAAATACTAGGCGTTTTTAAAACCGCTCTAATTACTCCCCTTAAAATAAAAGCCGTAATTCTATTCTTAGAAATCCGCTTAGAAAATAACCTTCGATTCTATACTCTACGAAGTCTTAAATTAGATTAAAAATATCTAATTCGAAGCCTTCTAGAAAGAGAGAACGAATATAAAAGTAAACTCGTTAAGAAAATTAGAGACTTTCTAAAAGATAAGCCGTTTAATCTTAAAATAGTTAACTCTTTCTATTTTCTGTTCTAGAAGTTATCTACTCTCTACTCGGTTAAAGTTTCTAAACTCTCGAAAGAAGAATAAGCTAAGAAATATCTAAATAAACTTAAAAATCCCTTAGATAATCTAATTTCTATCTATATAGATACTAGTTCTATTCTAAATAAAACTAGAATAGGATTAGTAGTTTTTATAGATAGAAACGACTCTATTCTCTTAGACGAAACTACTATTATAGTAGGAAATATTAGGGATAATAACCTAGTTTATAACGGCGAACTAAAGGCCCTTACGAGAGCCCTTAAATTTATAGTTAAAAACGGTTATACTAATAAAGATATTAGAGTCTATATAAATAACTAGGCCGCGCTCTACCGTCTAAAAATACTATCTAGAAATCTAGAATAATAAGCGTAAATACGAGCTTTAAACGTAGCTAAAACGCTTATTCTTAACGGAAATTTAGTTTAATTAGAATAGGTCCCTAGCTATTTTAATATACGCGGTAACGAAGAAGTAGATTCTCTAGTAAAATACGCCTATAAAATAAACCTAAATAACGAATTTACTAGCTATATATTCTTTAGAATATTAACGTAAGTAGACTTTATTAATTCGTAGTAAAAAATAGCGAATAAGTAAGTAGAAATAGCCTCTAAAGAGTCTTATCTACGGCGGTTTAACTAGAAAATAAAACGTAAACTAGTAGACCTCTCTATAGAGAGGAAAACTAGCTCCGTATTTTACTAGCTTAAAATAGAATACGGCTACTTTAAGTTCTATTTAAACCGCTTTAGATTAAACCCCTCTAATTATTACCCGTATAATAATACGGCTAAATAAACCCCTTAGTATCTAATTCTAGACTATAAAAAGTATCGACTTAAAAGAAAAGATATATATACTAGTTTAGAAATAAAAAACCCCTCTCTAGACTTTATTTTTAATACTAAAGAAGAATAAAAGACTCTTTTAAGCTTTCTAACGATAATTAAAATAGCTATCTAAAAGTAGCTATTAGAACTTACTTTAGTAGAAGCCTAAATACGTACTTTTAATAAACTAACTTTAGTCTCTCTCTAAAAATTCCTTTACTTCTTAAGCTCTATTTTACTTATATTTACTTTCTTACTTTCCTATATCTTTCTAAAAAAAACGTAATAGCTTAGTTTCTACTATTTCTAGACTTCTTCTTAAATAAAATCCGAATAAAAACCCCGGGCGAAATACTAGAATAGATACGTTAGTAGACTAGCTATCTTTTATAAGCTTAGCTTATATAAGGACGTTAAACGAATAAATAAATAAATAAATAAATAAATAATAATTAAGTATCTATTCTCTAATTCTTTACTATTATATACCTACTAATTATTTAAGTAGTCGCCTAATTTATAGCCTAAAATTTCTTTTTATTAACGTTCTCGTCCCTCTAGTAATAAATATTCTATCTCTATATAGGGCTCTAAGAAGAATCTCGTATATTCGATCTATTATAACTCTATTCTAGTAATTAGACTTAATAGACCTTAACCCTTACTTAAACTTAAGAGATAGTTTTCTTTAGTTATATTAGTATTATTTAAAGATCTTCTAGAAAAGCTTAAAGTTAACGGCGAGAAATACTAGGTTAACTATTATAGGAAAAACGACGATTAATACGTAAGAAATCTACTAATAACTAGCTAAAATATAAAACTCTTTTTATCTTTAGCGTATATTAGTTAAATTAAGAGTATAGTAATTTTATAGCTAGATTAGAATAAGATAGACTTATAATAATAATATTTTATATATAATCTCTTTTTTTTTTCTTTTCTAGCTCTTATATTATATAATAGAGTAGTTCTTTAGAGGATAATATAAGCCGCTAAAGAGGAGTTACTAAAGAGGGAGTATAGACTTATAAATTTATTTTACGTATTATAATCTTTATATTATTATAGAAGACTAAAAGTATTAGAAATATAAGATATAATTAAATATACTAGACGCTCTAGACGCTCTAGACGCTTTAGAAACTTTAGATACTTTAGAAACTCTAGAAGCTCTAGAAGCTCTAAACGCTTTAAAAGTACTAAAAGCTCTAAAAGTACTAGAAGTACTAGACGTACTAGACGCTTTAGAAATACTAGATATATTAAACGTTCTAGAAACTTTAGACGCTTTAGACGCTCTAGATACTCTAGAAGCTTTAGAAGCTTTAAAAGTACTAAAAGTATTAGACGTACTAGATATTCTAGAAGTACTAGACGCTCTAAACGCTCTAAAAGCTCTAGAAGCTCTAGAAGCTCTAGAAGCTTTAGACGCTCTAGACGCTCTAGAAGCTCTAGACGCTCTAGAAGCTCTAGAAGCTCTAGAAGCTCTAGAAGCTCTAGAAGCTCTAAAAGCTTTAGAAGCTCTAGACTACTAGAATCTAATAGAAATTTAGATTTAATTTAGACTTAATAAACGGCCTAAACTAGTAAAATATTATAAATTTATTAATTAGCTTATTTATACGAGTCTCTACGAAGTTTAGCGCTAGAAAATTATAGCTACGAGCTAGATAGGTAGGCACGTTTCCTGCTAGACCTAAGGCTCTTAGCCGAAATTTGCTGGGGAATTTTGCTGATGCAGAGTTCTCTGGAAGCCCTTCTATTGAGATTAGGGCAACAGATGCTGATGTTGAACGGTACATCTCCGATAATATGTCTTCTTTGCCTGAATTCGTACCAAGGAACACGGAGCTTCCACTACAGACTGAAAGGGAGATAGGTAAGGTTACGGATGGGATATAAGTCGCAGAATCCGAATTTCACTTAGAATTTCCAGTCCTCGTTCAATTATGTCGTTACTCAATGATCCCAGGTTCCTACTCGCAACTCTCCATATCCAATCTTTGCAGAATAAAGTACAAGCGAAGGACCTGAAAGAAGCCTTGAAAATTCTGCCGAAGGGATCGGATGCTCTTCCGCTTACGTACGACGCGATCCTGAAGCGGATAGATAGACAGCCTGCCGACATCAGCGAGCTCGCACGAGAAGGATTCAACTTCGCAGTTCATCCATGCTCTCCCAGTTTCTCCGGGGGATGAAAATATTGACCCGGACTGCGTTCCGGATCTTGAAGATGTTGTCTCTGCCCGAGCCGACCTGGTGTTAGTTGACTCTACAAGCGAGACACTCAAACTCGTTCATTACACCATCCAAGAATACTTCAACAAGACCGGAATGTCTGCATGGGTGCCACATGCGCCGTTGCGCCGGATGAGCTTGCTTCGAAATGTATTATTACCTATCTGATGCTTCTTGGAATCAGCAGATCCGCTACTTTCAGAGATCAATGCTTGAAAAGGACATTGCAGGAGTATCCATTTACCCTATACGTGTCACAGCATTAGAATCATCATGCGAAGCCAGTCCAACAGGATATGCTAGCTCTGGCTCTGCAGTTCTTCAAAAATGATGCTGCTCTTAACGTATCTTGCTGGAACCACCCACGAACGCCCAGAGCCTCCTATGGAAACACCGGAATCCATGTTGCTGCTTGGTTCGGCCTTGAGCTGTTTTTCTACAAGCTTCTGGAGCAGGGTAGCACTGCCAATGAAGCCAGTGGCCGGGGGCTTAGACCATTGGACTTCGCACTAGCGGCCGAAGAAGTGGAGCTTTCAAGGAATCTTCCATCTCCGCCAGAGCTGTCAAAGCCTTCGAGCCAACATCTTATTACCATGCCCTCGTCGACAGCGCCGGTGGTGGCGAGCGTGTGTGTACAAAATGATTTCTCGACCCATTCGGGCAGCGACATCAACTCAACATAATTTGGCAGCCGTACCCCACTCGTCACGGCCGTAAGATGCGGGTCCAAAGCTGTTACTGAGCTTCTGCTCCAGCAAGAAGGCATTTACCGAATCTCCAAGATGTACGTGGCGACACGCCACTATCATGTGCACTGGACAAGATCGAAGGCGTGAGCATTGCAGAGATGCTCATGAACCGGCCAGAAGTCAATCTCAATGCGTGCAGGAAGCCCGGAGAAAGGCTTTTGATCCAACAATGAAGAAAGGGCAAGGTGGATATTGTCAAGCTCTTCCTCAGCTCTGCGCGCGATCGCGTCGATATCAACTTCCAGGGCCCTTTCGGATATACCGCTCTTGCATTTGCGGCACTTCAAGGACATAAAAATGTGGTCAAATTCTTCCCGGAGCTCAAGTGCGGAGAAGTTGATGTCAATCTTTCGAGCTGCAGCAGTGAAGGACCACTGATGCTTGCCGCCTCAACGGGGCATGCCGACATCATTAAGCTCTTCGTCAAAGTCGAAGATCTACTCATCAATTCCCAAAATATTGGTCGCTGGACGGCCCTACACTTTGCTACGCACTCCAAAAGTGTAGCAGCAATACGCTTCTTCCTCGAACGCCGGGATATTGACATCGAGGTGAATAATTGAGAAGGGAAAAGCCGCTTTAGATTTGGTGGATCAAGGCGTCTTCATGGCTGGGATAAAGATTCTGTCTGAATTCAAAGCTGTGAGTCAGCTTTGGAGACTATGGCAGAGCTCGTTTTGTCTGAGACTCGCGCTCTCGCATGATGGATGGATCTGGAGGAGAAAGAAAGAGGATTTGAAGCCCTTTGGATATTGCACCAAAGTGGCCAATGGAAGCTCACGATCAAACAAGCATTTGACTACAGTTTCTTTCGCACCGATTTGTGGTCATCGCACACAGTTGCATATATATATTCGCTGCATGAATCAAGCGTCGTGGATTTCCGCAAGACTCTTACCCTATGACATCGCTAGCCGACATGACTCGCGCCGTAGGCGCATTGCGGATCACCGCATCGCGCGTTGCATCCAAACATAAACCTCAACATTTCGCTCTCTCCACCACACCACTTCGACACCACCTGTGAAACCTTCCACCGCCATTCCTCCTAGCCAGGGTACTCCACTGCTACTCCAATCTCGCGAAAACACCAATCCATCGCTCCGCATACCAAGAGACGAGAGAAGATGGCCGAAGACGCCGCAACCACCTCCGCCGCCCAGCGCGCGCGCGACCTCCCGCTCGAACAACCGCCGCCGCTCAGCAAAATGCTCGAAGAAGACCGGCGCCAAGTCGACGACTGTACGCCATGCCGCGTCATGGGTAAGTGCGCCTGAATTCCGCTCCCCATCACGCACATCTGTCTACCATTTTACCTGCAAAACGCACTTGACCGCACCCTCAAAGCGCTCTATACAGAGCAATGGCTAACGAGGCCTGCGAAATAGGCGCCTCCGCATTCATCGGCCTCGGCATCTACAGCTACATCTCTGGGCACTCGCAACTGCGGCAGGAGCGCGCGCGGATACTGGCGAGCAAGTCATTTCTGGGGTTGCGGGCGCGGAAGGCGTCGATAACGGGGCTGGCGGCGACGCTGGTGGGATTGGGGGTGTATCGGCTAGTCAATTGATTGATCTGTACACTCCGGAAGGGTGGAAAAATGATTGGAATAATGGCGAACGTACGAAGAGAGGAATATAACGAGGCGGACGTTACATTGGGCGGCGTTGGGATTTTGTTCATGGCTGAGCTGGTATGGCGTTGGCGGACTCTCTGCTCGGTTTCTTTTCTTTTTCCTGTTCTTCTCAAGTGACATAGTGCGAGCGATTCTGCCGAGGCTCCAAAGAGTTGTGGAGAAGTGGCGAGAGTTGAAGCCATACGAGAAGTGCTGGATTAATCCGGAGATGTCAACAAACAACTTGATCGTCTCTACTCATCATCGATGAATTAAGAAATTCACTTTGCGGATGGTCACGAGCGTACGATGCAGGCGGCTATGCCTTCTCTACGCCGAGAAAACCTCGCGAGACCCATGTGCCCATAGTCACGAATAAAAACTACGAAAATAGATTTTCCAGAGCATAAAGAATCTCTCCCAACCACATCTCAACATGGCGCGGTCCTAACACTATTCCAGTACAATTATGCTACGTGAGTCCCAATCGCTATCATCATTCCCTCCGAGATCCAGTGAGCTTAGTAAATAATAGAATCAGCCAAGTCATCATCCCAGCCTCGTTTCCCTCCATTCAATCCAAATATGAACCAAATGCTTTCCAGATCACACGAAATAACGCAAATAAGTGGTAACTAGAGGAAGAGAGGTCCCCACAGTTCATGCTACCTTTCTCTTCCTAGATCTTCTCCCCATGCCATGAATAAATCCACTGACGAAAGATCAATAATGCCGAAAACATCTTCGGTTCCCAACACTCCGCCTCTCAATGCAGCCTGCAGACATGAAAGGAAGAGAAAAGGACGACCCAAAGATAACCATGCACGACCCCATCACAAAACTCCGTTACTATGCTTTCCCTATGCCTCACACTTCTGCTTTGTGGTATATGGATATCCCCGTAAAGAAAGCCTTCAACAAAAAGAGAAAATGAAACGAGCAAACTCCATCTCCATCCCCCGATGATAAGATGCAGAATGATTCCCCAAGCTTATTTCCCTCCGCATCTACGATGCTCCATCTCTTACTCCATCTCGCTCTACCCCCGCTTCATAACAGAATAATCCTTCATGACCGAAAAATAAGTAATTCCCTTTCTTGACCACCATGCATGAGCGAATTGCTTCCAACCTGAAACCCCTCCCCCACTTTGGAGTCTCCTCCCTCCCCTACGTGAACCTCCCCCTCTTCCCACCCCCTCCGAATCCATCCTTCCCATTCCCCAAGCCCGCAATATCGAAGAAATCCCCCAATGGTGCTCGTCGCTTAAACCCCGCGCCCTGTCCTAGATTCCCGATCTGCGCGGCAGCTGCTGCTGCCACGGCGGCGGCGGAGGCGGCGTTCTGGTGATGGTGGTGGCGTGCGCGATTGCTGGAGGAGCGAGTGTTGTGATGGCGGGGGAAGACGTTGAAGTTGTTGTTATTGTCGGCGAGTTGCTGTTGTTGCTGCTGGTCGTCCGCGTCCATGTCGAGGTCGGGCAGCTGGGCCGAGGCGCGGAAGGTGAAGTCCGACTTGGGTAGGCTGGTCGTGTCGAACACGGCAGCGGGCCTCTCGGAGACAACGGTGGTTTGCTGCTCCGACGGCACAGCAGCAGCGGTAGTCGAGGGCACAACGGATGGCGTCGTCGTCGTTGCTGACGAGTCATCTGTCGGGCCAGCAGAGGGCGGAGGGCGGCGGCTCAGCACGGGCGACGAGCTGCGGGCACGGGAAGCAGCATCCTCATTCGCACCCGCGCCGGCGTCCTTGTCGTCGTCGCTGTCCATGCCGTTGCTGCCGGCCGCCATGCTCTCCTGCAGCTTCTCCGTCACCCACTGGCGCACGCGCCAGCCCTCGCCGTCTCCGACGCCCAGGTTCTCGGCGTCCAGGAAGCTCAGCATGTCCTCGAGAGCGGCCAGGTAACCCTCGTCGTGCGCCTGCTCGCGGTCGGTGGCGGCGGCCTTGTACAGGTTCGTCACCTGCAAGGCTGCCGTCTTGAAGGCCTGCAGCAGCTGAGCGGGCGGCTGCGGGCGGCGCCGCGCCGAGGGCAGCGACGTGTTGAGACTGCGCATTGAGTCCATGGGTCGTTCGTCCGTTGGTTTGTCGATCCGGATCCTCGAGGTGGACTCGGTCGGCGGTGGTGTAGGAGAGGTGTGGGAGATACTTTTTATGGTTCGGTGTTTGACAAGGGGGTGATGGTGTGGCGCCGATCTCTTTTTGGCTATTGCGTCTGGAGAGAGAGGGCCCCCCGGTTAGCTTTAGGTGTGGTCGGTGATGATGATGCACACACCCTGGATGCCCCTCCTCGGACAGGCGCCAGGTTGCGAGTGCGGCTGAGATGCACTTACCGGAGCGACAGGTGAGGTGCGAAAGGACGGTGATCAAACGAGCGTCGACACTATTGTACAGGACAGACAGCGCTCGTGGATGTTATTGGCGGCGTGACGGTGGGTGGGAGTGGAAGCTCTGGGTGAAGATGCTGGAAGCCCTTGCTCATCTCTTTGGCTGTGTCTGACTTTCGCCGTCGCCCGTCCGGCCCGAAGCTGGTCCGAGCGGCTGCCCCCGGCTTTAGCCTACGCCTAAGCCTTGTGGCCCTGTGGCCCTGTGGCCCTTACCGCCTGCCTGCCCCAGACTGCACCACGTGGCGGCCCTGCAATGCGATCACTGCGCTGCTGCTAGCCATTCTATTCGTCTCATGTTTCAATTGTCTGATCTTCGACATCGAGCTACTATGAAATTCTCCGACATGCTTCCCTTATACCCCACTTACGCAGGCATCGCCGCTCCATCGCCACGAGGATCGCTACCAGCGCTCCACACCACCTGTCCGTCCTCCACATGGCTTCTGATAACCTGCCCTCTGCCAAACAGTCCCCGCTTGTGGCCTTTCACAAACTCGATCTTGTGGCCCATGGCTTTCAGTTTCTCCGCCTCCTCTTCCCTGATTCCGTCCTCCAGATATACCGTGCGGTCCACCGCCTGCTTGTTCCGCTGGTCTGGCATGCCTGCACCGATGCACAAACGTGGCGCATCCAATGCCGCCTGAGGCGTGTGACCGAATACCAACATATTCAACAACACCTGGACATGCCCTTGCGGTTGCATGAAGCCTCCCATGACGCCGTAGACAGTGTGCAGGCTGCCGTCGGATGGGTTGGTGATCATGGCCGGGATGATAGTGTGGTAGGGACGCTTGTTGGGCTTGATGACATTGGGGTGCCCTTCTTGAAGACTGAAATTGGCGCCGCGGTTTTGGAGAGTGAATCCACAACCCTTGGGAATGATAGCCGTGCCGTAACCGCCATAATTGCTGTTGATAAACGAGATACCGTTACCTTCACTGTCTGTGCATGCGAAGTAGACCGTGTCGCTGTGGTTGTGCGCGGGTGAGCCGTGGTCGAGGATATCCGATGCGCGTGAAGGGTCAAAAAGCTTCGCCCGCTCGGCCAGATAGGCTTCCGAGATAAGCTCCTTCGTGGGAACATTTTCCACGTTCGGGTCCGTGACCCACCAGTTGGCGTCGGCGAAGGCGATGCGAAGAGACTCAACGACAGCGTGCAGGTGCGCAGCGGAGTTGTGGTCCTTGACGCCAAACTTGGGGATCTTGCCAGTCTTCTCCAGCTCCTGCAGGATTCCCAGTGCCATGAGCGCAACGATGCCCTGACCGTTCGGTGGGTGTTCCCACACTTCCACGCCTTCATCGCCTCCATCGTGCATATGCTTCTTGTGTAGCTCTCCCACGCCCTGTCCCTTGAACTTAAGAGATATCGCATCCACCGGCTCACTACCCAACTCCGCATGCTTCTTGAGATCCTCCAGCGTCAGCCTTCCACCCAAATCCTGCACGACCTTGACCAACGCCTCCGCGACCGACCCCTCATAGAACCCCTTCTTCCCATGCTTTGCCAACAACCTAAACGTATTCGCAAGCGTCGGGTTCTTGAAGATCTCGCCCGGATTCGGCGCCCTGACCCCATCCCGCGCCTTAGGATCCTTCTTCAGCATCTCCGCGAAATTCGGCGAGGCTTTCCTGATCGTCTCCTCGCTATTATGCCAGAACGTCGAGCTCAGCTCCGACACGGGGAAGCCCTCCTCGCCCAGCTCGATGGCGGGCGTCAGAATCTGCTCGAGCGAGAGCCTGCCGCTGCCGAAGCGCTCGACGGCGTCGACCCAGCCGGCCGCGGCTCCCGGCACCGTCACCGCGTGCACGCTCGTCATGGGGATGCTGCCCGTCTCGCCGGCCGGGGTGCCGAGGTCCTTGCGCACGCTGTCCAGCGTGACGTTCGCGCCGCTGCGGCCGGACCCGTTCATCGCGTGCACCTTCTTCGTCTTGGCGTCGTAGAAGAGGCAGAAGCAGTCGCCGCCGATGCCCGTCGAGCCTGGCTCCGTCATGTTGAGCGCGGCCGCTACGGCCACTGCTGCGTCCTGTGTGCGTGTTTAGTTAGTGGAGGAGGGAGATGAGGGTGTCTGGGAGGCGTACGGCGGCATTTCCACCTTGGTGCAGGATCCTGATGCCAGCTTGGGTTGCGAGCGGCTGGGTGGAGGAGACGATGCCCTTGGTGCCGTGGACAGTGCTTCGCCGGCTAGGGAATTGGATGAACTCGGGGTCCGAGGCCGGGTAGATGGCCTGCGGGTTGAGAGGCATGCTGAAATGTGAATTCGGCGAGGAAATAAAGCGTGGGGTTGTTCAGATAGCCTATGATCCTTGGCGAAGTGCGGATTGGAAGTTAAATAATGAATTCTGAATTGGTAAGATACAGCAGGGAATAACTGAAGCGAAGTCGGAGGAAAGGAAAGCGACGAAACACGGATATGTTTGCCGTTTAGTTAGTCATGAGGCGTGTAGGAGGGGCATTGGCATGGCAATGACATCCCACCTATGGCAAGGTCGATATCTCCGGGTTCAGCAGCGAGGTGCGGGGAGCACGTCATTACGTTATAGACCAAGCTTGCGGCCCGCTCTACCGGCTTTGGCCCTCGGCATCGTGCTGGACGGCCGACATCGACCTTGAGGATGAGTGGACAAACCTAGAATCCAATCTGGCAGGTGATAGAGAGAAGTCTGGCTGAAGCTGATTGCTGCACTGGCCGGCGGCGGGGTAGAGACGAACAAGTGCCTGCCAAGGCCGAGCGGGAAATCCAACCGAAAAAAATTACGGGCCGACGCGTGCGAGACGGCCGACGCGTCCGAGGCGCATGAGTATGACCATCAGCTAGAACGTCTATCCCAACACCGTACCTCGCCATGAATGCTGCCGCCGGTTGGGTCTGCCGCCGATGCCTGCTCCGCTCTTCGTTCACCACTAAGGCTGTCACATTGGTGCGCCGCCAGACTACCAATGCCTCTCCGAATTCTATTTCGCCCGCCGTATTGAAGCGTGCCCGTGCTATCGCCGCAGAGCATGCACAGCTATCACAGAAGTTGGTCGACAGCTTTGATACCCGGACCGCGAAGAAAGTCGGCGAGACGGCACCCATCGCCACTGCGCTGAAAGAATGGGAAAAAGCGAACGAGGTTTGCATCCTCAATGGCTGCCGCCGATTTCCTCTAACAGCGACTTCCAGTCTCTCGCCGAGCTCCGCAGCCTCGTCAATGACACCACCGCCGACAAAGAGCTCCGCGATCTCGCCGCCGAAGACCTCCCTGATACCGCTGCCCAGCTAGATGTCGCTTCGCAAACCCTCACTACGAGCCTCGTCCCCAGACATCCTTTCGAACACCTGCCATGCATGCTTGAAATCCGGCCTGGCGCAGGTGGGTCCGAGGCTGCCCTCTTTGCAGCAGACTTGCTACGCATGTACCAGGCATACTGCTCGCGCAACGGACTACGTACACACCTCGTCAAATACGAAGATGCCGAGGGCGGCGGCGATCCACGCGGCTCGGACGCACCGCTACAAGAAGCTATCCTAGAAATCGAGGACGAGGGCGCCTACGGCCGGTTTCGTTGTGAGGCTGGCGTGCACCGCGTCCAGCGCGTTCCGGCAACAGAGAGCAAAGGGAGGACGCATACGAGCTCGGCGAGCGTGCTGGTGCTGCCCAGTCTCCAGGAGGGCACGGCTGCCACCGAGAACTTCGATGATCCGAATAGCGATTACTACATTGATCCGAAGGAGGTGCGGACGGATATCATGAGAGCAAGTGGTGCTGGTGGGCAGCATGTCAACAAAACCGAGTCTGCGGTGCGGTTGACGCACATTCCTACCGGGACAGTAGCAGCTATCCAAGATTCGAGGTCGCAGCGAGCAAATAGGGAGAAGGCCTGGCAGGTGCTACGATCCAGGATTGCACAGCTGAGGCGAGAAGCTAGAGAAGAGGAGGCGTTGAATCTGCGCAGGAGCGTAATCGGGGTCGCGAAGATGGGGCGCGAGCACAAGATTCGAACGTACAATTGGGGCCAGCAACGTGTTACGGACCACCGCAGTGGCTTGACTATACACGGATTGGACGATGTGATAGAAGGAGGAGATAATCTGGAGGAAGTCATGGAGAGCGTGAGGAAGTGGATGAGCGATCAAGAAGTACAGCAGATGATTGCTCTACAGGAGAGCGAGGAAAAGAAATAAGTGTACAATCAGATGGTTTGTATTGTTGATACCATATGCAAATGCAAACATGCGATGTAGATAACGTGAGTAAAGGGCTCCAAATGCTGGTCTATCTCTGGTCTATCTCTTCGCGGCAACACATAATGCAATCCCTCCAAGGACCAATGCCATACCAAACCAAGTCTCTATGCAAATCATGAGTGTAGTTCACGAATGGTATGAAGGTGAAGCACGTACCCTTTTCTATGACTTTTCGCTCTGCCAACCACTCTCCCAAAACGGTAAATAGAAATGCACAAGAATTCGTTATGGGAACCATAAGACTAAGCTCTGTAACTCGGAAGTTAGAACTACCGTGCAGCTTTTAGCCGGTCAGATATTTCACATACCGGCCGATCCAAGTAGCAAAAAGAACCATACGCTCCCCGTCACATTGATCAGTAACGGGACTGCGTAGGCTGGCCGCCGGAGGAGATCTATCACAGCGAATATAGCGCCCCATAATTTTCGCTTCACCCATGATACGTTCGGATCTGTCAAGTATGGCCGTGCTGGAGGAGTGTAGTTTACGGCGGCGCGCCGCATGAAGGGTGTTGTCATTCCCCAAGCTGCTCCAACCAGCAGGAAGCCGAGGACCCAGCGGAAGACGGAAGGTTGCGGTTCGTCGGCATGCGCTGCAGGATCGCCAGGGTCCATGGTTGCGGATGGTATATATGACGGGGCGGCGATTACGATTCGACGGTGCTAGGGGTTAAAGCGAGCGCAGCGGGGCGGATAAGCTATATGCGAGGTTAAGAGAAGGTTGAAGAGGAACGGTAGTGCATCTGGGGGACAGACGAGCCAGGGCCCTGACGCGCACTGGGTTCCGCGTCCGCTCCGCCGCCAAGAGATGCAGGGATCGCCGTCATTGCTCTCAAAGAAAAATATCTCCCGCCTCGCGCAAATCCTCGACCTCCACCACCACAGATCCACACTCCGCTCTCTCCCACCACCCACAATGGCGACAGAAGTCCAGCCGCTGCAGCCCGTCAAGCAGCCCGCGGCGCCGTCCGCGCTGACCCCAGAGCAAAGATACTGGAAGACGTTTTCTTCGCAGCTGCAGCTGCCGTCGCCGCACTCATCGCCCGTCACGCACATCTCCGCGCCGCCGTTCGTCGCGTCGTCCACGCAGCTCAGCAGCCCGGAGACCTTCGCCGTCACGTCGGGCGGGCGTGTGCAGGTGTTCAGCAGCCGGACGCGCAAGGTCGTCAAGACCATCACGCGGTTCGGCGTCGAGGACCGCGCGCACAGCGGCGACATCCGGCGTGACGGCCGCGTGCTCCTAGCCGGCGGCGACACGGGCGCCATCCAGGCCTTCGACATCAACTCGCGCGCCATCCTCAAGACCTGGAAGGAGCACAAGCAGCCCGTCCACGTCACTAAATGGAGCCCCGCCGAGCTAACCACGCTCATGAGCGCTTCCGACGATACCACAGTGCGCCTGTGGGACCTGCCGTCCGATGCGAGCACCCAGACCTTTGTGGGACACCAGGACTACGTGAGGTGCGGTGGGTTCATGCCTGGGCAGGCGGACCGGTTGTTGTTCTCTGGCAGCTACGACCAGACTGTGCGCTTGTGGGATCCGAGGATCAGAGGGAAGGCGGTCATGACGTTCAAGCATGCCGCTGCGGTCGAGAGTGTTCTTCCCCTCCCCTCTGGCACGACGCTTTTGGCATCGGCCGAAAACACGATTTCCGTGCTGGATCTTGTCGCTGGTCGCCCGCTGCAGCTGCTGCGCAATCACCAGAAAACGGTGACGAGTTTAGCGCTGGCGAATAATGGAGAGCGCGTGCTGAGTGGTGGGTTGGATGGACACGTCAAGGTTTTCGAGACTACTGGCTGGAACGTCGTCGCGGGCTTCAAGTACTCCTCGCCGGTCTTGTCGCTTGCGGTTATTGCGTCGGGAACTGAGCGAGAGGACAAGCACCTGGCTGTTGGTATGGAAAATGGTCTCCTTTCGCTGAAGACCAGGCTCTCTGGACAACAGAAAGTAGCAGCGCGGGAGAGGGCAAAGGAAATGAAGGCTCTGATGGAAGGAAAGATCGAAGAATACGATAAGAAGAAGAAGAGAGGAAAGGGCTGGGAGAAGAGACTGCGTGGAAGGGATTTCACTGGTGAAGGTGCGGATATCATTATCGACGGCAACGATCGCGGAAAGATCAAGAATATGAGCAAGTGGGAAACAGCGTTGAGGAAGGGCCAGTACGAGAAGGCGCTGGATTTGGTCCTTGAGGCTCAGGTGAGTTTTGACCGGTGACCTGACCTTCGCATCGAGCAGATGTACTGATAACTGTAACAGCCCTACTCCAAGCAAGATGCCCTTACTCTCCTCACAGCTCTACGCCACCGCTCTGCACTGCGCACGGCCTTGAACGGTCGGGATGAGATCACACTTCAACCCGTCCTTAAATGGCTCAATAAAACCATCGGTGACCCTCGCCATGTTGTTCTCACTACCGATGTAGCTTTCACGCTGCTAGACCTCTACTCAGAAGAGATGGGCCAGAGCGCGGAGATCGATGCTCTGGTCGACCAACTTCATGAGAAGGTCAGGAGAAACGCCGAGATTAGCCAGCAGGCATGGAGTACGCAAGGAATGATTGATATGTTGACAGCGGGAACGGGCCAGGCCTAGCGAACAGTTTCCTTTTCTACCCGCTTCTTTCCTCTATTGTGCTGATACAGGGTGGCTGGACGAGGAGAAAAGGCTAGGCGAGTGTGAATGGCTGGGTATGCCGTGGTAGTTCTTGCATAGCGCTGGCGTTTGGGAGGGGATATTATTTTACTGTACAGGACATTTGCTACATCTGGGACGTGTAGAGACATGACGCGTTTTAAGCAGGAAAAGTTTCTCCTTACATCTGAAGAATAAGAAGATCGATGGCGGTGTTGACCTTTTTCATTTAGTTCCCGTTCAATTCTCGGAATATTGTACACATGCATAATGATACCAATCACAACCACATACGCGACATCAATTCCGTCTTCCCGTTAGGTATGTCTACCACAGTAAATGTTGCCGCTGCTGCTGAATGGGTCTGTCTGGCAATTGCGTCCAGAGCTTGCGGTTGGCGCGCTTCTTCTGCATGTCCTCTGATTGCCTTATCCTCGTTGCCTCCTCCTTCAGAACGACCGAAATGCCTATATTCACGTCAGTATCCGCTGCACAAGGAGAGTTCCGAGTAACTCACTGGTCATGGGCAACCTGAGAATGTTCACCCTTCCTCTTGCCCGGATATCGTACGCCCTCCCATACGGGCCCCTACCAACCCACGACTGATCAACATATATGCCCGTGCGATCATCTACAACCTTCCTCCTCCCATCCTTCAACTCGATCTCGACAGGCTCGCCCTTGGTTCCCTCCGCCTCACCCAAACCCATACCCCTCGACACAATGGCGTGGTCACGGGCGTACTCGAGATGCTTAAGAACCTCCTTGGCGGCCTTCTTCTTGCTGAAGCGCATCTGCAGGATAGCCTCCTCGATGGGCTTGCCCTGGATCTGGTGGGCCAGCTTGACCAGCTTCTTGACGCTGGTCTTGATCATGGGCGACTTGACCAGATCCTCGCGCTCGGTGCGCTTGAGCTGGATGGTTCGGCTGACGCGCCCGCGCCGCTGCGTCTCGCGGATCACCATCTTGCGCTGCCACCGCAGCGTGGCCCGCGGGTCCGGGTCCAGCGCCATCGCCATCGCCCGCGGGTCGCGGTCGGGAAAGAGCGGGTCGGCGCCGACCTTTGCGAGGTCTTCGGGTTTGATTTCATGCTCGTCCGCGGGCCGCGTGGACTCATCTTCGAAGATGGAGCCCGAGGACAGGGAGCCCCGCTTGATTTCGGGCCGCCTTTGGGCGGGAGATTCGGGCTTGTTGCGCATGTATTGCTCGAGGAGCGGGTTCTTGGACGTGGGCTTGGGGGTCTCGGCGGAGGGCTTCACGCTCTTGTCGCGCTTGCGGAACGAGTTAAACAGGTCGGAGATGAAGGTGCGGTGCGGGACGAGCGGGAGGGAGACGGCTGGGAGGACATTAGCCGGGGATGAGGGAGCGATGCGTAAAGATGGTGCTGCTGGTATGGATTGAGGTTGCCGCAGCACGGGCGCGACGAGCTTGACAGCGAATCATAGCGGTGCAATTGACAGGCAGACGAAGCTGTAGAGCAAGGGTTGAGCACTGCGGAATGGGATGATGCCTTACCTGGCCGGGCCAGCCGTCTCGCGGGTATCGTCACGTTCATGGCGGTGGTGTTGCGGCTGCGAGGAGTCGGGCGGGCCGTCGGCAGGATGGCGCTGAATTTTGGCGAGGCGTCGTCGGAGCGGTTCCGTAGGCGGTGCTAATGCGCAAATGCCGGCCTTAGGCTGCCATGTACAGTACGTAGTATGATGCGAGACGACCGGGCTGCTGGAGCTGAGCTGGAGCGCCTTACCTTTGCCAGTCCCAGGAACCACGCGACTGCAAGCTCGGCCCTGACGCCTGCGCCTGCGCCTGCGACCGAGCCGTCACCATCCTGCCCGCCGCACGCGCGAACGACGACCATTTTTTTTTCCCTTGTGTCCTGCAGCACCCAGCAGCTGTGGGCCCAGGTGGCAGTGAAGCTAGCTAGCGCGACTCTCGGGCGCTGGCTGATTCCACAATTGACGACACTCGGCTGCCAGTGCTCCAGTCTGAACCCAGGCATCGTCCCAACTCCACCCCAAGCCTCTCAACCCTATCCAATCCGTCCCAGCACCCGCGAGCTGGCGATGTCGCACCCCTCCCGGACCTGAGCATTGCACCCCGCCCCGTCCCTGCCCGCCATGAACATCGCAAATCTCCTCAGTCCTCAGGACTCGCCGACGAAAGAGGAATCCCAGACGCCGCCGCTGCGCAGCCCTCAGCCCTCGCAGTCGCCCCTCCAACGCCCTGGCCGTCCTGCGAAATCGCGGAAGTCGTCTGGCCTCAGCCAGGTCCAGCAGTACTCGCCGCCGCCTCAGTTCCCGCCCCAGCAGCATCACCAGCCGCCGCCGCAGCCCCAGCAGCTCGCCCATCACCACCAGCTGCAGCAGCACTCGCAGCAGCAACAGCACCACCACCACCAGCCGCCGCCCCAGCAGATCCAGCTGCCCTCCATACCCACCCCGAGCCCGTCGCACTCGTACGTACAGTATGGCCACGTGCAGCACGCGCCGTCGCCAGGGCCCCCTCCGGCGCAGAATGGGCGGAGCATGCTGAGCGCGACGAGCACGCCCACGGGCGACATCAGGAGTCCCATGCAGCACATGCCTGAGGCTCGCACCCCGCCCGCCCACGCGCGTCCCCATCAGCCGCCCATGCATCGTCACGGCTCGACTCCGAGCATGGACACGCTAGCAGGTGAGTTGAGAGAGAGCTCACGGAGCGCGCGCCCGCGCCCCCGCCTGCCTCGACGCGGAGACGAGCTGACCCGCGCAGACCTTGCCTCCATGCAGCATCACCAGCAGGCAACCCGCCAGAGCAACCAAGGCCTGCGGTCGCCTCAGGTTTTCCAGCGCAACCCGTCCGTTGGGTAAGTCCATAGCCTGCCCCACGCGCTTTGTCCCCCTCACGCACTAACTCTCGACAACCCCGCCACAGGTACAACGTCCACAACATCAGCCGCACCATGTCCTCCAACTCTGCCAAGGACATCACCATGCAGGAGCAGCCGCGCGTGCTGCAGGCAGGCTCGCTCTCCGCCGCCGAAAACAAGGAAATCAACGACCTTATCGCGAAGCTCAAAGAAAACTCGTACGACTACACCTCGCACATCCGCCTGGTAGAGCTTCTCACCAAAGGCCTGCGCGACCACATCAACCCCCCCGACGCTCCCGATGTCTCCCGCGATCCGTTCTCGTACGAGCTGCTTTCCGACCTCCGCCGCGCGCGCCAGACCATGCAGGCAAAATTTGCGATAGGCGAGGAGAGCTGGGCTTCCTGGATAAGCGACGAGAAGATGCTGGCGCGTTCTACGGACGACCGCCTCACCTTGATGGAGCTGTGCCTGAAGTCTGTTCAAGAGGAGCCCAGCAGCTCCACCCTTTGGCGCTTGTACGGAGACTACATGTACTGGCTGTGGGCCGCTGCTTTCGACGTGGAGCCTGCGGATTGGACTGAGGAGGACAAGATTGTTGGGCGGGAGGTCTTCTCGTGGCAGGCAATGAAGGACGTCTGGGACCAGGCTCTGCCCGCCACCCAATGGCACATGAACGACAGCCACCTGGTGTGGGACCGCTGGATGGAGATCATGCTGAGAGATCACGATGCCCGTCCGGACCCCCAGAAACTCCACCGCCTCCGTGACGCCTTCACCGAGCGCCTTCTCAAGCCCCACGCCACCTGGGACGCCACATTCCAGAGGTTCTCCACCTTTATTTCCCGCTATTTCAACGCCGAGTATGAGGACACGATGGTTAATATGAACAAGCGCGCAAGCCAGGCCAAGCAGCAGTTTGCGTTGCGTGAGCAGTTTGAGCTGAAGGTTGACAGGGCCGTCAAAGCTGGAGATAAAGACGCCGAGTGGGAAGCTTACTCACAGTATCTAGACTGGGAGGTGAAGAACAAGGGTGTTTTCAGCTTCCACCTCATCAATGCCTTGTACGAGCGTGCCACCCTTCGCTTCTCCATTGATGCCACCATTTGGCAGGATTATGTCCAGGTGCTAATGGAGCATCCCAACTCTGGAGTCGAGGTTTTGCCTGTGCTTGAGAGGGGCACCCGCCACTGCCCCTGGTCTGGAGAGCTCTGGTCGCAACGCTTACTCACCCTCGAAGCAGAAGGCAGGTCTTTCGACGAGTCGCAACGCTTACTCACCCTCGAAGCAGAAGGCAGGTCTTTCGACGAGATGGAGAGCGTGAAGCACAGTGCTACTGAGACTGGTCTGTTAGATGTCGGCGGCCTCGAGGAGCTGCTGAAGGTCTACATTGCCTGGTGTGGCTTTCTCCGCCGGAAAGCTTTCGATGCTCGTTCTTCTGAGGACGACATAGATATTGCCGAGGTTGGTATTCGCTCAGCCCTCGAACACGTGAAAGAGATCGGAGAGAAGAGGTACGGAAAACAGTTCAAGGGTGATCCGCAGTACCGCCTGGAGAGGATCAACATCAAGTTCATCACCCAAAGCGGCAATATCCAGGCTGCCCGTGATTGTTGGAAAGCCCTTATTCCCTTCCAGGAAAACAGCTATGACTTCTGGTTCCGCTACTATCTTTGGGAAATGATTGTTTGGTCCAAGTGGGCCACAAGGGATAAGGAAAATGCCGGGCAACAGCTTGAGACACCTCGCGAGGCTACTAATATACTGCGTCAGGGTTTGAAGAGAGTCATGACCATGGACTGGCCAGAGCAGTTGATTGACCTGTTCATCAATCATTGTGAGCAGAACGAGTCCGTTCATGAGTATCGCTACGCAATCTTCGAGGCGAAGAAAGCCCGCGAGGATGTGGCGGGTAGGCGCCAAAGAGAAGCGGTTGAAGCCGCGGCAGCTTACCAGCAGCAGATGGCTGGTGCCGCTGAAGTCCCTGCAGTTTCCGAAGACCCCTCCGCCAATGGTAAAAGGAAGAGGGACGCGGAAGCGACAGCCGAGGAGAATGCGACGAAAAAGAGCAAACAAGTGGAAGAAGCAAGCACTGAACCCATGGACGTTGAGCCCTCGTCAGCAGCAGCAGCTCAGTTTAAGCGCGACAGAGAGCACACTACCGTTATCGTCAGGAATATTTCAACCTCTACACCACAGACCAAGGTCCGACAGTTTTTCAACGGTTGCGGCAAGATCAATAGCATCATCCTAGTACCCGATGATGGTGGATCTACCCAGACGGCGACTGTCGAATTCGAGACCCAGGAAGATGCAAAATTTGCTGTGTCACGCGATGGAAAATCTCTTGACGGTGAAAACGTCCAGATCTCCTTAGGTACCGGCAGTACACTTTTTGTCACCAACTACCCACCGGAGGCCGACGAAGTGTACATCCGCAATCTCTTCAAGGAACACGGTGAGGTTGTCTCAGTACGATTTCCTTCATTGAAGTACAACACGCACCGCCGCTTCTGCTACGTCACTCTCGCCAATGCCCAGCAGGCCGAGGCAGCATCGAAAGCTCTTAACAACAAACCGTTGGGGAAGAATCTCACATTAAGGGCTGTTCTTTCGGACCCCTCTCACAAGGACCACCGTCACGGACCTATCTACGAAGGTCGTGAAGTGTTCGTTGGGAACATCGACAAGAAGGCAACAGATCAGCAGGTCCAGGACTTTATATCCCCTCTTGAAGGATTTGTCAGCTTCCGCGTACCGAGGAATATCAATGGCCAAGGCAAGGGCGTTGCTTTCGTCGAGTTCGACAGTCCGGAAAATGCAAAGAAGGGTGCGGAGGAACTGAACGCCAAACAATTCCAAGAACGCATCCTCCGTGCTCAGGTCGCCGAGCCCAAGAACAATAAGCGTCTTGCGACCACCGTCATCGCTAATCCTACAGGCTCGCCTGAAGCCGGCTCCCCTCCTGCTGAAGATGCTAAAAATACGAACGGCGTGCCGTCCAGCGCCACAAATCGTCGCGAGCGCACCATCGCGCTCATGAACATCCCGGATACTGTCAACGACGCACGCATCCGAGCTCTCGTCGAACCGCACGGTACTCTTAGGAAGATCATCCTCATGCCAGAGCACCAGGGCGCCATCGTCGAATTTGCCAATGTGGCGGATGTCGGCAAGGCCAGCCTCGCCCTCGACGGCCAGGAGATCGCGCCTGGAAGGCAGATACGCATCGGCACGCCGGAGGAGATGAAGAAGATGGGCGCAGAGGAAAAGGTGGATCGTCTTGGCGCGGGCGGAGGAAAGAAGAAGGAAGAATCAAAGTCGACAAAACCGGCGCTGATGCAGCCTGCCCCGAGGATCAGCAGGCCGGGACAGTCGGCTGCTCCGAGGAGAGGTGGTAAGGGAGGTCTGGGCGTGAAGAGAGCGACAGGTCCAGCGGTAATGGGTGCGAGTAAGGATGTGGAAATGGGTGGGACTGGTGGTGGTGGCTCATCGGAGGGCGGGAAGAGCAATGCGGATTTCAAGGCTATGTTCTTGGCGTCGAAGGAGAAGCCGAAGAGGGATGATGGTGACGGTGATGGTGGGGAGGGTGGATCGAAGGCTTGAAGGAGGATTGTGTACGTGTGGTGTGAGATGTATTTGGGCGGTCGGGGCGAAATTCCGTTTTTCCTCATTTCTCTTTCTCTGCAACAAAGCATCAGCGGGGTTTACACTCACCACACAACAAATCATCATATCATTGGCGCTCATGGTGTTTTGGTTTTTCGTATAAGCATTTCCTTTTTGTCATCCAACAGGCTTGGGGAGTTTTCCTTCTATTTTTTTTTTCATGAACATGGACTGTTTTCCTTTACTACTTCCCTGTTTCTTTTTCCTTTTTCTTTTCTTTTTGTACGTTTCTCCACTTGTGTGGGTTTGGTTTGGTTTGCCAAAATAAAAAAAAGAAGAAAGGGAAGAATGATTTAAGGATATGTTCAGTCTGTCTGTCGAGTGTTGTAAAAAGAATGGAAGTTGTTCATGATGGCTCCTCATATTTCCTGTTGCACATTGTTCTTTCCCTTTCTTTCGTGCTTTAAATGCTGTCGTCATGATGCCAGGGCTGGGCTCCCGTGTACTGGGAGTGTAATTATCTGCTCCTATTGGTGCTGTTTTTGCTCATTCGGACGAGATCTTGCACGTGGTGCTGAATCGACGATGGTGATTGCGGTGTGCTGCGGTTATAATTTTCACATGCGGGCTGGATGTCAGATGCATTCGGATTGGCTCGCTTTGGTTGGGAAGTGGGCAACAATTCCTTTTCGGAGTAGATGTTATCTCTTCGGTGAGTAATGGTATGTGTGGGTATATCGATGCGTTATCGACCATAATTATTTTGATATTATAGCTGAATCAGAGACAGTTGCAACCTAGTCCCTTTTCCGTCATTTCTCAATTCTTGCTTGAGTGCTGTTCAGACTCTCATACAGCTTGGTCGTGTGGCTTTCCTGGCTGACGATGTTATTGGAATGCTGCTATTGGGATTTATATGAGGGAGACTATGGTCAAAGGATAGGCCCGTCTCGACAGGCTTCGGACTCTTGTGAACAAAGCTGATCAGTCAGTTTCGGTTACCTTGGACTTTATCTTTATTTTTTTTTTCCTTATTACCCCACCAATATTCGAGTTCGCAGTTCTCATTTTGGGATCTTCAGTGCGCAGTTGCGCCCCAGGAGTACCTGACGCGAGTGATTTTGGTCACGTGGTGCTTTACCATTATACCCGCCGCTACATCCATAATGAATGCTACTGTCAATTTTCCCTACGTATACGGCCAAGTCGTGAAAGTTTTGATTCTCAAGACTTCAAATCTCCTGGTAGATGTTTATTGATATTAGCTTTAGTCGCTGCAGTTCTGTCTCTGTTGTTGTTTCGACAAGATCCATTGAAGCATATTCCCATTCTCGGATTAGATTTGGGGGGAGGGGAGCGACGTAGGAGCGATGACGCAATGCGAAGAGGAGCGAGGGGGCGTGGAACGGTTCCTCTGCGCAGCGACGACCGTATCGTTTTGGGTGGGTGCTGCTCAATCTGGATAAATGCACGATAGAATTCGCATTATAGAGATGTGGATAAGAGTAGTTCTTATATGGCACTGTTCGAAGGATAGCTTGGGCAGGGATGTGGAGGATGATAGAATAGTCTAGCTGTGGTGGCTTGGAACATGTAGGCTGTTCCGAAGCTGGATGCTAACGTAGCGCCTATACAGTACTAGGCTAAGGTTGGCGTTACAGTTCTGTCGATGCTTTTCTCTGCACGTACGAAGGCAATCGAAAGTAACCAGGCCAGCTGTTCCCGCACTAAATTCCGCGCCAGTCGTGCTTCTTCCGCGTCATCACCTTGACCCTTAGTCGCCTCAACCCACGCCATGCTTCTCTTAATTCCCCTCAACTCTCTGAAAACTACAGGCTCACCAAAGAGGCAGATTCTACGGTGAATAAAGTTTTGTACGTAGAATCCGAGCTGCTCAGCATTGCGACAGGTTTCGAGAGGACCTGGCGACGTGTTTGGTGAGTTGTCGGTCAAGCTTTCCACGAGCCTCACCCAGATGCCCTCAAAGTTCCCATAGTCGCCTTCGCGGACTGCGCGGCCGAGCTGCTTTAGCTGAGTGGCGAACGTTTCGTGGGATCGAGGATCTAGGTCCCATGAATGCAAGATCCAATGGAAGAGACGAGTTTGAAGATATCCGGGGGTTTCCTCCGCTGGAGCCGGTTCCGTTGGGGTTTCCTCTGGATGCGGCGTGCCTCTTTGAACTACCAGAGTTGGACTTGTAAGTGAAGTAGTGGGCTCGGCGCTTCCCTCACTGGCAACGGCATTGCCTTTATTTTCGTGGTTGAGCTCTGGGTTACCATTGCGTTGGCGGCCACTGTCGTTACCATATTGAAGAGGCGGCTCAAGATCGTCAGTCTGCTCAGGGCGCTCACGGTTCTCTTCGTGCGACAGGGCCAGGTCGAAGATCGGCCGCTCTAGGTGGTGTTGGGCGCTCGATTCGGAACCCTGAAATGCATCATCAAAACTGCGCTTTCTAAGAGGTCGATGCAGGGCAAATTTCTCCGCATACTGCGCCCGAGAATGGCACTGGACGTTGGGGGAGTCTTGGCCGCTCTGCCGTAAGTGTGTACGGTCGTTGTGGGGCCGGCCGTGGGCGGTTGGTGGCTTGGCCAGGTGCGACGATATAGGTTCCGTCGCCCCGCGACGGCTGTCCAGAGGCGATATTCGTGCTGGCAGTACTCCGCAGTCGCTGCCGGCATTGGCAGGCTTGTCGGAAGAATGCGGGAGCTCATCTCTCGACTGGGGGCTATTACTGCCCTCAGCGTGTGGCGACGCTTCCGTTGCCTTGGGTTGCTGGAAATGGTCGAAGCCTGGCTGCCGTTCATGGCTAGATGGGTGCGTTCCGTTGTTATCGCGTTCCGGGGCGGTACCCAAACAAGCACCACGGCCATTGCGGAGCGAAACTAGAGTTCGAGGATCATGCTGCGGTGACGATAGTCGAACCACCTCTTCATAGGGCGGCGCAGGCTCCACAAACGGATTCCACGATGCTCCGACAGGGGCGTGACAAGGGTAATCTTCCCAATTGTTCTTTCCTCCAAAGAATCCATCGCCGTACGTTGAGGAGAAATCGACAAGGGGTGTGACAAGGCTTCCGTTCTGGAATTTCTCACAAATTTGTAGCAATTGCTCTCCCGTGGAATCCTCGTCCTGGAGGTAAATGTCTAAGCTCTTCGCTTCCGAAAGTGATCTAAGACATGAAAGCAATTCTCGGGGACGACCTTCTAGAGGCTTGTGCATCTTCCTTCGCGGAATAGGCATAACAACATCGGGTAAACTCCGGAGATCAAACCGGATGTGAGCAATCGTGCTAGACTCTAACGAGCCGGCCTTTCGTAGTTGAGAACGCGTATCGGCTGGAAGGTCTTTTACGGCCTCGAAAAACATGGACATCGCAAGCTCTTCAGCCGGAATGACGAGGTACATGTTCTTCGCGGTCTGAGAGGCCGAGGTACGAGTAACGACAGGGAGATGGAAATTGATCAAGACCTTCTCCTCGTTCTTCACGTCATAACCCATCCAGAGAGTAAAATTGGCGTTGTCTTCCGAAAGGCGTCCAAGATACCGGTACCGCTCGCCCTCCTTCTCGCACCATTGTACAAGAACCGGCTTCTGAAAGATCAACTGCAGTTGAGCATCTAAGACCTCCACTCTGAACTTGCGATCTTCCATAGCGCGAGAACAGGAACCAGGGCGCCAAAAATAGGAAATCCTAGATCAAACGTCAATCAATAGCAGGCCCGATAGCAAGCTATGAAAACGAAAGCCCCTGCACTAAGTAGTGCAGGATCCCGCCCACCCAGGCTTTTACGAACAATTTCCATCCGAGAGTAGCCTTGACTCAATAGCTCAGACGTCCAGAATTGAGTCCACGCGAATGCGTTCCTGCCTCACCAAGGCCGCCGCAAGAAGCGGCAGGGGGTGAAACTCGACATCTAGTAGTGCGGTTTAACGCGGACGCGTTCCTGCCTCACCAAGGCCGCCGCAAGAAGCGGCAGGGGGTGGAACTAGAGGTCTCGTACGGCCGGCCAACGCGAACGCATTCCGCCTCACCAAGCCACGGCATGAGGCAGTAGGGGGTGAGGCACTCACCAGGACCACCGCAAGAAGCGGCAGGGGGGTGAGGCACTCGCCAGGCCGCTGCACGAAGCTGCAGGGGGTGAGGCCGAACGTGAACGCGTTTTCGCCTCACTGAGCCCACGGCACGAGGCGGTAGGTCGTGAGGCTAGACGGCGGGCAGGGCCCGGAAGTGGTTCAGCGACTACCTAACCTGAAATCTGACCGGTTGCCAGGTACGGGAGAGGTTGACGGCGCGAAGCAGCGAACGGGGAACTGTTCTATAAGTTGCTACAACGACGCGCGCTCGCAAAACATCGATTGTACCACCTTATGGAAACAATAACCGTTCGCGCTTGTGTATGCGATTGTCCTAAAACAATCCACCTACCGCATGTCGAATGTGACGCGCAACTATCCCCAGACACTGCAATGAGCCGTTGGGACAAGTCGACGGACCGCTACGTCGCGACACACTCCGCGAACCAGGACAAGGACCTGAGCAAGCCCGAAAAATCGAGTGGCCCGCGCCTCCATGCCGCCCAGGCCCAGCTGGGCTCGGGAAAACAAAAGACAGGGGCAGCTCGGTCTTTCCCACCCGCCCGGGCTTTCACAGCGAATAGTCTGAGAGCAGCCCTAACTCTTGAGTTGCATGTAGGAAAGGAACACAGAGCCTAGCCGCCAGGGCAGCGAGTAGGAAATGCGGAGAAATGGAACGCACGCTCACCAACTACATCAAGAACATTACAATGGTGGCAACAAGTAGCGAGCCGATGGACGATTGGGGTGCCTTGACGAGAGCAAGCGGATGAAACGGGCCGTCGAGTTGTGAGCATCGTGAGGCGGGAGAAAGCGGGCAACGCGCTAATTAAGCACAAGCAGATGGCTCGCGGTGTCAAGTGGGATGGCTGGTCGCACGCGTTTCTCAGCTGATTGCGTGATAGCGCGACATGTACCCACCGCGGTGTTGCGATAAGCCGGCATGCTTCCCCCGCCCTACAAGGCAGCTTGCCATCGGCCCGTTGCACCAAGCGTCAGTCTGCGCAGCAGGGACGTTGGAAAAGGCAAGGTGGTACGGTGAATGATGGATGGTGGTGACGGATGATGGCGCGTGGGCTTGGGGTGAGCAGGAGAGGTGCCACGTTTGCGCTCTGCGCGCGCTCGGGCGGGCCAAGTTTCGGACCGCATTCCGCCTTGGCAGCGCCCTCCACCAACAGATTGAATCAGCTCGCGCCAGATGCCACCCGACAAACTCGTCCAGCTGCAGCGCAGGGCCGCTGTCGGGGATCTGCTCAGCGGTGGCAGATATCGCGTGCCCCTTGATATTCCTCTCGTGGTGCCTAATTTGAGGGAATGCCGGTGATGTATTTTCATGGAAACACTGAGGCGGCTTGCTCACTTACCCCAACGGCTCTCTGGCAGAACGGGTGCTCGGTGCGCAGTTGAACGGTGGTAATGGCAACATTCCGACCGTGTGGTGATTCTGCTGCTGTTCGACGGCGGCGTTGATATTGTCGACGATGCGGTGGTCGCCGTGGCTGAGCCACTCGATGCCTGAACCACCAAGCCAGCCTGGTCGGCAATGTCGCGCAGCTGCGCCTCGCAACTCCGCCAGAAGTGGTCGGGAGCGTACTGCTGGTGCTCGAGGCAGATGAGGCTGCTGGGATCTGCGAGATTGATGCACTTCCATATCAGCTGAGCGGGACACGCAAGGCCTGAGACGTGTTCTGGGCGGGCAACGCGAAGCTCCCTCTCCACAACCAGCCGTCCGCCTGGAGCGAGCACTGACACGCCCACTGCCGTAGCACGATAACGTGGATGGCGGGCGGGGCGTGGACGAGGGAGCGGTTGGCGGTGATGAGATCGAAGCCGCGGGCTACCAGGGACCTGCTCTCAAGGTGGCCAGGAAGCATCGGGTTGATGATCTTTGCCCCAGCGCCCAGATACGCGCGCGCGTCCCCACGTCGGAGCTCGTGGCGGTCTTCGGCAAAGATGGCTCGGATGGTATCGGTGGTACCTTCAAAGCGGCTGACATTGAGGGGAGCGGTTGTAGCGCGGGCGAGACGGCCTTGTAGGATGGGCCAGAAGTTCTCCGCGAGGTCAACGCCGACGAAAGGGCCGAGGTCAGTGCAGGCGCTGCCGTTGCTAGCGTCTGGCGTCTGCTGCTGTACCTGAGGGGGCTCCCCGCACAGCCCAGATGAAATGGGATAGCAACTGGCCAGGGCCGCAGCCAAGGTCGAGCACGCTCTCGGTGGTGGTGGTGGTGGTGGTGGTGGTGGTGGTGGGACGCGCGAACTTCACCGATGGTTAAGCTCTAAATCGGAGCCAAGGGCTTCATATATCACCAGCAATACTAGCTTGTCCGCTTGAAAGGAGAGACAAGCGGCCAAACAGCCTCCACACCTTCATCCCATCGCCCGACACGAGACTTCGTCCCACTAGCTGAGGTCTTCAACATGAAAAGCCTACGCAGCACCCAGCAGCACCCGAAGCTTGAAAGAAAGCTAGCTGCTACACCCACCCCATCGCCCATCGCGGAGTCATTTGCAGGCATAGAATATGCACATTCTCCCAACCTTGAGGCACTTTCAAACCGAGCCATCGTCGACCTATGTCAAAGTGCCATTCGTATTGGCCCAGATGTCAACAATATCCCGCTAACTTTTATCCCTCTGTTGCTCACTCGATCGAAGATGTGAAGCTGTGGTGCCATAGCAAAAGTGTTTCATTAATCATGGTAAGGTGATCCAAACAAAAGCCTACGTGCGACATCCATACGATAATTGTGGCGCCTCTTCGCTATTACGCTGTTTGTAAAGCTCCAGAAAGCTGTATTCTGCACGACGGCAAAATCCCAATATGAAGTGGCGCTTGCCGAGAGTTGATACCCCAGGAAGGATACCTCTAAAATTCCAGTGTCGTCATCCGTGTTCGGGTTTCGCAGGATCATGTTGAGTCGGACCGAGCCAATATAAGGAAGCTAAAACCTAAAGGATAGTATTACTATTAAGTAGAAATCTAAGTATAAAGAGAAAAAGAAAAGAGAGTAAGAGAAAGATAAATAGGTTTATATATTCGCCTATTCTTAACGTACTATAACTAAGCTAGTAAAGTACTAGTTACTTTAATCTCTTTCTAATCTATAAAACTACTAGATAGCTATCTAATAGTTATAAAGACTAAATATAAATAAAGAGTTTAAAAATAGTATAAGAGAGTCTCTATTAGATAATAGATAAATATACGTATTTATATAACCTTCGAAATCGACCTTAAGAAAAAGCGCTAAGACTAGTATCTATTAAAAGCTCTTAATTCCCTTAGCTAGATTCTTAGATCTTAGCTTTATAGCTATACGCGCTATTACGTAGTTACGAAAAGAAAAGATAAAAAAGAGGGTTCTAGTATTATAAACTTTAGAATATATAGGCTTTATAGCTATAAGGGCCGTAAGCCCGTAAGGGAAAATAAGCCGCGGGGGGCTAGAAGCCCTACGCCCCGTAGAGCCGCGTTCTTTAGTTCTATACGGGAAAAAAAGGAATACAAGACGACGGTACATATAGAAATACTAGTAGGTAGTAACTACTATTCTTACGAAAAGAACGCCTATAGGCGTAGTAGCTAAGTAAAAGGTATAGACTAATAGAAAGCCCGTAGGAGATAAAGAGCCGTAAGAATAGAAAGTAGAAAGACAATAAGAATAAGTACTACGAGATAAGAGTATAGCGGTAGTATCGTCTACTAATACTAGTAAAAGTTAGAATCTATTTATTTATTTATTTATTTATTTATTCGTTTAACGTCCTTATATAAGCTAAGCTTATAAAAGACGGCTAGTCTACTAACGTATCTAGTCCGGTATTTCGACCGGGGTTTTTATTCGGGTTTTCTTCGGGAAGGAGTCTAGAAATAGTAGGGGCTAAGCCGGTGCTTTTTTAGGAAGAAATAGGAAAGTAAGTAGGGAGATAAGAAGAGGTAGAAGATAAAAGAAAATAAGAGAGAATAACTTCTTTTTAAAGGAGAGACTAAAGTTAGTTTTTTCGAAAGTACGTATTTAGACTTCCGTCGAAGTAAGTTCTAATAGCCACTTTCGGGTAGCTATTTTAGTTATCGATAAAAAGCTTAGAAGAGCCTTCCGTCCTTCTTCGATATTAAAAACGAGATCTAGGGAGGGGTTTTTCGTTTCTAGACTAGTATATATATCTTCTTTTTCGGGTCGATACTTTTTATAGTCTAGAATTAGGTGCCGGGGGGTTTATTTAGCCGTATTATTATACGGGCAGCTATTAGAGGGGTTTAGTCTAAAGCGGTTTAGATAGGACTTAAAGTATCCGTATTCTATTTTAAGCTAGTAAAACGCGGAGCTAGTTTCTCTCTCCGTAGAGAAGTCTATTAACTTTCGTTTTATTTTCTAGTTAAACCGCCTTAGATAAGACTCTTTAGAGGCTATTTCCGCTTGCTTATTCGCTATTTTTTGCCACGAATTAATAAAATCTGCTTGCGTTAGTATTCGAAAGAATACGTAGCTAGTCGATTCGTTATTCGGGTTTATTTTATAGGCGTATTTAGCTAGGGAATCTGCTTCTTCGTTACCGCGTATATTAAAATAGCCGGGGACCTATTCTAATTAAACTGAATTTCCTTTTAGGATAAGCGTTTTAGCTGCATTTAAAGCTCGTATTTACGCTAGTTGTTCTAGATTTCCGGATAGTGTTTTTAGACGGTAGAGCGCGGCCTAGTTATCCGCGTAGACTCTAATATCTTTATCGGTATATCCGTTTTTAACTACGAGTTCGAGGGCTCTCGTAAGAGCCTCTAGTTCGCCGTTATAAACTAGGTTATTATCCCCGATATTTCCTACTATAATAGTAGTTTCGTCTTTAAAGGTAGGGTCGTTTCTATCTATAAAAACTACTAGTCTAATTCCGGTTTTATTCGGAATCGAACTTGCGTCCGTATAGATAGATATTAGATTATTCGGGGGGTTTTCGAGTTCGTTTAGGTATTTCTTAGCTTATTCTTCTTTCGAGAGTTTAGAGACTTTAACCGAGTAGGGGGTAGATAGCCCCCAGGGTAGAAAGTAGAAAGGATTAACCGTTTCGAAGTTATACGGCTTATCTTTTAGAAAGTCTCTAATTTTTCGAACGAGCTTACTTTCGTATTCGTTCTCTCTTTCTAGAAGGCTTTGAATTGGGTATTTTTGGTCTAATTTAAGACTTCGTAGGGCGTAGGATCGGAGGTTATTTTCTAAGTAAATTTCTAAGGGTAGGATCGCGGCTTCTATTTCGAGGGGAGTTATTAGAGCGGTTTTAAAAACGCCTAGTATTTTCCGTAGGGCTAGATTCTAGAGTATCGTAGCTTTTCGTTTAAAATTCGCTTGGTTATTCCAGTATAAGATAGAGCCGTAATCGGAGACGGAGGTAACGTAGGCTAAGTATAACTGCCGTACCGTATTAGGTTTTAGTCCGTTTTCGATATTAGCTAGTCTATTTATCCTCGAGAGGCTCGAACGAGCTTGGCTTATTCTAATATCGACGTGTTCCTTAAAATTAAGAAGTAGGTCTAAGAAAACTCCTAGATATCGGACTAGATTCTTAGGCTTTATAACTAACCCCGTAGGTAGTTTTAGAGTAGAATCTTTTGCCGTTTTTTCTTTAGAAAAATATATTAATTCGGTTTTTTCGAGGTCGAATTATATAGTATTTTCCGCGCCTATTTTATAGAGTCTTTCCGCTTCTCTTTCTAATATCTTTATATTTCTTTTCTAGCTTTTCGAGCTTACTATTAAAGAGATATCGTCGATATAAGATAAGTAGGTAGCGGATTTTATCTAGAATAGGTCTCGGATATATATTAGAAATAGTATCGGCGAAATAGGACTTCCTTACGGTATACCCGTTTTTACGTTACTAAATTCTTCTATATTTCTATCGAAACTAAGGCGTAATTGTCGGGAATTTAAGAAAGTTCTAATCTACGGAGATTAGTCGAAACTTCTCTTAAAATTCCTAGGAGTTATTCTTGCGCGACGTGGTCGTAAGCGCCGCGTACGTCTAGAAATAGCGTAGATATTTTTAGCTTTGCCTTTCGGTTTTCCTCTACTAAATTCGTTAGAATAAAGCAGGCGTCTATAGCGGATTTTTTAAGTCTTCCCCCTATTTATATAGGGTGAATTAGGTTTGTCGTTTCCGCTAGAAAACCGAGGCGTTTAGCTATTACTCGTTCGAGTACTTTTCCTAGGTAATTTAATAGAGAGATAACCCTATAAGTCTTTAGATTCGCGGGATCCGGCTTATTAGGTTTCTTTAAAATTGCCCCCGTTGCTTATCTCTAGCACTTTAGATAGTAGCTATATTTAAAGAGGTTCGAATAGACAAAATAAAAGGCTTTCGGGGATACGTTATAGGCCTAAATAATAATTTATTAGGATATTAAATTAGGTCCGGGCGTAGTTCCTTTTATTAGGTTCGAATACGTTTATTCGAGCTCTTTTTTATCTAGAATTGGCCATTCCTAGCTTAGATCCGGCTAGTAATTTATTTAGTTATTTTCGATTCGTGCGTTAGGAGGGGATGGAAATAACGTTTCTTTTAGCGCGAAGCTTTTCCCCTTCTAGCTATCTTATAGTAGGCTGTTTTTAGCCCGAATCGGAGGGATTCGTTCTATCGGACGGTGTTTTATATAGGCTATTGCTTTAAAGATAGTTTCGGGGGTATTTTTACTTAGAAACGAATTCTAGTAGTCCCGTTTAGCTTTGTAAATAGAGGAGAAGTATTCGTTACGGGTTTTTAGGAAGTCTTGCTTATTTACGAGCTCCGGCGAGCGTCGTATAAGCCGCGTTTATCGTTTAAGGTTCCCTTAGGCCTCTATTAGAGTAGAATTCCACTAGGGTTTAGCTTTAGCTAGCGGGGTAGTTTTCGGAATAGCTTGGTCCGCTACTTGCCGTATAAGGTTAGTTAGGAATTCTCCTAGTTTTTCTAAAAGTAAGACTTCTTTCGAACGGTCTTTTAGAATCTCTAGGCTAAGATCTTTATTCTCTTCTTCTAGAATAGCTAGCTGGGGGCGTAACTTTTCTATAAAGTTCGAGGCTTTATCTTTAAAGATCTTAGAGAATTTTTCCTAATTTGCCTTATTATAGTTAAATCTAAGTTACTTAGATTTCTCCTAGTTTATTCGTTTATTTAATTGGATTTAAAATAAAATAGGGAAGTAGTCGGATCCGATAGATTCGAGTATTTACTAGTCCGTTATTTTATTCGTTAGCCCTCGGCTTAAAAGCGTTAGATCTATTACTATAGGCCTATCTAAGTGCGGCCGGTAGAATATGCCTTCTCCCGGCGTATTTAGTAGGTCTAGGTTATTAGATTCAATCCAATTAATTAGGGCGGAGGCCCCGTCGGTGAGGGGACCTTAGATCACCTGGGTGAATGTTAAAGTCCCCAGCTATAATACTAGGGAATTCTAGTTATTAGTATCCTAGAATACGTTCTAGCGTATAGGGGGAATTATCGTTCCCTTATTCCTTTTAGTTATATAAATTAAAGAGGTAGAATTAGCTATTTTCCTCTATTATTTTTAGAACTATTAGGTCGGGGGATTTAGTCACCGCGGAGTTATAGTTAATATCTATTCCCGTTAGATAACGGGATATATATACTAACGTACGCGGTCTTTCCGTTAGAGAATAATCCGGTAGAATTTAAACGAACGCGGGGTAGTTAACCGACCGCCTTTCTCTAGGATTTTCGGGGTTTATTAGCTATGGTTCTTATATAAGAATTAGACTAATTTTAAGTTCGATTACTTTAGAAAGAAGGCTCTCCGTAGCTAGAGCGTTTCTATTTAAATTTGCTTAAAATACCCTTAGTTTATCTATAGATAAAGGGGGTTAGTTAATTCGAATTAGGGTAGTACTAGCACCGTATACCTTTAGAGGCTTTATAGCCTATAAATTTACACTTATACTCTCCCGTAAGGTACTCCTTTTTATAGATTTTGTATATAGGAGTCCTTATATATTTAGCCGTTTCGTATCCGTTTTTAAGGTAGTTACGGCATTAAATTCCCTTAGGAATTACCCGTGCTTTCTCTACCTTACAGCTTATTCCGTATATAAAAAGGCGGCTATTAATAGCCTTTTTCTATTTCTTTTCGGTGCGAAACGAGACTATAACGGATCTCGCGGATTGGTTTTCTCTTTTCTTCTTAGAGGTGGCCTAGTAGGGCTTTCCGATAGGAGAAAGACCTACGTTAAAGGTCTCTATTTCCTCCTTAATAAAGGAATCGATTAGAATATCCTTAGTCTCCCGCGTAGGGATTCCGTAGATAATAACCTTATACTAGGCCTCGACTGGTTTCGGGTTAGAATTAGGAAGGACTTTCCTAATAATATTCTCTTTTTCTAAGAGAAATTAGCTAGTATAGCCTTCGGTATCCGTAATTAGGATATTTCCCTTAAAAGAGAGGGAAGTTCCTTAGATAACGGGTTTATTTACGAATCCGGCTCCCGCGAACGCAAGGTTTAGCTTTTACCGGAGTCGGATTCCGTTAAATTAGTCTCGTATACTATCGTAGAAGACGGTAATTTATCTATCTTTAATAGACGTTAGCTTTACGAGCTTCGTAGTTGTTTTTTCCGTTAGTTTTTTATGCGATACGGTTATAAAACCGTCGTTTGGAACTAAACCTGCCGCTACCGAGGCGTAGGAGGTAGGTTTTTTTACCGGGACTAGCTGGCTAGGCTGGGGTTTTCCCGTAGTGGCTGCGGAGGTAGCCCTAAGATTCCTCGTTTTATTCGAAAGCGTACGGGATACGTTTTCGAGTGCGCGGACTTCGGTTACGAGAATCGACTTAGTAAAGTCGATTTTCCCTTTCGCCGTATATTCGCGGAAGACGGTAAGAAGTTCGCTAAGATTATTTATCTTAGACCGGTCGTCTTTAAGGTCGATCGCCTTAATAAGGCAATCGAACGCTACTTTAATATATTCCGCGGAGGACTTTAGTTTCGATCCTAGTATATACCGGGTTCTTTTCTCGAGGCGGTATTCGAACGGGTTAGTGCCCGTAGTTATCGGCGAGAAGGAGAGTCTTTTTCCTAGCGTCGGCGTAGGCTCTACCGTTACCGTTGCCTTCGGCCTTCTCGGTAGCGGTATTACTTCGTCGTTTTCTATCTCGATATCTTCGATACTACTAGAACCTATAGTATTCGAGGATTCGATAACTATCGGCGTAGTCGATAGTTAAATAGGGGTCGAGGGGCGTAGAGGATCCGGGGAATCCGGAGGGTCCGGGGGCGGATATCCTTAGTTTTCTATACTCTTTCTAGAAAAGAAATAGTAAAATAGGAAATTAGACTAGAAAGAAATCGCCGGCTTTAGTTTCGTCTAAACTAAGCCGTAAACAAACAAATTCCGGGCGAGCGCGGGGAATTTTCTTCGTTACTTTCTCCCGAGAAGTAACGAAGCGTTTTCGGGGCTATTCGGTTAAGCTTTTTGCTTATTTTCGGTTATTATTAGTTCGCGTAGGTAGGGAGGTAGTAAAAACTCTACGTATACGGGCCGCGGAAAAGGGGCGGGACGGAGAAGAGGAGAAAGCGCTTCTTCGCCTTAGATTTAGGTACGTAAACGCGCTCTAAATCTAGTATAACTTCGTACGGAGGTGCGCGTAGGTGTTTTCGATAGATTCCGAGCTTTTTACGTCTTTTTAAGTCGATTTAGGATTTTAGTGGGGATGCGGAGGTCGAGGAAGTCGATTTAGCCTAACGAGGTCTCTTTTCTACGCAATAACGTAGTAGCGCGTATAGCTACGAAGCTAGGATTCGAGAATCTAGCTAAGGAAATCGAGAGCTTTCGATAGATACCGGTTTTAGCGCTTTTTCTCGGGGTCGAATTCGAAGGTTGTGCCTCGACGTGTAGGTCTTATATAATCTAGGTGCTAAAGCCTATCTTTTTAGAATCTAACTTCTACTAGTACTAGTAGACGATATTACTACTATACTCTTATTCTATAGTATTTATTTTTATTAGCTTTTCTACTTTCTACTTATATAGTTTCTTATCTTTTACGGGCTCTACGTTAGCCCGTGCCTTCTTTCTAGTTATTACGCTCGTAGGTATTCTTTCTATATAGGCGGTCGTTATTACCTACTAGTATTCTCGTATATACCGTCGTCCCGTATTTCTAGTCTTTCTATACGGGACTAAGGAGCGCGGCTCTACTAGGCGTAGGATTCTTAGGGCCTTATAGCTTTTTTTCTCGTATAGGCTTACGGTTCTTATAGCTATAAAGCCCGTATATTCTAGGGTTTATAATACTAGCTATATCCGCTTAATATCTAAAGTAAAGTATAAACGTTACTCTTTAATAAAGTACTTTTACTCTCTTATAAGTTATTTACTTATCTTACTTTACTATATAAGAAATACGAGAAGTATACGTTTTATTTATTAATAATAGCGTTTTTAGCCTCCGTTTTAGTATCGCTATACTTATAATATTTTAAGTACTCTACGTACTCGTACTCTCGACTACCGCCGGCGTAATAAGAATAACGTAGACGCGCTATTTAGCCGCGTTAGTACGTATACTATAAAGTATCTAGCTAGTTATAAAGCTTATAATAAAAGATTAGCTACTATAAAAAAGTCTAAGGGCGGCGAGCTCTAATATATCTATAATTACTAAGCCTCTAATAATAAGAATATAAAGCGCTACTTAGTAAGAATTCTTATTCTATATAGTATTTATATAGCTTACGTAGATATAGATAAGATTAAAAGATATAAGCTTAATATTAGCTAAGAATATTATCGTAGATTAGAAGAAGAAGAACGCGTTTATATAGCTCTAAAATATCTTTAGAGAGCTTATAGATACTAATCTAGCGCGCGATAAATTACTAGACGAGTATAAAGACTAGTATAAAATACGTATATACTAGTTTAGTAGGGCGGTAAAGTAAGTAGGCGGGTTTAGAGTTTTTTACTTTCTTATTTTTTACTTAATACTATTTAGCCGTTAGATAGTATATATTTTATATACGCTATTAATATAATTTATTACTTATAAATACTAATAATAAAAGCTTTATAAGACTAATTATAGAAGCTATATTTATACTAATTATAGCCGTAGCGTATAATACTTTTCTAGTAATCTACTATTAAACTTCTATAGATTTTACGGCTATAGTCTACTTTATCTTTTCTATAGTCTTATATTTTTCTTCTAGCTCTTTTATAGGCCGGCCCTTATATATATCTTACTTCGCTTTACTTTCGTATACGTTTCGCACCTAAAAGCCGTAATTTCTAAGAATACTTCTAACGGTATTCGTTAAGTAATTTCTAGTAGTTAGAAAGTTCTAATTCGAACTTCTACTTATTATACTTATATAGCTAGCCTAGCTATTTAATAAGGTATTTTATTCTATTTAAGAAGTCGTCTTAATAATTAACTATAGCCTCGACCTTCTATATATCGTTTACTAATTTAACCGCTAGTAGTATAAAATTTAAATATATAAAATAGAGCTCTAGTAGTAAGATATAGAAGATAAGATAGAGACGCGCTATTAATAGTAGAAGCTCTAGCTTATAAGTATAGATACTAACCTTCTAAATAATTTTAAAGAAGCCTAGAAACCGACTATTAAGCTTCTTATAGAGGCGCTTCGTATAGATATTCTTCGCCGAAAGTAGTACCTCTTCTCTAAGATTAAAGTATTTATCTAGACGGCCGCGATTATAGTAACGCGCTTAGAGTACTTATATATAGTAGGCCGCTTTTCTTATACTCTCGCGTATAAGACGTATACGTTCTACTTACGCGGCTATAGTAGCTAGCGTATAAGTAATATCCTCTAAGCTAAAGAGGGTAGCCTTAAGGCTATAAAGTTACTATAGATCTTTTATATCGTCTAGTATATTAGATTTAGTCGTATAGCTTAGTAGGTTTAGTAATATCTTTATAAAAGAGTATTATATATTATTATAGACGTATACTATCTATAGTAGAAGGAATACCTAGTTAGATTACTTCTAATTTAAATAGATACGAAGATAGTACTTAATTTCTTAGTTTTAACGCTTTATCTACCCGTTAGTTTATAGGTAAAAAGTAGTACTAAATTAGCGTTTAATACTAAGTTTATAGTAGAAGTTTATCTAGTATTTACTTATAAATACTATATCTCTATCTAATACTAGAGAGTCTAAAATAATAGTTTTTAAGAAGTACTTTTATAGAATATCTACTAGGGTTCTTATATTAATTATTTTATATATAGAAAAGTAGTATACTTTCTTTATTATCTAGTCTATAAGAACTAGAATTAAATCTACTATAGTTCTTTCGCGAGTAGTAGACTTAGATAGGTTTATAATAAAGTTAAGAGATAGATACTTCTATAGCTTCGTCTCTACTTCTAGTAGCTATAAGAGGCCGTAGAGCTTATAGCGTCGTATTTTATATCTTTAGTACTTATTATAATTACGAATATATATCTATATATTCTTCGTTAGATTAAACTATTTATATTTATAACTAATTACTATAGTAGTACGTTTAGAGCTATAATAGCTATCTAAAAAATTATCGTAATTATAATAGAGTATCTTATCTTTTAGTAGAATACTATTTAGAATATAGACTTTTCTATTATATTATAATAGACTATCTAGATCTTTAAACTAGTAGTTAGCGGCGAGAAACTCTATAGACTTCGCTTTAATAATTATACTATTAACGTCTACTTATTAGACCTTATAGATTAGCAACGCGAGTATCTTTAGAGACTCTTCTACTTAGAAGTATTTACTAGTAGTAGCTACTACTACTGCTTAGTACGATATAAGGCTAGATTATAGCTAGATACTAGCGAGTTTGCGTATTATATATATATTACTCGTAGGGTTCTTATAGATAAGCTTAGACGTCTTAAATCTTATAAATATATCGGCGATATTCTCTAGAGAGGAAAAAATAGAGAATAAGTTCTTAAATTAGCTAATATTAGTATAAATATCCCTTATATATAATTCGTATACGTCTTACGCGGTTAAGATAATAGCTTTAGAAATATTTTCTATAATCTCTTATATCCGTAGTTTTTACTATAGCGTAGATAGTATAGCGTCTAAAATCGTCTTCTTTTTAATCTTTTTAAAACCCGCTAAGTAGTTAGACCGCCGGCTAAAAGAGTCTACTAAATTTAAAGCTTCTAACTTATATTTAATCTTAAAGTTAAACCGTACTAGCTTTTTAATATAGCGTATCTATTAACTTATAAGACTTTTAGTAGTTATAAAGTACTTAAGATTATTATAATTATAGAGTACGTATATAGCGTTAGAAGCGTATATAAGATAATATTACTACTACTTAAAGCTAGCTATAATAGTAAGAAGTTTCTTATTATAGATATTATATTATACCTCTATCTTAGTAAGCTTCCGGCTATAGTAGGTAATAGATAGCTAGTATTTCTAGATATCCTTCTATATATAGGGCTATAATAGAATATCTACGATAGCAAAGTCTAACGTATTCGTAATTATTATTAACGAGAGCTTAAGATTAAAATAATAAAGTACTAGCTTCTACGTAAAGACGGCTTTAAGCGTATAAAAAGTATATATCGCGGCGTTAATCTATTAGAAGAAGAGGTACTACTTTATAGAGCTCTTTCGCGTAGGTTTTTTCTTTATATTTACGTTCTACGGCCGCTAAGCCTCTTATAGAAGATCGTTAAAAAGCTTTATAATAGACGAGTAGTTCTATATAAAGCGTCTATAAAAGTTAGTAAAGTCTAAGAATACTTAAATACTTTAATATAAAATAGACTCTAGCTATTCTTAAATAGCTTTAACGCGTTCCTAGTCTATAGTAACGCCCTTAAAGATTACGATAAAATCTAAAAACTCGGTCTAAGTAGTATAGAAGGTATATTTAAATAACTTAGCGTATAAGTTCTAGTCGCGGAGGTATTATAATACTACGCGTATATATTATATATATTCTTCTTTATCTTTTAAGTAGATAAGAATATTATCTAAATAGACTATATAGATAATATCTATAAGACTATCTAGAGCTTAATAAATATAGCTTTAAAAGATAGTAGGCGCGTTAGCTAGGCTAAAAGATATAATAAGATATTTAAAGAGGTTATAGCGCGTCTTAAATATAGTTTTCTACTCGTCGTCTTTATAAATATAAATTCTATAATAGGCGTTACGTAGGTTAAGCTTAATAAAGATCTTTATATAAAATATACGATCTAAGAGCTCGCTAATAAGAGGTAAAAAATAATAATTCTTAATTATAACCTTATTAAAACCCCTATAATTAATATATAGCCGTATAGTTCTATTAGACTTAGAAATAAAGAGGATAGATATACTAGTAGAGGACTTACTAGGTCTAATCTAGCTCTTTTTAAGAGTCTTATTAAGGTACTTCTAAAGAATCTATAGCTTATAAGAAAATAGATTATAAATAGATATTTATAGGGGTAATATTTTCTCTAGTAATTTAATAGCGTAGTTATATTTAGTATTAGAGATAAGTACGCTAGCTAACTCGTCTAAAAAGACGTCTAAAAGATTTATATAATATAGAGATATTTACTTAGCGGGGGTATTTACTACGGCTACTATAAGGGGATACTCTAATAGAGCTAAGAGTAGAATACGTATTATATATAAGAGCTATACTACGTATAGCTATATACTTTATATATATCGCTAGAGATACTAGAAAGTACTTAAAATTCTAATTATTCCCGCCCTATATTTTAAGAACGACCTCTAGAATAAGTATTAGTTTCTAATAAAGATAATATACTTACTCGTCTTTTTTAAGGTTAGCGAGAAAGTCTTTAGACGTCTATAGATAGATATACTAGAGAGGGTTATTAGACTAAATAAAGATACTAGTTAAGAAATTAAATAATAGTCCTACGTTTTTAAACTAGTTTATATCTAAAATAATATTAAAACTAGTAATATTAGCGCTCTAGAAGAGTAGCGCTTTTATTATACGCTAGCTACTAGTACTATTATAGACTATAACCGTAAATTAATAGTAGTTATATATAGTAACTAGAATATTATTAACCGCGCTAGCGTCGAGCTTAAAAGATAGATTTAAGAGAAATACTTATATTCTTTAAATAGTATACTAGGCTATTAGATTTATTATAGAATCTATATTTAGTAAGGTCTTAAGAGGATATACTTTAGTAGGCGAGTATATAAGAATATTAGTAATAATTCTTAAGTTAGAGCCGTTATTATATAGTTTTAGTAGCGGCTAGTCTAAGGCAGCTATTAGAGTCTATTTTTTTCTATATTACTATTTTTTTTAGCGGCGTCGACTTACTAATAGCCCTTCTTATAGAAGTCGCCTTCTCTATTAGAATAGATACGTTCTTTATACGAGAAGTCTATAGTAGAAGCGCGCTTAGACTTTATAGAGCTAGCGCTTTAGATAGAATCTCTTAACTAGTACTTACCGCGGTTTTAGAAAGTAAATCTATTATTCTAATTTATTTCGCTTATAGCGGCGTCGCTATAGACGCGCTTATAAATAAAGGGGTTCTTTTTTAAAGAATAATTAGCGTCTTTTATAATAGTCTAGAGGTCTATAGTAAATTTAAAATATAAGATAATATTATAGAAGTTCTTAAGCGTTAATATATTATATAAGTAGTTACTTTAAAGAAGCTTTTTATAATAGACGTCTAGAAGACGTAAGTAGTAGAAGTTTATTAAAAGGGCTTCGTTAAGAATCTTATATAATAGCTATTTTATTAGACTTTTAAGTCGCGTATAAAGCGCCTAGTATTTTATACTAGAATATATTATCGCTCTCTAGAAGTTTAGAATATTCTTAAACTAGCGTATAGCGGGATCTTTAATAACGTTCTAGATAATATAAATAAATTTATTATATAAAAGGTCGCTCTTTTTACTATTCTCTAACCACTAGTATATTAGATTAGTAAGATTAGTATATTTTTTAAGACTATAAAGAGCCTAGCGGATTCGCTCTATATAGTTATAATTACTTATATATATTAAGGTGAAGATATTTTAAACCTTATAATTCTAAGCCTTAAAGGCGGACTATATAGCTATCTCTAAGATAGATATTTAGTACTTCTATAGGCGCTTATATATCTTATTAAAGATATAGATCGCTTTAGATATACTAGAAGTACGAGTTATCTATATATTAATATTAGGTAGTCTACGGCGTATAAGCGTAATACGATTCTATAGAGCGTCGATTATTTAGTTCGACTACTAAATCTCTTCTATAGTAGTACCTAAGTTTATATTAAGAAGCCTATCTAGTTTAGTTTAAAACTATTTAATACGTTCTTTATAACTTAGCGGTTTATCGATAGTCCTCTCTACTTTAATTTTAGTTATTAAATCTATTTTAAAAGTAAGAGTATTAAAGAGAGTATTATTTATAAAGACTTTATCCGCTACGCGTAGAGTATTTATAGAATATACGCTATTTCGCGGTTATAAGAAAGAGCGCGTATTAACTATCTTAAACCGGCTATTTAAGTTAAAGAATTTAAATATAAGAACTAAATACGAATAGAGAGTTTAAATAATAGTATAAGAGATTCTTTATTAGATAATAGACGAATTCTTAGGAGATTTAAAAATAGAGACTTATTAGACGGGACTTATATATAGGCGAGCGGCTAAGCGAGGTTACGTAACTCGTACGGGCCGCGCTAGAACTTCGTAGAGAGGCCGAAAGCTTCTTATATACGAGTAGTAGGGAGTCTTATATTTAGAGTCCTTATAACTATCTATAGAATATTTACCCGCTATACGTAGAATATTCGTAAAAAGTATACTACTTCTTAAATATAAGAAGAAGCGCGTATTAACTATCTTAAACCGGCTATTTAAGTTAAAGAATTTAAATATAAGAACTAGATATAAATAGAGAGTTTAAGAATAGTATAAGAGGGTTTCTATTAGATAATAAACGAATTTTTAGAGAATTTAAAGAGCTTATTAAATAGAACTTATATATAGGCGAGTAGTAAATAAGATTATATAACTTATATAAGCCGCGCTAGAACTTTATATAGAAGCTAATAGCTTCTTATATATAAGTAGTAGAAAGTTCTATATTTAAAGTTCTTATAGTTATAATAAGAAATTCTTAGTATTAGTAATAAAAATATAGATAATATTCTTATAGATAATAGAGTACTTATAAGAACTATATAATAAATAGAGAGTTAATAGAGAGACGAAGAGCTTATATTTATAAATAAATAATTTAATAGAGAGGAGGTTTTAGTAGACTAGCTTTAATTAGGGTTTTACTCTCCGCTCGGCCGCTAGGATTCCGCCGGTAGTACGCTAGTAGTCTTCTTTCTATATTAGTCTCTAGCTATTTATCTCTCTACGGGCCGGCGTTTAATAGTACTATAATAAATTTAATAACTATAATACTATAGAAATTATTCTTTTAAAATATATATATATTTTAAAATCTATATTAAAATATACTCTAAAGTATATATAAGAGTAGTACTAATTCTATTAGAGTAAAAAGAGTTTTAATACTATATTAAATATTATAAAGTAGTTACGCTTATTAAGTACGTATTTAATAGTTACTTATTTACTAAAATCTAATAATTTAGTCGAGTTAGATATTCCTCCTCCTTATACTAATCAGTCTAGTTTTAAGGCAATAATTGCTATAACGGTTTAATGCGACCCCTGACCGTCTCTAAGTAGCTTAAGTCACCATTACCGTCCGCCTATGTGTATGATATAGCCTTGTATGCTGTCTCTTCGGCAGAATGGAGAATGCAGCGAAATAACCGGCCATGCACAGGGTCGGAGGCGTTTCCAAGCTTCAGTTTAAAAAGACGTATCTCTCTCTGGTCCAGTGATAGGTAAGAGTAAATAGATTCACGCTGAAAGTTTACTTTAGCTGTGCCGTCGTTCTTGTCTCTAGGAGCGGCTGGCTTAGATTGGTAAAGGTCGTCAATGCGATTCTTGTCGTCATCAGCTTTTGGAGGCCGAGTATCTGGGCCTCTGTCAACAGGTACTATCATTGATTGTGTCATTTGTCCGCAACTAAGGGAGAGTCTAACATAATCGTTAAAGCACCAGTCTTGGTGTGAACAGCTGTAAGAGCTGGAATCTCTGCTGTGGGCCGAAGTCTATTGTGCGGGGTTGAATATCTGCCGTCCAGAAACTTTTAATTGACAACGTAGGAGATAGACGTTGGAGCGGAGGCCCTGAAGCACAGCGCGATGAAAGTAATGGTCATTTTGCAGTAGATCGGACCATGATTCCAGCTCGCTCGGAAAAGCTTGCAGCGGGGGAACTTCTTACATTAGGCACTAAGGATACGGAAATATAGCCAACTGTGGAGGATCGGAAATTGCGTGCATGCAATCGTTCCGCATGGAAAAGATCAGTCGCATAGCCGAATCAGCCTGTGAAGACTACCGGACGCACCATCTCACGACCGGAGTAAAGCCAGTAGGGACCACAAGTAGTTTGCGACTGATAGCTTATGTTTGATATTTCAATTTGCTCCTTTTAATCAACATAATTGAGTCTTAAGCTATTGACTGCATTCAGGTAACTCTCAAGATTGTGACAGTTTTATGTTTGCTTTTCCCCAAGGCAACGGACGAAACACGGGGAACTCGGGAAGCGATGCTTTTTGATAATAATGTACGTACATGAAATACCTAGTTGGAAAAACAATCTTTGCCCTTGATCTCTCCGATGCCGTCATCCGTTCTTGCGTTGTGAGCAGCAGGGGTTATCCTTCACAAGTACAAAGCCAAGTCAGCCCCTGCAGACTCGTACTTGAGTCCTTACTCCTTGAATGCGTATGCTCTCGACCAAGCCACTACTATGACTGATCTTGCAGATAGAAGGTGGCTCGTACTTACAGTCGTGTGTGTACTTCTTTCGTTAATCCTTCCAACTTTGACTCTCCATGGATACGTGAAGTTCCGAGTGGAGAAACGTATTTCGGGCAGTGATTCGTTAGCTGCTCTGGCAAATGTGCGCATTCCTATTTATCAATGAACCCGGTCGCACTGAGTGATATATAGATATTCTGGTTGGCATTCGTAGCATGCCAGATCGGTGCATGCGCGAATGGTTTTGGAACCCACACGGCCGACTTACCTGGAGAGCTGCACTACCTCAATTCACCAGCGACTCACAACGGCGACGTTACAAAAGCATTGCAGGTACGTAATTCTTCCACTTAGCAATGAACTTCTACGCACAAATTTCCACTAATATTCAAAGTTCTGGTATCTGACTACCCTACTTCACGTCCTCTCCTCCGCCACAGCCCGTCTAGCAATCGGGCTTTCCGCCATCTCTCCTCGCGCCTTTCACTCACGTCGGCGCCTTGTTATTACCAACATATCAATATCTGCCACCACCAGTGCAATCTTCTTCTTCCTCATCCTCTTCCAATGTAACCCGATCTCCACAGTATGGTCTAGAAACCGAATCGACGCACAAGCGCGTTGTTACACGGTAGAGTTACGTATACCGTGGTATACGTTTTTGTCAATTAGCATGGCAACTGATGCTGCACTCGGGATTTTTGCCATGGCATCCCTCGTGCGGAGAGATATCAGCTGGAAGAGGAGGGCGATAACGGGCGTATTTAATTGTTTCGCAGCCTGGTAAGCTCGTACAGGCTTCAGTAACATGAAATTGCAGTGAGAGTAACACAGATATAGTCATGTGGCATGCACAGCCATGCAGATAACTCATGTTCCTGATCTTGAGAACTTTGAAGACTTGACTTGTAAGACCTCCCTTCCTCGAGGCCTTGGCTTCTTCTCACCCCATCCTAGGGTCGGCGATCCCCTTCTCCATCTACGCCCTCGTAGGACCCACGCTAGCAGTGCTAGGGGTAAATGCAACCAAAATTGCTCCTCTAGCTCTGAAGCTCAGAGTTTCAGCCGATCTTGAACTGTTACAGGAATTGCCTGGCGAACGTGAAGGTGGAAGGGTCGCTATGCGTAGATCGCTCCCTCTCGTCATGCTGCACGGGCGAAATGGGAACACGGATGAAGATGAAGCACTAGCGGCAGTAGTTGAGGAGGGTATTGCCCGATTAGCAGGCACCACACTTGCATCCACTGATTCAATGGGAAATACATCAGCTCCATCGTGGTCGTGGCGCGACTGGTGGCACCACCGACGCGTTAGAGCCACTGCTTGGAGGAAAGAATGACCACAGTATATCAAAGCGACTGAGAAAGGGTAGATAATGGAAGAGATATCTGATATAGATGCAGAGATTTGTCGATCACTTAGTGGTGGCATACAGAAGCTACTTGAAATATTCCGATTTAAAATTTTAGCAGCGATATCCTGAATTCGTAGCGTATCTTAAGGATAGTTCTGATTAAGTAAATACTCTTGAGATTGTCCAATTTGACTTCCATAAGAAGAGGATATCTTCGTGTAATATTGCACACCACGGTTTATCTTGCAGTGTCACTGGAACGCTTCGTCAATTCTTTAAATATAAATCAAACCTGAATTAAAATTGAAAACTGTTGCATCGCTTAGCCCTTGCTTTATCCCTGATACTTGAAAGGTTTGCTCTTGTCATTCCCGAAGTGGACGAGAACTTCCACCTTGAAGTTTCTGCCATCGATGCCGAGAACCGGAAAGATTTGGCCTTTCACTCCCGTGAATGCGTTGCCTTCGGATATGCACACCAGAACTAGGAAGCTATTACAAAATGGACCGATACACGTACGTACCCAGATACACATACCTAGATACTTTCCATTGCGGGTGAAATAGATTACCCAATGGCCTGGACCCTTGGAGAGGTTAAGTACGCAACCTACAATGTCGCCGGCGCGGAATTTCTTGCCGTAGCTGTCACCCTGGTGTTTCTGATAGGAGTGCTTGTTGCCGCTATTTCCTTGGTAGCCCCAAGTTAGAGCGCGGGCAAACCGCCACCCCGGAAGTGTGTCTCGTAGAATTGCAAGTTTGGTGCAAAATCCAATGCCGACGATCCTTGGTGACACATCTATCAGTACCACAATCTGACGTCAAGCATGGTAAAGAATCACCCACGGATCATCTTCCTTATTCTTTAAAATCTCGATTTCAAAGTATAATTTCTCCATCCCCGGTAGAGTACGATTATTTGGACGAACGGGCATTCGAAGCTTCTTGGATGAAGCTGATTGTGTGACTTGGCCCATTTGTGTGTTTTAGCTGACGTGCATGAGGTACCTGTGAGTGATCCTTGTAGACTGACGTACCTGGTGGTGTGAACGATAAACAAGAGCCATCATGTTTTACGGTCAGTCTATCATCCTTGTCTGTACGGCTCCACTTCGTTGGAGGCGAATATCTGGAATCCTGCCCGTCGGCGTGGATGAAGTTGTATGATGCAGCTACTGTGACACCTGCCCAGCCGTACTCGTCTTTCTTTGAGTGTTACTTTCTGAGAAGTTTGAATACCCGCTTTGAATCTTGTTCGATGGCGTAGTTGAACTTTAGTGCTTGTCCCGCAGAATCGCTTCGCCACTCTTGGAAAGGTCAACGATGATGTTTTCAAAGGCTTGTCTTTGCTCTTCCTTGATATTGAACGATGTTTGCCGGCAATTGAATGCTGCATCAAGGGGAGTAGGGCCGTACGCACACTTTTCCGAACTGTGCGCGTTTATTGGTGCGCCGCGATCCACGAGTAATTTGGTAAGTTGGTAATTTCCTTGAGGGGGCGCTGGCTTGGCCCTCTGCATCTTGAGCATTCAAGTTAGCCTTGTGTCAAGGAGAAGCTCTGTCAGCTCGACGGGTGCATTTGGCCACTTGCAAGCCCAATGCAATGGCGTTTCGTCCTTGTTCTTGTCTTCGTGTAGTGAGACTTTATGCTTGCGGAATAACTAGCGTTAAATCAGAAAATTATTGTTACATGACATAAAATTTAGTTTCATTATTCTATCAAATTGGTGTGCAGATTTTCCCTGGACGCGTTGCGCAATAGACCCGCCCGGGTAGCCCAGCTGAGCGTCTAACCGGTGCGATGATAGCTCAGCCCGCGGGCAAAGTGGTATCTGTGCCAAGTAGTTGTAGGAGGTACACTAGTCTTAGCCGACGTTTTTCCGCCATAGCCGAGCTACGACCTGATCTCCCCAACTCCCAACCTCCTCTCTCCACCTCCGACATTCCTCTCTCATCATCAGCTGTCATCATCGCCATCACTCACCCTTACTGTTTCCATCTCCTATTCTCACATCTCCGGATCTGACCCATAGGTAGCGGCTCTGTCCGCCACCGTGTGTGTCTGCACACTCCCGCGTCGCACGCCAGTCATCCACAAGCAGGCCAGCTTTTGCCAGTCGCTACTCATTGAACGTCCGCCTAATCTTAGGCGGGTCCCTTCCGTGAAAGGGCTGGGGTCTGTAGGGGCTTATGCCACCGTTTGTGATACACGTGCGCCGTTGTCGGAGTGCCAGCGAGACAGCGTGGATCTTTCCGGGCAGAGTCAAGGCTGCTCTGATCTTGAAGCCTGGGCGGGCGGGTTTTCCTGAGCACTTTTCTGCCAGGGGATCTTTTCGACTTCTATCCGCTAATTATCAATAGTTATCGTGCCATGGCAGCATGTGATATCTCCATTGCGGGTGCGCCTGCTATGATCGAATGGCAGGAAAGTGATGGAACCACGAGTTATCTCGGTGATGACGCCACCCTACCACCTCTTCGCCCGTCTGTTGACTTGGTTTTCGATGCATCCAAGCATCAGGCGTTCTTCAAGCTGTGGATCCGAGTTGTAGACTTCCGCTTCTGATCGCCAGAGTTGTTGCCTGCATCACACTGCAATTCAAGAGCTAAAAAAAAAAAAAAAGCACAACCTGCAAATATAGCCGCTAGTGTATGAAGACCTCGTCGGAGGTATTCTTGTGCTCAGGCTCGCCTTGAAATCAATTCCCAGCTGACTTGCTCACAATGCGCCTTACGAATCCACTTAGCGGCCGACACAATGGTAAAGCAATTATAGCGGAATCGGCTGCGCCATGTCAACGCCGACACATTGTCCACACATCCCTTTGCAGCAATGGAAAGTCGCCGCGTACGAGTGAACAGTGGTGCCCAAAAGGCCATCGAATTCTCGACGGCCGGCATCGGGGCAACGAGAACATTGCAAGATCAGGTCAAGGGAGAGCACGTCTGAAGAAACTTACTCCTAAACGTAATAATGCCGATCTATGGACGAGATTAATCTATCGGGTTGACTTTTTCCCCGCCTAATCCGGACAGAAACTATACGAAGGATGTAGATGGGAGCGTTCCGCCACTATCGCAAAGCAGCGCCAATTCCACCGTACCGACTGGTCCCTGTAGTGCTCAGCAAAGTCCTTTCGCCCTCAGTGTGTGCAGAACGACATTGGTGGAGCCGATTTGTTGGACTAATACACTGCTGGGCAACCTAACATCTAGTCCGAGGCGCGCATACCGGACTAGCTCAAATAGAAAGAGCTGCTAGAGTGGGAATCGAACGCAATACACAAGGATATCTAAGTGGCGGAATATGAATGTGCAAGAAACCTTATCAGATGGTAAACAGCGCAAGAAGAGCTGCATACTCAGGCGAGGTTTCCCCGGACGAAGCTTATCAGCATTCGAGAGGCCCCCGGGGAAGTACCAGGCCTTCCTTATTAGCTAATGCCAGCCTGTGACAGACAGCCCGCTGCAAGAGCTCTTAGTGGAGGGTTCTACCGAAAGGTGTTTCTGGAACCGTGGCATTTCCCCTCTGCTCGGACTCCTCCAAAGACGCTTGCAGAAACCTACGAGGACTTATTTTACTTCCTTTACGTATACTATAAGTCCGTCGAGGCTCTATTCGATGCAGCACCGGCATACACGTTAATTTGGAGTGATTTCCTGGCCGAACCTGCACTTTATCAAATGGCGATTGAGGAAGACTACGGTCTTCGTGCCCGAGGGCCGTACAGGCAAATTCTAGATGGAATGAATTCTGCTGCGTGCTTACCCGGTGATCCGGCGGCTATAACATCATCCGCCGGTAACTTCGACTCCATGACTCAAGGAATCACCGACATCATACTGAAAAGCAGACGGATCAAATCGAATAAGCGCAGAATGGACACCATTAGCACTATCATCTACTTCCGCCGTCTACGAAGCCTGCCTCGAATCTCCGCAAATTTCCAATTTCACCATGACCACACTAACCTCCACAGCCGTTACCTCCCTAGACCACTGGGACCCTTCCAAGCCCAGGACCCTCCACCTCGTCGGCGTCGGTGTCACGCACTCCATCGCGCCGCCCATGCACAACCACATCGCGGCATCCCTCTCCCTCCCCTGGACCTTCCACAGCACCGAGTGCGCCAACCTCCCCGCGGCAATCGCCCTCGCCCGCACCCCATCCACCGCCGGCCTCGTCGTTACTATGCCGTACAAGCAGTCTATCATGGCGCAGCTCGACGGCGTCGACCCGCTCTCCACCGCCATCGGCGCCTGCAACGTGTACCGCGACCCGTCTGAACCCACCAAGCTGCGCGGCACGAATACCGACTGGCTGGGCATCCGGGGGTGTTTGCTCGAGAAGGGTGATGGGCGAGAGGGGTCGGGCACGCCGGCGCTGGTTGTCGGTGCCGGGGGCGCGAGCCGCGCAGCTGTGTATGCGTTGAGTGCGCACTTGGGCGTGGTGACGGTGTACGTGCTAAATCGAGATGAGGGGGAGGTGGGGAACCTCGTGCGGGACTGTGGGCGGCTGGACATCGTGCCAGAGGTCGTGCATGTTGTGGGCCTGGAGCAGGCAAGGGGGCTGGGGACGTCGTTTTACGTTGTCGGAACGGTGCCGGATGCGGAACCGGGGACGGCAGCGGAGGTAATGGTGAGGGAGTGTTTGGAGGAGTTTCTAGGGAGGGAGCAGAAGGGCGTGTTGCTGGATATGTGCTTCAAGCCGCGGAGGACGCGGATGCTGAAGCTTGCGGAGCAGATGGGGTGGAAGACCGTCGAGGGAACACATGTGATTGGGTATCAGATTGAGGAGCAGTGGCGATTGTGGGCCGGAGAAGAGCGGGCGAAGATTCTGGATAAGAAAGGGGCGTGGAGCGTACTGTTGAGATCAGCGGAGGAGAGCCCGGCTATCAACTTTTGAGGCTAAGCTTCATGTTAGAATGTTCTTTCCAGAACTGGCCTCACTGCTGCTTTGAATATATTTACAGGATTGATTTCATTGTTACTGCTACTTCTCTCTCTATTGAAGGGGATGCACTGTTAAACGGATATAATTACTTGACCTCTGGCCTCTTGCTCTTCGTTCAATCTCAGACGCTGCTCGAACCTTTTCCATGCGACTCCTCCTCTCTGCGCGTGCTCTCGAGGAACACTTTCTCCTTCCTCGGCCACTGTCCTAGAGAAAAACTCCATAGAGACAAACCCCTTGTATCCCAGACCATGAATAATCGTTTCCGCAACCTGCTCCACCGGCAGATACGCGCCCCTCTCTTCCTCATAGACAAATGTGCGCGCATTTCTTGACCAATTCATTCGGGGCGGATTCCCATCCACATGGAAAGGATGATCCTCCACAAGAGGCTTCTCCATACGCTCCGCATCCACCACCTGGATGTAGAACACCTTATCAACATCAATCGTACCGAGCATCGCATCCAGCGAGCATTTTAACGCTTTGTCCGCATCTGGCGTCCTTCCGATCGGCGCCGCAGGATCGCCCCACACGCGGCCCGCGATATTGAATGTATCAAGGCACAGACCGAAGTTGGGGCGGTCGACGCGGCACAGAACGTCCCACGCCTTCTGCCATGTGTCCAAGTAGGTGCTCCAACAGAGATTCTCGTACGCGAATCCAATCACTGGTTCTTCACGCGACCCAAGATCCGCGAGCTCGCGCAGGTCAGATGTGATGACGGACATGTCTCCAGTCAACTGGTTGGCAGGCATGAAGTTGGCCGGGATTTGGATTGTTTGGGTACCGAGGGTCGCGGCGATGCGAAACCAGAGCTTCATTTTGGTGATCAGGCGTGCGTGTTGTGTGCGGTCGAGCAGGCCTTCGTAAAACAGGAAAGGCTGCAGGCCGATAATGGTGAGATTCAGGGAGTCGCATTGCTGCCGGACGTGTTGGGCAGCTTGGAGTAGGTTTTCGGGTGTTAGAGGAGCATCATTAGCGGATATGTCTTTGGCGAGGTATTCCAGGTCTTCGTAGAATATCTCGACGCCTTCGAACCCGGCTTGAGCGGCTTGCTGGAGCTTATTGTCGAGTTTGTGCGGCCAGGCGCGACCTAGAGAGACTGAGAGAATTGCGGGGCGGAATGCCTTCATATTCTGGTCTCTTAATTACTAAGAACTTTGAAGTTGCAGATGCTAGGCCTGTGTTTGGGTGTCTACGTAAAGCTGTGGTGTGTACAGGAGCGGGGAAAAGAATTCGTTGCTGAAGCGGATAAGAACTTCCCGCCGGACGGAAGATCCGCCAGCTCGGCATCACACAAACGTCCGGAAGCTTAATAAGTTCCAAGAGTGTTGACTTGTATAAATCATTATAATCAGTTCTAACAAGAGAATATCTCTAGTTCTACCGCATATCTATAAGCAAAATTATAGTCGACCTACACTTACTATTAAACTAGGTAGTTAATAGGATACTATATTAAGCAGTAATAATAAGTAGAATAAATAAATTAGTATACTAGTAAAGAATACTAAATAAAGGTAATTATATATATCTAGTATACGCTAATAAATAAGCGAGGTTGCTAGCTGAATTAAATGTGTAACGAGCGTATTACAGTGATGAATCAAGTACTGCAACACCAGGGTTTGACACTCACTCCCTCAAGGGTCGCGGCCCCAATCCGCAGTTCGCAATAATGGGCCGGATTACTTAGCTTTGGAGAGGTTTAAGCTGCGCGAACTTGCTGAAGGATGGCCTTGTTACCGGTGAGCTTCACCTGCTTTGACCTGTGCTTCCGTCAGCAACTCCTCGAGAGTTACGGATAACGAATCTCTAATACTAACATCGTTGATACAGTGATGCTTGCGAGTGGGAGCATTTCGCCTCCATATTCCACCCCGGAGCATATGTCTACACAACATGGTCTGGCAGAGTATTATGCACGGACTTCATTGTCGGGTCGAAGGCCGGGATGGACAGTGGCGCCTTCATCATGCACCGATGTCACGGCACGACTACGGACATCAATCCGGATGGGACACGAGCGGTCACGAAGATGAAAGCAACAGTCACGCAGCGTTTCGTCATCAACGGTGTAGAAGCCGATGCTGAGTGCGACTGCCGCTTCTGCTTCTTTTTCGAGAAGGTGGACGGTCGCTGGGGTGCTCGCTTTGTGCGGCATTGGTATGAAAAGGATAGGTTGATTCCTGTCAATCCTGCTCGGGTGCCTGTGCTCGACGAAGAAAGGCTTCAATCTTATCCACAAGGATACAAATGTCTCGCGTACTGTCAGGAAACAACCATGGGCTTTAAAGTCTTGCTGGATATGCCAGGCCGCCGGCGTGACGTTGGCACGCTGAACGGCGACAAGCATGACAATCTTTATTTGCAAGCTCGGGATTAGGTTGGTAGAAAGGACGTTCGGATCTAGTTTACGTTCCATAGCTGCCAGTTCTACCATCTCTAATATTTACGTACAACTTTCCCCCACTAAGCCATGACACAAACGTATAATCACAACCGGCTCCGCCGCTCCACCTCCACCCTCATCGCCTCCCTCATAGCCTCAACCGGCGCCTTCCGCCCCGTCCACAACTCAAACTGCGCGAACGCCTGCTCCTCCAGCACATCAGTCCCACAGAAAACCTCCCACCCGGGGCACGCCCTTGCCACCCTCATCATCCCCGTCTCCGGCGGCCGATACGCCATCTCGACCAAAACGCCGCCTTCCGCCACCCCCTCAAACAGCCCCCCCGGCACCCTCTCCTCCGTCAACTCATCCGCCGGCACGCACGCCACCACAACGCCCACGCCCTTCACTCCCGCACCAACAGCCTCTTCCAAGCTCTCGAAAACACGGAACCTCGTTCCCGGAAACCCTTCCGCCATTTCCTCCGCCCGACCCCGCGTCCTGTTCACGACGACGATCTCCCCCACCCCCAGCGTCCGCAGCGCGTAGCACGCCGCGCGCGCCGCACCCCCCGCACTGAGCACCAACGCGGCGCGGCCCGCGCGGCCGCCCCTCGCGGCCCTCTCGACGCACGCGCGGATGCCGAGCCAAGCCGTGTTCTCGCCGACGAGCTCCCTCTTCCCGCCGTCGTCGGCGTGGCGCACGACGATCGTGTTGACGGCGCCGATGGCGGCCGCGCTGGGGGAGAGCGCGTCGAGCAGGCGGGCGACCTGGAGCTTGTGCGGGAAGGTGACGGAGGCGCCGGCGAAGGAAGGGGCGGCGAGGAGGGCCTCGTTGGTGGCGTCGATTTCGGGGGATTCGTGGACGGCGTAGTGGTGGTGCCGGAGGGCGAGGGCGTGGAAGCCGGCGTTGTGGAGGGTGGGGGAGAGGGAGTGCGCGATGTTGTGGCCGAAGATGAAGAAGTTGCGTTGGGGAGTCGCGGAGGCGGTAGTATTGGGCTGAAGGGAGGTCGTGGTGGACATTTTGTCTTTTTTCCTATTTTGGGGCGGGGGCGTGGATGTAGGATCTAATACAAAGAAGTTGAGAACGAGATTGTCGACTGGTTTGGCTGGGAATAAAACGACGTTGATTTATGAAAGCGGTATATTTGAATTGATAGATTTGCTTGAAGCTCTTACTTTAGTCATCCGATCTGGAGATCTTAAACCGGCCCAAGCGGTTGAATGAATTGCCGGGCTTATCAACAAGCGCGTGGCAGGTAGAAGCGTAATGTTTCTGGGGGTTTTTAAGAGATTGGGATGGATGCTGAGAAATATTCATTCTGCTATAATAAGGCTTTACTAAGTTATTGAATCACGTTTTTGTATCTTCGAAGGACCTCCGCGCGCATGAGTTTTGGGGGTGCCTTTCTCCCAGTAAAAAGCTCAAACTGCAATATTGCCTGCTCTGGTAGAACTTGCAGGCCATCGACAGCGATCCAGCCTTGTTTGCTGAGGGCTCGAATCTGTTTCAACAGCGCAGTTTCTACTGGACAGTACGCGAGCTGGAATGATGTCAGTGGATTGTCCAATAGCGTGTCACAATTCTAGAGAAGAGCATACTTCCACAACAACGCCACCATTGCGCCTTCCAAGCCAATCGCCTGGAACAGTAAGTTCTGTAACTGTACCTTCAGGATCCTGCCCCGGCACGGTGGAGATGATAATCGTAGGCGGTTGGAATGCTGCTGGCCATGGCCCCAGGGATGGAAGAACTCTGATCGAACAAGACGCATTGTAGCTTTCACTAGTACTTTCATGGTATCCTGCACCGGAATCTTCACAGAACCGTGGGGTAACAGCTTTTTCAGAGCTGATGAGCACGCTGCGACAGTGGAAATGTCTCACCATCTGTTCCGCATTCCGCATAGTCCGGTTGTAGACAAAGATGTTTCGCACACCGAGTCGTATCATTGCATATACTGCAGCTCTCGCCATGCCACCAGCGCCAAGCACCAGTGCCGTGGTTCGAGGGCGTACTGCATTGATAGGGGATAAATTCCGGGTGATGCAAGTGACAATACCTTTCCAATCTGTATTCTCGCCATACAGGCCAGTGACTCGTCCTGCTTGATTTCTTGCCAGCAGTCCGTGAGAGTCCCTTGAGCGAAGGGGTATCAGTGTGTTCACGGCTCCAATTGCCTGCGCTTCAGGGCTTAAGGAATCGATGAGCGGGATTATTTCGTTCTTGAATGGGGAAGTTATGCTTGCACCGCCGAAATGTGGATCTTCGGTGAATCTTTTTAGGTCTTGCAGGGAGGGATGTTGGAAACGCCTGTATTCGTGAGGCATGCCCAAAAGCTTGAAAGCAGCATTGTGCGTAGCAGGTGAGAGGCTGGACGCTACATCCGCCCCAAAAATACCGAAATACATCCGATCGAGCATGAAAGATGCGGAAAGAGCATTCTGAGCTTCGGGCACGGTGAGGAGCCAGTCGCGGCAGTTTGTATCAGAGTCTTTTGAACGAAAAAGAGGATGGGTGAAAGGGGTCAGGACGGGATTGAAGCAGCATGAAAGGCGTCCCAAAGGACCTGTGTTGTAAGCAGCCAGAGAGATATGATCCGGCCGATCCCGTTCATTTTCAACTCGAAACTGCTGGACGGAAACGTTGTCTGCGGCTGAATTGGCTTTCTGAGATAGCCGAACAATATTACATCCCAACTTCCCGGCGCGTTGAAACATATCTCTACGACCCTTGCTATTCCAGCCATCTTGTCCCGGGCTTTTATCAAAGAGATGGCCTACAATCTTTGTTGATCCTTTGGCAGCTACGAGTTCTTGAATTTTCTCGTCATCAGATGCAATGTCCACACAGAGGTATTCCGGTGCAAGACGGAGGCCAAAATGAAGCATCGTGAAGTAGAGTTCACGAATTTCTGTGCTGCTAATCTGAGATGACGTTTCAAGAGAAGAAGGAGTAGATGGTTGAATGTCAAATATCATGGGCAAGTGGAAACGCCTCCGAATCCGACAAAATAGCATGCTGATGGTTCTGGCCGTCCAGTGATTGAACGTGCTCCTCCCAGAGCTCGTTAAAGGAAGGTCGATAACAAGATCGATGGCGTCCGCCAATAAGTCCGAATTTTGCAGATCTGGAAATGATGCCTGGCAACTGTGAGAGAGGAAGACGTAATGCGTAAGAGTAATCTTGAAGCTCCGGCTGCTGCAGGCAGACATTATTTGGAAGCTGGTGATCTTTCACATTGGAGATGAAGTGGAGGAAGTCCTGTTCTGCCTCTTTCAGAGTAAGAGATGTTGGAACTCGATTAACGGTGTGAATGGAATGATCGGGACTGGAATATGAGGGTTCTGAGAGGTTGTAGTACTCAAAGGTGGATATTGTTCGATATATGGGGCTTGTCATTTCCACCAATTGGGATAAGGTCTTGGAATCACAGTCGCCAACGTGTTTTTGGATTTCGTCGATGTCTCGTTGGACGTATATCACTGGATGTGTTTTGGCGAAATCCAGAAACAAGCTCCTCACAGTATCTTCCACTGATCCCGGCCCGCACACAATGACGGCTCTGGACGAATTTTCAATGAGGATAGAGCGCGTTGCTTCAATCTCCCGACAGCGGTACGCTTCTAACCCATGCTTGCTCTTGTAAGCTACTCGAGACAATCCAGTGGTCCGGAAGAAGTGGCGATCGGCATCAACCAGTTGGTAACCAAGTGCGCTCGCTGCCATGACTCCAAGTGTGGATTTGCCAGTCCCGCGGATGCCGACAAGTACAATTGATGCGTCTGCTGGGTATGCACGAGGTGCAGACGATATTGGTGACATCAAGGTATGCGTAGATGATAGCCTCTTCTCCTCATTGCGTGGTGATTGGCGGAATTCATTCTTCCCATCCTGTGGACCGTTGCCGGCGAGGTTGGATGATGGTGCGCCCGCATTTTGCGCTGCATGAAATCTGTTCTCGGTCGGCATCCGTTTGCTTTTGCGTCACAGTAAAGTAGACAAGGGGGAGACAGTCCCTGGGAGTCAAAAGTCGATCAATCAACATGCTCAAGAGGTCAAGATTGTGCAATAACGCTACTCAGGTGTCGAGAAGGATCGCGTGTTGCGCATAGGAAGGCGGCTAAGGTATTAACCGCCGCGACCGGGCCCCGCACTCCGCCGGATGTCATCTCCGCGAACTGCTCTCTCAACCCTATTCTGTCAATTCTCACGCTCCAAGACCGTTCCCATTGTCCATCTGCTGCTACGCCTTGACCTCAATTGATGGAGCTGGACCAGCGTTACTCACAACCGTGACGTCACCGGCACCAATGCGGAATGCCCCCAACTCACAGGGCACGGAAATCGCGCGTCCAGTCAGAGCCAGACGAAGAAGAGGGAATACGTGAGAAGAAGAGGGTCCGGGTCTCGCAAGCATGTGATGAGTGCCGCAAAAGAAAGGACCGTTGCGATGGACAAAAACCAACATGCCGTGGGTGCGCCGAAGGGGGCGGGCACTGCACCTACAATCCGTCGAAGAAACGAGGGCTCCCACCAGGCTATGTAAGAGCCCTTGAGCTTGCACTTGGCTTAGTCTTCCAATCCGTTCAAGGAAGCGAGCACTCTGTTTCAGAACTTCTCAAGCGTGAGACCGAGCTACCGCCTCCATCCGGCTCATCCGCAGCTGCACACTAGGACTCAGCCAATGTCGAAGGCTTGATGGATACTTGGCGTAAGATCACAGTGTCAAAAGAAGTGGAGAAGATACTGGTTAACTCGATTGATGACGAAATGTCTGGCCAGAGATTGGACGATAGATTTGCAAGAGCACTTTCTGCAATGACAGCACTGCAAGGTGTCAGCAAAAGTCAATTTGTACCAACACCAATCTCCAACCCAGCTAGTCTGCTGCCGGAAAACACACCGGCCATGTCACCCGAGGCAGCTATACAATCTTCCAGCCCTACTGCAAACCACGCATTTCAGTCAACAACGGACAAGAATACTACATCAGAACTCCCGCCAAGCTGGTATCTAATGCTGGAACTCTACTTTGCCAATACGCACTGCTGGTTTCCGATTGTCCAAAAGCACGAAATTTTACGAGCTGCGTATTGCTTGGCTAACGACGGCACGGCTGATGTTCTCACCCGTGGAGAATGTGCTCTTCTCTGGACTATACTTTCGTACACGGCTGAGCACTGCGCCGCTTTGGACATTTCTCTAAATAACCAGAATAGGTCTGCGCAGGAAGGAAACGCTCAACAACTATATGCAGTGGCAGAAGCATTCATGAACTCCCATAGCTCTCAATTCGATATCAATGATGTGCGCGCACGTCTCATCATGGCCCTTCTCCAAGTGGGTCGGCGCTCCTGGACTAAAGCATGGCTTTATGTCGGCCAAGCTGTATATCGCGCCGTTGACCTCGGCTACACTCTACCGAAGTCGAGCTCGACAAGCACCTATGACGGAGAGAATCGTGTGATTCTCGGCTGTTTTGTACTAGAAACTCTGATAGCCGCTCATCTCGATCGACGGCCATATCTACGGTCGCACGACGTGCGACAGATCAACTTGGAAACGAACAGTATCGAGGAATGGGAGCCTTGGCAACCAAATCGAAATTCTCCCCATACTCCCTTCGATGTTGGACAGAACGCTCCGCACGGACCAGGCCATGTTCTGAGCACCTTCAGAGCTCTTTGCAGATTGATCTGTACACTGAACGATGTTGTATCCTGGTCTGTCAGTTGTCTCACCGAGAGATCCATTAAAAAGATCACTCAGGACCTGTTCCTTTGGAGGGAAAAATTACCAGCACATTGCAGGGCTCAATGCGACGGCCGACTGCCTATCAACGTTGCGGTACCGCCGCAGCTATTCAACCTCAGCCTTGCCTTTTTGAGTACTATGAGCTATGTCAAGACGAGAGCAGTATCCTTACCGGAGTGTGCGTTCAAAGGAATGGACGGATCTTTCCCGATCGGCGAACCTCCAGCATTTGATGTGCCTGGCGCAAGTGATTACGGAACTCATAACATCACCCCTTTGTTTGAAATATATCTGTCATTATATGATAACAGCTTTCCGGACCAAAATACGCCAGGGGATGGCGGCGGTGCGGCCCACGATTACGTTTCTGGTGTTTTGCGGAGTGAGCTGGAAAAAACCTGGCGACAACTTCGACCATTGGGGCAAGACTTGATAGAGGACACCTCGCACACCAGATCATCTTTGGAGTATGCGACTAACGCTGGAGGCAGAGACGCAAATATACCTTTCGAAGCAGACTTGGCACCTCGTTCAGCGCCGATAGTTCATGACGCTCAAAGAAGATCGCAACTGTCGCCGTCAGCGGATAATCCGTCCACAACAGGAGATAGCACGGTACAGGACTGTTTCTATGATGCTCCCGCCAGATCGAGTGACGATGATACCATTTTCAATTCTCTTACAATGCTGGATCCTGTAGACTGGTAAGACGTCATTCTTAACCTTCCCTTCGAGTGTTTACGCTTACATGGTCATTCAGGTCCGCAAATCTATGCCTTGGGCACTCAAGAGCCATTACCAAGATTACGCTTAATCTATCCAACGGCGGCGAAAAATAAATTCTTTAGGACCTCTCTTCTTTCCCACGCTCAAAATCAACTTTTTCCTCAGCCTGCCCGGTCACGGCTAAGCAGGAAGCATCAGCATTGACACGCACATGCTCTCTCAGAGGCCCCAAGGTACTAAGATTTCCGAATGGAATACTAAACTGTAATACACAGGGTAGTCCTGCTTATGCAGCGTTCGTAAACGCAATGGGAACCATGATCGAGTTGTGAGAACATGCAAGACATGCTCGGGCAGGCTCGGATTGTAATGTGTACGCGAGCCCGGCTGGAGATCAATAGTTCGTTGATCAGCGAATCGAGAGCCAGAAAAAAGGTCGGAACCAGGCAGCAAGGTATACGGAGTTAACTGCACGGCTCTTCTATCATGGGGAGGGAGCTTGATCCTCTTTGACGCTCTTTTCTCGAGCTGAGCAGGCAGAAACTTGGGTCGACGAAGAGGCGCATGCGTATTCTGATACTGTATCGAAATGCAAAAAGGCTAACTAGAGAAAGACCCTCGTGTACTGGGCGCTGATCGATCTTGCCGTGACGTCGTGGGTGTTTCATGGGCGAGCACGCCATGGATCGTCGGGCGGGAGCAGGGCGCGGCGGCGGCGGCGGCGGCGGGCGGCTGGCAGGCCTGCAGCTTATCTGGCATTGGGGGCTGCGTCAGCGCGAACGCCACAAGTGGTAACCACGTGGAAGCTTTCGGCTTGGCTTCTCCACCACCACCCCCTTCTCCTCCATACTCCCCCGCGCCTGCCCCCTTCCACAGCTGATCCATCCCTACGACACTATCACCCATACACCATGGTCCGCCGCCCTCAATTGACTGCCTCGCCGCCGCCGCTGACACCCCGCAGGCCGACAAGCTGACGCCCGAGGAGATCGAGGAGTACAAGGCTGCCTTCGCCGTATTCGTACGTCGCCCGCCTGCCTGAGACCAATGCCTGACCTGACAGCCAATGCTCACCCGCCTTTTTCCACTTTGCAGGACAAGAATGGAGACGGTGCGACCACCACCGCCACCACCACTCCCGCCCGTGCCGTTTAGATCCCCAAAACTAACCAGCGCGCCGCGTGCGCACCGACAGGCGACATCACGGCCAAGGAGCTGGGCGAGGTGATGAGGTCGCTGGGCCAGAACCCCACCGAGACGGAGCTGCAGGACATGATCAACGAGCTGGACGTCGACCACACCGGCTCCATCGACTTCAATGGCAAGCTTCTCACCCTCTCCTCCTCCTCCTCCTCCTCCTTCTCACCTTCCGCTCTCCCCATTTCCATCCGCTCCTTCCCCGCCCCCCCCCCCCTCTCTCACATGAGAGAGTCCGTGCTTACGTGTACGGTTTTTGTCTTCTCCCAACAGAATTCCTCGTGATGATGGCCAAGAAGCCCAAGCACATCGACCCGGACCAGGAGATCCGCGAGATCTTCAACGTCTTCGACCGCGACGGCTCCGGCACCATCAACTCGTCCGAGCTGCGCCACGTCATGAAGGCCATCGGCGAGAACCTGACCGACGACGAGATCGACGACCTGATCAGGGAGGCCGACGTCGATGGCAACGGCACCATTGATTGTGAGTATTTTTTTTTTTTTTTTCATTTTTGTGCTTGATGTCGCGTACGTTGTCGCTGACCGTCTCCGCTCGTAATAGACGAAGAATTCTCGCGTTTCTTCAAGAAGGATTGATCGTATTATTTTCGTCTTTTCTGAGCGCGTTTCGAGGCGATTTGAGTTTTTTCATCTCCCCGATTGGGATGTCGGGTTAGCCAGGTCTTGTTCGCCAATTGAATTATCGTACATCTGGACACACCAACACTGAAGCATCCATCGCTTTGAAAAAGCCATATTGTTAACGCAGGTCTCGCCGCGCACATGAATCTCTCTTTCCCAATTGACTTCGCAGACTCCGGAGTCATCAATATGACGTCAGAATGTCCGGGGGTGCGGTTAGCAGCAGCAAAATTGCCTTACAGCAAAGATCCTATTACAATAAAGTGATTGAAATCTTTCTTCTGTGTTTTTTTTTTTAAGAAAAAAAAAACAATTGTGAAGAGAAAAATGCAATAGGTGCGCATACGAAGCAGGAAGCCGAATCTTACGAGTTGCCATCTGATGTCTGCACCGCCGACGGTGTCTATCACCATCCTTCTTCAACAAGAAAAAAAAAAAAAATAGAGAGTGAGAAAGTTTTTCAAAGAATGAAAGCAGAAATGCAACATCCTCGCCTACGCGTAGGTGGCGGGGCTCTTACGGGCTATCAAAGGGTCAAAATTGAGCGAAAAAGCGCCGGAACGCCCGGCCTACCTTGAACCTCCCACACAGCGCAGCAGGGATTCCTCCACTGTCCCGATATTTCCTGCCGCGACAGTGCTACTGCCTGTCAAGAGGGAGTGGTGGATAATAGGCAAGAACAGTAGGATGCGCTCCGTCGTTATCAGCAGCACACAACGGGATAGCCGGATCCGGTGCCCGAATCATCCTTCTACTTATTGCATCTGTTTATGTTTTTCTCCCCCTTTCTGTCTGTTCAACAGGGAAATACCTACTCTCCTTCTTATTTTTCTACTCCCGAGACTGGCACGGTGTCCGTTGCTTCGACGAGGTAACGAAACGGCAACAGCTCTCTCGGTGGCGCGGCGAGCTCGCGCTTAGAGCCCTTACTACTAGACGACGTACGTGAGTATTTTAGTATTCCTTCCGTCCCTATTTGTTTTGAAGGAGATGGAGTAGGTTTGCCGGTCGCGGTAGCGAGAAGAGGAAGGGAGGAGGGGAGTATCTGCTCCGTCGCTTACGCTAGGCCTATCGGCGGTTTTCTTTAATTCACTTTTTTTTTTTTTTTCGCCATCGCGAAGTCGTGGTGGGGTATCCAACACTCCGCGAACGGGACGAGCGACCGCGATCGAACTGTCTTTTGGGAGGGCGGAGGACACAGCTTTTTGTGATGTGCTCGGCAAAATATTGATAGGATTATGAAGGAGCCAGCGCGTGCCGGGCATATGGAGGCTGAGAGTGGTTGGAAGCGGTTTGCATCCGACGTGGAGAAGGCCACCAGCATCGTACTGCAACCTAGGGGGGAGAGCATATGCCGATGACTGGAGCAAAGAGGTTTGTGCTATTTGGCGCAAGAAAAGGTGGGCCCGGCAGTAGGATGGCGATGGATGTGCTGAGTCTACAGGAAGTAAGTGGGTTTGCGGTAGTTGGAGCGAAAAGGGGCGAGGGCCACCGCTATTGCTGGGGAAGGTGAGGTGCATCGCAAATGCCGACGTTGAATAACCGCTGATTACGGTCTCTTTGATCATCAACATTTGGCAGGTCGCTTGGAGTCCGTCGACTTCTGTAATGAGCCAGTGTTCAGGGAAATGGACAAAATATAGTGTAGGGTAAGCATTCGACGTGGTTAGTGAATACCAACAGCGACAACTGTGGAACCAGCAGTGCGCTTCTGCGTACTCCAACACGTACTCGTTTGTCTTTCTTCCTTCGCACCTCTCAGTTCCGGTCCAGCAAACTCTAGCATCAAGCGATTCTCTGCTCCCAGTGACGGCAAGACAACATCGCGGATGTTATCAACTGGGGTGGATGAGTACGTCGGCGAACAAAGTTCGTTGCTGCCTGGAAGAGAATGTCAGTGGCCGTACACGCCGACACGGGGCAGGAACCATCGTCATACCCTGCCGGTCACACGCAAGCAAGCGACGCGTCAACCAATGCAATGGCCAGCTGGGTTTCTGGCCAAATGCTCTCTGATCAACCAGAAATCGGAGCGCGGTCCATTGACGAACCAATTGGAGCCCACGAGACAGGCTCTACGAAAGCTATAATTACACTAATAGGCCCACTTCACTTATAGGTCTCAGACGGAGCCGGATTGTCGAGTCGTATCGAGACGACGATCGTACTAGCACAGGCGAGCGGTGAAGATGCGCAGGAGGCGCAGCACGCAGAAGACGGTGTCCGCGGACGGATGAGGAGCTAAACCGCATGCGGCAATGCTTTTGCGTGAGCTCAGTTCTCGTATTTGCCGTTGATCTTCGCAACCCGAGGGGCTCCAGACGGGCGGTAGTGACGTGTTGCAGGCCGGTGGCTTTTTCTGGCTTGGACTTCTCTTTAATTGGAAGAGGTCGGTTTTGTGCTGATAATCGACACGTCGGCCGGCCCGGAAGGGTGGCACAGTTGTTACATCTGCGAATGCATGAGGGTGATACTAGTGGTGGCGAAAGGAAGGATTAGACGACCGGACCGCTACGATGCAGCACAGCGTAGGCACATGAGGACGGAAACATTCCGGAGATCAACATTGATCATGTGTCTGGTATCTTCAAAGGAAAAAAAAAAAAAAAAGGAAAGCACTAGAGAACGATCGTCGAGAGGATAATAAGGATGCAATCAGCCGTTTTAGGCTTGCACAAGGCAATTCGCACTTCAGCGAGTGTAGCACCCAGTTTAGAAATGGCCGTGTCCTATGAGTCGTTCAGTATTTGGAAAGGGGTGTGAAGTTGATGTGGCACAGCGAAGGGGCAAGTGTGTGCCTCAGATGGTCGGGGGCTGTTTGACAGATGTCTCTTCGCATCAAAACCAACACAGCAAGTGCAGGGGTTTGCCAGTCGGGCCGGCCAGCCATGTAGGGCAGACGGGAGGACGGTGTTGGATTGGGGGCACAGCCATGGCTTTAGGTTTCTGCTAGTCAGCAAGGCGCTACGTCAGAGCGTTGGCCTGATCCAAGTCCACATGGGCAGATGGCCGAAATACTCGGCGGCCACGGTGTCTTGGTGTTGCATGGATGTTGCCGGTGCCTGGATGGATGGACGAAGGGACGGGCCCTGGGGTGATGCGACGGCGAGGCCGACGGCGCGTGGGAGCACGGCTAGCGCAGGCCTGCGTGTCATCGTCGCCCCGTTAGATGGGTGACTGCGGAATGTTCCACCGGGCTTGGCCCTCCCAACTGCCGCAACAAGAGTACCGGTGGCCTGTAACCTTAAGACTTAGCTTAGATTGCCCTACGATCTCGTGTTCGGCGGGGCTGAGCGAAAGGGGGAAAGGGCCCAGGTGCTCATCGGCAGCCAAGATGAGGCGGCGGCAGCAGCTACCCGAAACGAGCTGTTTGTGCGCGACGGCCAGGCTGAACGGAGGGGCCACGGCTGACTGGGCGGGCCGGTGGGCAGGTAACTGACACGGTGTCAGAAGAGTTTGAGCCAAGCAGCGGTGGCAGGATGACGCGAGGGCGAGGCGGGGGGATGGGGGTCGGCTGCACAGCCTGCGGCCAACCGCAGACCAACACCAGCCCGCAGCAAGCTGGTTAAAACATTTGGCTCGTATACAAGCTTTGCTAAGCTTTTTAGCCCCGGAGATCCGCGCCATTTCTGGCCTCCTCTCCCCTCCCACCACCCGTGAGTGGCCATCTTTCGCATTCGCTCGTTGCTAAGCTTTTGGATGTCGGGGCTTTGCACCCCGTTCGTGAGCCAGCAAGCTGTGCCCCGGCAAGCTTAACTGCCTCCTTCGCGTAAATGGTGCCGGTTCTGGACCCTCATCGCGGCCGGCAATGCTTAGCCTACCCCCGCCCGGCGCTATTGACGCGAGACCCGGCCTCTCACCTATTACGCGGCGCCGTTTGTGCGTGACTCGCTCCCACCCGGCCCTGGCCAGGCACTGGCCACCCTCGTGCGTGCAGAAGCCCGCCAATCGAGGCGTTCGCGACACCCTATCCATCGTGGCCCATTACTCGTCAGCCATCCGGCTCTCCACGGCTCCTGCCCTGGATTATCTACTCGCCCTCTGCCTCCACCGTCATCAAGACCATCATCACCCTGTTAACCTCCGTCGAGCCCAATCCTTCACTCCATCCAGAACCTGTCGTCCGCCATTCGTTATGCACATCACCGCGGTCCTGCTGCTCTGTTTGCTGGCCTGGGCAAGACCCAGCTACCAGTACCCACCCTCACTTCAAAGGACGACTGGATGCAGATGCTCGACACCCACTGCGAACGAAACTCACGCCTTCTGGCTGCAACCGCCGCAGTTCGAGAACCCAGGCGACACCTGTCAACGGCTGGCACTTCAACTGGGCCACTGGCTCGACTGGATCGACGGTCACACAGACCTCAAGGCCGCATGGCAGCTGTACGACGACATCCTCCAGAACCGGCGGGCAAACGCAGCAGCACCGCTCAAGCATGCGTCCCAATCCGCAGCACAGGACAGCGCTGGTGAGACCCCAGGTGAGGGGCAGGCTCGTGTCTCATGTCAAATCGAGGACATGACCGAATCGCGAGACGGCGGCCTGATGCTGTCGGACATGCTCGTGGTCAGGGTGTTTCTGGGGGTGCTCATCCTGATCGTGCTGTTCGAATCGTTCACGACAATATGGTGGTGAGTGCGTGCGGGTCCGTTTCGATGGTGCAATCGATGCTGATCTGCGCCGCAGGAGTCTAGGCAGGGGCTTTAGCAAAATCTTCAGGGTGCGTCGCCGAGGCGCCATCCGCCTGTGACAACAACGGGTTGATTCAACCTCCTGCGCGGGGCTGCAATTATGAGTGAATGGATTTGTCAAGCAACAACGTAGCTATCAAGAGCGTGTCTGTTTTCCAATTTTAGTTTTGCGCGAGTTTTAGAGTTTCAGCGTGGGGAATGTCCCGATTGGGAGACTTTTGGGGGCTCAGCTGGCCAACGGTGGCTCAGCCGACTTGGCAAGATGGGCCACAGATCCTGCCAGGACGGCCGAGCTGCTGCCTTGCTATGACTGCCGCGCCTTGTTCCTCGCACGGTGCACCCTCCTGCGGAGCCCCTGTGTCCCCGCCCGTCTTGGCTGCCAACAATATATACCAACCCACGCGACCTCCGCCCCGATCAAGCAGCCGGTCGCGTGTGCCACCTCCACCCCCCCCCCAAAGGACGAGCAGCCATGGAACCTGGCGCCGTCTGGCCGCTCAGTGTGCTGCTGAGAACCAAGGACCAGTTTGCTCTTTTCTTCGTTTCCTCGTTTGCTGCCAAGCTTCTCCACTTATACAGCCACCGCGGCTCACTTCCCGTTCTCTTGATCATTCTTTACACCCCAACTTTCCTTCTGCCCGATGCCCTTCTTCTTCTCCTCGGCAGGCTTGTCGTCTACCGACAGAACAGAAGCCGGATATGGAAAATCTTCGGTGGCCTTCTTGCGTAAGCGGCCTGATCGGCAGTTTCACCGCAGCCGCTGCTATGTTGCAGCCCATCGCTGACCTCACCGCTCTCCAGACTCCTCACGGCGGCGACATCAGCCTCGCAAATCTCCTTTTATATCGAAACCGGCGGCGAGGTGCAATGGATGGCGGCGGGCAACGTCGCCATGGACCCTGGCGGTCTGCGCATGATCCTGTCCGAGCTCCCCAAGTTTTCCGTATTCATTCTCGCATTCTCCGCGGTGGCCTGGCTCATGGCCGGCCGCTTCTACGCCTTCGTGGGTGGCGTGCTGCACAAGATTGGGCTCTCCTTCCGGCAGATGCATCGATACTGGAGAGGGAAGTCTCAGCTCAGTGGATACGAAGGACTGGGGGGCACGTGCGACGAGGGTGTGGAGCCGGGGTGAGTTTTAATTGCTTTATGCTTGATTTCGCGGCCAATCAGCTCACCGCGGATCCAGTAAATCTGACGGGCGCACGGCAGTTCCTTCGCTGCGAAAGGCGGCTGCAATTTCCGTCGGCGTTATTGCCGCAGCCGTGACCGTCGCCGTGCTGCAGATCGTCCGCCCACGGACCCCGCCTTATGCACACATGTCCGGCTCCCTGCCAATCACTCTCTTCGAGGGCCTCTTTTTCAACCCCATCAACGGGGACTTTTGCCTGCCCTATCCCCACCACGAGGTCGAATTTCCGTTCGAGCAGTATGCTAAGGTCGCCGGCCACGCCCCGCCGCCGGACTGGAAGCCGGCCACGGCAGAATGCCGCCGACGCCACCATCACGGACTGCCCCATGGGCCACCGCCCCCTGGCATGCCACCACCGCCTGGACCGCCACCACCGCACCATGGCCGCCCGCCGCCGCCGCCTCCCCCTACCCCTCCGGAGTATTTCGATGAGGATGACCTTTACCCGCGTGCTGCTCCGTCGGAGGATTGGACCTTCGATGGTCCCCCGCCTCCACCTCCGCCTCCGCCTCCGCATCCCGAGCACAAACGCCATGGACATTATGACCCTTCCTGCGATCCGTTGAAGCTTTCGAACCTTGATGAAGATTTATTAGCACCCCTAAAGGAATCTCTAACTAAAGAAAAACCATCTATTAAAAATGTTCTACTCATTACGTTGGAGAGTACCCGAAAGGACATGTTTCCATTCAAGAAAGATAGCGGCGTCTACAATACTGTTCTCTCTTCCTACGATGATCCCGCAGCCGCAGTAGAGCTAGACAAGAAGCTACGGAACCTTACGACCACGTCCGCGTTTCTTACCGGCGAGGATACGGATTTCGAAGATGATGTCTCGTCTAATAAGACGACAGGAGGAGCCCTGGGGTCATGGGTTTCAAAATTCAAGAATGGTACGGGTGGGATCAATGTGCAAGGCGCCATCACCGGCAGCGCTTTCACGCTGAAGAGCTTATTGACGAGTTTGTGCGGCGTCGAGGCGCTACCAGTAGATTTCACGGAAGAAGTGAAAGGGCGGATATACCAACCGTGCCTGCCTCACATCGTGGACCTCTTCAACAAAGCCGAAGCCGAGGACGCCGCCTCCTCCGACTTCGTGGAGACGCTCGACGGGAAGGACGACTCCGACTTCCTCTCCTGGCCGTGGGACTCGGCCATGGTACAATCCGTCACAGACCAATTCGACTCTCAGTACCTCCTGGACGCGCAGATCGGCTTCCGCACGCAGATCCTGGAGTCGACGCTCTCCAACCCGGCCTCGCCGCACTACCCGCCCAAGCAGCCCAAGTCCAACTACTTCGGCTTCCCGGAAACCGAGGCCCTGCCCTACATGCGCGACCTCTTCGCGTCCGCCAAGCGCGACAAGCGGCGCCTCTTCGTCTCGCACCTGACCAGCACGCCGCACCACCCGTTCGCGCCGCCGGCGGCGTGGGACGGCAAGCGGGCCTACATGGCGAAGAAGCGCTACGCGCCGGGCGACGAGTTCGACCGGTACCTCAACACGATCAAGTACCAGGACGGCTACCTCGACGCCGTCTTCGGCATGCTCGACGAGGTGGGCGCGCTGGACGAGACGCTCGTCGTGCTGGTCGGCGACCACGGCCTGGCCTTCGCCGCGCCCGACGGCTCCAAGTCGACGTTCGAGAACGGGCACGCCAGCAACTTCGCCGTCCCGCTGGTGTTCGCGCACCCGCGCCTGCCGCGCGTGCAGGTGCGCGCGCAGACGACCCCGACCAGCATCCTGCCGACCGTGCTCGACCTGCTGGCGCAGACGCGGTCGCTGAGCGGCGCCGGGCACGAGGTCGTGAGGCGGCTGCTGCCGCGGTACCAGGGGCAGTCGGCCGTGCGGGAGCGGCGGTGGAGCGTGCCGTCCGCGACGACCTCGACCACATCGCCCTATAACTCCGGCGACGAGCACGACGACGACGGCGACAGCGGCAAACACCACCCCCACCCGCCGTCGGCCCCCTCCCCCCTCCCCCCCGCAACCTCCTTCCCCACGACCAACGCCACCGGCGCCATCCCTTTCCCCTTCCACTTCTCCATCATCAACCCCGGCGGCTCCGTCCTCGCCGTCGCCCAGGCCGACTCGCCCTACCGGCTGATCCTGCCCCTCTGCTCCACGCACGGCCTGCGCTTCACGTCGACGCGCGCCGACCCGGGCGAGCGCGCCCCGCTCGTCGCCTGGACCACGGACGCCCTGCTGAAAGACGTGCGGAACGCGCACGGCCCGGACGCCGCCGAGTGGGCCGACCTGGCCGTCCGGCTGGGGGAGTGGTGGTTCTGGGAGCAGCGGGCGAGGTGGGGGTATCACTATGCCGCGAGGAGTACGGATCGCGGGGCGGCGGAGGGCGGGGGCGGGAGGATACGGAAGGAGCATTGGTGGGAGACGTAGTTTGAGAGGGGGGAGGTTGTGTGAGATTGATGAGGTAGGGCTGATGGAGGGGTCCGGTAGGCATAGATGGAGGTCTCTTTTAGGGGGGAGGATAAGGTCTTGAGGGTCTTTTTGAGCAGCATTTGCATGGCGTTGGGAAAGATTGGGAGGATGCGGTCGTGTGGCTCCTTCCCCGTTGGTTATACACCTCGTGTAGGGATATTGCTCCCCATCTTTTTATAGAATTCAAACGTTGATCTCGCATTTCATGAGTTCGCTATACCACAACTTTGATGCTCTAGAAATCTGTGTTCTTCATCCATTAAATTCAAGGGTTGGTATCTCAGCTCTTTCACTTTTTATCTATATCCCATAGCTCTACTTGCCACAACCCCAGCACAATAAAGGTGAGTGTCTAGGCATGGTGATGAGCCTTGTGACAAGCTCAAATGCCCTGTCTATGAGAAACATTGAAGCTTTCTACTTGCGTCGAATTACCTTCAGGGACTGATGACACATTTTGTACTCCTCTTAGTACCCTCCCATTATCTACCCGACGATACTATGCACGCTCTCGACATCGACCTAGGAACAGATTCCCTAAGAAGTTAGAATAGTGATAGAGAGTTAATGATGTGTTAAGGCCCCAGTGTTAGGTTGAGAAATTATTTCTCTACATAGCCTTTTCCATACGCTATTTCGTATAGAGCGAAGGTCCCCCTGGTCACAGGCATAAGTAATTCCACAGCTTATGAGCCAACCAATTGCTCGGGTGACCTCCATTTGTAAGCTTTAAGGTTACTTGGTCCCACCATCCACTATTGTCGACAATTCTTCTCCACAGGACAGTAAGATCCTCCCAACCCAGCCTTTCCTTCTCTCAGCGTTTATCCATCGGCATTTATTCAATATCCAGGCCGTCGTACATATGTGACCACCATGGCGGCTCGTGGGCATTTTTTCTAGAATTGAGACAAGCAATCGGTCACAGTTGGGAAAGGCTTTCGGTCGTGGCACAGTGTCGTCTTCCTGATTCGTTCCCTATTTCCTTTTGCAAACGCTTGCGTTCCGTTCTTAAAAGCCAAGAGACAAGCTCTATGCCCTTTATGGACTGCTGAGAGCTCAGAGCGAATATCTGATTTTTTTTTTTCTTCAAGATGGATTGTTATGGCAGGTACCCCTAGGTACGCTTAGCGCGGCGCTAGCGCCGCTGGGTAGTTTAGCTCCTCCGCTCTCTCAGAGACGGAACAGACACGACGAATACAAGGACTTACGAGGTTTTGTTCCAACATGGATCATAGCGTCCCTATGCAGGATATCTACAAGGAAACCGCTCAATGATACATTAACCACAATCCACTGACATCCCACCTGTTCTTTGTGGTCGATAACGCAGCTGAGTATCGGTTTATCATCCGAATGAAGTCATGCAAATAGTCTATCATCGTACAGAACTGTGTCAAAATCTGCTATTAAAAGTTGGGAGCAACTCCTTCTGGACAGAAATACCAAATTTTGAGGCCGAACCTTTACCAACGCCTTTTTACAGACATTGCTTAACTACTGGAAATCAGTTGTTGACTCCAACCCTCTGTCTGGAGATGACTACTGGGGACTTTCAAACGTCCTTGATTGCCAACAGTTCATCCTAACGACATACTCTTCAGCCCAAGTTAGGGATATACCGATGGATCTCAAGGAACGTGCGCCGCAAGGCACATTGAGCCGCAATAAACTTTATCATTTTCTGACCAGGTGTTTCTGGGACCGGAACATTTGCCTTGAGCCTTCTGATTAATGCAATCAAACATCTAATGTAGGCAGAGGAAGGTCATCTGCTTAGGAGGTGAAAGAGTTGCTTGCGTCCTGAAGGAGGAATGTGTTCATCATTCATTTATAGAAACATACTACATTCACAAGGAAACAGGTTGAAAGAACATCTCCCTTCATTCTACAGTAAGATAAGAAGATGTTTCGATGTAGATGGGTAGAGCTGGATAGCATGATTGTCATGTGTTATCTCGGCTGAAGGCTTTCGATTTGACTCCTGCAAAACGTCAAGGTCTCGCTCTTGAAAGGCTTCCTCATCCGCTTTTAATCATCATTGACAATCATGTTCGAGTGCCCCGTCCTTAGCAATCCCCATTTTCTCCTTCTTAGGCATGCGAGAAAGGTCATCAAAAAAAAAAAAAAAGTATTGAACGTCACTACCATGCTCTTCCTTCATAACTCTACCGCAACCCTTCGAAACAGCAACTCTCTCGTCAGATCTGAGAAGTACTATGCCAAATTCAGTAAACAGTGCCTTTTACACAATTCTCGCTAAAGCAAACCTACAGAATTCCCGACCTCCCAGCTCCGCCACCTCCCCAGCACACCCCTTGGCCCCGCCCACTCACTCACCCCCTCCACTTCCCCTTCACTTACCTCCGGAATCTGCACATCCCAATCTAACAAGATTCTTGCTAAGATCATCTTGATCTCATTCACTGCGAAAAATCATCCTGGGCACACATGCTTGCCCCACCTGAAATTCGTACCATCCTCACTCACAGTGGCGAACAGGTGGAGGGATGAGTTGGCGCCGGGAGCAGTGCGAAGGTGGTAGAAACGAAGCGGGTCAAATTTGTGGGGATCAGCAGAGACCGCCGGGTTGAGGGAGGTTGTGATAGTTGGGAATTCAAGGACAGTCGAGGCGGGAAGAACGAGGCCGGTGGAGAGGGTCAAGGGTCGGAGAAGCTTGCGCTGGAAGTTTGCTAGGTACGTGAGTGGTGCGAACGTCGTGCCTTTTCCTGGGATTCCGAAGTGGGAAGGAAACCTGGTTAGACCCACAAAGTTGGAGAGGATACAGGTGGGATGTCTCCTTCATGAACGAGTCCAGCTTCATCATTCGTGGCAACGCCTCGAAAGTCACCATGCCGACAGAGCGTTTGTAACATTCCAATACTTTCGACTTCAATAGAATATTATCTGAAAGTGCAGTAAATGACATGCGAAGTGTCGTGCCCCCCTCTTTACCTCCTCTATTGCACAGCCATTCACCGTAATGTATCATCGGAGACTTTTCGCAATTCTTCTAAAAATCTTGCTGGCACTACGAGAGTCTTGGATTCTTTAGATTTGGTTAGTAGTATGTTTTAAAAGCGTACCCTATTTTACTCACTTCTCGAAGTTGTGATCTGATATATTTCGTCATGAAACTGTACCATATCAGTTGAATTGAGGACGCAATAACAGAAATGAAGTCACCTTGTCACTCCATTCCAGGTGAAGCGCATTGGCATTTTTCTTGTAAACTTCCCTCCTTTCCTTCTCACTCCCTCATTCTAATCCGAGATTGGGAATATGCTCCAATGGATCTTGTCGAAACAACAACAGAGACAGAACTGCAGCGACTAAAGCTAATATTAATAAACATCTACTAGGGAATATAAAGCCTTAAGAGCCAAAATTTTTACGGCTTGGCCGTATACCGTAGGAAATATTGATAGTAGCATTTATTATAGAGGTGGCGGCGGGTACATGGTAAAGCACTACGTAGCCAAAATCACTCGCGTTAGATACTCTAGGGGCGTAAGTTTTATAGAGATCGGTGTGCCCATTTAGAAGGTGCGAATTTCACTGCCTAATATAGGAAATTCAGAGGTGTCTCGCTGCTAAACCTACGGCAGTTAATACCGTAGCGGTATAAGTTACGAACCCCGTATATAGGGGCCGCATTAAACCGTTATAGTGATTATTTCCTAAAAACTAGACTAATTAGTATAAGGAAGAGGAATATCTAACTCGACTAAATTATTAGATTTTAGTAAACGAGTAACTATTAAATATATACTTAATAAGCGTAACTATTTTATAATACTTAGTATAAGAACTCTAAATATAGAACTTTCTACTACTTATATATAAGAAGCTATTAGCTCTTATATAAAGTCCTAGCGTAGCCTATATAAATTATATAACCTCGCTTACTACTTATCTATATATAAGTTCTACTTAATAAGCCCTTAGAATTCTTTAAAAATTCGTCTATTATATAATAGAGACCCTTTTATATTATTCTTAAACTCTCTATTTATATTTAGTTCTTATCTTTAAATTCTTCTATTTAAATAGCCGGTTTAAAATAGTTAATATACGCTTCTTTTTATATTTAAAAAGTAGTATACTTCTTATAAATACTCTATATATAACGGGTAAAAACCTTATAAATAGTATCTTCTCTAGTACTCTTACTTCTAGAGTAGATCTAATAACTAAAAATAATATAAAGAGAACTAATAAAAAATCTCTAAGTTATAAAAAATATATTAAGTAATTATAAGCTAAATTAAATAGGCTTCTTAATATAAATCTAGGCGTTATTATAGAAGAGATTTAATATTTAAACTAAATAATTAACGCTCTATAGAACTATAATATACTTATATACTATAAGCTATTTAAATCTAATATATAGGCGACTATAATAATAGAGTCTCTACTATTAGACTTTAAAGTTATCTAGTAGATTTAAATTTATTAAAGAATTTACCTTAAAAATAAAAAAAGAAAAGTAATAATAGAATAAAAGTTATATAATATAGAATTTTAGTAGGCCTTATTACCTCTAATTAGATTTAAGTCTATATTAAAACTTTAAGTTAACTATAAAAAGTAAAATACTATCTAATAAGTATATCTATATACTATAAAAAGACTATAATAATTTAAATTACTACTATTAGATTTACGCCTTTAAATTAATAGTATTAAATTAATAGACTTAAATTAAATTAATCTAAATAGATTATATAGTTATTATATAATATAGACGCTTAAGTCTATTTTCTAGTTTCTAACTTCTAATAATATAAGTAGATAATATTTCTACTATATTCTTATTTTATAGCGCTTATCTTTATTAGCTTTCTACTTCTTACTTATATAGTTCTTTATTTCTTATAAGCTTTTTATAAACCGTACTTTCTTTTTAATTACTATATTTATAGGCGTTTTTCTTATATAAATAATAGTTATTATCTACTAGTATTTTTATATATACTATTATAGAATATATACTAAAATTAACTACTAAAAATTACGCTAAGACTAGTATTATTTAAGAGCCCTTAATTTCCTTAGCTAGAATCTTAAATTCTAGTTTTATAGCTATCCGCGCTATTACGTAAAGGCGTAATAAAGAGGTAAAATTAAAGTATAATAACGGGCCTCTACTACTTAGACTTCGGAGTTATCTAGTAGATTTAGATTTATTAAAGGGTTTATCTTAAAGACGAGGAAAAGAAAGTAATAATAGAATAAGAAGTTATATAATATAGAAGTTTAGTAGGCTTTATTACCTCTAATTAGACTATAAGTTTAGATTAAAATTTTAAGTTAACTATAAAGGTTAAAGTACTATCTAATAAGTATATCTATATACTATAGAAAAGCTATAGTAAACTAAATTAATATTATTAGATTAATATTATTAGATTAATAGTATTAAATTAAAGAGTCTAGATTAGATTAATTTAAGTAGATCGTATAGTTATTATATAATATAGACGCTTAAGCTTATTTCTAGTTTTTAACTTTTAATAGTACTAGTAGATAATACTACTACTATATTTTTATTCTATAGTATTATCTTTATTACCTTCTAACCTCTTATCTATATAGTTTTTTTATCCTCTATAAGTTCTCTATTAGACTATATCTTTATTCTAGTTACTATATTCTTAGGCGTTCTTTCTATATAAGCGGTAGTTTTAGGTTTCTACGGCTTATTTTCCTATATAGATTCGCAGCCCTTATAGCTATAAAGCCTATATATTCTAGAGTTTATAATATAAAGATTCTAAGTCTATATAAACTTTATATTCTACTATACTAACTACTACCGGCTTAAACCTAATAAAAATTTATATAAAAAAGCGAACTACCTCTATATAGATACTAGTAAAGTTATATTAAAATCTAACTAGATTTTATTATAGAATTACTAAATTCTTATAAAGATAGCCTTTTTTTTCTAACTTTAGTAAAGAGTTTTTAGCGTAGAAACTATTCTATATAGATAAACTCTATACCAAAGTATCTTTAAACCCCCTCTAAACCTCTAATAAGCTTATTAAAATCTAATAGTATTTTATTTACTTTTTAGAAGTAAGTAATTAAGTAAAATTTCTATATACGCCTAGATTTCTTTTATTTACGGCTTAGTTTAGACTAAACTAAAGCCGGCGATTTTATTTAAGTCTATTCTCTAGTCTATTTTTTATTTTCTATATGTTTTTCTTTAAGAAAGAGTATAAAAAATAACTAGAATCCTCTAGAAACCTCTCTAAAAGACTAAATAGATTCTATTTTCTTTATAACTTCTCTTTCTATAATCTTAACTTCTTTTTAGGCTTACGTTCTTTCTATTAGAGAGGATATTAAAATAGAAAACGAAACTAAAAACCTATTAAAAGTAGAAATACTTCTAGAAAATCTACGGCCTACGCTAAGAATTATCCCTATACTTTAAGTCTAAAAAAGATAGAACGAAAGCCCTATAGCTTTTACTTTTCTCTCTATCTCTATCTTTAAATTCTAATCCGTCTAAAGTACTTTTTTTAAAAGAATACGCTTTAAATTAAAAGAAATAGAGCTTAAAACCTCTACTTAATATTTTAATACTACTCTTAACTACCTTTTTAAGATAGCGAATATCGAAATAGATTTAATAAAGACGAGGAATATTTATAATCTACTTATAATATTTTATAACTATATTAAAAAGTCTAAAGTTAACTATTCTAAGTCGATTTTAACTATATAAGTTTAAGCTCTTAAAAATATTTCTTAAACGCTTTTAAATAAAATAAGAAATCTAGAAGCTATATTAGCTATAAAGTCTACTTCTACGCTTTTAGTAAGCTCTTCTCCTTTTTAACTAATATTATACGTCTTTATTACTATAAAGCTAGGCTTTAACGGTAGTCTAAACGACGGTTATATAATTATTATAGAAAAAAAGAAAGCGGTATAGTTACGTCTATCTAGCGGGTAGCTAGAGCTATAATATTCTATATATATATTCTAGATTTAATATAATTTAACCTAGTAGCTAGGCTTACGCCTTAGAGTCGTAGTTTAAGAAGCCGAAAGCTTAGATACGGCGAGTAAAATAAGTTTCTAGAATCTTAAGCCGCTATTAGAAGACTCGCGAGAAGTCTTTTTAGTAGTAGCCTATAGTCTAGGTAATTTTCTATTTTACTCTCTAGCGCCTTTTCTAGTTAAAATTCCGCTAGAAGCTTAATCGTTCTTCGTTAAATTCTATTCTTAGAGACGCTCGAAGAACGCTAGAAGAGCGCTTAAGAGACGTTAGACCGCCGTATAGCTATAGATAGACTCTATATATATAGAGTCTATAGCTACGTAGCGGCCTCGCTATAAGCCTATATAAGAAGAGAGTCGCGTACGCCGACTTCGCTTTAATATTATATATATTTACCGCTGGTAACGTATTAGAGCTATCTTAAAGAATTCTTAAGAGCGTTATTTAGTAGAAGTATATTTTTCTTCTTTACTTTCTTTATTACTACTCTTCTAACTTCTATAGCTTTTTCTAAATTAATTTTAATCTTCTCTATTCTTATTTATCTTTCTTTAACCTCTTCTTCTTTAATCTTCTCTACTCTTATAATATCTTATAGTCGCTTCTTTAACCGCTCTTTCTTCCGCGCTAATAGCTTTAGAAATACGCTATTTAGTCGCTAGATTAGCGTCTTAAATATTAATTCTACTAAAGTAATAGCTTAGATAAATATTAATATTTCTCTAGCCTAGCTTATTATAGTAAAGTTAGAATTAGTAAGCTAGTTAATTTATAGCGTTCTTTTTAGATACTTAATATCTCTTTACTTAGTTATATTAAGTTAACGCCGATCTCTTCTAGCTAGCGTCTCGCTAGTAGTTTATTTTAGGCTTCGAAGCTTATAACGTCTAAGCTAAGTAAGTTACCGCTAAAATAGTAGTTCTTCTTTAGCGATCTCTTTTTATCTTCTTTAATAAGGGCTCGCTTCGGCTTTAATATCTTTCCTTCGGCGTCTATATCTAACTCTTCTACTTCTATACTAGAATATTAGTTAACCCGCCTTAAATTTATAGTCCCTTCTACTTCTATTAATATTTTAGACGATAAAAAGAACGAGTATCGTAGCGATAAGAGAAGTAAAAATAAGAAGAAGAAGAAGAAGAAGATATACGCGTTTTAGCGTAAGCTAGCTAAAGATAAGACGGCTATAAGTACTAAGAATCTAGTAAGTATAAAGTATTTTAAGAATACTTTAGATATTAATAGCCTATTATTATCTTCTTTAGGCTTGTAGTTCTTTAGTAGCGGTACTCTATTTCCTACTAAAGTAGAGATAGAGATTAAAAATCTCTACTAGGTCGTTCTACTAACTAGCTCGATATTAGAGTCTAGCTAGACTTACGTTAATCGTCTTAGCGATAAGTCTATCTTATAGTAGATTCTTAATCTCGCTAACTCGCTAAATTTCGCCTTCTAGTTTAATCTATACGCGCCCGCCTATATATATTATCTACGATAGTAGAATAATATTAAAAGAGCTAGCGAGGCTATTAGTAAATAGATAAAACGCCTATTTACTATATATAATCGTAGAGTACTTTTAAAGTACTCCTACTATATTTACTATAGTAAGGATTATAACGAGATATATAATATTTACTATTAAGTCGTTTAGGTTTATTAGCTAACTTAAGAATTCTCTTTTTTTTTCTAGATTCTTTTCTAGTTCTATTAGGCGTTAAATATATTCTTTTTTATTCGCGATTACGCCTTTCTTAGCGTCTAGCTAGCGAGCGATAATATTTTCTACGCTAGTTAAGACGTTAGTAGCGTATTAGCGTATATTTAGAAGATCTATAGCGCCTATACGTTCTAATCTCGTATAATAGCTAATAAAATCTAAAGCGAAGACGGCGTAGCGGTATACTTCTATAACTAGATTATAAGCTAGTAGTTTAATCTCGCCTAGTATTAGATAAAATATTTTTAATACGCTTATAAATAGCTTATATTAATCTATAATATTTTATAGAGGGTTATAACTTAGTTAGTTAGCGTATCGTTAATAATCTAACGGTTAATTACGACTTTAAAGAGAAGTATTTAGATTAACTAGTGTTTTTCTTATCGCTTAGAACGTTCTAAATATTACGCTAGATATAGTATAGAAATATAGTATAGAAGTATTTTTTTTTATTTATTATTATAGATTAGAGTTATCTTACTTCTTAACTATATTTTTATAGTGGGTTATAGTATTTATTTATTTATTTATTCGTTTAACGTCCTTATGCAAGCTAAGCTTATAAAAGACGGCTAGTCTACTAACGTATCTAGTCCGGTATTTCGACCGGGGTTTTTATTCGGGTTTTTTTTAGGAAGGAGTCTAGAAATAGTAGGGGCTAAGCCGGTGCTTTTTAGGAAGAAATAGGAAAGTAAGTAGGGAGATAAGAAGAGGTAGAAGATAAAAGAAAAATAAGAGAGAATAACTTCTTTTTTAAGGAGAGACTAAAGTTAGTTTTTCGAAAGTACGTATTTAGACTTCCGTCGAAGTAAGTTCTAATAGCTACTTTCGGGTAGCTATTTTAGTTGTCGATAAAAAGCTTAGAAGAGCCTTCCGTCCTTCTTCGGTATTAAAAACGAGGTCTAGGGAGGGGTTTTTCGTTTTTAGACTAGTATATATATCTTCTCTTTCGAGTCGATACTTTCTATAGTCTAGAATTAGGTGCTAAGGGGTTTATTTAGCCGTATTATTATATAGGTAATAATTAGAGTAGTTTAATCCGAAGCAGTTTAGATAGGACTTAAAGTAACCGTATCCTATTTTAAGCTAGTAAAACGCGGAGCTAGTTTCTCTCTCCGTAGAAAGGTCTATTAGCTTTCGTTTTATTTTCCAGTTAAACCGCCTTAGATAAGACTCTTTAGAGGCTATTTCCGCTTACTTATTCGCTATTTTTTACTACGAATTAATAAAATCTACTTGCGTTAGCATTCGAAAGAATGCGTAGCTAGTCGATTCGTTACTCGGGTTTATTTTATAGGCGTATTTAGCTAGGGAATCTACTTCTTCGTTACCTCGTATATTAAAGTGGCCGGGGACCCATTCTAATTAAACTGAATTTCCTTTTAGAATAAGCGTTTTAGCTACGTTTAAAGCTCGTATTTATGCTAGTTATCCTAGATTTCCGGATAGTGTTTTTAGACGGTAGAGCGCGGCCTAGTTATCCGCGTAGACTCTAATATCTTTATCGGTATATCCGTTTTTAACTGCGCGTTCGAGGGCTCTCGTAAGAGCCTCTAGTTCGCCGTTATAAACTAGGTTATTATTCCTAATATTTCCTACTAAAATAGTAGTTTCGTCTTTAAGTATAGGGTCGTTTCTATCTATAAAAACGGCTAGTCCTATTCCGGTTTTATTCGGAATCGAACTTACGTCCGTATAGATAGAAATTAGGTTATCCGGAGGGTTTTCGAGTTCGTTTAGGTGTTTCTTAGCTTATTCTTCTTTCGAGAGTTTAGAGACTTTAACCGAGTAGGGGGTAGATAGCCCCCAGGGTAGAAAGTAGAAAGGATTAACCGTTTCGAAGTTATACGGCTTATCTTTTAGAAAGTCTCTAATTTTTCGAACGAGCTTACTTTCGTATTCGTTCTCTCTTTCTAGAAGGCTTTGAATTGGGTATTTTTGGTCTAATTTAAGACTTTGTAGGGCGTAGGATCGGAGGTTATTTTCTAAGTAAATTTCTAAGGGTAGGATCGCGGCTTCTATTTCGAGGGGAGTTATTAGAGCGGTTTTAAAAACGCCTAGTATTTTCCGTAGGGCTAGATTCTAGAGTATCGTAGCTTTTCGTTTAAAATTCGCTTGGTTATTCCAGTATAAGATAGAGCCGTAATCGGAGACGGAGGTAACGTAGGCTAAGTATAACTGCCGTACCGTATTAGGTTTTAGTCCGTTTTCGATATTAGCTAGTCTATTTATCCTCGAGAGGCTCGAACGAGCTTGGCTTATTCTAATATCGACGTGTTCCTTAAAATTAAGAAGTAGGTCTAAGAAAACTCCTAGATATCGGACTAGATTCTTAGGCTTTATAACTAACCCCGTAGGTAGTTTTAGAGTAGAATCTTTTGCCGTTTTTTCTTTAGAAAAATATATTAATTCGGTTTTTTCGAGGTCGAATTATATAGTATTTTCCGCGCCTATTTTATAGAGTCTTTCCGCTTCTCTTTCTAATATCTTTATATTTCTTTTCTAGCTTTTCGAGCTTACTATTAAAGAGATATCGTCGACGTAAGATAAGTAGGTAGCGGATTTTGTCTAGAATAGGTCTCGGATATATATTAGAAATAGTATCGGCGAAATAGGACTTTCTTACGGTATACCCGTTTCTACGTTACTAAATTCTTCTATATTTCCATTAAAACTAAGGCGTAATTATCGGAAATTTAAGAAAGTTCTAACCTATATAAGTAGGTTAGTAGGAAGCTTTAACTTTCTTAGAATTCCTAGGAGTTATTCTTACGCGACGTGGTTGTAAGCGCCGCGTACGTCTAGAAATAGCGTGGATGTTTTTAGCTTTGCCTTACGGTTTTCCTCTACTAAATTCGTTAGAATAAAGCAGGCGTCTATAGCGGATTTTTTAAGTCTTCCCCCTATTTATATAGGGTGGATTAGGTTTATCGTTTCCGCTAGAAAACCGAGGCGTTTAGCTATTACTCGTTCGAGTACTTTTCCTAGGCAATTTAATAAAGAAATAACTCTATAAGTCTTAGGATTTGCGGGATCCGGCTTATTAGGTTTCTTTAAAATTACCCCCGTAGCTTGTCTCTAGCACTTTAGATGGTAGCCATATTTAAAGAGGTTCGAATAGACAAAATAAAAGGCTTTCGGAGATACGTTATAGGCCTAGATTATTATTTATTAGGATATTAAATCTGGCCCGGGCGTAGTTCCTTTTATTAGGTTCGAATACGTTCGTTCGAGCTCTTTTTTATCTAGAATTAGCTATTCCCAGCTTAGATCCGGCTAGTAATTTATCTAATTATTTTCTATTCGTGCGTTAGAAGGGGATAGAAATAACGTTTCTTTTAGCGCGGAGCTTTTTCCCTTCCAGCTATCTTATAGTAGGCCGTTTTTAGCCCGAATCGATAGGATTCGTTCTATCGGACGGTATTTTATATAGGCCATTACTTTAAAGATAGTTTCGGGGGTATTTTTACTTAGAAACGAATTCCAGTGGTCCCGTTTAGCTTTACGAATAGATAAGAAGTATTCGTTTCAGGTTTTTAGGAAGTCTTACTTATTTACGAGCTCCGG